>JAVJGI010000060.1:63734008-63800407 GCA_035590275.1 Ibycter americanus | reverse complement strand
TCCTCCGGCTGCTGTTCTGCCCGCGGTGCTGAAGCGGTTTTTGCTTGGATTTTTTTTTTCTTTTTTTTTGTTTCTTTTTTTTTTTTTTGCTTCTCTCTCAGCTTTCCTCCTGCCCCCAGGATTTGGGATGAAAGCGCTAAAACCCACTTGCTACACGGTGCAAACCTCCGCCAGACCGGCGATGCACTGGGCGCTCCTGGGGTTTTCTGCGTGATTCCCATGGGAGCTCCCCAAGCTTTGCTCCCGAACCGGTGGCATCACACCGCTATCGGTGGCCAAATGCAAGGTTCAAGGAGTTAGCTTGTAGCAGGGGATGGATTTGCCGTGAAAAACTGAAGGAGGAAAAGCATGCCGCAATCCTTATGGCTTCCACTGGAAATCGCAGCCCCTCGGCAGATGAAAGCACGACCCATGGATGCAATGAGTTTTAAGTTGGGAATTTAATTTCTTCAGTGTCCCACCGAGCTTTCTAGAAGACAATCATATAAATGACTTTTTTACCATCCACGGAGTTGAGGCCGATGCCCATCGCAGGTACTAACAGCCACGGCAGGGTACCAGAGCCGCCTGGTCTGACGGCATGGGCCCAGTCCTGGCACTGACGACAGGTCACCTCCTTTCGCCCTCCCATTAATGCTTTAGAAGTACCTGTGCTCTGCCCCACTCATTCCGGAGTACATGTGCAACGGGCCGTATATGTAACAGATCAGTGTTTCAGATACCTCTACTTTCAAATGTTTTGATTTTTTCATTTGTATTTGTAACAGGTCTGTGCTTCTGATACCCCTACTTTCACGTTTTTTGGGACTTCTGTAGAAATTATTAATGATTTTAGCTAGAAAGAGTTAACTGAGTGAGCAACGGTTCATCCTCTTTTCCCTCCTTCTTCTCAGAGTCTTTCCTCTATCCACCCCACACTTCATCTCTGTTTATCTGTCCTTTCCCTTCCAATTTTGGGGGGATTTCTACCTCTGGGTTCCTTCCTGCCATTTTATCCAGGTTGCCCCACAGCCGTGGAGTCTAGCTCCAGCATGCCTCACTTTCCATCTCCCTGGGGCTTATTTCCCTACCTTACTAAGCCTCTTTTTATTCCATATTCCCTTCCTCAGATCATCCTTAAAGGAGAAAAAAGCTGGAGCTGGGATATAAAGTAGTCTTCTAGGAGTACTGCCAGAACTGATCTGTTTTACTCTGCTGCCGCTGCTGCCGTTGCTGTTCTGCTGTGTCATGGGAAGAGAGTTACCTACCACGCCAGCCCTCGGAAACGGCACCTCAGGCAGAGCCGCTTGCTGCAAACCCGAGCCGTGTTTTACAAGCTGAAGGGTAAGTTTGTCTGGCACAGGATTTAGGCTGGAAGAAGAAGGCATCACTCCCGTTCTGGGCTCTGACAGGGAGATCAGTGCACAGTGTTGGGAGGTTTGCAGGAGGCAGAGTGGCAGCAGCAGCAGTGACAGCGCATCATCACACAGCTTTATTTCGTTTTGTCAAGCCAAGACGCTTTAGGTTACAGCTGGGCAGAAAAGCAAAATTATGCATTTCTGTAAAAAGGCTGCTTTTTTCCCAAATTTACTTTAAATTCTTGCAAGGACGTCGTACTCTAAGAAAGAACAGGGATTCTACCTCCTCTTAAAAAATGTTAGTTATAAAATCTTTACAATCTTGGCTCCTTCCACCTGAGCCTGCTTCCTTCAAAAACTTTCTTTCAGAAATGTAAATTTCTCCTCTCTCTCTCTCTCCCCTCCCATGTTTATATTCCTTGGAAAGGCCTGAAGAAGCCTAAGGCTATGTCTGCTTGTGAATGAAAAATGTTTGAGTAAACACCAGCGTTCACATACACATGCATATACGTGCACACGTGCAGGATTTAAAGCATCCCATCGAAGTGCACATATATGAAAATCCTTCATCATGTGGTAGGCTTTAATATCTGCCTTAAAATTAATCCCTAACTGATACAGTCTGTCTTTGTGTTGTGGCAGATCACAGGAGGCTCTATAGCTGGGGTTCCTGTGCAGGTTTTTGAAACTGCCAAATAAAATTCCCTGTTTGCTGTTGGATTGATTTGTTTTCACAGCAGCTACCTGGGAAATGCTAGCCTTGTGAAAGCAAGTAAGAAAACTTTATAGGGCTCCAGTCCTAGCTTTCCACAATAAAAAATAATAATAATAAAAAAAAGACCCTTGTCATGGAGTCAGGACAAGGTCCGATGCTATTCCACAGGGTAATGGTTAAAGGGCCCGGCAGAGTTCTTCAGTTCCTCTGTTAGAGGTAATGCTCCAGGGTTTCACTAGAGCTTGAGCTTTGGAGATGGTCCTGCTTACTTGTCAACGTTGTCTTTGCTTCTTTTTTGTTCATTTTTGTCACTGAAACTGAACCTTCTCGTTTCACTTCTCTTTCTAATTCTTTTCACTCTTTAGTTCCCATGTGTTAGAAAGTACAGTTTCATTTAGCCTCTTGACGGAAGAAAGCCTGATTCCAGAAAGCAATTTGCAGTAATATATTTTCTTTGCCACTCACATGAAGACATTACTACACAAACAGATCTAGGTATAAACAATGCTGACAGGCCCTCAAAAACAAAACCAAATTGTGAAACTGAGGCAAATAGCCCAGAGAACCTGAAGTGTTCTGGTTTCTAATATACTGGCTGCTGTCAAAAATAGGGTAAAATAAAGCTTTGTTTATGTGTCGAGCAGAGTGTTTGTTGATCAAGTTTCTAAGGTGATGTAGCAGGAAATACTGATCTTAGGAAAAATGACATGAACAAAGCATGAAACTGTAATTTACCAGCTATTTGTCAACTGTTGATAGGAAAAAAAGAAGGATATTTAAAAAACAGTGAGACGTTTTCATTGAACTTTTTCTCTCCCTTGTTGGCAAATGGAAAGGCAGCCCCTCACCTGCTCTGCTCCTGCATATGACTGTTTGCAAAAGCAGGACTAAATCATTTATCAGAAGGAAAGTTTCCATCAGATGCAAATGCCTACACTAGCTGCTGTTTCTACATCATGTCAGGGACAGGACTGATGCTCGAGCAAGGTTATAATGTACCTGCATTTTCTCCAGATTGGTGCCAAGCTTGCTGAGTCATTTTCCCTGTTCCCATTCTGCAGTCGGCTGCTTGCTCGCTTTTCCCCGTTATTTGTGTGGGTCGTAAGCTCGGCAACAGATGAGAAGAAATGCTTATATCTCCTTAGGTGCCTCTCTAAGGATATAAAGGTTCTGCTGTGCTGCTTCTCTGTTCACGTATGTGTCTATTCCCCTCTCCCAAAAGCTTCTGAACCCATTAATGAATTTCAGATGAATTTGGGAGAAAGCAGATATTTCAAAGACAGTTATATTCCTGCGAGTTGCATATGGGCAGGAGAGAGAGACCCGGATCAGAAATCGGAGCAGAACTTAGCCATAACACATCAGGACTGACAGCCACCTTCCAGCCACCTAACGCATAAGTACCAGCCAGTTAATCTATGTGTAGCTATGCCAAGCCACCATGCTGCTGTATCCTGCCTAGTAGAGTTTTCACTGGCAGGCAAGAGATATCATGAAGAAGCAGAAGAACCAGCACAGTTCAGGGAACAAGTTGTTTTCAAAGCAAAACAGCAGAGGAGCTTAAGGAATATCACTATGTGCAAGGGAAAAGTTAGTACCTGGGAATGCCCCTGTGTAGGTTTGAGGAACAATCTAGCTTTTGCGTCACTCCCAAAGCAAACTGCGGCAGAGGAGCCAGGTCTGGCTGTTCTTAGAGCTAGCATGGCTCCTCTGTCTAGTGCTCAGTTGGCTGTGGCACTAAAGCTATAGGCAAAGATCCCTCATCCCCACCTCTCCCAAACGTGGTCAGTAGATGCGTCGCCACTGAGACGGGCATCACCAACAGCGGTCTCAACCACAGGGCTGAGTCCTACAGCCCCACTCTTCTATCCACCTTTCTGGTGTAGCCTTGCTGCGGCTGAGGCTCGGAGCCAGCTTATGCTTGGGAAGAGCCAAGCCTGGGGTGTCTCCTCATGGGCAGAAAGGCAATGTGCTGAGTTCCTACCCAGGCTGGAGCCCTCACAGCTGCCTAACCAAGACTATGGCATGACAGAGCTCTAGCCCTGCACCTCCGCCTCAAGGTGTGCTGGAAGGCAAACACAGGGATGACGGTCAAGTCAGGACTGGAGGACAGGATCAAACCCGTTCCTATCTGAGAGCAAAGGCTTGATTTATACATCCTTTCTTACCAGCTGCACCTTGCTTGGACCAGCCACTGCAGGACAGATATCCTAACGCTATGCATAACATACGCTCTCATCTCAATTGCAATTAGTTTGATGCAACAAACAGTTTCAGCGTGACAAACTGCAAGCTAAAAAAAGCTGTGCCTTCATATGCATAAACTGGATGCACAAAATATGTATTGTGTGTCACCTCCCTTATGTCCCATATTTGTTCCTGCAGCAGTCACGAACAGCATATGCTCCAGTGATACCGCACGGTCCGAATGGACTCCTGGGAAGGTAGGAGTGATCTGGCACTGGCACTCTTTGAAGCCAAGGCGTTAGTTGTTCTACCATGAGATGCTGCATATGGACCTCTTCTGGTGGAAGGGAGACTTCAACATATAAGCTAAGATTCATTAACCTCTCATGATTAAGCTATAAAATTGGAGCCAGCCTCTCTATTGAGGAGCACATTATTATCCCCATTACAGCTGCTAAACACCAACTGAGATCAGGGACCTCGTTTTCCTGGACACCATATAGTCATACCCTAGGAGATAACGTCTGCCTTGAAGGGCTTACAAAGCAAAAAGACAAAAGAGTGAGCAATATAACTCTCAGGCAGAGCAAACACAGTGACCTTTTGCAAATGTCAAGTTAATACCATGATCTGAAAGTGGAAGGGGTTTATCAGAGGGTGGATGGGTCGACAGGGACCGCAGATGCTTGGGGTTGGGGGCGTAAGGTGAAGGAAAAGCCATAGCAGAAGCTGCTATGGTATGAGATGGAGAGGAAGCACATGCAGAGCATTACGTGGTCAATTGTCACATCCAGGATGAAAAGCAGGAGGGGGAAAAAAAGAGTCTGGTGACCCTGCCCACACCTTACAGTATAACCAGTAGCCACTTCCCCAAAACTATGCAGGCAGGAGAGGGGAGAAGGAGAAGGCAGGGGGTGGACAGCATGGTTCCTCCTACGTGCTGGTTCCGCACAGGTGGCTGGAGGTGTGATAACCCTGTTCTGGGGCTTGTTTCTCTCTGTGGCTCGGCCTCCTGCAGCTGTGTTTGTTGCAGCTGAGTCTCAGGGCTGGAGTTCAGTGCTCCAAGTCCAGGGCAGCACGTAATTGAATATTAACAGGAACAGCTCCAGGAGCTACTGGGACTCGGGAAGTCGCAATTCCTTCTCTGCTGCTCCTTCGTCTTAGTGGGAGGTGATTGCTGGAGGCCTTAATGGATGTGAGACATAATATGCTTCCCTCACATTAGCTCCAGTTAGCAAACTGAGGCTTTAACCACATCCTACCCTCTCTGATCATTTCCTCATGCACCTTTTCAGCAAGACGTGAAGTATGCTAACTACAGCCACCCCAGCGTCCCACAGGCGACCAAGCAGAGAGGTGCAGAGACCGTACGAACATTGATTTCACACCTCATTTCTCCAGTGAACAAACGGGGTCTCACCTTTAAGACTTACCAAAGTTTGCCAAATAGAAATTACTGAACTTTTTGTCTCTGTTTCATCCTTTGGAGAATGGGAATTATTTGCTGAATGGCGATGCTATGAGCATCATGCAAGGTCCATAAAGTGATTTTTAAGTTGAAAACCTTTGGTATCATGCCTTTGATAGATATTCAAGGTAAAATACAGCAACAAATTCATAGGTACTAGTGACTCTCCTCCATGCTGCCCGTCAAGACCATTTAGAGCTGACTAGTGCTCAGTTGCTCCCTCTCCAAAAGCATGGATGGATGTCGTTCCCCCCTCAAAACTATGCTGCAGGTCTACATTGAGAAGTTCAGTCTACAGTCACGTTATATGTAAGGAATAAACAAAGTGTTTTACAAGAATAAAAATGCCCACAGAAACCTGTTCATGCCATCTGATCTTTCAGAGCTTCAGGTGCTACTCTAAGAAGGGAGAAGATAACACCTTCAGACTACCAGAAAATTCCCAAAGACCCTAAGGGCTATGCTGAACAACAGTCAAAACCTTAAATTCCTTCATCTTCTCCTTTTTTTCCCTCTTCCTTCTTGCTTTAAAATTCACAATGTCCTTGACCATGGTGTATCACTTTCCTTCAGGTCCACCAGCACTTGTTCATTGCATGACCCCTTTATTTCTTAAAAAAAACCCCTTCCTCCATCTCCTTTTTTCATTAGTTCATGTACAATAAACTCTACCATGAGACTGCTTCTGATTTTGTTTGATTTCTCTTCTTTTATCTCTACCCAGAGACATCCAGCAGATTGTTTCATAATCTTCCTAGAGTTCAGAGAAAGTATATTCCTTCCAGATAGTCTATGAACTCCCTCCTTCTTTTTTCTCATCACCTGCTCTTCTTGAACAACAGTTCTGACAAACTTTATCCGTGTGTGATTCCTTTATTTGCAAATTAGGAGTTCCTCATTAGGGAAAAAGTGAGACACACTCTGTTTCCATGCCATGCAATGTGTGGTTTTGCACAACTGCTTTGCACTCCAACACACTCGCTAATTTTTCTAGCCCTTGGAAATGAAGACCACAGCACCACATTCACCCCGCTGCCAACCACATGCTGTCTGTGGGAGACCTGCAGTAAAGGAGGCTCTTCGTTCTGCTTATGCGAAGCTACTTTGGTACATGAGAAAAGAAAATTGGTGAAACTATGCAACACACGGGAGGAAGGATTGATTTTGTTATTGGTCAGGGAAAGCGCCATGCTTCATTTGGTATTGCTGGCTTCCTTCTGTTGTTGAATAATTAATTAACACCAACAGTGTATTTGAAGCTATGTTAAAGTGCAGAGATGAGATTTGCATCAATATTTTGCTTTCTGGGCAGGCAGGGGGAAGATGGAAGCATTGGCACACCTAGAGAAGACAGTCGCGGAAAAGGAGAGATGGAGAGAGACTCTGAATCCTCCTCGGTGCCCTGAGCAGAACCCAACCATCCCTGAGAGAGGGTAATTGGCTTCCAGAGAGGAAGGCTTATGAATTAATTTAGACATTTCTATTTTAATTCTAAGAAATTTTCTTTGAATCAGAAAGCTTTTGGGTTTGATTTGTGGGCTTTTCTCCTTTCCCAGATATCCAGCAACAACAATCTTTGCAGGAAATCAAGCCAATTTAGTTGTGTTGTACCCAGAACAATTGTCAATATCCTTTTTATTAGTCTCCTCTGTCTTAGAAGATAGTTTTCATCTTCTCATGCATTTTTTTCCCTTCTGGAAAAAGCAAAGAATAACCTCCAAGTTTCTTGAACCATTTATAATCCTTGTTGCTTTCCTCTAGCCTGTCTACAATTTGTCTGCTTCTTTCTCCTACTTTCTTCTAGCACGGCATCCAAACCCACACCTGGTATTCCAACCAAGCCCTCATTACAGTGGAATAATTGCTTCTGATGTTTCACCTATTACACTCTTTTTCATATGCTCCAGAATAAGATTTGCCTTTTTCTGCAACAGCTGTGTACTGCTCAGTGTCTCACTCATGGCTCTTTTTCCTTTCAATGGAATGCTTGACCAGTGATTTACCACTTTGCATTGACACGTTTTGTTGCTTATGACCTTACTGAACCAAATCTGGGTGATTTTATGCTATTACTCCCATTTCCCAGCCACATTTTGGAATGCATCCTTTGGAGCAATTCTATATTCTCTACTTCATCATCCAAATAACTAATGAAAATATTAGAATCAGGTCCATGAGCGAACCCCGCGGGAGAGTATTTGGAAAGCCCTCTAAATTTGAAGGAAAGGGATTAGTAATTTGTGTGTGGACACAGATCTTTTCTGTCAAGTATGTCTTTAGATAATTTCACAGAGATCATAACTCCCGGTCAGTTTATGGGAATGTCATGTGAAATGGTGTTAAAGACCCTGCTTATCTCAGAATATGTGACATATACTCCCTCTGCTTTATTCTACAACATAGTTGTTGGGTTCAAAGATGGAAATTAGATGGTTTTGACATCGCTCATTTATGGCAAATCCAGTCTGGTTGATTGTATGTTTTTCTATTATCAGGCAAGTGCTTAATGCCTGATTGTTTAACAGGTTATTGTATTATTTTTCTGCATTACATGCTAAACTGATTGCTGTATAATTCCCTAAGTCCTTCTTCCCCTTCTTTAAAGACAGGCACTGTGTTTGCCCTTCTCCCCTCCTCTGGGATCTCCCTCGTTCTCCATGAGCTCTCCCAGATAATTACTAATGAGTCAGAGATTGCTCTGGCTAGTGCCTGAAGTGCTCTAGGGGGAACTTCATCCAGTTCTGCTGACTTGAATTTGTCTAACTTCTCTGAATAATTTGAACTGTTTCTTTTGCTATTTTGGATTGTCTTACGCCCTTGGTAAAAGTGGTTCTGATAAATATCAGTTCATCATCTCTTTTTTTTTTATTCTTTCCCCTCCATGGATAAAGCATAAAAAATAATGAATGGTCCAGCCTTTTCTCTGTTGTTATTTCTGTTCTCTCATTTTCTGTTAATTCCGTTATGTATAATTTCCATTGCCTTGCTCTTATTTATGATACCTCTACAGATCATCCTTCTATTACCCTCTATATTCCTCCCTAAGTGAAACTCATTTTGTCCCTAGTACTTCTCATCTTAGTCCTCTGTAGTCATGCTGTTGCTTTACAGACATCATTTTCCTAGTCTTGCTTCCAGTCTTTGTACAGCTTGATGTCCATTCTCCTTTTTCTGCTTCCCTCACTCCTTCCTTTCTTCAGAGGAAGACACTCCATCATTTTGTTACCTCTTTCAACTTAATTAACCTCCCTCTTCCTATTCTCAGCAATCTCCTCCCCATTACTTAGAGCCTGATCTCAGAGAGCTACAGTTTCCCTGTCCCACAGGAACTTTGATCCCTCATTTCAACTTCTGTTGCCAGCCTCCTCCAAACACAGCTTAAAGCCCTTCAGCTGGACTTGCAAGGCAGTTATTGTGCAGTCCCTCTTTGCAGAGCACCCTTGGCTCATTTGCCGGGCAGGAGACCACTATTTATTTTGCTTTATTGTTGCAGATCTAATTATTAATCAATTTGTCCCTTAAACCCATCCTCACCTCTGCAATATGCCAGTCCTTGCCCTGACTTTTTCTTCCAGACAGAAGGGTGAAAGAGGACATTTCCCATCCCCTCATCTCCTTCCCTCTTCTTCCCAGTGCCTAGATTTAGAGGGTAGCTAGGAGGCTTTATTAAAACTCTTTTTAGGGTGGTAGATTAATACAGTGGTTCCTGTAGGCATTACAGAGGTCACCTGCACGCTGAGGCACCCCTCTCCAGCTCAGTGGGAGACCGAGTAGGCATTTAGGAAAGCCAATTAAGAGGTCTGAGTGTACTGGGCGTTGAAACAACCCTTTACCCTTTGAGATTTATAGCACCCAGCACACAGCTGGTATTTTTTTTTCCACCAAAAGTTGTGTTGATATCTTTTAGTAAATCAGACAACAAACCCAGGCGCATATGAAATGTATTAAATTAAGTTCCCAGCTCTTCAGGTCACTGTTCTTCATAAAATGATTACATCTCTAAACAAGGAAGAACACAAACCTTCAAGGTCACATAAGCAGCAGACCTGCACCTACTTCTTCTTTCTTGTTAACTAGACATGGGTGACTCTTGCTCAAGGCTTTCTTTAGGCTCTCCAGACTCGCTAGCACTCTCCACCGAGCAGGTGCAAGGATTTAGGTAGCATTTAAGCCAGACAAATAGAGCTGTCGACTTCCATCTCAGCAGAGAACAGTAAATTAGTAGCTCTCAGCATCTGAGCAGTCCGCTCCTCATCAGTGGGGCTAGTGGTGAAGGTGAACGTTTTGCCACACCGGAGTCAGCACGTAGCTACAGCGCTGAGCCCACGGAGAGCACTTGGTGGGACCCAGCAGGGTAGGGGTTATTGAGGCTTAAGATGATAAGGCTTACTGCTGTCTTTAACTATCCATAGGAGATTATTGAAAAGACAGCACCAGATTTTTCTTGAAGGTGCACAGTGATAGAACAAGAGGCAATCAACTCAAGTTGCAGCAAAGGGCATTACAGGTAGATATTAGGGAGAAGAAAAAAATACAGCGAAGGTGGCCAACTCTCAGAACAGGAGTCCAGAGAGCTTTTGGGATCTCCATCCTTGCAAAACTCAACCGGGCAAGGCTCTGAGAAGCCTGAGTGAAGGGTGAAGTTAGCTCTGCTGTGAGAGGGGAGCTTGGAGATCCCTGGAGGCCTTTCCCTCCCCGGATTGTTGTGTGATGCTGGGATCTTGCACAGATGGGTCTGGCATGGTTGTATTGCTGTCCTGCTCATGCCAGCTGGTTGCCAACAAAATTGCTGGACCACCCAAACATGTTGGTCCTGTGTGCATCAATTGGTAAGGATACTCTGCAGAATCCAGAAGACTGTATTTCATATAATAGGAAAATCCCAGGTAATTGTGAATTCACTGGTTTAACGCTGATCCCGAACAATATCAAAGAAAATCTGATATAGGCTATGATTAGTAATGAATTAAAGGATGCTAACCTGATTGATATGCCTGAGCAGTTTTATGGAAAGCCTGTCATGTCAAACAAATGAATGTTTTTTTAATGAGAATGTAAGTTTGGTTAATAAAGATAAGGCAGTTGTAAATTATTTAGAGTTCTGCAAGTTATTGAACAGTTCCTGAACACAGTTCCAATTAAAGAAAAATGATACAAAACTTAATCTGGTATACTAAATGGATTAAAAACTATTTCAGCAAGAGATCTTATAATGTAATTTGTAATTCAATTATACTAGAGATATTGAAGTCTTCCATTTATTTATTTTGGACCCTGGATTGTTCAGTGTCTTTAGGACTGACCCAGAGGAAATGGTAAAAATCATCACTGATAAACTTGCAGATGACGTGAAAGTCAGTCGCACCAGACCCATGGCAGGCCAGCAGCAAGGGAATAAGATGAATTTAAATACAACAAAATGCCACGTCACTGTTGTTAAAAGTATAGATTGCATTTGCAAGACAGCAGACAATGGCCCAGAATGTGGGAGCAATGAAACAGCCCAAATAATCCACTAAATGTGAACATGCTGAGAATAAAGAGAAAATTTTGCAGCAACCCCAACTCAGCTAACAAGGCTGGAAGCTTTTTTTGCAGAAAGAAGATGTCATGATGTTCTTGAAGATGTAGAAGAGGTTGATTTGCCACCCAGGATGGCATTCAAAGAGCCATTGCAAGTAGGTACAAATCACCACTAACGGATTTGTATCAATACGAGAGTAGGGTATTGCTGCCATCCACCTACTCTGCACCTTGCTGGAGCTTGGAACACTGCTTCAGTGCTGTGGCTGGGACGCAGGATGCCAGCCAGCAGCTGCAGAAGGGAGCGAGCCTCCATGGCATGCTTCGTATTCCTCTTCATCATCCCCTTTCCTCGCTCGCCAGCACGAGGCATCAACTGGTTTGTTGGTACAAGGGAGATCGCAGCCTCCTTCGGCTGTCACATCCTGAACCCCTGCCAGATTTCTGTTGCAAGAACTGGTGCCAGTGTTTTTAACCCAGAGTGTGTTTGGCCCCTAGTGTTCTCCGTGACATAGAATAAACATTAGGGAGGAGATTCAGGCTTCAATGAGAAATGCTTTCCCATGATACGTTTTCATTTTGGCATGCACACTGTTTATGATGAAAGGATCCTAAAATAATTGTATTAGATGAACCGTCTGTTCTTCTTGCTTTGAGGCCAGTACAGCATGACATTTCAGAGATAAAATGTTGTGGAACAGCCTCTGACTTATAGCCCAGCGGAACTTTTCCGAAGCCATTCTTCTTTTTCCTTTTATTTGCTTGAGGTTTATAACCTGAAAACGTCAAGCTTGCATCACAGCGTTGCCAAAAGATCGTCCTGTGCATTAGCTAAACCTTAAATTACCACCAAATTTAATTTTTCTACAGAAGGCTGACTCACGAGCAACCAGCTCCCCAGTGAAAAAAACTCTCCTGTTTCCAATTCAGAGGAATTCCAGGATTCACAAGAAATACTGCATTTCCAAGAGGAGACTCTGTCTGTCCTTAGGAGAACTTATTTCTGTGTGCAAGTTCAAGTGAGTCTATGGGACCTTAAATCAAAGGAGACCAATGCCAGATCACTTGCTGAGTAACTGATACCAATCATCACATCCTGACCAGCTGGATGAATGACAGCAACAATTTCTTGGGATAACATCTGAAGTCTTCTGCATTTTCTTTCCATGCAATTAACTCATGACTGCAACCTTAACAAGGGGAAATTACTTTGCGTTGCAGATAGATGGTTTTGTACCATGTCCTTTGGACAAAGCTATGTAATTATAAAAACTCTGAATTGTTATGCGCATTGCTTAGATTATTGCAGCTGCAGGAAAGTGAAGAGAGCACCTTGCCAAATGCTTTGAGAGTCACAGGTGAAAAGGGCTAGCCAAAAGCCACATCATTCATGTTGGGCCAGATTCTGCCTGGCTCCTTTGGGAAGTGCTCTGTATCTGGGAACTGGGGGGGGAAAGGTTTAGCGGGTCCTTGCTGCTTTTCTCCTTTATAGACTGCTTTGTGGAGAGGTGGGATCCCATCGTGCTGTTCTTGGTGGAGGGACATAGTGCACCTTGAAGGAGTTCAAGGCCACATCTCTATCCCCACTAGGCCACTCAGCAGCAGTGCTGGGGGACATTAGCTGTCCCTAACATGAGATGTGGCATATGATGCATCTGGGAAAAGTCTCCTTTGCATGTCCCTGCAGCTTTTGCTGTGGACAGCGGCACAAGCTGAGCCTTTACCAGCACAACTACTGGTGTTGCAACTCACTTGGGACAGTTGCTTCACAGCTGAAATTTTTGAAAGCCACTGAGGATGGTGGTGAATGGAGGATGATGGAAGTCTTAGCCTAAACCATGACAAATCCTGACCCGAAGAGCTTGGGACTGGCACTTCTGCCTGCACCTTAGCAAGGCAACGGGACAAACCGAGTGAGGCATTTTTGTTGGATCATTTATTTATTGTTCTGTGCAAAGCACAGGGTGTAACTATCACCAGTCATTTTTGGCTATTGAGCTAGCACCAGACATCACTGCGTTACTATTACAGCAAAACATATTAGCTAATCATGAATTTACTTTTAGCCACGGTGACTGCATGGCTTTCCTGTGTTTGCGCAATGTTGGAGGACGTGAGACGGATCCCACAGTCACTAATTTCTCCCGGGTGGAGACCTGCTTATTGCAAACAGCCCCTGGGTGTGGGGATGCACTGGAGGTCGTCTGTTGGGCTGGTTGGACCTTGGTCTGATCCAACAGCTACATCTACACCAGTGACTAAGTAGAGCCAGGGCACAGGGTCAAGTGTTGCCCACACTGTTAAATTTTTAGTGTGTTCCCTGTACAGTTTTGGCCAAGGCTAACAAATGCTCTTCAAGACCATGGCTGGGCATGATCTTGAGCACTCTGATGGGAGCAGTTTGATTATAAGGTCCCTGTTTTGGAGAGCAGAAGAGTTGATCCTGGTGGCCAGGTGCTGCCAGTTGGACTTGGGGCCAGGGAGCACAGCTAGTAGCGCTGTTACTTCGTTGTTCTTCCATAATTGTTGCTGTCAAGAAGCATTACCCAGGTGTACTCCAGTCCTTTGACTTGTCACAGATTTTTATGCAAAGAAGGCATATGTTTCTGGGTGGCTTAATGCTTCATACTTATTTTCCCCCAAAACATATGGAGGTACATTAACCAGTCCTAAAGACCTCTTGTTCTTTAATTTCTTTAATCCTTTTTTCTAGCATCTCTTTCTCTGCTCTCATGTGACTTCTCTAGATGGGCAGGGGTTGCCAGCACTGAGAGAGAGGTGTTAGAAAATGCTCGGTAGTTGGGGTTGTCCCAAAGCATAGCACCTGGCAACACAGCCAGCGTGTAGAAGCCATGGCTCAGGCATAGTCCAGGGCATTTGCCTGCTCTTTTGGGGGGATTGTTGGTGTGGTTTGCATGAGAACATCCAAAAATATCCTTTCTGTATCAAGGCTAGGCATTATGGGCATATGCTCTGAACAGATGCCTGCCTCTCTCCATCCACCCTAAGGAATGAGGCTCAGCCTTGGATGCTCTGGTGCCTAAAAAGGGCAGTAGCAGTGCCCACACTGAGAAACAAGCTCCCCAGCTCCTAGAAGACAAGCAAGGCCTGGCCATGTCCTAAATCTGCATCCAAGAAAGACTGACATACGCACCAGCCTGTCCTCCGTGCAAAGGACACCCAAACCACAGTGTGCTAGGAGAAGACCAGGACCATACCACAGCAAGCCCTGAAGCAAGAGGACCAGGCATACCACAGCAAGCCCCATCAGGCAGCACCAGCACGGACACCTTTACCCATGCTCTCACCACAGGCTCCTGCTGTGGCTCCCAGGCTAGGTCCGTGCTCTTTATGTGCCCTTGAGTCACAGGCTACCAAGGGACATCCCTCAGGGCTTGCACCACCTCTCCCAGCTCCCCAGCCTTTCTGCAGGGCAGACTCAAAAGCCACCCGTGGGGAAGGAGCTGCTCAACCCTGCAGGTCTTTTGTGACCCATCCTGAAAGCCTGGGGCTGTGCAGCCTTAATGGAGATATTACACACACTTATCTTTTGTTGACACTTTAGTTTTTGTTGATTTTGGGTAAGCAAGCTTCCTCTAGCAGAATAAGCTCTCTTTTGCATTATGCTGACTTTTTGCTGGCTTAGCCTAATTCTTTGACAATATTCCCAGATTTATTACATGCAATGAGCAGGCACAGAACAAGTATTTCAGGGACAATCTCTGGATTGAAAACGGATACCAAGAAATAATTTCTCTTCTCTGCACATCCTAATTGCTCCTTTTACTCTCTGATGGGCTGTAAGATTATCAGTTTCCTAGGAGGTTACTTTACTGTGTCATACATTAAAAAATTTCCTATTTGTTCTAATGCCCTTTCCTGTTTGCTCTTTGAATTCTCCCTTAGGTTTTTCAATATCCAGCTTGTACCAGGCCTTCAAAGGTTTAAAACCTACAATTTCAAAATGTTTGAAGTGATTTTAAAGATGCCTTCCTTTCAATATGCGTCTGTTGGGCTACTAATCTTTTAGTACTGATGAGTTTTATATTTTAATAAAGACTAAAATAGCTGAAATATAGTCCCCTTACAAATGAAAATCAGCTGCAATTTTAATGTTACGTAATACACCTTTATGGGAGAAATCTCGTAGAACTAGGTAAGGAAAGAAAGCAGTGGGAGTCAATAGAAATTTAGCTCAGCTTAATGGAAGTTATTTTAAAACACTGTAGAGTTAAACGGAGAATAACTTAATTTTTACAGAGTTTTTAATAACCTCTAAAATTCTATTGCATTGATTTAATATCATCTAAGAGCTCAACAGAAAGGTATCATTTCCTGCTAAATTTTACAGGACCGAACCGTAGGTTTGTATCCTAAAATAATGTTATGCCCAAGAGAGCATCTTCTCTGAGTAGGAGACTGCCTCCCCCCAGCTGCATCTCTCTGCAAGATGCCTTAGCTTCACATCCTTTGCTTGCATTTTGTTTCCAGTATCTTATCTCTACCTTGTTGGGGAGGAAAAGAAGAAAGAAGAGGTTATCTATGTCTTTTTTCAGTTACTGTGCTTAATAAACTCAACGTCTTTCTCTGTTTGCCCAAATGTCTGCTTTTGGAAGCTCCATATCATGTCATAAACGCTACTTGTTTGAACAAACAGAGATTTATTTACGGCTCTGAAAGGACTTTTTGTGCTCCCTGCCTCATTTGCAACATTATTACCAATTGATTTCTGCTGTACCTATTATTGACTTGCCAGCAATATCCCAAAGTAAGGTTGGGTCTATGTCAGAAAAATTTGTTGCCTTACACTGAGCCTTTTTCAGCACCGTTTACTCAATATTGTTTCCCTACCCAGCTACTGCTCCAATAAACCAAAACAGCTAGCTGTTGTCTGAAATGAAGAATAATTGGAAACACCATGCCTGCTTCTTTCAGCTCAAGTAACAATTCGGCCATTTAGGGCTCCTCTAACACTCCTGAATGCCGAACCGCTAAACTCTTGGCTCCCCTTAGACAGCAATATTCAAACTTACAAACTTCTGGCAGCATTTACCTCCACGCTGCACAAAGATGGAGCGGTCAGGCTAAAATAATATGTGGGATCTGAATTACTACATGCAACAAACCAGCAGGCAGAGCTGCGGCATCTTACCTGAGCACTTCCCAGCCCAGGATTTGCCTGGCTTGTGGCTATTAATGAAGCCTTTGAAATGTTCTCCGGGTAATATTTGCGGCGAGCCCGCCCGCAAGCTGTCCGGGGTTGCCTTTCGCTTGCTGCTTCCATACAGACCCCTCGATGAGCAGAGGCTGGGGAACAGCACCTGTGTTTCACCCAGGGCGATGAAGCTCTCAGAGAGTCAGATGTGGAATCCAGGAGGACACGACAGATGCCGGAGCTAAAGCTGGGACAGATCCCACCAGGGATGGATTGCAGTCTCCTGCTCCAAATACGGGAGTCCATACCCTCAGAGGATTTCAGGACATCACGAGGTGATTACGCTGAGCTAGCTATAAACCCAGGCAAGGGAATCCTCTGCTTTAGATAGCAAAGGAGATGTAGACCCAGTACAAAGCACACTAGTGTTGTCTCCTCCTCCTGCAGCTGGCTGTGACTCATCCTTTGTTTCCCCTCCCAGCCATGACTTGTATTGCAGGGTGATGCACCTGTGATGCCACCTTCTTCTTGGCTTTGACCACCCAGCTCGGTGCCCAAGACACGTACGATGGCAAAAGTCTCTCCCCTGCTTCTGTCTCTTTGAACTTCAACCTCTCCCCCACTGTCTCTATCACAGGGACGCTGCGTTGACAGTTCTCTTTCGCTTGGGAAAAGTTATTTCAGGCTTTAAACACAAAAGTCTCCTGCCTTTTCAGGAAAACATGAGCATGCTGTTTGGACAGTGGGTCTCCCTTGCTTCTCTGGTTGAGAGGGTGCAGGACACTCCCAGCATCCTTAGATATGAGGGGATTTTCAACCATCTTGAGTTTCAATGGGGAACCATCTGGAAATGTTGTTTCCAGACATGGTTCAGCTCAGCCTGTTGGCAGTGGAGATCTGTGAAGCTTTCCCAGAGAAACCCACCCCCAGCACTGTCTGAGTCCTGGTTTTGTTGCTTCTTCAAGGGTATAAAGCCAAGGTCCTGGAGGAACATAGAGCAATAGGGACTTGCATGGTGAAAGGGTCTAAAAAAGCCACCAAAACCCAGGAGTTTATACTTTGCTTTCGAATCAGAAAATGTAGAGCAGCAGAACCCGCAAGCTGCCCAGAGGGCTAACGGGTGGGCAGATGGACCCCTGTGTGAGAACAGCACAACGTCGGCACCCCTTCCAGCCCAGGCATCCCACTGGTCTGGGCTACACCTGTGCCCCAGGCAGGAAAGAGGAAACACCAGAGCCTCCAGGAAAAGCCACCACCAATTTCATTACTGCTATTAATTGACTACAGAAGGTGTTTAGGTACTGTAGTGACAGATGAGGCACAAGAATGGCGAGAGACATACAGGACACCATCAACAAACGTCACATCTGATGGCACAACACAGATTGGGAGCATGAATCTGCTTCTAACCTTTATAGCATGAGCAGATATTCAGGCAATAAAGACAACAATGAGGTTATTTTGGCTCTTCCAACAGCTGATTCCCACGCACCATGCAAATATGGGTGAGTTAAACTGCCCAACAGCCCTATGAGTAAAACAGGTGTTCCTGTGTCCTTTTTATGAAGAACACAGAAGCAGAAGTTGGAGAAGGACACACAACCCAGCAGAGCCAGCAGGGATTCTCGGGGGAGATGTCCTGGCTCTACTGAAATGAATGGAAATCCTGCCACTGGCTTTACTGGGATTTCAGCCCAGGACTTTTGGATGCATTCTGCTCAGTTCTCTTGCTGTCTCTGCGTGATATAGTGAAGCTGCAAGAGGCATCAGATTGCATCATTGTTTGGGCATCACATGAAAAAAGCCTTGTGCAATGCATCTCCTGTGCTACTGGGGTAATTTTTGCCATCTCATGTGGCACATCCCTTACTTTGTTTTAAAAGTATAGCTGGCTGGCGTGAAGGCATTTTATATCACATTATATTATATTAGTCCCTGGAAGTTCAAAGTGGTACCAGGAGAGCAGTAGGGCCCAGGTGGAAAATGTGTTACAGCCCATAAAACACTATCCTTCCAGTATGAAAGGTTAGAGTGAACTATCCAACTATCTTTTCTTTATTTAGAGCGGTTAATTATGGGATTAGATTGATGCATAATGATGTGATGATGATGCACAATGATGGGTGATGTCTCTACCCTTCACTGCATTGAGTCGTCCAGTGGGACAACACACAACATGCCTGTACAGGGCAGGGAGAAAATCCCCTTACCTTCCTCATGGAGGCTGCAGAGAAATTGCACTTGGGTGGCAATGTATCCAAAGCATGCCTGAAGAGATGAGAAGGTCCAGCCAAGATAGTTTTAAGAACAGGACCTTCTGCAGTCCATGGCCAGCACATTTCTTTCCTACCCCGCCTGAAAGATGCAGCTGTATATCTAGCGTCGCTTCCTGGGGATTTCTGTACTTCTCAGGTTATGGCACCAGATTTTATAGGAAGGGAAACTGTGGCATGCACAAGGGGACAAGCAGACGGGTTTGCTATACCCAACAAGTTGGGCATAACAAGAACGGAGCATGTTCCCTCCACCTGGCTGTGACACCTCACGTCATCTCCCTCCCCTGCCCCTGCTCCATAAGATCCCTCGCACACCAGGCAAGAAGCATCACCCACTAGTTTATACACAACTCTTCCCAAAGCACCTGCCTTCTCCTGTCCAAGATGTGAGGAGGCTAAATCCCACTTTGTAAGATGGACCTGGTGATGCCACCATCTTCTGAGCTATCCAATTCTTCACGCGGTGGGAGAGTCCTGGGGGGAAGGTGCTTCTTGTGGCAGATCACTTTGAAGAGCATCCTCCTTCCTCAGCCTGTGCTCAGCCTGGAGGTGGCACAGCTCATTCCCTGCTGAGCTGAGCAGTCATGAGGAGTCATCTGGCTGGCAACAAGACAGGGGCTGGCAGCACCAGTTCGGGTGCTGCTGGTGTTGTCGGCATCCTTCATCGCAACCGCAGCAGTGCAACGTGTTGCCAAACAGCTGATGGTGTTGAAATGTCTGCAGCAGCCGCTGGCGAAAGGAGCCGGCGGGATTCAGGGAAATATGACGGCTGAAGTTATAGGAGCCAGAGCTGGTGCAAGGAAAACATCCAAACCCTGAAATCACTGAGCAGTCATTAGATACACGAGGAACGGGTCAGGGAGGCAGATGGAGTCACGCACACGAGGTGCATCCCTTCATGAGTCAGGTTCTTGTCAGAAGCGTGTGACCGGGAGCAGGAAAATGCTAAAAAGACCAAAGTACTGGAGCAAATCCCAAAAGCGAGTGGCACACAGTTAGCTTACAGGAGACACTGCTGGCTCTGTGTGGCTCATTCTGCTGACACAGAGCTCCCCTTTGAGGGGAGACCGGCTTGGCAAGTGCCCTGGCCCGGGAAGGCATGTGAGGAGTTTAGACTTGGAGTCATGCATTGTGCATGAGATCATCTGGTTGGACCTTTCTGAGATGATGAGCTGATGCATTTCCCTGGTTCACCCGGCATGGGGGCCCATAGGCATGCCCAGCAGAAGCACGTGCTCCAACTCAGAAAAGCATCACACAGGGAAGGGGCCACCATTCCCTTCGCCACTCATTCCAGTGGTAGATCAGGTTTCCCGCTATGATCTTGAAGCTTTTCTCTGATTGGAGTTTGTCTGGCTTCTGCTCTGAGTCATTGAGTCATCAGTTCTTGCTATGACTGTTTTGATGTTTAAAGAGCCCATGAGAGCCTAGTATCCCACATCCTGTGGAAGTACACGTGAAGAGAAATGTTCTTCTGCCTAGCTCCTGACTAGCTAAAAAGCCAGAGTTTTCTGCACATCTCCCTCCAAAGCTTTGTCTCCAGCCCCTGAGCAACACTGATCACAGAACTGTAGAATAATTTAGGTTGGAAAAGACCTTTAAAAATATCAAGTCCAACCATTAACCCAGCACTGCCAAGCCCACCACTAAACCATGTCCCTAAGCACCACATCTACACATCTTTGAAACACCTCCATGGATGGTGACTGCACCCCCTCCCTGGGCAGCCTGTTCCAGTGCTTGGCCACCCTTTCAGTGAAGAAATTTTCCCTAATATCCCATCTAAACCTCCTCTGGTGCAAGCTGAGGCCATTTCATCTTGTCCTGTCGCTTATTACTTGGGACAAGAGACCAACCCCCACCTTGCTACAACCTCCTCTCAGGCAGTTGTAGGGAGTGAGAAAGTCCCCCCTGAGCCTCCTTTTCTCCAGGCTGACCCCCCTGCCCAGCTCCCCCAGCTGCTCCCCATCAGCCTTGTGCTCCAGACCCTTCCCCAGCTGCATTGCTTTTCTCTGGATGTGATGTTTCTCTTCTGTTCTTTTTACCCCTCTTGCAACATCCTTTCACAACCACGAGCTGGGCAGAGGTCCCCACCATGCGCAGAGAGGAGGATGTGCTTCTTACAGAAGGTTTGCATTAGCCATTTTAACCAGCCTTACACTGGGAGATCATATTGAGTTCCTTGTCTCCTGAACGATTTTCACAGTTAATCTTTTTAGAGTATAATCATTCAGTAGACAGGGATGACCTGCTGTCCTTCTCCCTAGGTGGAGAACTTGCTGTTGGTGAGTGTTTGAATGAGCACGGTTTGCATGGGGAGCCGGAGTCAGACTATTCATCCAACCATGTGTCATCTGAGAGCAGCACATCACTAGCAGTGACTTTGTATTTACCGTCTGATGTCCTTCTGATCCCTGTGACATTTCACCTTCAAAATTGCATTTGGTGTTAATTCCCAGCTGAGGCTGGTCTTTGAGGTCTGCCAGGCAGCCAGTTTTTTAATCCATTTTACAAATGTTTCTTTGATAATTTAGAGTGCCAGTTTTTTAAATGGAAATGTATCCCCAACAAGTAAGTGTGGAGTATATGGTATGAAGGCAAAAGTCTGACTATTGCACAGTAAATACAAAGGTAATTATACCTCTATCAAACAAATCTGTAATCTCATCTAAGAACCATAAGCCACCCTCATTTGAAAATACTATCAAAAACTATCAGGTTGGTTTTTCTATCAAAACCAACCTGAGTGACATTGATTATATTCTTTAATTCCATATGGATCTGGTTGTATGTCAGTGTTTCCACTGTATGTCAGTGTTTCCACTGTTTTGCATGGGACTCTTGTTATGCCTATAGCTACCTGTGCTGTCCTGCTTGCCTTTCCATCAACCCATTATCCTTCTCCTGGACTTCAGGAGCTTCTCCATATGCCAGGGCTTGCAGTAATATTAACATGAGCAGTCCAGAAGCCTATGGAGAACTCCTTGGTGCAAATTTCCTAGCTGACTGATCTAAAAATACATGTCCGTAGTAGACACCATAGAATCACAGAATGTTTTGGGTTGGAAAGGACCTTGAAGATCACCTAGTTCCAACACCCTGCTATGGGCAGGGACACCTTCCACTAGACCAGGTTGCTCCAAGTCCCGTCCAACCTGGCCTTGAACACTTCCGGGGATGGGGCAGCCACAGCTTCTCTGGGCGGTGTGTTCCAATGCCTCACCACCCTCACAGTAAAGAATTTCTTCCTTGTATTTAGTATAAATCTACCCTCTTTTAGTTTAAAACCATTGCCCCTTGTCCTGTCGCTACAGGCTGTGTATATACGCCCTGTAATATATCCAATGTTCTCCTTGGTTCTACCAACAGATGAGATTCATCTCACCTAATTTTAGCTGCCGAAAAGTCAGGTGTTCGGTGTGAGCCGAGTGTCTAGCCTCCCCCTCTCTAGTCAATGGAGGGAAGCACTTTTAGAAAGCGACTCATCCCACCCTTCTCTGGAGCGACTGAATCACCCTCCAGAAGAGCTGTCTTTCTCCATCAGCGGCTCAGAAAGGCAAAACAGCTAGCTGGATCAGAACTAGTGCTTGATAGCCCTCTTCCCTTTTAGCAATCATTTAACATCTCCATTGCAAGGACTCCTTTTGCTCCTTAGATACCTTAACTATTTCTCTTTATCTTTCTTATTCTCCTCAGCCCAACCACCACCATGTTGCCTCTCACAGCTACAGTTTCCCTAATTATCTGCTACATTCCACATTCTACCTGGTTCCATATCCCCTCTTTCCCCTGCTTTTTTTTCCATCGTATACTGCTTTTTTTCCCACTGTATACTGCTTTTTTTCTTCTTGCTGCTTTCATCTTGCTCTCCACCCAAGACGAGCACCATGCTGAATGCTGTAGCTTTTTGGACATCCCAAAAACCCTCTTCTTTGCACCTTCCCATTTCCATCCAGGGGGTTTAATCTCAGTGTTTTATCCCATTTCTCTCCACAGCTTTGGGAAACCTACTGTGCTGCCAGCTGCTGCATCTTTCTGAGTCTGTTATCTCTTAGCTGATACCAAATGCCGTTACAGGTGATGTTCGCAAGTCTGTGAACAGCCACCAGCTTCCAGTCCAGTGATAAATATAATTTTATCTGTCATAATGAGGTTTGAACCAGTTGGCTTATATTTGGTGCAAGGCCACTTGTGTCAGAAATGATTTCCTTTGATTTTTAGAAGGCTTGTGGATGTTTTTTCTGCTGGTTGCCTGAAACTTGTCAGATACCTGACTTGCACTGATGTTCTCCTTAACAACAGCTGTATTTTCTGAAGTGTATTATGAAGATGGACTCACAGAAAAGCTCCTTTTACTCTGTTCTGTTACTGCGTACCCCATGTTGATTCTCATATGCCACAAATACTTGCTCTTGGGCTTGACTGCAATCAGCCTGACTTGTTTTTAAAACTGAGAGGATATAGAAGGTATATGGGCCAACATGCCTCAAGACCAAGCCTCTAATCATGTTTTATCAATAACTCACAAAGAAACCTCGAGGCAAACCACTTTTTCTCTCTCCACCTCCCTGTTGGTGTAAGGGAAACAACATTCACTCTGCTTTGCAAAAAGTTCTGAATTTCTTGGATGCTAAAGTTGCAAGAGTACAGACAGTTACCGCTGCAGACTCATGCTCAGAAGAGACGTTGTCAGCTTGGAGAACATTCAGATCCAGTTCCCCCTTTAAATAAACTGGTTCACATGATTACCTCTGTAATGAGCTGGGACCCACAAAAAACACGCTGTAACTTCCAGAGTTCAGAAGAAGTATCAGTACAAGAGTTCCCATAAATGCCCCAGAGCCAGATTTACAAATACAGAGAAGACATGGCCTGTAAAAAATCAGACATCAAGTCCAAATCTGAATTCTCCTAGGACTCATATGTATTCATTTCTCCTCCCTCTCTCCCTTTCCTCCTTCCCTGCTGCTTTTGCCAAAGTAGATGAGCTGGCTACTGTTAATGGCATCATCTTGAACATTTCTCATGTTGCAGCGCCGAGACTTGTTAAAGAAAATCACCATGTAATGGCATTACTTTGCACTTTTATACAGCACCTTTCAGCTGGAAACTCCAACGCCGTCTACAAGCACAAATTGATTAAGCCCCACAGGGCGCTGCCCCGTAGCAGCTATCATCCACCTTTGCCATCCACCATGCAGAGGCTGGGTCTGCTTTGCTCACCCCATGCTGCAAACCCATGGTGGTGTCAGGAGATGAAAGCAGGGACTGGTTCTCCTGCCTTTCTGACTCCCGCCCTGCACAACACGGCTAGAAGTGTGCAGCAGAGCTCTTTTTGCAGTTTAAGGGTACTGATGGGGGTCAACTACAAAGTGAGGGGAGCAGTATGATTCCTCCCTGCTTTGGCATATCCACTCCTCCCCTCTCCTCCCAGTCTAGTGCACTGGCAGGAATAAAAAATGATGATCCATGGCTAGAAAGGAGCTTTCTTCTTGTGCATCTCAGTGGTGGGAAGTCAGCCTTGCAACGGGTTGAGGGCTGGACAGCTCAGGTGACAGCAGAGGTGCCTGGGATCCCCTGGGTCCCACCTTTGCACACTGAGTCTACTGGGATGGGGGAGAAGCATCCCCCCCAAGTCCTGACCCCCGAGCTCCCGCTCCGGCCACTGGGCTCCTTCCCTTCCACTGAGGACCGGAGGAAATGCTCATGCCTCATGCAGGAAACGGTGCAGTTGAGCAAATCCTCCCTGTCCCTCCCTTAAATTATTTAATGTCCTACAGGAGCAGATGACCCCTGCTAAGCAGACTGTCGGGAGAGCAGCAGCCTTTGATGCAGTAATTGGAAATTTCCATTCTTTGCTTGCAGCCTTAAAAAACAGAAGAGTCTAATATACTGGGAAATCTCCATGCTGAGCTAGGAAATTTCCATGATGGAAATTTTTAATATATTCTCCAGCTTTAAACTATTCAGGTTGATGAGGCTTGGGGTGTTTATTTTGTGTTTTGTGTTGTGTTTGGGGGTTGTGGTTTGGTTTGTTTCTGTTTGTTTGTTTGCTGTGCAATTTGCTTAAGAGAATCAATGAATGACTGTGGCAAGGGTTGAAAAAATCAGCCAGACCACAGGAAAGTAATGCATTTGCAGGGGAAACACGTGCAGGACTAGCAAGGCACCTGTAACACCCCTGGCCGAGTCAGAGATAATGGGAACCTGTATTTTAATGAGATGATAGCTGCCAGCGATGTGGCAGAGGACAGCGATGACTCCGCAAGAAGCTCTGCAGCGCAGCTTTGAAAGGTTGGAGCTTTTGATGCTTTCCATAAAAAGCCCAGGAGCCCAGAGGGTGAATATGCCTTTGCCCATTCAAATACTTCACAGGCCACACAAAAAGCAGATAAATAGTGGAAAAAACAGCTCTTAAGAGGTACCTGTGTGAGCCTTCAGCCTAAATACCTGGCAGTCCTTGCTGGCACTTTATACAGGGAGTTCTCAGGGACAGAAAATACAGGAGGGAATTGTCAGCTGTGCTGTACAAATTAGGATGAGGAGCTCGTAGGAGCGAGGGTGGGAGGACAGCAAAGGAAACACATTGGAAGCAGAGCTACCGCCTTTCCTGAATGTAACACCAAGACACTTGCACAGGCTCCTGCTTGGCTTCTGCAAACCTGTCCCAGGCTGCAGCCTCTGAGGCTGTGCCAGAATTGGACCCAGCTCCTTGCACGTGCCTCGTCCTGTCACATACAGACGGCGCGGCTGCTTCTGCCGACATCTAGCATCAACACGCAATGTGGCCTTGACATTTCAAAACAACAGCTTGAAAACAAAGCCTCACCAAAACCTAAGATCCCTTGGCGTGCAAAGCCCCCTCCAGCCAGAGGGACAAACCAGTAGAAGTGGTTGGTCTTATCACCCACTGGACCATTTATTCACATCGGCATAAATTAGGGATTCGTGGAGACGGAGCCATTGCAACTTCGTTTGGCCAGCCAGCTCCTTGCGAGTGGCAAGGATGGGGAGGAGGGGAGACAGCCTGACCTGCACCAGGGGTTCTGTCTTTGGTCCAGAGCGTGCCTGTGAGGTCAGTGCACAGACACAAGCACCTCCACAAAGCCAGTCTAACCCAAAGGCAATGGGAGCTTCTTGGCTGCCTTGTTCCTAATGCCCCAAAAGGCATTTTCTCCCTTTGGCCACATGCCCCAAGTGCATTCAAGGTCCCAGCCAGTTCCTAGCATGCAGGAGCTCAAAGGAGACACTGAACTGGGATGAATGGGTGGGGAACCGGTCCGTTCTTCATGTCCAAGTGCACAAAAACAAAAAGCAAACTTGTGGCGCAATGAGGAACCTCACCTCTCTTCCAGCTGGAACAGCACATTGTGCCAAAATATCAAAGGCCTGTTTAACTGTGCTCCTACAGAGCGTTTTACACTAGGAGAAGACACTGGTTAGGTGGCAGTGGGTGAGAAGAGGTAGGACTGGTCCTTCTGGGCACCAGCCCTTTTGCCATTGGGTCAACTCCTGAGAATATCCTGAAGATCCCCTTTGCTTGTCCATCACTTAAGCCCTAAATACCAATGAACCAAGACACCAAACCCAGTTATGTCTAACAGGGAAAGAGCTAAATCATTGAGCATCTGCCCAGGACAGGTTGACTGCAGATGAAAAATCCTGCTCTGCATTTGCAATTGATGTAGAGAAGTACATACCCCTAGGGCACAATTCATCTTCCTATAAAGCAGACATCACACTCAACCATAAGTAAAATTACTGAGCTTGGAGTCTGGCTCTACAACACAAGTGGGTGGATCCAAGCCTCACAGACTACAGAAGTGGGTGACTTTGGCTAGACAGATGGCTTTGCCACTGAAATCTCGTATTCATTTGTCTGTCCTTAACTCTGAGTCCATCTGCTGTCTCCTATGTTAAACACAGAAGGTAAAAGCCATCGTTGGGGTAAGGTCAGTCCTTTTGCTCTGGATCTGTACAGCTCCTTGCACAGCCGAGTCCTGGTCCATATGCACAGTCCCCAGGTACAGGAAGAATATGAACTATGTGCTGCTTCCCTCTGAGTTTGATTGTTCAACCGGAATAGGGACCTAACAAAAAACCCGTAAAAACTCTGCTGTGCTTTCACTGTCCTTTGCTAACGATAGCGTCTTTTTTTATTTTCAAGGATTTCTTTATTATTTCCTCTCCACCACTGCTGCCAAAGAGTCACTTGAGTCATTTCCTCCATCCTGGAGGTGAGCCAAGCTCCGGATCAGGTCTCCAAAATCAGGACCACATCTTTGAGTGGGAGATGAGCCAAAGCCCAGGACCTGGTGTCCTGGAGCCCAGCGTGTGGCTCGAACACCACTCAGGGATCAGGGCACTGGGAACATGGTTTCAGGCTGCTGCTCGCCAGGTTTCTCCGCTTTGCAAACTCAGCTTGACCTCAGAGTTCAATTCACCGCTGGCTGGCTGAACCCAAGCCAGGTTTCCTATGAAATGGGGCTCACACCTGAACTTTTTGGGCTCAGGGTGCTCTTCAGCCCAAGCAGAGAATACTCCGCCCAGGCTGGCCCATCACTACTTCTCGCACAGTGCAGACGGAGAGGGCAGAGGGAGGGCAGATCGCTGCTAGACGTGATGGTGTAGCAAGCAGTCTGACTTCTGGACCTCTTCCTCAGTTGGTTTTATTCCCAAAAATGATTTATTAGGACGGTCCGTTTGATTTAATAGGCCATGGAAGTGCTATATAGGTCACAAAAATGAAAGCTGATGAAAGACCTTCAGCAAATGCTGCCAGCAGTATTTTGCCCATATTTCCTTCCACGTTCCAAGATATTTGCTAGATTTGTGTTTGGGTGGGTGGATTTTTTTATCTCATTAAGAGTTTTACTGGTCTAGGTCAAGTTTTACTGGCATATAGAAACTGTATGTCAAATTTACAAACGGAATATTCACAGCTGAGGGATTTACATTGAGGCTGAAGCTGTTTAAATAATCAGTCAATAAAGGAGCAGCCATACTTTCTGGCCAGCCCAAACAAACCCATCCAAATGGGATCAGCTCCAGCGCGGCGCCAGTGCCTGGTCCGTGCAGAGTTAAACAGCTGATTGGAGCAACTGCGAATGCTGAACACCATCAGAAATTGTGATTTCTCCATGTATATTTCATGAGTATAATAAGGAGCCACATTTGTTAAAGGAAGCTGGTGCTTATGAATGATGCACTTTATCGCTCCGCTCCGGTTATCTTAGCGCTTCTCCCAGCCGCTGGAAGATTAGCCACATTATACATTTGACAGGATTTGTTCCAGACCTTTTCCAAAGTGAATTTTCACTGTTCCCTGTTAGCTTGGCTTCCCAAGGAAGCAAGGCTTACGCATTCAAGCACTGTGCATTTGGGTTCACGCTTATATACCTGTCTCTCTAACACCTCTCACAGCTGGTGAGCTTTTTGGGCATCTTCAGCTGAATCTCACAGAGAGCTGGAGAACTCAGAAGCGCAAAATTCCTGGAAGTTTAATGAAAGCAAGCAGGCAAAGGGGAGCAGCAAGGAAGAGAAAGACTGCAGACTGACCACAACTCCCCTGGGAATCCAGACAGAGATGAAATCTTGTAAGACCTTCACCTGCAAGCAAGCTGGGCATAAGCTTCCACCCTACGAGCCACCAGAGAATCCACACAAAAAATGCATCCTTGTTGAGGACTTTATTTGTGGCTACCAGAACTACCGGTTGGGTTTTTTTTTATTTAGAAGTTGTTATTTTAAAGGAATAGGTACCTTGTGGTGCAGTATCAGAAGGAAAACACAGCGAGAGACACCATCACCAGGTGGAGCTGAGCAGAAAGCACTGCCTCCTGTTGTGTTGCTGTGCAGTACTGAGCAACAGGGAAAGAAAATATTAAATAGAAGCAGGCTGTGATATTGGCTCATGGCCTGAGCACAGGCCTGGGGGGCTGGAAATCCCAGGATCGAATCATGTCCCTGATAACAACTCCTTTTATTACCTACAAGCACTTGGGGTTTTGGCTACCCTAGCTAAAAGAAGTGGGGATAATAGAGCCTGTCTCACAGAATCATTCTTGTCCAGCAATATATAATCACTTGATGTGCTCAGAGGATGAAATATACCCCGCAGTGGAACAAAAGGCACCAGCCATCACTCCTGTAGGCATTCAAAGCTTCTCCCTACCTTTGACAGCTGCCATGCTACAGCAGAGATTCTTCTGCTCAGCCTCAGCCTCAGAATCCAAATTTAGAACGTGTCCTATGACAGGAATCATTTACATGACAAAATCTGGCTTTCTCCAGATTCCTCTAATTAAGTCCTGCCTCCCTTGCAGGTAAAGCAATTATCATGCTGGTGGAGCATTGCAGGAAATCCACCACGGGAAAAGCAATGTGTCTGTCTGTTGGATGCTCTCCTGAGCCCATCAAGACATAGCTGGGTGCTGGACATCAGTCTGTGGGATGCTCTCCTGAGCCCATCTAGATGTAGCTGGGTGCTGGACATCCATCTGTGTGATGATTTCCTGAGCCCATCAAGGTGTAGCTGAGTGCTGGACATCTCGGGGTCAGCCCAGAGAGCCAGGAAGCGGGTGAGGGCTCCTCGTCTTCCTGTGCTGGCTGCAGTCCCACCATAGAGCTGCAGGTGTGACTGGAGCTCAGGAGCCAGAGGGGAAGACTGTGCTTGGGACAATTTTTAGGGCACATGTGGATGTTGCTGTAAAGCTGCCCTGTTGTGGGTGCCTGAACAAGAATGGATGCTGGTCAGTTTTTTGGCATCTTCTGGGTCTCCACTGAGTATCTGAAGTGGACAGTCCCACTGTGCTCAACAGCAGCTGCTGTCCTCCAGCAGATGCGCTGAGCTGCTAATATGCCTGGTGGCTGAGGAGTCAAAGCTATCTGGTCACAAAAATGAATACGAATGTGTTTCTTGCTGATAGTTTTAGGAAATTCCACATATCCTTCAACCTGTTCTAGAAAAAGAAAACCACCTCATGTGTTCATCCCGGGGTCGCTGAGGATGTTTGAGTTACTTGCAGCAGAGTATGGTTTCAAAGACTTCCTTCTTGAATAGCTGCCGTCTTCCCTGCTGGGAAGATCTGAGTGTATAACTGGCAGAGGAGCTTCTTCCTCCCACGGGAGGGATGTGTGTGAAGCCTTCATGGTACTCTGCAGCTCCTGAGAGGATCAGACCTCACCTCAGATCTTCCATGCTGCAAAGATTCCTCTGCTGAGGTACCCAGTGCTCTCCCCAAGCTGACTTGCTGTCTGCTCTGTGCCTACATGGCTTGGATGGCATGCTCTGCATGCTGACACTGTTCGGTTACATGGCAGGGATCAAAGGGTTCAATGTGCCATCGAGACTGGGAGCACAGGGAGAGAGGGTGGCTGCAGTCATCAGTGAAACATGGAAGGAAGGAAGGGCGGCACTGGGAGCTGCAAGTGCTACAGCTCCGCTGGCTCCAAAAAGTCTCAGTGAGATGGGCCAGTATTTGTTATCCACTGGTGGCACACCGCCATCCCTTCTAGGTCTGGGCGTGGTTTGACATTGCCCATACATCTCTGGACAGGGGCACATAAGCAGCTGGAGCAAGAACAGCAAGGAAGATCCAGAAACCACAAGACCATTTGTCAGCGATGCAGTTGAGGATGCTCTTCCCGTGGAGCAGCTCTTCCTCCAGCGTCCACATGCCAGGATAGATTGTTTTTCAGACGACTTAGAAAGTCGATGCCCCCAAACCCAGCACCAGCTCCAGGAGTGACGCTCCCATGCTCCTCATGAGGACAGTGTGTTCCTCCCCATCATCCACCCAGGTGGTGACCTGAGTCCTTTGCCCTCCTCTTCACCCATCTCTCCATCAACTTCATGCGGAGAGCAGTGCACAGTGTTGCAGTGGGGAGAGGGCACATGGGACGTGATGGCCAGCAGCAACATCTGGGGCACATTGGGTGGAGACAACATGCTTACCCCCTTGATAAATGAGATGTTGGACTGATGGAGGCTCAGCCATTCTACCTGCTGATGCGCAAGGGCTCACAGTGTATTGATCTATTGGGAAATGCCCTTAAATCTCCTTCCCATGAACCTGTTAACCCCCCAGCAGCACCTTCTTATGGTGCAAGCAGGTCTCCCCTGCCCATCAGCTATGGTGCAGCACTTTGGGCAGCTGTCTGCCTTTCCATTGACACAAAGCTCATGCCAAAGGCAACCCGTTACCCCGAACAGGAGCGCGTTGGTTTCACGCTGTCAGACTCTGTGCAGGAAAAGGGGTCATTTCACTCAGCTATTTCTGCCAGTTTCCACCAAACTGATCGCAATTCAGGGTCTGTTTCTGTGTTGGATGCCAACCACATAATGCTCTTAATCTTGGTAATTGTAGTTTATTAAGGTTCTTGGAAACTGGCAAAATGGCTTTCAGAGGAATATAAAAATTCCCAAACTCCAAATCAGTGAGGAAATTCCCTCAGTGGATCATGGCTGAAAACAAACATGTTTTTGTGCTTCCAGAAAATCAGCAAGACTAACAGTGCCATTGTTTGTGTAAGGGGGATTTCCACATTTCAGGGAACAGCTTGGAAGCTGCTGCAGCGGCTGCCCTCAGGAGAGCAGGAGTTGTGAACCAGCATCAGGAAAAATCACAGCAGGTTAAAAATCATGGGATTTTATAATCCGATTTTTGACGGGTTGTGTTTTTGGATTTTTTCTTTCTGTGCCTGCTTTCTGAACCTTTAGGGGGCATATTTTCCTGCTTTCCTCCTAGTGTGCGGACCACAAATACAGCAGTCTCTTTTTGCCCCTAATAAAAGCTCCTTGTCACAGAGCCATGTGACTCTGGGCACCCTTGCATCAAAGATGGCATGAAATATCACAAGAATTACAATAAAATTACACATGTTAACAATGCCAAAACCTACCATGAGAAACAAGTATGCCACCCAGAGAAGAAAACAAGCTTGCTTTTTAAAAGCCATGCTGGGCTGCACCTTAGGACAACCCCGTTCTGTTCTGCTGTCTGTTGGGAGGAAAGGGGTTCATCTGCAAGGTCTCTGCTTTCACCATCCTTCCCACCTGAGCAAGGGGAGTCTATGCCATGGCATCCCAGTGGGCTGCAGACCACGTCCTCTTCTCTATCCACCTGTTGCGTTGGGAGGATGGGATTGATCTGCCAGCGGCGTGGGTGGGTGCTGCCTCCCCACAGCTGGCTGCTTTGTGGGAGCTGATTTCACCCAAAACATGATTTCACCACAGAAGTCTTCACAATGGGGCAGTGACCTCAGGTGCAGAGGCGCTGGCACAATGCTGGTGTCTTCTGCATCTCAAGAGAGCATCCATCTCCTGCCTGGGCCCAAAGAAAGTTGAGCAGCCCAACAAGACCCACTGATCCCTCTGGTCTCTTTTCAGGACTTGTGGGATGATTTTTTGCTCTCCCTGTGTCCCCATGTTGCCTCCACACTTGCTACCTAGGATGGCAGTCCCTTTCCAGATGAAGGACCCCATGGGCACCACTGTATGCTGTATCACCCTGGAAGGGCCAGCAGAGAGCACCAGGCTGATCCCATGAACTCTGAAAGGTCTAAGAGCAAGGATCCAGTGTGTGCTGTTGATCCACATCAGCAACCACATCAAATTCAGGCTTGGTCAAGGCAAACCCAAAATTTTCTCTTGCTGTCCTCCTGCTGGCCAATATTTTATTGCTTCTAAATACCACAAGACCAAAAGCCACCCGAAGAAAGACTCAGGATTTACTGAAGTCCTCAGAAGTTAAGAGCGCCGGAAGGACTTGCTGCCTGGCAGGGCTCTACCCAAGGCAGGGACCAAAGGCCAGGCAGGGACAGAGCCCGCTGGCCAGGGACAGAGCCATGAGGACAGCAGGCAGGGAATGAGGGGAGGGGAGAGGGAGACAGAAATCTTTATCTCGTCTTGCTGGCCTTCATCTCTCCAGGTAGATGGATGGTATCACTCTAAACGTTGCAGTGAGATATTCCAGCCTCAGCTGATTGCCCTGTCTGATACCGTTTGGGAGATTACCATATCCCTTGGCTGGGCTGCCTGCCAGGAAAACATGAGTGAGAGGGCGATAAGAAGGGTGCTTTGCAGGGAAGGTGATGGCGTCACTGCTGACAGGGAGGTTGACCACATCCCCTCTGAGTAAGCATGGTGTGCCACGCCAAAACTGCAGTGGTGGCTTGGCATGGGGTGACACAGGGGGCCCTGGGGAGTGAGGGCAGGGTCATGTTACTCCTGCCACCATGGATGAACCTGTGACAAATATTTGGTGGGATGGGGCAGGTGACTGGGATGTGCTACTGGGACGTGCTACTGGGACATCTGCTCTGTCTTGCTGTGGACTGGGAGTAAGGGGTGTGGCTGTTCTTGGGTTGACAGCATGAAACTTCTGCCCTGCCATGCTCTGTATGGTGTGTCTGGGTGATGCAAGGTCCTTTCGGGGCATGGGGAAGAAGAAATCACTGCCACTGATACTTGCTAATAACAGACACCTATATTCCCTTCATTTCAGTACTTTTTCCCAAAACGATATGAAAAACTCAGCTGATAAACTCAAGCTCGCACCCAGGCATGTTTGCAGTGGAGCACCCTAGCCAAGCAAAGATGAGCAAACACAAGCTGGGAAGACCCTGACCTGAAAATGTCTGTGCAGCTTGTAGTGATCCATCCTGTGTGGATGAGTCCTGATAGTCCTTAATTACACACTCCCACGTTATTATTTGCGCTGAGCTGCTGCCTCGTTCAGTGCCCAGGATGTGCCATGCTCAGTTAATGACCAGCTAATCAGTGTTGCTCTTTGGCTGCTTGCTGCCGACCCCCCAGAGCTGGCCGATGGACCTGACAGTCCTGACAGTACTGGGCTAGTCCTGCTCTGTCTCCAGGTGGAAGGAGGGCACCTCGTGTGCTTTGGGTCTGCTGGGAGTTCAGCTGCTGTCATCGAAGACATCTCGCCTGAATGCTTGCCAATGGCCGATTTTGAAAATGATTGCATTCAGGCAGATATTCACAAGGAATCCAAAGGAAAATCTTACTCCAAAGCTCAAATCCACAGGTATTTTCTTAAAAGGGAGAAACATCTTATGCTTCCCTACACCTTGTCTTAGAAATGGCGGAATGATTTTGGCTGAAGGTTAAGCAGAAGTAGTACAAAACACTCAGTGTAGAAAAATTCTGCCTGAATATTTCAGAGTTCACAATGTTAAAAGCAAGACGATATATCTTCTAGTGGGAAGTTTTGGGTGATTTACTAACCCATCCTGAAGTGCTACCTAGAAGTTAAAAACCATACATCTCCATCACTCAATAGTATTAACTGCTCCAAAGGAGAGAGCAGCTTAGCTCAGCTCACTACGAAACAGAAAGGGCAACACTTCAAAAGATCCAATTTCCAGATTAGGCTCAGGGATGTTTCCCTTGTTCTTCCCCAAAATCTTTTAAACAAACAAGTCATCAAAGGTACTAGAAAATCATAGTGTTTAGTTTCTTTGGGGTCTCTGAAGAGTTCAGGAGACAACAATAACTACAAAATTATCAATAAATCATGACCTCAGCCTGCTGAGATGAGGGATGAGGCAATACTGAAATTAGAAATACCTACTATAAGCACAGCAACGCTTTGTGTATTTCCATATCCCTTATGATCCCACCAGTGCAGGGTCTTAGTTCAGAGGGAGAGGCTCTCATCAATGCATTAGCTAAGAAAAAGAAGACTGGATGAAAAAGGCAACTGATGTATTACATCTCACCTGACTAAAGCTATTAGATCCTACCATGACTCTAAAACTTGATAATACAAACCATCAGCTTTGTGCACTTCCCAGCATGTGGGATGTGGCCCATGAGAGTCCTGTTGGGCTTCTATGTACAACACAACCTTGTTCCTCCCCTACGCTATGTGGAAATGCAGAACCCACATCACTGCAATACAGAAGATGCCTTGGCCAAATTGAGACATACCAGGAGAACATCTGCCAACAAAACCATCTTTTTTTGTGATCCTCCATTGCACAGTGGAAGCTGACCAACATCTTGTCCACTGTGCCAGAGGCAAAGAGCAAAGCCATGAAAGGTATTCAAGATCCTTAAGAAGCATTTGGGGTGAAACATAAATGAAGCCATGAGCTTTGCTTTGCACAGAGCTCTCTGGTGAGCCAGAATAGGACTGGTTCATGGACTTTCTGGTTTACAGTACCATACCAACAGGTTTTGAACTGGCCATTGCCATAATATATAAGTGGAGGTACTTCCCGCACCAGTGAAAAGCTGTTGTAGGGATTAATTTTGCTCTATCCCTTGAGCTGACCAGGCACATGGTGCCCCTTAAATGGATGCCAGGCTTTGACACATGAAAAGACCTGGATATGTTTATAGGACAAGTCGGACCATTTATGGAAAAGGTCAGGTTTCATGGGTGGGCTGTGAAGTGTCTCACTGAAGCACCTTTATAATTCACAAGAAACAAAGATGATACCATTACAAATGTCAATTGCAGTAGTAGGGCTTGATTTGCTTCATTTTAAGGTTGGCATCAAAAATGACAGACCGATCTCTAGGTGCACCTGCGTCTGTCCATTAGTGGATGGCTAAAGGGAGCTGAGGGTGATGAGCACAGTAGATGGCAGCTGTTGGCACCTAGAGTTAGGGGAGATGAGTGCTGAACCTTTGTCTAGGGTCTGTGTAGTCTTCCTGGGAGGGAGGAAGGACATTGCTTCCTCATTGTGCAAAGGGAAAGGTCAACCGTCGGGCTGCAGCAGATGCTGACCAACCGCGTCACCGACTGCTCCTGTGCCAGGCTTCGCCCTGTTGTCTTTGCCAGAACTCAGCCACTGCTGACTCGCAAAGACTGCCCAGAACAATCCTGTTTCATTGCCAATCAGTCACGTCTGGACACTGAACCTTGTCCTGGACTAGTTGCAAAGACAGGGCAGGAGTAAAGTCCTCCCCCTTGGTGTGACTCCATCGCCTTGGGATCTCACCGAGAAGTTGCCTTCATGCGACTACAAGGGAAGAGTCCACTGGGGGCAAAGGGCCTTGGCTCCGCAATACAGCAGGCGCCTGTAAAACTGGCATCCCCCCCGCCACTGTGCTGTGCCATTGGCTCAAGAAGAGCTGACGCATCGCTCAGGAGTCGGCGTCGGCAGTGGAGCGACCTTCACCGACCTTGGCTCTGCAGATGATGTGGCTCCCGTCGGTTAGTCAGCATAACACCTGGAATCTGCGCTTGGAGTCTTTGAGGCAAAAGCCGCCAAACTTGGTCTCCGTTCTTCCTGGATGAAGACCAAAGCTCAAAATCTGGCAGTGGAACAAGTCATGCAGAACATCCAAGTGAATAGCTGTTCTGTCGAGGGAGTTGAAGAATGTATTTATCTCAGCTCGGGGCAGGGCTCTCCAGGCAGGTGTTTGCTGGATGTGCTGTAGAGCAATGTCCTTGATGGATTTGCTGAGGAGGGTATGGGGATAGTACAAACTGTATCTTGACATGAAATCCAGCAGTAATAGACCTGTATCCGACTGTGCTGCTATATATCTCCAAGCGAGAGGTGCTTCTGAAGTGACTCACAGGTGCTCAAGGTATTTCATAGAAGTTGCCAACATTATTTTTCTGCTGTGCTAGAACGTGATTGGTTAACTGTGTGAAGTCAAGTGCCTTTCAGGATTTGGAAGAAGGCACCGTTATGCAGATGCTGGAGCAACGATTCACACCTTTGTATATGTGGCATGTTTGGGTGAAGACAACACCTTAAAATTCACCACTGAAATCTGGTCAGGCCAGACCCAGCTTAGTCAAGGAACTGTGCTCAACCTTGCATGTGCTGGATTTGAACCAAAGGAGGTCACCAAGGCATCGCCTCTCCTGGCCGGAGGTCTGAGACAAGGCCAACATGGAGGTCGCACCATGGATCTGGTCACCACAGCCAGACCTCAGCAACGAGGGCGTGCATGGCACGCTTCATTGACAGATAAAGAACCTGAGGTATAGATCACTTAAGCAACATACCTGTAACCCCAGCAGAAGGTTGTTTCAGGGCTAAGTCATGGTCAGAGGGAGGCTGCTAGGTGGGTGGCCAGTACGTGTGTCCATACTTTGAGAATATGCAGGTTCAGTTCCCTCCTCTGCTTCAGGCTGCCCAGGTGCCCTCTGGGAAGCAGTCCTGCAAAGCTGAGCTTTGTCACGGCTCTTGGGCCCACAGTGGTTCTTCCAAGCCTGACAGATATGCTTCAGAGCCCACTGTAATAACAGGGAAGAGCAAAGTATCTCAGAAGGGTCCAAGCTTGAAGGAGGAGCTCTTTGGGCTTTGCTCAGTCCATGTTCACAGCTCCAATCCTCCTGCAGAGTTAGGTGCCCTCATGCCTTGCCTTTATAACGTACCAGGGTACCTGGCTTTCTATCCCAAGGATGGTTGGGGATGTAACGCCCTCCTCTACGTGCCTCTCCTCCTTGCTACACAGTGTTCCAGCACCTCCCTCAAGTTGGCCACAGTTGGTGGCCGTTCCTCACCCACTCTCCCCACCTCCCAAGGGACATACAACTTTTCTGGCCATTTCTGGAGGCGACACTGTATCCTACCCAATGGCAAAGCAGTCCCACCTTGCACGTTGTGACTAAGGCCTGTGGTCTCTCTTTGCATCAATTTCCCATGTGCAAAACAGGTCTCAGTATTTTCCTACCCCTGCAGAACAGAATGAGGATAAGTATATTAAAAGCTTGGAAGTCGTTCAGGTTCTAGAGTACTGAGAGCCATAGAAGTGGCTTAAATAGATGGTTTAAAGCCAGTTAAAGCAAAATCTTTGCTCTGCATGTGGAGATAGGAAAGATACGACGGGTCACCCAGAACTCATCCCTGCCAGTGTAGGGTTGCTTTGTGTATTTACTGGTCTTCAGCCTTGTCAAATTGTACGTGCTGTGAGCAAGTTCCAGTGCTTCCACCAGGAGAAAATTCAGCATTTAACCTAAACACTTGCTGTCTTCATTTCACCCCTTTACTCCCATTTATCCCCTTGGCGATTGTGGTGGTTTAACCCCAGCCAGCAGCTCAGCCCCACGCAGCCACCCGCTCGCTGCCCCCCGGTGGGATGGGGGAGGGAATCAGGAGGGTAAAAGTGAGAAAACTCGTGGGTTGGGACAAAGACAGTTTAATAAGCAAAGCACAAGCCACACACGCAAGCAAAGCAAAGCAAGGAATTAATTCACCACTTCCCATGGGCAGGCAGGTGCTCAGCCATCTCCAGGAAAGCAGGGATCCATCACACGTGGTGGTGACTTGGGAAGACAAATACCGTCACTTTGAACAACCCCCCTTCCTTCTTCTTCCCCCAGCTTTACATGCTGAGTATGATGCCGTAGGGTATGGGATATCCCCTGGTGAGGGGCAGAAAAGTCCTGGACTCTGTGCCAGCACTGCTCAGCAATAAGGAAAACATCCCTGTTGTTATCAACCCTGTTTCCAGCACAAACCCAAAACTGAGCCCCATACCAGCTACTATGAAGAAAATTAACTCTACCCCAGCCAAAACCAGCACAGTAATCCATCGTAAAGCTTGTTTCCAAGCTAATAACAGGGGGGTTACAGCAGCAATGAGATAATGTCATGTTAAAGGGATGACTCTGCTAATATGTCTGGCCTGCGAGCATCGCCTGGGTAAATTAAATGCTCCCAGGTGCCTGAGCTGATGCAGAACGGATTCCTTGCAAGGTCCCCTCCTTTTTCACGCCTCTCTGCTTGGCCAGGGCACGTGTGTAGGGTTTTCATCCATCATCGGGTGAGGCCAATCTCCTCCGGGTTATGCTCGGAGGTGGAAAAAGTGTGATAAATGCGTGCAAAGGGTAAATGTTTGCTGAAATGCTCGCTGCCCAGAAGCCCACGGCAAAAACACGGTGCTCTCAAAGTCAAGCCCTGACCTCAGCGGCCAGGTCCCTTGGGCATAAATTGCTCTTAAACTCAATCTGTTTATTCTCATTTGCCTTCTCATCTCATTTTCACTCCGACTGTACAGACACAAGCCCATTTGTATTTCACGTCTTTACAAGTGGCGTTTTATTCAAAGCTTTCATAAGGTGTTTTTTGTTCGTGGTGTCCCTGGGGGGCTTCTGGCTTCGACAGCTGAGATGATGCTGTTCAAGCGCCATGAGCTGCTGAGGACTTTGCTGCATTGCTTTTATGCAGAAGGTCCTTTATTTTCACTTTAATGACGTGCATCTCAGACCAATAGATGAAAGCAAATAGGATATTTTGGTAGCTTTTCACTCTTGTAAAATTAATAAGCTCCTCAGCACCACCCTGGGAAAGCATTAGCTCAAGACGCACAAGAATATACGCACAGGCAAAACTTCTTGTTGCAAAGAAACCTTTCTCCAAATCCCACCTGCACATGTATTTCTGCCAGTTACTACTTTGTTTAAGCCCTGGGTAGGTCTGTTACCAAAATAGCCAAATCACTGCAGCCTACAGCTGTTAGATGGGCTTTGATTGTAGTCATGGGGAGCACAGGACCAGAGGTGGGGGCAGGATCTGAGCCTGGTGTAACATGGCTTGCTCCATGCTGTAGGCTGGATTCCGCTGTGTGCCACTCGCTGGTGTTTGAAGGGGTGAAGGTGCTCCGAGGATTTTTGGTGTGAGGAGCCTAATTGTGTTCCTGCCACTCCCTTTTAGCCATGTTTCTATTTTGTAAACAGCAACCAGTGATAGGGTTTGTTTTATTTTAATCAAAACCTTCTCATGGCAGGCTGGACCATTTTGTGCAGCCTTAGAAATGCCAGTGCTTTTATTACAAGAAAGCATTATTTTGAGTCACTCTTCTTCAGTAGGGCTTTGAGATAAATTCATGGCAGTCTTCGACTGCTAAAATGGAAATAATTTTTAAAAACAATTTGACTTGTCACCATTTTCTCTGAACTCACCGATGACTTGATCCATTTGCCTCTATTCAACCCACCCATTCCCTTACATCTTGTGAGGCATTTCCATCAGCTCTGGTGACAACAGCAGGTCCAGCTCCCGGCAATGACAGCATCTGGGTCTTGATGAGGCTGTAGACCTCTTTGAGTTGGCTTTTCTAACACTGCCGATGCAGGCACTGCATTTTGGGAAGCCCAGCTCAGACATTCATTCCCCGGTTGCACATTTGCCTCTGAAATTACATTCTTCAGCCAAGCTCTACGTTCAATTCAATCATGCAGCTTCTCCTGCCTTCATCAAAAGCTGCCCTTTTGCAAGCCCAAGATGATTTTGGCCCTTGTCTGCGGCCACACAAGCCAGGTAGAAAGACATCCCATGGACTGGCGTGGCTGTTTGCTCTGTTCCTCTGTCTGAAGCAATATTTAGTCCGTTGGTTGATCTGACGGTGACTGCTGCTGTTTAAGGTTGCTTCATTGAACCCAAGCTGTGTTCCTTCGCTGCGTAATTTTTGCAGTCAGTTGCTTTTGAAGAGCATGTGCTCTCGTATCGATTTGTCCTGAGCGCTGAACGCAAAGGGCAGGAGAGATCCTGGAGTCTCACTAATGCTCCAGCTCCGAGCATCAGCAATTAGTGGTACTGAAGCCCAACTCAATGAAGAAGACAGGCTTGGCAATCTGCTCTGTCATCCAAAGCCTCCCTTGCTATCCTGTGTGCCATTTTATTCTGGTTTATGTAAAGAGGCAGCAACACAAAGGAACAACACCCTCGTGGTGCTGCACAAAAGCAGGACAAGGCAACGTCCCTTGCCACGAGCACTCAAGACCCTTCTGGGTCACATCCTGTCCCCTGACTCTGGTCTTGGCTGACCACTGCCCAGGATAAAGGATTTGTATGTACATCTCCCTGTTTACAGCCTGTCCTATAGGTCTTGGTGGGCAGATGGCCAGTGGGCTGGCAGAGCTACCTGTAACAGCAGAGCCGGTGTGAATGTGCAAAACTAGTATTTGATTAATTAAGGCTTGCAAAGCTTGTTGAAGACCATAAAAGTCTGTAAGTGCAGTCAATTTGCCATGTGCATGGCATCCTGCTCCCTTTGGAATAATCTCCATCCCATGCTGCAATAAACTACAAGCAACCTCACGCTTTTAGGAACCTGCTTGTTGCCTCATCCCCATGAGGACGGTGACATTAGCACCCAAATAGAGAGCAGGCACACAGGGTTCAGTTGTGGGACCCAGCACATCCTGCCCACTCGGGAAACACCCTTTCTAGGATGCTGTACCCGAGCTCCTGAGCTCCAGGGGTTTGGTGCAGCCAGCTCAGGAAAGCCTGGGTTGTGCTATGGTTCCCCTGGGAGGAGAGGAGCTGGAGCAGGTTGGGATCTGCTATGCCTCTCTCTTCCTTCCTGGGCTGTACATTTTCCAGTGCAGCTTCTAAAAAAAAATTCATTAAGGGGTAGCACAAGGATTTTGGGGACCATAATCAAGCCTGCTTCCCTACATGGAGATGCAAGTGTGGATGTGGGACAGGAGCAGATAGTCTCTTGGTCCTCTATCGGCATCTCCAGCTGATCACGCTGCCTTTGGTTTTCATCCCTGCACCTCTGCCTGCACCTGGGGAGCCGACCCTCAACCATGAAAATTAAAGGCAGCTGGAGAGAAAGAAGGAGGCTGTGGGAGAGGGCGAGCATCCTGCCTGCTGCTCTCTTGAGCCGAGCTGCCTCCATGCCTGCACTTTGCTCAGAAGCAAAGCTCCAGCTCCCCGGCAGGTCTCCCAGCACTGACAGACCTCGCTGCTTATAGAACTGCATGGAGAAGGCTGCAAAGATGGGGTGAAATATCTGCCAACGAAAAACAGGGGAGGTGGTTTTTGTCCTCCAGCCCCACATCTCCACCTTTACCTCACTTCTTCCTTGTCTCCATGCCCCTGCTTTGCATGTTCCCACCATCACCCATAAGCATCCAGTGCTGCAGAGCATCTCCACCCTGTGTGGAGCAAAGCTACTAAAACCCTGGGCTGAGTGTGGGGGATGAGACATTGTCTGCTCTGCTGTAGCATCCCCAACAACTGCATGTGGCAGCTCCCGTGGGGCTGCTGAGGGATAGTAGCGTCCGCCTTGGTCAGCCAGGCAGCAATGCCTGGCTGGCTCCCGCATCTGTATTTCTGAGCTCCTTTAGCCCTGTGTGCAGCGATGCCCTGCTGCATCCCTCCTTTCCCTCAGCCGTGCCCCACTTTCCTTTTTGACCTCCTGCCCTGCTTTCTCTGAAAGCTGCTCCATCCCTCCCCCTGTCTCTTTTTCTCAGCTTCTCAGGGAGGAGGAGAATGTTTTCTCAGTTTAGCAGTTCAGGTGGCATCTCGGCTGGCCCCAGCTGAACCCAGTAGTGAAGGAAATAAAAGCACATCTAAACATGAAATCCCAAGATCACTAGCAAAGTCCCTGCCAGCACTGCACCTGCTCTGTGCCATGCGTGCCCATGCTGTGCTGTCTATAGGCTCCCAGGCTGCAGCTCCTTATTTTCTGGACTACAAGGGCCTGGAGAGAGAAGGTCTTTCCCTCTGTTTTGCTCAGCATTGACAGAGGAATGCTCTAACAGAGGTTTTGGGTACTCCCAAGCTAGCCAGCATCCCCAACAAGCAGGAAGGTAATGGCTTTCCAGCCCTCATTTTCAGGATGCTTTGGAGCAGGACCCACGTTTACCACAGTATCCCTCTTCCTTGGGCACAGCGCTAACGAGAGCGTTGGAAGTAGGCTGTTATTTCCTACTGACTAATTAGTATGCTTTTTGAGGTCTGACCATCCTCTGTCCCTTCTCAGCAGTGCTGGTTGGCAAAGGAGGTGAAGCAAGGGCTGCTGTGCTTTGTTTGCAAGCGACATCTCCTTGGGCCACCAGATAAACGGGCTTTACCCAGGAGAGGGGCTGTTGGGGCTGCAGAAGGGCTGTCAGCCTGCTGGAGGGAGCCGGCAGGCACAGCTGCCGTGCACCCGAACATCCACACCCGCCGTTGCAACCCCCATGTACCCAGCCTGGGACACATCTGGGGCAAACCTGGGGTCACATCCAAGCCACAGCCACTGCTTTGCCCCTCTGCCCCAACAGCACTGGCTGCCTTCCATTACGCCTCATCCTCTGCCTTCTGCAACCCCACCAACCCCGCTCCTTGCAGTGAGGATTTTTATTTTCCAGCCTAACCTTTGTCTTGTTGAGCCTGTGAGTCATCTCACTCATTAGCTGAACTTTGAATATCTCTTTATCCGCTGGATCCCTTTCAAGCTCGTTCCCTGGCAGCGGAAGCGCCTGCTTGCCTTCACTCTGCTCTGGATTGCAGAGAAACCGCCTGCATTGCTCTTGCAGCGGCATCTGTCTCCGCAGCAAAGGCACGCTAATAAAATCAGAGGGGAGTGGGGATGGCTTTCAGCCCGTGTGTGCCTTCCCGTGCCCCGAGGGTTAATTGTTAGCAGCAGCCCTGGCCATTTAGGAAGCCCCCCAGGTTTTTGGCTGGCACCCCCGTTCTTCCACCCACCGCCTCTGTTGCTGCAGTTTGTGTTTGCAAAAGCGACAAGGATGCTCTGCAGCCGCTCTCGAAGCCGGTTGTGCTCGTAGCCAGCTGCCGGTGGAGCCTCAAGGACTAGTCTCATAGTGGTCCAAACCCTTCTTTAGTTGCCTTCTCTGCTTTTTCCCCCTTGCTCCATGCACAGACCTCCCAGGGCTGGCCTTGTGGCCAGGAGAGGAAATTCAGCTCTTGTGGGTGAATGGATAAACTCAGGGGAAGAGAAGGAAAAGATATGGGTCAGGTATGAAAGGGCATGGGTGATATAAAGGGTTTAAAGCAGGTCAGAGCAATGTAGGTGACCTCAGATCAGTGCTCGTGATGTGCTCCTGGCTGCTTCAGTGTGGGTGAGGACTCGAGGAGCCTCTCGCCTGATCAGATCAGAGTGGAGGGTGCTTGGTCAGAGGGAGAAACCCCTTCCCCACTGTTCCCTTGAAGATGAACAGAAGATGACTATCTCCTGGAGAAGACCACTAGCCTCTTCCACGTCCCCACTGCCTCTTGGCCAGCTCCTTTTGCCACCGATTATTTTTTTTCTGGTCTCATCATTTAGCAGCGCTAATCACCTTTCCAAATGGCTGGGCACGTGATCAAAAGCGTCTCCTTCAGCATCTCAGCTCTCCTGTGCCTGCTTACGTGCACACTGGTAATTTGTGTCTCTCCGAGCTGGGGAGCTGGAGAGCTCTTCCCCATGAGGAGCTGATGATTCACGTCCCCAGAAAAGGGAATCAATAAAGCATGACTAAGGCAGCCCTACATCAGGATAGTGATTAGAGACTGCCTCCATATCTTTGTCCGGAGTGGCAATTTACTGATTGTCTTTACAGTTTTTGTCTTGCGGGGTCTTTGCCAGATTTCCAGCAGCCCTTTTTACTTATTCATTTATTTTTGACTCTGGTGTTTCACAGCATTTGTACTTGCTGCCTTGCACTTTCTCAGGATGAGCAGTTGTGCCAACCTACAAATTTCTCGGCGATCCAGCAAGGATGGCAATTCACGCTGCCCTAAACCAGCCCAAACGGAGAGACGAGTGTTATTAATCACTGCTGTGGGGCCGCTTGGGGGTTGCTTGCCCATGAAAACACTTTGGGGCAGAAGACTTCTTGAGAGCTTTTGATTTATGAACTCGCCACCAAATGCGCCGAACACACAGACAAGATAAGCGCAGGCTGGACACAAAACTAATTACATACTATCTGCAGCCAGCCGCTCACGCGGAGGTACATTAATGCTTGGCCACGAGACAGGGGATACTTCACACCTTTTTCAGCCCAGCTCCCAAGAGTACACGTACATGCAGGTACTTCATGGTCTGGAGATCGGCTCTTGTGAGGTTTAATGCTATTCCTCAGTGCTTCTCCAATTCATCGTGTGCTGAAGCCTTCTAGGAGCAACACATGGATGCAGTGATGTGCCTGGTCACCAAACCGACCCTACTCTTTATGGCTGTGGGAGCATTTCTCCGGCAGTTGTGCCATCCAAGCACGACCTGGGGAGGGTTTTTCTTTGAGAGGTTATTTTGTGCTGGATCCGTTCCCCAGCTCAGATCAATGCACAGTCCCACAGCAGTGAGGTGAGGAATTTGGGGGCTGTCGGGCTGTTAAATAGGGAATGGCAGCCTTAGCAACAGGTAGTGTGAGGATGGGGCTTGGGGTCACTGGCTGATGCAGGAGGCATCAGGGAAAATTCTTCTTGTGGAGAGGGGCTTCTTGGAAGATCCTCCATAAGGGTAAGCTCCTGGAGCCTCCTCTCCAACACAGAGACGGCACTTGCCACCTGACAGTATTTCATGGGCATCTAGACTCCAGAAACACCACAAGGGGTGAGGACCCTGTCTTGGAGCAGTCCGCAAAGCCTGCAGAGGTGATGATGGGGAAGAGGAAAGTCAGGAAGGAAGAGGCATTGCCCTGTGCCCAGGCCAGGAGTATGCAGCACATAATTCCCGGTACAGAGGCTGCAGTTTCCATGGCAGTCCTTGAGGCTCAGCCTGACCTCCCTAACCACAGGGAACTAAAATACCTTTCTAATCTACCTGCTGGTGAAGCCCATTATCCTTGCAGTATCCAGATGGTGCCTAATGGGAAAGTGCTCCCCGGATGGATGAACACAGGAAGACTGGGACTAAGCCTTAGCTTAGACACTGGATTTAGGCTCTGCCTCAGCCCATTCCCAGTCCAGCATGGTCCCATCTACCCAAAAGATCTGCTTCTACATTCCAGAAGGGCAGATTTCTCCCTGCAGCCCTTCAGATGAGCTTAAACTTCTCCATCAACTCATCCTCACATTTCTTACTACTAGCATCGGTTTTATTACCTCCATCAACGGTGCGTGGGGCTGCCTCCAGGGGGCAAGCCAGGATGCCTAAATTAGCTACAGGGAACCTGTATAGGTGACTTCAGGCCGTCCAGGAGCAGTGAGGTATCCCCAGCAGAGATGGAATCTTCCTGCTCTCCTCAGCCCACTGGAGCCCCTGGCTCTGTGGGGTGCCCTGGGTGAAAGCATCTTTCTGCCTGGGCACCTCCCACTAGGGAAATAAGCAAGTGGAGGAGGTACCGGCAGTGCCGAAGCACGTTGCTGATGGAGACCTGAGGTTTCAGTGGCCTCAATTTCTCTGCTCCCTCCTGCGCTCCTCCCGGTTGCATGGACGCTCTTCCAATGAAAAGGAAAATCAAAGCCAGATCCCAGCCAGGTGTTGCAGGTCTGGGAGCACCACTGCACCCAGTGTTCACTTTCCTGAGTGGGAACACACATCAGGTTAGAGCCCCTGGTCCTGGCTCCAGGTCCTACTTGGGGCGGTGATGCTGCAGGTGAGGTTCCTGCCAGGGATTGTGATGCTGCAGGCAAGGGTCTCGCTGAGGACAGTGATGCCATGGACAAGAGTCTTGCTGGGGATGGTGATGCTGCAGGCAAGGGTCCCGCTGGGGACTCCCCTAGCCCCGGCAATGCTGCTTGCTACTTGGATGCAGGTCCTTGTCTCAGCCTGCCTGCGAGGCTCCAGCTCCTGGTCGGTTCCCAAAACCCAGTCAGATGACAGAGTTATTTACTAAGGCTGGCCGGGAGGAAAGGCCATAAATTCCCCAGATATAACAGCTGAGTCAGAGAACAAGGCGGCCACGGCCAATTCCAGCATGGCCTGGAAGAGCAGCTCTAAGGGAGGGGACAGGGTCAGCTGCGGCTCGTGCTGTTCCCCCCTAACCCGGGAGGTCCCTTGGAGGCTAGGATGGATGAGGAGGTATTGGACAGCAGGTCCTGCCAGCTCCTGGCAGTCCTGGAGCTGCTTTCCCTGGGCAGGCCACCCTGCGTTTGCTTCCCGTGCTGGGAGGCAGCAGTTTTCTTTGGTCTGCTGCCCTGCTCGAGGATCATGGTTTGGTTGAAAGGCCTTGCAGACAGCCTGCCCTTCCACCCCGGGGATCGCTGCTTCTCTGGCAGGAAAGCAAAAGGTTCAGCCTTTGGAGCTGAAGACCACGTATTATTTCTGCAGGGTTTTTGCAGCCCCTTGGGTTTTTTTAAAGAAAATAATTGCATGTTCCTAAAATTAGCCGTGACAGGCTGCAAATGCAAAATCAACACATTTCATTAAGGAAAAAACCCAACAACAAAACCCACCATAAGGAGGCATTTGGATCCATTCACATGCATTTCTTTTCCTTCTGTTTGTTTGGTTGTTTGGGAGCAAATTCTCCAGCCGGCTTCGAGCAGCCGCAAACCAAACCGGATAAATACTGTCTTTCCAGAAAGCTTTACCCCACGCCTCCTGCTCCTGCCCCTCACAGTGTATGGCCTCCACGGCTGACCCACCCAGACCCCATTCCTGGTAATTTTGCTCCTGGTCCCCTCATCAGTTGCTGCATTCATTACTTCTGATCTCTCCAGGTTTCTTCCTGCTCCATCTCAGGGGCACTCTAGACCTCCTGGGAAGGACTTCCAGTGGGTGATGATGGAGGGTCCTACAGTTTCCAATCCCTACCCCTCATTTAAGGCTTTACAAAAGCTCTGGGAATTGCAAAATGTGCTGCTTGAGGAGCGGATCCCATCAGATCTCCAGGCCTCTTGCGTGTCACCACTGTATTATTTAACTCCCCTCCTCAGGCCTCCTGTTCCTGGTGTGGTGCTGGTGTCAGACACCAGCATTACAGTGCTGCAGCCCCAGGGACAATTCGTGATGCTCTGACCAGGGCATCTGCTACAGGCAGGCACAGCCGGGAGAGAGGACAGTGTGATGGGACTTGTCCTAGAAACCACATCTGAAAACAGCACATCTCCTGCCACCTCCACCTCCTCCTCCTCTCCCTCCACCATCCATCCCCAGCAGATCCTGAGAAGGCTGACAGATGAAGGTGTCCCCTCCCATTGTGGCTCCTGGTTCCCTCATTGAGGGTAATGCTCTTCCCATTGCCAGCCTGATTTCCTCGCACCATTGAACTGTACCTGCGAGGAAAGGCAAGAGGTCATGAAACCCACCCCAGCAACAGCCTGTGTCCTTCTAGCCTGCTTAGGGAAGACACAAATGCTCCCAGGTCTCTGTCCTCCGCTGCTCCCTCTCTCCTGACAGCCAGGAGAGTTCAGCTCAGTGCTTCAGGGACATGGCTTATGCTACTCAAGCGATTCACGGCTGTTGCTCAAGACCTCACGGATGGAAAGGTCTTGAGCAACAGCCGTGAATCGCCCAAGTAGCGTAAAGAGAAGGCGGTCAGAGGAGCGGGTAGGCAAGCACAGACCTAGGAGGTTTTGCACTGAAGGCGATGCGGAGACGGGCCACACGTCTGAAGGCACCATGCTCATCGCCAGCCTTTCAGTGGGTTTTCATTGCAGGTGGGGAAAGGAGGCAGGCAGTACAGCTGGAGAAGGCGGCTGTGTGCACTGGGCTGCCAATGTATCTCTAAATATCAAACCAGCTAAGGATGAGGAGGACTGGGTCTGCAGAAAGACCTGTGAAACACGCCCGTAAGTCTATTCAGAGGGTTAAAAAGAAACTCTGAGTGGGCTAAGCAGTGAGTAATGAAGATGTCACTCAGCAAGATGACATTTTTCTGTGTATTCAACACCGCTTTTATATTGGATGGAAATTTCCAGGTGTTTGGAACAAAATCAGAGAAAACTCTTCATTGTTTACCAAACTACTTCAAATTTACTACCCTCTGTGTATCTCATTTTGTACTGGAAGGCATTGTCCTTCCAGATCATTAGCAAAGATGTTAATGGAACTTGATCTTTAGCCCTGACTCTTGTTCTACTCCGATAAATGTGCCTTGCTCAGTGTAGCGCACTCTTCTTTAGGACTACTTACTGCATTTCAATGTGTTTTCAGTTTGTACAAACCACATTTCAGATCAGTGCATTTTTTTCTATTTTTTTAATTTCCTAAGACAAAGAAGCAAAATACATTAGTCAAAATAAAAACACATGTTCATAAAAGCTGCTCTGCCTTTATCCTCTGGCTGTGCCACTCTCTAACAGCATTCCCCTTCGCACCAAGAAGAGTTGGAAAACCTGGCAGCTTTCTGTGCCCATCATCCCTTGAGTCTGACTCTTGTCTCATGGTAATTTTATTCAGCACCTGGCTTCTGCAAAGTTTCTCCCCATTGACACTATTGTGTGGACAGAACCAAGCTCTAAATATTTCATCATGATTTTTTCTTAAATATTTGTTCTATTATTTTTATAGGCTGGTGATTGCCAGAATTATATTCTCCCTTTTTTTTTGTTTTAAATCACCACCGCATTTCCTTTCTTCTGCCTCTCAGGATCATATTGTCCAAAGATTTTAAAATATAGCCACCCAAGGATCAATATGTTCATTAACTAATCCTGTTATCAGCACTTGAGAATGAATACTGGATGATGTCTGTAACCTGCACAGACAATTTCTTAAATATAAAACTTCTCAATAACCTGTTTTTCCTCTTTATCATTCTCCTTTCCTTTCTCCCTGCACTCAGAGGGCAAGATTTTAAGGAGCACTCAGAGTATTGGCCCTTTTGGCTTGTCAATAGGGTTGTCTTCCTCCTCACTCACCTACCTTCCTGCTACATTTTCAGGTGTAAAAGCCCTTCTTAATCCTTCAATGAAGTACAAGTAGTTATGCTGCCTGGCTCGCTGTCCTCCTCCCAGTAATCCTTAACTGTCTCAAAAGACTCCCGCTTGGTTACCTCCCTCTATTCTCCAGCCACGGGCAGATGTTCACCCCACAGAGGGCTGTGCCAGCTGGAAATGTCACCGTGCCCCAGCTAATTGTTACTGTGCTCAGCTGGAAAGGACAGTCTGCACCACTCTGTCAACAGCAAGTTTCATTCTGACCCCAAATCTGTTGTGTATGCTCCAACAAGCAATGCTGCTTCGTATTAAATGGGCTGGAGCAGCTGGTGGGTGGGGAGGAGTGGCTGGAGGAGGAGCAAGTCCAGTGGCACGGCTAGATCCAGGAGTGCACATCTGTCCATGGCTCCCCATCCCTGAGGAGCCTCTTGAGACTCAGTCTTGGCCAACTTTATGTTGGACAATCTCCTGGCCTTCAGCCCTTGGTAGAGCCTTGCTTGGGATTTTCCAGCCTTCTCCTTCACCACTGGCTTTTACTGTCCCTTCAAGCATAGATTTAGAACTCCCCAAATCCCTGTTTTGCTTTCTAGCCCTATGCGATCCTCTCCATGGCCCTGCTGAATGAACTCCATTCACAAACTTCACATCCAAGGCTTCCCATCCATTCCCAGTCTGCAAGAAGCAAGTTTAGGAAGGTCTTCCAAAGTGTAACTCATCGCATGAGTGCATGTGGCAGACTCTTGCATTGGGATAAGCAGTTAAGTTGGAGAGAAGAGGAGAGGGGGTGGAGGATTTGCTGGAAAAATATAAAAGCTCAATGCAGTCTCGAAGCAGCAAGACAGCCCAGCCCAGTAGTTTTAGGGAGGCTGGGGTGGTCCTTCAGCCTTACAACAGGAGCTGCCTTGTGCTGACACCGTGAAGGATGGTGCTGATTAGCCACGGGCTCCTTTTCAAAGCATCATGCCATTCTCTGGCTCCAAGGAGCTGGCGACTCAACCTCACGCCACGCAGCCGTAACCAGCTGTGACAGCTTTGATTTCGCCTGCGCTTGCCGGGCCGCCTCCAGGCTCTGCTACACTGCCCCGAGGAACCAGCCCTTGCTGACAGCTTTGTCACCTTGGGCTGCCTGCAGCTCCACGCCCCAACGAGCCGCTGGTGAGGGCTGCTTCCAAAATAGCAGGGAGGCTCCTGGCTTTGGGTCAGATGTCCCCTGCACTGGCCTTGTTATGGGGGATGCATTTTGTGCCAGCGTTTCTGCGCTCACCATCCAGATGTGCATCTGTGGAAAGGGGAAGGGAGGAGTGTTTCGAGTTCAGAAGCGTTTTGGGGGGCCCTGGCTCACACGCAAAGCACCACCCCTGCTACATGGAAAGCACAAGAAATGGAGAAATGATCCCAGTTTAACCACCATAATGATTAAACTGAGAGCCCACCATGATTTAGTATCAGATCACAGCCCTGCCATCGGGAATAATCACTAAATCACGCAGACTCGGTGGTCATCGCCTCACAGGGCAAACAGGAGTGATGATGCCAGCCTGCAACCCTGCATTCCCCTATAGGATGGCTCTTGCGTATTTTAGCTTTCAGGTCTTTCTTCTTCCCCAACACCAGGCTGTGGACGGATTTCTCTAAAAGCAACTCAGAAACTGGGTGTGATTTTGATTGTGTGCACCCAGCAGATCCTGGTGCACGACATGTATGAGCTAATGCAAAAAACTCTTGAAGGTCTTAATATTTTATCTGCTTATTTTATAGTTAGAGGAGAGTAAGCAGTGAGGAAAGGTTACAGGCTTAGGGGATCCTGGGGCTGGCAGAGGCAAGCCTGGGTGTTCTTTCACCACCACCCTGACCACAGCTCTGCAGAAGCCATCACTGGGGAGAAACACCCAAGAGGATCTCTGCAGCCTTTTCCTCCTGAACAAATAAGTCATTTCCCATGGAAATACCCCAGACAAACCCCAAACACCTCATTCCTTCTCCTTACAAACTCAGCCATGGCAGGGATGCTGTATTATCTTTCAGATCGCAGCGATTTGCCTTTCCTCTCCCAACTCCGTCACAATAGCTGGTCTTCAGAGGGTATTTTCCCTACATTTACCCCATGCCAGGGAGCTCTGTTTGTAGTGGTTTATACAGAGGGAAACTCAAGCAGAGACAAGGTAAATGAAATGCATTTTCAGTGATACAGCTCTCAGGAGTTGTGGCTCTTCTGGACCTTCTTCTCTACCAGCCTCCCAGGGCTGAAATCGCTGTGAAACAGAAACAGAGATATTTATAGAATTAGAGAATCATTTAGGTTGGAAAAGACCTTGAAGATCATTGAGTCCAACTGTTAACCCAGCACTGTCAAGTCCCCCACTAAACCATGTCCCTAAGCACCGCACTTACATAACTTTTGGGCAGAACTTTCCCCAATCAATCCTCATCTTACCTGCAAAGGCTTTCCTCCCTGCTGACCTGGGTGAGCCACCGAATTTATTTGTGAATCGGAAATAATGACACCTCTGCACGCAGCGGCGTGAGGGTGCAGAGAGGAGAATATTGCTTAGCAGCGCTAAAACCCTACCACGCTCCTGTTAACCGTGGATTTCTGAACCTGCTTCTCCTCCACGCGCTTTATCAACATGTTCACAGTTGCTGTTTATTTGATAGAATTATTGAGCAGCAAAAGCTTTCCGAGTGGTGTTTTGACATCTGCCAAGAGGTACGCGTCCGAGGTGCAGATGCGCCAGCTACAAACTGCTGCCTGCAGACGCCGAATTGTTGAAGGAGGTTCAGAGAAACAGTTTTGATATGTAGAGCCCTAGGGCCCAATGTACCCCACCTGTATTCTCCAGGCTGTAACAACACTGTTATTTGTACTGAAATCAGTGGTAAAATTTTCATCGACTCACTACGCTGAATCAAGGCATACAGATGGCACTGAGCCGAAATGTGATTGATGATTTTGCAAGCGCAAGCCAAAGGTGGGTGGAAAATGCATCTTGGAAACCGGCTTGGTAGCACTTCGATTCCTTCTGAAGTCTTACCAGGATGTGAAAATGTACCTGGCATTTTGCAGCTGTAAATATGGTCTTCACAGCCACATACAGTACTTCCAGCTGCACAGATGCTACTTATCTTTGTGTTCTCCTGGAGCAAAACCTTGCTTTATTTTTCTCACTTCCAAAATAAACTTCCTTTTCTGCACTCCCACAGAGAATCGCCATCGGGAAGAAAAGCTGTGCAGAGTTTTCTATCCAGCAGATTGCCTCTCTGTTCCCTCTACCCTGAGAACCTGAAAGTAGAGCTGGGCTACTGTTTACAGAAAACTGAAGAGCATTTAAAGATGCCTTGTTTCTAAATACATCCATTTCTGATTGAAAGAAGCTGAGCTAGTCACAGTGAAGGAGCTAATTAAAATGTAAACAGCGTTGCTTTTAATTGCTAGTGCTAAAAATTGTCATTATTTATTTTAAAAGTCGAGGTGCATAAGAATATGTGTTTAATTGCAAAAAGGAGGAGGAGGTGAATTTTAAATGTACTTCGGAGATGCTGCAGTCTGAGCTCTGGCTGGTTGTTTCCATGAGAAAAATGTAGTGGGCTTTCTCACACTGCAAGTCCTTCAGTGCAGACACACAGTTTGATTTTTTTTTTTTTTTCTTTGAATGCATCTGTTTGTTTGTTTGGCCTTTCTTTTTCAAAATCTTATTTCTCATCTTCTGCAATTCTCACTCTTAGAGGAGTCTGCAAATCAGTTCAACTCTTCCAGATCAGTCATTATTGGATGTTTTTCTGTTCACGCTGGTAAATGGCTCGATTGTGTGTAATTAGTTAAAGATGTGAAGTGCCGACTAAGTGCTAAGTAATGTTACATAAGTGTAATGTATGGCAGACACACTGTGCCACAAAAAGCATAATACTATTTCGCACTTAACTATAGCACCTTTTACCCCAGGTTGGCGGAGCTCCTCACCATCGCTGCTGGAGGTTGTCAGCACCCCGGAAAATTAGGTTATTGTTTTAATACGTCTTTACAGCTGAGAAAGCTGAGGCAAAGAGCAGTTAAGTGCCTTGTCCCTGTTCCTCTGGTGAGTCAGCAGCTGAGCGGCACAGCATCGTCAGGCATCTCAAGTCCCACTGCCGGCTGCTGTTAGGGGTGATGCTCAGTAACCCCCAGCTGCACAGATGCTGCCGTGCTCACTGCCAGAAAAGCCCTGGGGTCACAGCCCAGGGACAAGCTGGGAGCAGAGGGGGAGGATGTCTCAGATGGGCTCTGCAGACACCACTGAGTTGGTGCATGGCCACAGGGGCTGGTTGCGGGTGTGCTGAGACAAGTGGCTTGTGTCCTCAGAAAGGCTCCCATCCTAGCGAAGGACGGAGACCCCACCTCTTCCCTCTCCACAGTCAACTGCTTGTTAGAAAGATCAATCTCTTTTGAAGGTGGCAGGCTTCTACTTCCAGCAATGCATTTTTGTAGGGCTTGCTGCATTGAGGAGGGAGAGGATGAGCAGCTTCATCTCTTGCTGCCGGGCTCACATCATGTCCTAGCTCATGCCCACCCCATGGATACACACTGGATCAAGCTGCCTGTTTACCTGGGGGCTTTCCACCTGAGACGCCCATGCAGCCATGCAGTGAGCCAGCACAGGCTGGGATGTGGTTGAGCCACAGCAGGCCACTGCTCTGTGCCTAAGGTCACCAGCCAACAGCTGGGACTTGCCACATCCATGGAATGCTGGTCCACACCTGTCCAGATTGGGCCCAGAGGGCTTTGGGCAGGAGGCAACTCATCCTTGCTGCCCAGGCACCCCTGCTCTGTCCTCCTTTTGCAGCATCGCTGTGTTTCCCCCATTCCTCTCTCTGGTGAGCAGAGTCCTTGCAACCTCTCCCTCCTTCTCCAAGGTGTTTTCTCCAGGCCTTGAATTGCTTTTGTATCTGTGCCCTCTTTGGATCCTCAACATCCTCTGGAAAATTTGATTTCATGCCATATTTGTATGTTTAACAAAAATAATTCCAAACACCAAAAACAAGCCATGCCCTGACTGGCATTACGTAGCATTTGTGATAATTGGATTCTCAGAAAGCCAAGCACTTTCTGGGTTTTAATGAGATTCAAACTTTAATTACTGCGTCCCTTTCCCAGGCATGCAGTGGAAGCAGGGAGGAAAATGGCCATAATCAGGTCTTCGGCATGTTGCAAGAGACAGCCTTGATGGATCGCATTTTGGTTCCTTAATGAGAGTCCATTCTTGCCATGCACAGTTGGAAAGCCATTTTCTCTTGCATTGTGGCCTACATTTACACCCCTTAGGATTTTGGCCACAAACCACTGCTGCATCCCCTCAGAAGGCACTTCTTCACTGATGGAAAGCCAGCAGAGATGGCTCCTGGACCTGCAAGGAGGAAGACAAGGACATGTCAGGGGCTGGTGCACGCTTTCACTAAGGTCTTGATGATGATGATGATAATGATAGTAGAGGGTGGTCCTTGTGCACGGTCCAGTGTCCCTGTAGGACCAGCATCAGCTTCCTGCAAGCCACTTGCGTGGCTTTTCTCCTCCTGCATGGCGCAGATCCCAGGCAAATCTTACCCGTAAGGCTGAGATGACTCATTTGCTGGCTTTCTCACTTCCCCGCCTCCATCCTGGAGGATGCAGTGTTTTGTCAAGTCTTATCTGCACTGAGGTTGAAGGAAGTAGATGAATGCAGTGGTTTCATGTCTGCAGAGTGACGGCTTCAGTAGAGGGATGGGGTCATTAATGGAAACATTTAAACTTTATCTGGGAGGAATCAAGATACTGCGTGATCATCTAAGAGGACCTTTAAACTGCAATGCTCAGCCTCTGTGATGATGTTCAGATCCCACCCAAGAGAAAGTAATTGTTAAAAAAGGGACTTTGTTAGACACTACATCAACTTCTTCACAACTGAGCTGATATATTGCCTTGCAGTGTTCCCACATCCACTCATTTTATAGAATGATAAGAAATCTTTCCACCTTCACGTTCTTGATAGCTCCACAGCTTACTGTTTGTTATTCCATCATCCTTTAGATGGTCAGAGACTTATGTTGCGCCCTGCTTTTCCCCTTGCTGTATTCAGGACTGAAGTCAGAATTGCCAGGTAAAAATTTCCAAGATTGCTCTTCTTTCCATTTCCTGACCTCCTTTCCAAGTTCCCAGCTATCTCCCTGGTTTTCCATCACTTAAAAAAGGTCACCGCTGTTGCTTCTTTTCCTCTCTCAGCAGTCGGAGTACATGCTGTCCTTGCCTAATACATGCAAGCATTTTCTTGGAATTACCTTCTTTTTAATCGCTATCTGGTTTTGCATGCAGTCATGTACTCTAGATGCCTACACAGCGAGATGTGACTGCTACTTGCTGGCAGCAGGGGAAGCCAAGGTCTAAGAGGGCAGGAGCAGTGGGTGGCTTGAGTCACTCTTGACATGAGACATCCCACCAGTCACCGTGGGCAGGTTTGGCACCTCCAGTCTGCCTGTGGCCATGATCTCTGTCATGACATTACCCAGCACCACTTTCTCCATTGGCTGGATCTCGGCAACTCAGCCGACTTAGGAGGAGGAAACTTTTCTTCATGGCCACAGGGTTGGCAGAGAAGGAGCTGCATAGGGAGCCAGGGTGGAGGTGCTTGGCGTGGAGGAGCTTGGTGGGGACAGTGCTGTGCGGAGAAAGCCTTGCAAAGGGCCCAGAGCACCTCTGCAGATGTGCTGTTTGTGGCCATCCCCTCCAGCATTGCCCAGGTCATGTCAGGCAGAGCAGGTATGCATCTTCTAGCCCTCACCCTCCAGAGATAGACCTGTCTCTCCGGTACTTCTTCGGCTGGCATTTTGGCAAGCCCTTCGCTCCCCTCTAACTGCTCTGTAGCATTGATTCCCTGGCTCGGTATTTTGTTGTTGCTCTTTCCCCCACCTTCCCTTTTCCCGTGCAAACCTGGCTTGACTCATGCTTTGTTCTTTGCTTGCTTTGCCCTTTTCCATTTCCAGAACAAGCTATTTTTATCCCTGGAGCTGTGTATTCCCAGGGGGAGCCATGCCTGCTACTGCTGTCCTGCCAGAGGAGGCAGAGCTGTTCTGCCTCCCCTGGGCTCATTTTTAGGGGTCTGCAGCAGGCATGAGTGGTGGGTGCTCCCCAGACATCAGGGCAAGCAGGGAGGAGTCAGGAACCGTGAGCAAATCTGTAGCTTTGGGGTACATGTAGGCATATATTGGAGCTTCTTCCAGTTTTGCATGGAGCCAGATTCCCTATCTTTAACAAAGACAACTGGATTCATGGCAAAGGGCAGAAATAAGGGTCTTAGGAAAGACAGCATGAACTGGAGGGCTCCCATGGGCTCAGAGCCTCACCTTGCAGAAGGGCACAAGCAGCCTTAGGCCCTGTTGAGACAAATCCCAGGAACAAAGTGCCCTCATAAAGGCTCTTACCCTGGGGCTTAGGCAAAGCAAACTCCTTCTCGCCCTGCAGAGACCAAGGACCTTGAATTTCCTGCACATTAAGTCTGGACAAACATGAATACATCAGGAGGTAATGCAGGATGACCTGTGCAGGAACCCAAGTCCTCTGCTAGGCATCCAGACTGGAGAAGGGCAAGCTGCCTTTTGCAGGTGTCAATCCCGTTACACCCAGGACCAGGAAAAACTGGGATCTGCTTGGCTTGTGGCATGCATCACCACTTCAGGACACAATCTGGAAGTTGTCCTGTGTCCCAGTCTAAAGTAGCAAGGGAAAAACCCATGCTGGACGGAGTTAGAAGGGAGCTTGTTTTATTCCAGCAAGTGTTGGGCTGATACTCTCTGGTCCATGCTTTTCCAGGTGCCCATGTTGAAGGACATGGTGACTTGGGACATTCTCCTCTCTTCTCGTCTGGCCTTGGGTAAGGTATCCTCCTCCTCTGGAACATCTGGAGTGGGCGTCCTCACTCTCAGCTATGTGGGGAGGCCCCTGAGCCCCACAGCCAATCCATGGATGTGGGAGCAGGTTGGGAAAGCAGCATTGATGGTACTCATGCAGCCCACAAACCTCTGAGCTCTGGCTGCCAAGCCCACACAGATGACTGCCCGTAAGCACAAGTCCATCCCAAGCCTTCAACAGTCACAGGACCATTGTCTCCTTCCTCTTCCCAGGAAGCAGATTGCAAAATCATGTAACCGCAGAGACTAGCAGTGTCTGAATGGGCTCAGGCACCAGTCCATGCCCATCTGTGGCTCCTGGGAAATTGCTTCCTACAGGGTGAGACAAGCTGATCTTGGTAAGAAACAAAGCCTCCTGCTGGGTGTGCAGCTCTCCTGTCTCTCCAGAAAATGGAAACACTGTCTGTCCTGCAATGGCCTGAAAACTTCTGGATCTATAGGAAAAAACAGCCCAACCCCATGTGTTACTCCCCTCAAAGTTACCCCACCAAAACAGCCTTTTGGTGGGGGCAGCCCTCAGAGCTGGGCTCTGGACAGTACAGAAGAGGGTATTTGGATGGGGCAACCTCTGGAGAAAAAAATACAACTACCCCCTGAACAATTTGCACTGAGAGATGATGCTTATTCCTTCACATAAAATTTCTTCTGTCTTCAGTGGGAGTAAAATTTGTCCCTCTTCATGGGAGCAGTGTGTTCCCCTTATTTTCCACTTGAGCCTGAGTGCTGAAGAGAGTCCTAAGTGGAGCACCTAGCCATGGCCTGGAGGGTGATCTTGATGAGTAGGTATATCCTTCCCCATGCCCTGCCCTTCCCAGAACTGCTGCCAGTATTTCCACCTACTTAGTACAAAACCGGGAATAGACACAACAGGAAGCAATTCTCTAGAATAAAGCAGCCTTTCTGAGACTTCAGAGATTGGGCAAAACCTCTCTCCAGAGAGCGCTGGGATGGGGCAGTGGAATTGGCACATGGCTGTCTTACAGCCGGCAATGCACCACGACGGCGTGTACACAGATATGCATTTTGTCAGACCTGGCAAGGGAAAGGCTGCTTCCTTTTCCAGAGGTCCTCCTTATGGACCTCTCTGCAAAGATTGTGGAATGCAGGCGGCAGAGAGGATCAGTTCGAGGGTATCCGTGGTTTCTCCCCTCCCTACTCCTGGCTGCGGAGATCCCAAGCGAGACGTCTGCACAGGCATAAAGGGTGCAGAACAGTTGGCATAAGCTACTGAGATGGTCTGCGGCTGGCTAACCACTGCTGGGGAAAAGAAACGGGAGCTGGCATCATCTCCACGTGGCCTGTGGCTGGACACTCAACAGGAAACAGGGAGAGCCCAGAAGCCTCACTGGAAAAGTCATCTTTTGCCCAGATCAAAGCATGAGACTGTCTCCAGGATGAGAAAATAGCGTGAGAAACATCGGCTCATTTAGAAAAGAGGCAGCGGGAGAATGTGCTTCCCTGGATGGGCCGGAAAGTGAAAGAGCCAGGCTTGCAGAGGTGGGACAGCAGATCACAGCGACGCTACCAGGGGGACACCGGGACAGCACTGACGGTTTAATAATTTTCATGTACAACAAGAAGAGGTTAAAAACATTTGTTTGCAAATCCAGAGCATAATTAGTAGTGAGTCATGGAAAGTGTTGTTCCAGCTACTGTAAAAACAAGCCAGCGCTGAAGGGTCTGCTGGTCATTTGAAAGCGTGGAAAGCTTCAGCCCAAGATTCCTTCCTTAATTGCACCACTCTTGACCACTCGCTCTAAATTAAGCAGACAGGAGCACAAGAAAGCTAATGCGCTGCTCTGAAAGGCAAACTATTAACCAAAGTGTCTCTCAGATGTTTAACTTCAAGGAGGCACAATTGAAATCTCATCAATTATGATCAGTGGACATGAGAAAGGCTTGAAGTTCGTCCATAACGTAATTTGCAGAATAATAAAAATTAAAGATGTGAAATCACTTTTAGGTTGAGTCTACTTCAGTCCCCAGAGTGAGTTAGATGGGTCTCTGTATCATGCTTCCTGCTGTGCTGCATGCACGCCAATAAATGCAGTGCCAGAAAAGTTTACCTGATGCACTCTCACACTCGGAGGATGTTGCTATTGAATATCTATGCTACAGTTACAGACGTAAGCGCCTTCTGTGCAGTCCCAGGCATGTTTCCTGCTTTTGTCTTCATTGGCAGTTTTCTCTTTCCATAATCCACACAGTTATTCTCACAGCTCTTCTCCTGGATCGCAAACAGCTCTCCGCTGTCCCTGGCATCCTCTTCCTTTAAACACTTCGCACAAGTCCCCTGCTCTCAGCAGACTAGTCAATGGGAACAATGAACTTAGGGGAGACCGTGACATTCCTGATTGAAAAACAAGATTGAGTCCTTCACTTCCCACTGTGCTGCTGACAGCAATACTACTTAGCACTCCTACCCTATGACGCATTACCCAAACATTAGCTCATTATCCTGCCTGACTCCTTAGAAAGTAGGCAATTAAGTATTTAGCTCCATTCTCCTGATGGGGAAACCTGGGCACGAGAAAGGTTAATATGAGAAAGACCAGTGCTACTGTGTAGGGTAGAGAGCATCCCTGCATTTGGAGGAGCAATGTTGGGCATGGGGCTTGTCTTACCCACCTGAGCTGTCTGCACTAAAGCTGAACTTCTCCTAGAGCGGGCATAAAAAGACCAGCACTTCTGGAGCATGATTCAGCCTTGTCCAAGCCATGTCCCATTGCAATGGGCTGAATCATTGTCTAGGACGAGCACCCAAGGAGTCCACCTTCTCCACACTGCCGAGGGGAAAGGAAGCACCTGGGAAGGTACAGATGCACCAAGCAGACAGTGCGAGTCATCTCCAAAGCACAAAGAGCAACGTTGCCAGGATCTGTGCTCAAGAGCTCCTGGATCCTGGGAAGTGCTTTGCTGGTGCCTTTGACGTGCATCTTGGAGCACTGCAACAGAAAGCAGGTTGCAAACCCCGTCCCTTCCTACTATCAATTTGGTGACTAGTGCTCCATCGCAACTAGGAATTTGGGCTATCTTTGGAGGGAGCAAATGCTGAAATAAACTATTTTTAATGCAAAGAGAAAGCGTTTAGCAGAAAGGTCTTTAAAATAAAGCAACAGAAGGAGTCCAAACCTAATAACAAGAGCTCTAGCCATTGTGACTAAGTACTCCATAAAAAGTGTAATTATGGCACTATAGCAGCTATTGAATTCCGAGGCACATTTTGCATCTGAAACACAGGACAGAGCATCCTCTTTGGGTGATTCAGAGAAATAATCACAACACCCAGGCGCTCCACGTAGAAAAGGGAGAAGCGCTGAACCACAGTGTGCGCTGAGCTGCGCGCGCCTGGCATGCAAGCGCATCCCTGTGATGGGAGCAGCCCTGCCCAGGATGGGTGCACCTGCCTGGGGGGAAGAGATGAGCAAATATTTTTAGCCTGCGGCACAGCTGCAAGCATCTCATCAAGCATTCCCACGAGTGCTCGCTGAATTGTGGAGTGGAGCTGAGCACGGTGGCACGTCACACTGGTGGGCACGGAGAGGGTGGTATGGGGCTGACATGGGAAAAGCACATTGTACCACAGCGTGGAGGGTGCGAGTACCATTTGTGTCGCTGTTGCCATTTCACCAGCATTTCCTACCCTCGGGTGCCCTGTTTCAGTTTAGATGGGGCTGAGCACGCAAGGGTACCAAGGAGATCTTTTCTCAGCATGGCTCAGAGCCACTTGCGTCCCTTAAAAGGCATCTTCTGACTCAGATACACTCTCCCCCATTGTCTGGGGCATGTTGTTTTGCAGCTGGAGACTGGTGAATGAAGCTGAGTTACCGACCTTGATTTGAAAAAAATGCACACTTGTGCTTTGTAAAACAAGTCTTTTAAAGCTGGCTTTTATGCGAAGAATTATGCCAATGTGCGTATGGAGGCGCTGGTATTTCAGGCCCTTTTCAAGCCACTGGATTGCCAGTGAACCCTTTCACTGATTTAAGCCTTTAACCAAAGGACGGATGCTGCGAGAGGTGGTGAAGAGGACTCAAGCAGGTATTTAAGTGCATAGCCTAGCAGCAGATGCTTGGACCAGGGCCTAGAGCAGAAGAGGTATCTTATTACGTTGAAGGAGGTATTGTTTCAGTACATTATAAGGAGGCACAGATGATCCCTCTCCCTAAATGGGGGCCAAAAAAAAAAAAAGTAACCTGTCTTTGAGGCTTGCTCTCATCCCTTTTCAGTGTGGGTATGCATTGTGACCCCACAGAAAATGGGTCTTAATCAGCTTTGCCACCTTTTTTTCCCATCATGTCATCAAAATGAGAGACGATGGTGAGTGAGGCCAGTTTGGGGAGCTTTTCGGAATTGCTGCTGGTCCTGCTCCAGCCTTGCCCGCAAGTTAGAGGTATTTTTCTTCGAAGATGCTACAGGAGGCAACACGTATTTGGCTTGGGAGGATGCTCTTCAGCCCAGGCCAGTGCAGGCAGGCGGGTTTATTCCCCTCGCATGATGTACTGTGTTAAAATGAATCCCTGGCTTTGCAGAATAAGCTCGGTTAGGTGAGCATCGCCAAAATCTCATACGACAATACCCCGTTAGGCCAGCACTCCGCTTCCGCTTAGAAAACAATAGGAGTTTACACAACTGCAGCCCACTTGAGGTTTTCGCCTTACTTCATGGCTGAGCAACAGGACCCCAAATGTTACAGCTCTGCTTAATGTCCTTGGCTCTGTCCTGCTTTGGAAGGAAACATGCTGTGGCCTGTACTGCCAATGCTATTTCCTCTTGCTTGTCTTTAAAGGTCTCTTTTTCCAACAGCTGATCGGCTCTGCAGCTCCGGGGAGTACGTGAGATCCGGCTGGCCCACAATCTAGCTGGTATGGCTGCATGCCATGTTGTTGTTTGTATTGCTTTCATTTTTTTGGCGTTACTTGGCTCTTCCATGCAACTTGTTTTCATCCTGAACTATGTGCTCATTACATATCCAAACACCCACGCAGGTTTTGCATGAGGAAACTCGAAACACACGCGCAGTAGAGGAGCAAGTTTGTGATGGGGAGAATGAGATATTTGCCTCGAGGCAGACACAAACAATTGTCAAATCCCTGAGCTGCCTGTGGTTGGATTTCAAGCTTACTGACAACAAGGATGTGAATGCTGTGCGCGCATCCCCCTGGCAAAGAGGTGCGGGGGACATCTCTCGTGGTCACCCTGGCCTCTCTCAGCAACTCCAGCTACTGTCCAAGGCACCCGTCCAAGGACCTCCCAGCTTTCTGGCAAGCTGTGCCCTGATCACCAAAGGGACCCATTTTTGCTGCTAGGAAAGCTCGCACTTCCCCTGCGTGGCACCATTCTCACAAAGCAGCCAGCCGCAGGCAGCATGGATCTACCCGGCCAGCTATGGTCCGGGAGGCACCAAATCGTGCTGGAGGTTTTCAGCAAGGTCCCAAGTGAGGGGGTCAGAAATAGGACTGCTCTGCACGGTGTTTGCTTCATCAGTGCCCTCTTTGGGGTGCTTCCCCATGGCAACAGGTCTGAGTTGCTGCCAGAGGCAGCACAGGGCAGCATTGGTGCCATTGTGACCTGGTTGCATGGATCCAGCATTGCATTAGTGTAGCAAACGCAGCATGGCCCTGGGCTAGCAAAGCGGGGTTCAGATACTCATGTTTTCTGAGTCTCTCCCATTTTTATGGCCCCACCGCTGCTGTGGTTCAGCTCCGGCAGCCGCCCTGATGGGGATGCAGAGAGCTCAGCTGGAGGCTCCAGGCTGTCCAAATCGCAGCATGCCGCTTCCCTGCACGCTGCACTCCTCCCCACCGTGCTCAGTCCACTCAGAGTGTGGAAAAACCCTCTCCCAGCGACCGCTGGTAACTGCATAGCACTGGGCAGGCTGAACCAGAGAAACCAGGGGACTCAGCTTGCAGCTTGGGATTGCTTTGCTTCCTCACAGCCTTCCCTGCTGCCTATGCTGCAGATGAATCAGGATTTTCCAGGGCTGTCAGTACTGCCTATTTCACCGGCATTCGCTTCACTTTAGGTCCAAAATGTGCTAAAAATAAGCTGGCTCTGCATCCAGGTCTTGATTCAAGTGGTAACAGGATACCGGGCAAAGAAACTCCTGGGGCAGTTTGCACTGTGCGGCGCTGAGCAGGGGGCTGCTAACTCTCCCTCCTCCTCCTCCCGGCTGCTGCGGGGCTGTCGCTCACCGCGCACTCCCAATCCCCTAAATTTCATATTCGAAGGTCACAAGTTTTACATGGCATCGCTCCTGTTGGGATGGTTGTTAGGTTCCAAATGCTGAGGTAGCATCTCTTCCATTGGGGTTGGGAGTATATTATTAGTGAGGTCCTTAGTAAACTATTTCTTTTAATACTCCTGCACTAAGTTCGGGAGGGGGATGCCCCCAGGCAGAAGTTTGGATAAGGGAAGGCTGAAATGCCATGGGAAGGCCACAAACTTCAAGAAGCCTTGTTAGTGCAGCAGTGGAGGGTGGCGTGGATATCTGCGCCTCACGCACAGACTTTGTTGCACTGGTGCAGAACTGTGTGGCTTTGATACCAGTGAAAACGCTGCGAACGTCGCTCCTGGGAAGGGGTCTGGAGATGAAGCGCTTGCTGCTCCCCCTCGCTTTTAAAATAGCCGGTTGATGTTCAGCCTCCAAGGCTGCTGAACGAGTTTTTCATCCGCAGGCAGATTTTGCTGCCACATTCTCACTCGCTTTCCTAAAATAAAGGGGGTGGGGAGGGTGGAAAATCCTTGTGCTAATTTAATCTAGCCAGGCATCTTGCTGTCCTGCCTGATAAAATCTCTCCAATCTGTCATTTCCAACAGACAGCTGTTTATTTGTTTGGCCTTTTTTTTTCTCCTGGTCTTGAAATATCTCCTCTGCTTTCTCAAGCAGTCCGGAGCTGCCCCAGGGATGTCCCAAGCCTCCCCTTTACTTTGGCAGGGGCTCTGGGTGAAAACATCTCCCTTCTCCAGGACAAACCCTACAACAACCTCAGACAGAGAAACATGTCAAAGAATACCCAACTTACGAGTTGGTCCCATAGGTGTCTGGGGTTTCAGAGCTGGCCTCCTGGCACGCAGCCATGCAGTGGGCCAAAGCACTGAAAAACAACTTGGTGCAGGTCTGGAGTCCCCTCCAAACTGATCATGGCGCTGCAGACCCAGAGAGTTACCAGTGCTGCCAGCAAATTACTCAGCAGCATCAGCTGCAAAGGAGGAAATGGTGTAATATTTTAATATCTTCATAAGTGATCTGGATGACGGGATTTAGTGTACCCTGATGAAGTTTGCTGATGGTACCAAACTGAGTGGGGAAGTGGACACTCTGGAAAGGAGAGCCACCCTGCAGGAAACCCTGGAACAGGCTGGAAGAGTGAATTAACAAGAACCTTATGAAGTTCAACCTGGACAAGTGTGAGGTCTTACACCTGGGAGAACATAATCCAGGAGTGCGGCACAGGCTGGGATCTACCCAGCTGGGGAGCAGCACTGTGGAAAGGGACCTGGGGGTGCTGGTGGACAACAAGCTCAATATGAGTGAACAGTGCACTGCTGCGGCAAAGAGAGCAACAGGAGGCTGGGTTGCATCAACAACAAGGGCATCACCAGCAGAGGTGAAGAAGTCATTATCCCTCTCTACTCAGCGCTTGTCAGGCCACACCTGGAATACTGTGTACAGTTTTGGGTCCCGCTATACATAAAAGATGTGGACTGGCTGGAGAGGATCCACAGGAGGGCCAAGAAGATGAGCAAAGGACTGGGAAGCCTGCCGTATGAGGGAAGGCTGAGACAACTGGGCTTGTTCAGCCTTCAGAAAAGAAGGCTTAGGGGAGACCTTATCACCATGTGCCAGTATTTAAAGGGTGGCTACAAAGAAGATGAAGACTCCCTTTTTACAAGGAGTCACATGGAAAAGACAAGGGGTAATGAAGGGGTAATGGGTACAAGTTACTCCCATTGGACACAAGAGGGAAGTTTTTCACAATCAGAATAACCAGCCATTGGAATAATCTCCGTGGGGAAGTGGTGGATTCCTCAGCATTGGACACATCTAAGATTCAGAACAGAGTGCTGGGCCATCTTGCCTAGACCACGCTTTTGCCAAGAAAGGCTGGAGCAGATGATCCTTCAGGTCCCTTCCAACCTGGTCCTTCATGACTAAATACAACTTATTTCCTAAAATCCACAGAAAAAAAAAAGTTATTAAATATGACTGTGTGAGATGTGGGAAACCACTTGGGTTCCTTCCCACAGCCCAGACCCCCAGGTTGCCTCTCCATGAAGCACATAGATTGGCTGTTGTATGTAAAATGTAAAAATGTAAAAGTGACCCAAGGAAAAAGACCCCAATTAATTCTGGCACCCAGCACTCAATTTGCAATTGCTTTCAAATGGGACTGGTGGTCAAATGCTAAATCTGGGCACCACTTGACCATCTGCATTTTCATTTTACTTGCATTTACTTCTATTTATCTATTTACCGTTATTTATGGTGACTTTAATAGCTTTAACTCCTTCTTGGAAAAAAAACCCAACCCACCATGCATTTAAAAATTGGCAGAAGTGTCAAAACAATCTTCTTGGGAAGTGTAAGAATACATGGTCAAATATTCAGCTGATAGAACAGAGTGAGGGAGGATAACTGTGCTGCCCACGACAAGGATTGGTGCAGGAGCTGGAGCGGCATCAAATCCCACTGGGTTTTCCTAGATCCCTCTCCCAAGCACTCACCCCTGGCCATGTCCACCATAGGGCTGGGAAAGGAGACACTCCCTTTGGCAATCAACACCCCACTCTAACCCCATGGGGCATCTCCCTGAGCCACACAACGCACCTTGGGCCCATGGGGCATCCCCCTGAGCACCTCCTTGACCTCTGAGCCCTGCAGCCCAATGCAGCCCCATGGGACATCCACCTCAGCCCCACAGGGCATCTCCCTGACCCCACAGCGTGAAGCCTGAGCTCCACAGCCCACCTCGGCCCCATGGGGCAACCCCCTGAGCCCCACAGGGTGAAGCCTGAGCTCCACAGCCCACCTCAGCCCCATGGGGCAACACCCTGAGCCCCACAGGGTGAACTCTGAGCCCCATCTCAGCCCACCTAAGCCCCATGGGGCATCTCCCCAAGTCCCACAGCCCACCTCAGCCCCACAGGGCACCGCTCTGAAGCCCGCAGGACTTCTCCCTGACCCCACAGCAGCCCCACAGGGCGAACCCTGAGCCCCACAGCCCCCCTCAGCCCCACGGGGCCTCTCTCTGCGAACCCTACAGCAAAACGCAGCCCCATAGCGGTGCCCCCAGCTCCAGAAGATGCCAGCCCCTAGACCCCAACCCCCCCGACCCGCCCGCCCCCTCCCG
>JAVJGI010000060.1:63658394-63733210 GCA_035590275.1 Ibycter americanus | reverse complement strand
TCTGGGCTGCAGGTTTGGGGGGTGGGTGGGGAGGGCCTGACTGCCAGGCTGGGGTCAGGGGTGAGCACCACGCTTGAGAGGGGAGGGCAGAGTGCAGGGAGGACGAGGAATCACCGGGTATGGGCAGGGGAGGGTGCATGTAAGGAGAAGCTGGCCTCAGATTTGGGGGGAAAATGGGCGCTGTGTGTGGGAGCGGCTGGTCACCAAGTTCAGTGGGGAGAAGGGTAAGTAAACCTGCCCCGCTCCTCCCTGCCCTGCAGGTTCGGGTATGTCAGGTGCCTTCGGGCAGTGTGTTTTTTGGCAGCTGGGCTTCCTCTCCTGCCCATGACCTCTGAAACCCTGGGCTACCATCACCTGGTGTGTGTGATTTTGGGGAAGGGGGTAATCTGCTGCCTTCACTTTCTGCTTTTAGGAATTTGGGGTTTGGCAAAAGGAGACTGAGGCTTTTATTTACAGTCATCAGTTTGCACTGCTGTACTAATGTGAACCCATCCTGAATGGGAGACTTGGCTGTATGGCAGTCCAGCTATGGCCTGTTAAATTCCTCTAGTTGCTGAAAGGAAAATTTCGAGTGACTGTAATGTGGCCTAGGTGTGCTATATTTGAGACACCTTTTCAATAAATTACCTTCAGTGTTGGAGGTCGGTAGGGCTGTTAAGATTACAGTGCTTGGACATCTTAGTCATTGCAGGCTGTAGAGTCTTGTCTAATCATTGATTGTGCCGTATTTAATAACCTTTGATTGAAAAATCTTTGTCACCCACTATCAACAAGTAACAGGCTTGCCTTATTTGTTAATTATTAATGTCATGAATTATCTCCGCTTTCCACAATGAAGTGAACCTTTAAAAAAAGAACTTGTCTGACTAAACTCCTAGTTGTTGTATCTTTCTGTATATTTGGTTTGTTGGATACTAAAAAGAACTGGATTCTTTTCTAATTGATAATCTTTGTTGATAATTAAGTAATCTCTTTACCTTTTTTGTCAAAAAGATTTGACTCTAAGGAGTCTGTTTCAGGTCTGTGATTATGCTTGTAGCTATTTCTACCAGCATTTCTGGCTTCCACCATCGTATTAAAGCGGTGGTCCCTGAATAGAAGTGTGACAGTCCATTATTGATCTCACTGGTGCGATATAAAAAGTTAATACTGTTTTTCTCCTTGATACTCTTTTTCAAGGCTCCTGTTAGTCCTTTTTGCTACAGACTCATGTGAGCAGTTGATGTTCATGTGGTGTCTGCAGTGCTGCCCAAAGTCCTTAATGTCATTGCCTTCCATGATACAGTCCCCTTTCCTATAGTAGGGCTGGTGTTTTACAAATGCATGACCTTGCATTCAGCTGTTTTTTAGAATGTTGCTTAAATGTGCTTATCATCAGTAAAAGCAATTTTAACGGCTTTTAAGCAGTGTTTGATAATCCCAGCGATGGGGTTATTCTCTGGCACGTTGCCCTTGGTCTGAGGGATACTGGGCCTAACGCTTGTGTGCTGTCTTCTATGAAAGTTTTGGGTTTTACTTGCTGTGTGCTAACTTTTGATACCCATGTTCTGGGAGAGAGCTTAAATGTGATCTGAAATGGAAAGGGGAGGCTTTGACCTGTGATTTAAGATTAGATTCTTGAAAGGAGAAAGTTTATAGAGGAACATATAGGAAGGTTTTTTGGGGGGATGGGGTGAAGATTGAAAACTTTAAAATTGCTGGGATAGGAATGTAACATACTGCAGAATGAACATGCAGACAGAACTAAAAGTTGTCTTAGTATTTAATATGTGGAACAGAATGATGTTTTTCTGGAAGGATATTGGGAATTCTGGTTATACTGTAGTTTAAACAAGTTTGCTAGTTTAACTAGGAAGAAGCCACTTCAAGAAGAAGAGGGACTGCCATAATGTGTGTAGGATTACACCATTTAATAATGTTGCTTGGTTTTGGGAGCTGTGGTATTGCAAGCAAAATGCTTGTGGAAGAGGAGCACAGTAGGTTACCCATGATCTTTGTCAGCTAAGTATGATTTAAATGCACTTCTTAATACTTCTATGGTTTTAAAAGTAAAACAAAGCTATAAAATACAAGAGTTTCATCACTGCTGTGCAGGGAAGAAATTAGATGTCTAGTAATTTACATTGCATCTGCTTGTGTGGTGGTGAACAGATACTGAAACTCTTCAGAACACTGAAATCAACTGATAACTTCTCTTTTTAATTTTAAAAAGAAACCCTCAAAAGTGTTTTTCAAAGACCTTTCTGGTCATGTTCTAGTTCAGGATCAGTAGTCTATTGATAAACACCAGTTTTCTTTCAGTGACAGAGAAGTTTCTTCTGGTGAATGCTGTTGTCTTCCCTGTTGTGTTTGGTGGTGGTACTAGGGGATTAGTTAGTGCTGGATCCAGTTTCTGGCTGTTTAACCGCTGCTGCAGCTACCTGCATGTTTGCAAAGACCTTTCCAAACATTAACGGAAGATTGTCCTTGAATCTGCCAAAGAATAGTTCTACTGTTTCTGAAACTGCTGGAGTTGTCCTCTGTTGGCTTGTAGCTACCAGCAGGAAGACTGACTTGGATATTTATTTTAAAACTCTGTGGGTAGAAGTGAAAGTTGGTCTAGTAATAGTGTCTAGTTCAGCTTGCTTTGTAGAGGAGGTTGTGCCTTTGGGAAGAAAATTGATCCAAGAGGAAATTTGTTCTTGAAACATCTGGTGTGTCCAGAGACACTCTGCCTGTGCAGAGGCAACAGCGCATTGAGAGGCTTCAGCTTGTCCAACTTGGAAAACGTTCAACCCAGCATGTTGCCTGAGCCTCCTTCATCGGATCCCTTCCTTGTCTCTCCGCAGTTCCTCCCTGAAGGGATGCAACCTTGTGGGAGGCTGCTCCCTGATGTCTCACAAGGGACTGGTCAAGGGATTTCCCCACCACCACCAGTCACTTCACACAAGCTACACAAACAAGTACTGGTGTCTTTTGACATACGCTGAGAGGGAGGGAGGCCTGGACTTTTTTCCCCTTTCCGCTCTGGCCTTCTGTAGAAAGTGATGAGCTCAGTTGCTTTTTTTTGGACAAGGAAGGAATAAACAATTTATAGAAGGTAATTTAACAAGGGTTACAACTTGGTGTGTTTTTTTTTTTTTTGTAAGGAAGAGAACCAAAATCTATTGCTCTGCATTCTGAGAGAAGCATACCATATCCTGATTTTTTTAATAGCCCATTGTTATACCTGCTCCAGTTTGAACTGCCTGCTAAGGTGAATGAGAAGTGTTGTGCTCTGGTGATAGCGGTCATGTACCCTTTTCTATTGCCAAATGCTAAATTACTGTATCCTAGGACCATGGTTTCTAGTGGTTGCAGCAAGAGTCGTGATTGATGATATCTTGTAGTTGGTTAATGCACTTGAGTCCTCCTGTCACTGTTTTATATGGCTAAAATCCCACTTCAGAGACTAACAAGAGCTTTTTACTATGTTATGCTAGCCTTGTACCTTTGTGAGCAAGTTTCATCCTGTTTCTGTTGCTCAGATTTCCAGAGGCGTTCAGGTTTTCCTGTATGGTATCTCTATAGAGAAAGATCAGTATTTCCTAGATTTGACTTCAGGAATTTTATTGGTATTTTGTTCAATTATTTCTCGTGCTGAGTTCATTACTAAGATGATATAAAATCAAATTGGTTTCTTAGCTGATAATTAAATGCCACTAACAACCTCCTCCTAATTGGTAGTCACTTTTTCATTGCAACCCATTTTTATCTGTTTCACTGTGGACTTCAGTTATTCTGCTAATTCCAGGCTTTTCCAGTTTGACACTTTGTGTGGTACTGTATCAAATGCTGAAGGCTGGATGGCTCTGTTGTTTCTTTCCTAGAAAGCATACTGGAACACAGAAAGATCCAGCTGATTTGTTAGGAAACACTTGAAATAATTTGCATTTTTGCTGGTTTTCTGTATTTCCATCAAACTGGGGGAGTAAACTAAGTGAAAGATACTTTGATAGTAAAGTGAGACTCATAGACTTCGAAAGTGAGAATGCAAATTTTTGTTTGCTTTTTAGTTAAGAGGATGTGACAGTAAGTTCCTGCCCAGTTTAACCAAATATCTGCTGTATTGTGCTTACTCTGAAACAAGAGATTTACTCTCCTGTGTTTTCAAATCTAAGGTATTAAAAGCATTAGTGAGAAGGTACTGAGAACATGTGTAAACCTTCTTGGGGTAAAGTCCATAAGGATTTAAAAAAAACCCACCACCAAAACCTGGAAAATAACCTGAATTCCAGCTGCCCTGTTCTCTGAGATTTCTCTAACAGGAAAAAACCACGTGTTTGTGGCTAGTGAAATGTGATTCTCAGTTTCTCTTCCTACCACGTGAAACCGATGATTCAGATCTGTACCTTGTAGGTTCATAAATCTTGTTATAGATGCATCCAGGTCTTGAAGAATCTCATGTTCAAGTTGAGATCAGTCATGACTAATGACAAGGCTTGTTTTTTCTGTTCTGTTTTCTGATACCCAGCTCTGTTTCCTTGACAAGGTGAAGATGCCTTCTGTTGAGGTCTCAGCAGTTGAAAGCTAGCTAAACCAGACCAAAACGGTGGATTAGCAAAGTGTGCTTCAGAGCTTTTCTGGGAGGGTGAACTGTGCTCATCATCCATATGCTAGAAGTCTTAATGAGTCTGCTTGTGTCTCATGGCTTTGTAAATAAATTCAGTTATGTAGCGGTGATGATTTCTGTTCCTACATGTAGAACTGCAGCTTTGAGGTTTTTTTTCCACATATAAGCATGAACGTAGTTTTTGCGACTTAAATTGTCAGCATTTATAGCTTTATTTTAATGTAGTGAATTCACTTTCCTTGTTCTAGTTGCTTTGCCTTTAGATATGGGAAGATGAACAGGCATGCTGCTGGCTATCTGTAATTAAGTGTGTGTGATGTCTTTGCAATATTGATCATTAATTTTAACATTTACTAAAATGAGCTGGGAATGCAAACACTAGTTACCAAAGCAAGCCAACTGACTTTTCCCCTCCGGTGAACGCTGTGTACAGAAATGTTCTCAGTTCTGCTTGTTGTCCTTTTCAGTGGAAAATATTTATTTCCCCACTTGTTTGTGTGGATTTTCTGGATGTTTCTAGACAATCTCATGTTCTGACAGGTATTTCCCCCCATGCTTACATCACTTTTGTAGCCTGGGATTTTTCTCTCAAAGCTGAAATTCAGTACTTAGCTAAATATTTCTGTAGAAAATAGTTACCTACAGATTCAGTACATGAGTGTTAGGTGCTTATCTAGTGTCTGGTAAGCTGAAGTGATGGGAAAGAAAAAGGTCGGAGAGGTGGAGGGAGTGAAAACAATCACAAAATATGAAGTTGTTTGTTCCTTATAGTGGCATCAGAAGTCTGGTAGCTCTTGCTTCCCAGGTAAAAGCACAAATGCTGTAGTATGAGAAGAAATTTCTTTTAAGCTCCAGTTAAAATACAGCCATTATTTAAGAGATTAGATGGAGTTTTACACACTAGCAGAAGGATGAAGGTGAAATGCTAATTGTTCTAGTTCCCTGGTGTGACTACCCAGGTGAAACCTGTATTATTCTGATGTTCAACTTTTTCTGGGATAGTGTTTTTGGGGAACATTAAAATTTAAAATTTTCGTAGGAGGTGTTAACATCATCAGATTGTGGGTCATTTGTCCTCTATGTGGCTTTATATTCTGCAAGCTTAATAAAGGTTTTCTAGCTCCTGATTAGTAATTACTTAAAGACTAAAAGACTATTTCAAACAGAACACATTTTTTTTGAGATAACTGTTGTTATTGCTCAGACAGCATGGACAGTCTGTTTTGATTTTTTTTTTTTTTTTTCATGGCAAAGAATATAGTTACTTATTCTGCACCTTCATTTTCTTTTTAGCAGGTGGCTGTTAGAATGCATGGTTAGGTTTATTGTCACCATTGATTTTATGATGTGATCATGAGTTTTCTGTTGAGGTTAAGTGGTGTGTGCAGCATTGATTCAGTCAGTTATCTAGAGGTCAACATGTTCTGAACTTAGAAAGCAAGCCCAGTGCTTGACTAACTTCAATAGCATGTTAATATAAATTTCTAAAACCAAATGTAGTTTTGCTTTCTTGGCTGCGGCCTGTTGAATTTTGTGGGAACGCTGGACTATAAGTTCAGCTGGGTCTGAATTCAATAATATACTAGTCACTGGAAGGGGAGGAGGGAGTGCTGAAGATGTAGAGTGCTTTGTAACTTTAGATAGTTGCTATTTTAGCCATTACTTGAAACTCAGCATGTATAATCTTTGAGAGATTATTTCCTGGATCAATTTAAATCAAGGAGCACAACCATATTTTTAAGTTGAGGATAGCAGCCTGCATGTCTGAATTTAAACTGCAAAAGCAAACTGGTTAATAGTGCTTGCTCCTCCTCTGCTGGTGCGTTCTGCAGTTCCTGGAAAATGACATTATCTTGATAATGGGGAAAAATTGCGCACTGGTCGTTTTGAGTTTGGTGTTTTCCTCAGTTCTCTCTGCCTTTTCTCCCCAGCCTGACTGTTGGGCTCATAATGTCACTCTCAAGCTCTGGGAAGGTGCCTCAAAAACACTGAAATTCTGCTTAGGACATTACTTGTATTTTTCTTGAATGCTTTTCTGTAGGTACATACTTTAAGCGGCATTTGATCTTACGTAACTATTTAACATAGTTAAATTACCTAAAAGTACCTATTAACATAGGTAACTATTTAAATACTAATTTCCTAGCCTATTCTACATCTGAAAGTTGTGTTAGTAAATAGGTGCTCTTAACACAGAGTGTTAAAAGGGAAGAAAAAAAAATTAGATTAGGTTAATTGACCTGTGAGTAATGAATTGCTGAATGAATTCCCACCCTGCTCTTTCATGACAGTGTGCTATTGCTAACTGACACATTTTGTCTCCTAAAAACCCTGCTTTTTGGTACAGTGTTTGGAAACTGCCAAATATGAAAGTAGTGTTGTCTTGGGAACTGGTGTATCCTTTAGCATGAATTATGTATTTTGCCCCCAAATAAGAATTATTCCATAATGTAGCTCCAGGGCCAAATATTTCTCACTTGTAATGCAGTTCCACAAATAACCAGTACTTAGCGACAGGCTGGTATTTCTTCATGTTCCCAGGTCAATATTTTGTCTTCTGGATTTCCTGAGTAGAGTTGCATTGTTAGTGAGAGAACCTTAATTCCGAAGGGAAAGCTTAATGCAGTGAAGGTTGTCCCAGCTGGAATCAGGAGGCATTTTCTGTAGAGTTTTTGTGAAAAAGTTCCGTACCTGGTGTTAGTTTGGGCATGAGGGGGCTTCAGTCTGTTTTTGTGAACGTAGCCTGCTTCAAATTTTTGTACAGACATCAGGTTCTTGGGTGAACTTTTTACTGAGGGTGGAATTACTGTGCTGATGAATATAAAATACGTGTTTATGGGTTACATTAGGAATTTATATCTTTACATGTAATCACTTACTGTTTTTGTGGATTCCTCTGTTGAGCGGAAATACTACTAATATTCTGGCATGTGAGAGCATTGTTGCAATGCTGTGGAATCATGGAAGGCCTAAATCTACTTCCTGGTCTTTGTAAAATTTTTCCATATGTGTGTTAGTCAAAGAGGAATACTCCACCAAGTTTATGATGCTTCCAAAATACAGCATAGGAGATTTACATAGATGTGTGTTAGACATTGCTTTCTTCTAATCTGCTTGTAAAGGGTCTGTCCCTTTCCAAGAAAATGCTTTTGGAATGAAGATTCGGTAAGTCAGTGGCTTTTCTGGTGAGTGTTGGCCGTAGAAATCCCTATTTACATACTACGCTATTCACATACATAGTTCGCACACTATCTAAACTATTTTCCCAGCAAGATGAGCATTTTTAAAAAATGAAAACTGAACTTTGTTGTAAAGTGGCCGTAGCTGCTGATGTCTTAAACTGGCAAATTTTACCGCGGTATTTTATCTGTTGGGTACAAATCCAGTCAGCTGAAGAATTTAATCTTTGTCTTTTTCCTTGAATATTGAAGGGTAGAATTCGTGCTATTCTTGTTATTTTTTATTAAGCCAGGGATTGATTTTTACTCCGAGAACCTCCTGGAATCTCACCTAGGCTAGGTTGCGTGCGCGTCATGTCGCTTGTGTTATACTTTGTGGATCACATAGAAGGCTGGATTTCAAATATCCTGCTGTCTTAGGCATGTACAAATGAACGCTGAATATGGAATGAGCAAAATAAACAGTTCCAGGTAATCTTATATTCACTATTATCAGTTAACTAAGATCACTGGCATTTTAAGTTATGTCTGTGTACTTTTTGAAAAGAAAATTAAGTACAGGACATGGAAAAGATCTGGTTTTGTGATCTAGCAATTTTTAAATATAAACCAAAAGCTAGTGTGGGGAGAGAACGAACCTTGGTAATTTTTAAGCCTAAAGGTTCAGCATCGCTTACTAGTTAAATTGCATCTAAACTATAATCCCTAAACATTAGGACAATTAGGGTGGTAATCATCTGTGATGTGTGAAGTTACTGTGGTTACCAACATACGTGAACAAGCCTGACTTAATTTTATTTTTTTTCCAATTTGTTTTTCTGTCTGTGCTAATACTGATGTTACTAACATGGAGCTGGGAGCTCTTGCCTCTAAGGATTTGGGTTGCTCAGTGCTGCAATACAGTCAAAAGTTTAATCCGTGATTTAGGGTTGTTGAGTGTCACTGGAATAGAAGTTATTTACCAGGCTCTGATAACTTGCTGGGAATTCACTATACTGCTGCAGTTTTAGTCACTATTGGTAACATTTCATTCCTGGTGTGTCAGGAGGAAGCACTGATGAATCAAAAATAGCTTGTTTAAAGAAGTCTTAATTAGATGGGGGGAGTGAAAAGAAGTACTTTCTAACCTGCATTACTGAAAATGTCTGCAACAGTGTCATTTTGTGTTTAAGCAGCAGTTTGCTTTTCAGTAAAGGCTTTTGTGTATCATTGGGCTGGCAGGGGTGAGAGGCAGCTTGGGAAAAAAAAAAAAGTAAATGGTTCATTGAAAGAAATAATTGAGAAACTGATTTTAATGGAACTATTTCTAGGCCAGAGCTAAGTGATACCTGTTCCGTTGGCCAGTACAGTCAGCTGTGATCTGATAAGTCTGTTTCTGTAAGGTGATTTCTAAATTCATCAGTTTATTTTTGTATGCTGTACTTAGCTATTTTACTTTTGATAGAAGTAAATTTATAATACAATGGATGTTTGTGTGCAGCTCTGCTGAGGAGATGGAAGCAAATTTGAGCAGTAAGTTGGCAAATCTTGAGACAGTATAGTATTTAAAATTGCACACTTGTGTATGTGTAACTCAAACTTTGTTTTACTATGCAAGAGGTCCTCCTGTACTTCGTAGCGGTGGGGTTAAGAAGTCCCGTGTTCTAAAAAATGCAAACCCAAAAACCATCAGCTGAAGAATCTTGTTTCCCAAATGTATCTGCATACTGCGTAATAATTGTGCATGTTTCACTGTGTTTCAACCAAGAAACTTCCGTGACTTCATGTCTGTATGCCATTTTAAGCAGAGAACTTTTGCAATAGAAAGGAGAGAAACTTTATAACAAAATGTAAAAAGCTTTTTTTGAACCACTTCAGGGGAGAGCCATAGGTGCACATAGCTTTATAAACCGCAGCCAGGTGGTTTGAAACCAGCACTAATTGTAGTGAGTTTCTGAGAGTTGCAGGAGAAAAATTTCTCTAGTTCTTTCCAGATCTATGGACTAGGGTTTTTTGGTGGTGGGTTTTTCTTTTTTTTTTTTTTCTTTCCTTTTTTCACCCCTCTATTTTTCTTGGTTAAGACTGTGTGTACATTCCTGTGTCTAGGCTGGCCAAGACTATCTTGGTTGATGCTTCGTACTGACTGGTGTGATGGTTTCACGTGTTTGAAATAGTTGGCCCGCCACGTCTTGCAGTCCTCTGTAAAGTGGACTTAGTGGAATTTTTAATCAGTGTATTCTAGCTGATGTATTCTTACTAGTCTGTCTTGGGATGGTTGTAGGAAAAAAGGAAAAAAATCATCATGTGGACAACCCCAAAGAAAGTATTTTGCCCATTTTCAGTCAGGCTGTGTTTTTGTAGCACTTCAAATGCTTTGTACAGTGTAATGGCATGGTACCTCAGCGGTTTTCTAGAAGAGCTGTGTCTGAGTTCCAAGTCCTCTTGGAGACGCGTGTGCCCTTTTCTGCACAGCTGCTCTCTGAAGAGCAATTAGAACGTGCCAAGCAAAGCTAGTGTTTTGGATTTGTTTATTCTTAAGGACTTGTTCCTAAAGTTATGGGTTTCTTTAATAGCAACTTTATGAAAATATTTAGGTTACATGCAAATTATAGCAGCCTTAAACCTAATTTGCAGTGTATTTTGCAAAGTCATCTTATTTCTCCCTTCCCCCCTGCCCCAAAGCAAAGAAAAAAATCTCCCTTAGTGATTGTCATGCCTGAAACCACAGAGCTTTTTGCACAGAGAAATCCTCTGGTTAATACCAAGCGTGGAGACGTCTCTAATTCCAGCTGAGATCAGCCAGCAGTTGGTACAACGGATATGGCGGTTTCTGGGTTGGTAAAAGGAAAAATTATCTACTTCCAGCACTTGCAAGACCAGTGTCTGCATGGGTAATAAAAAGAAACTTCCACTGTGTTCTGCCAAGAGGTCTTTCTACGTAAAGCAGCCAAAACGATCCACTTCTCTTATTTAGCAATGGGAGCACTTACAATGAAGGCTTAGAGGCTAACAGCCGTGAGGGAAGCTAGGTTATGAATTTAAGGCACACCAGTACCACCTCTGGACATGTTATTGTTTGTGGTGCAAATGGCTCCTTCTGCTTAGCTTTAAGTGTGAGGTAGGGTTGCCCACACAGTAGCAGAGGTACCGTGACATCTAGGTTGGGTTTTTTTTGGAGTAGTAACTTTCCAGTGGGAGAGTGATATTGGGAGTTCACGCCAGTATGAACCCCTTGTCCAGATCCAGCTGCTCATCTTTTTTTCTCCTTTTGTGCTGGCACTAGTAGTAAGCTGAACTAGAGAACTGATCTGACTAAAGAAGTTATTTATGCTAATCTTTATTATAGCTGCTGGTGTAGGGAGGGGGAGGATGAGGCGTGAGTGGGTGGAATGGTCCCTCTTGGCAGTGTTGTAGATTTATGGTAGACTAGATCTTGTATCTACAGTATAAGATTATGAGTTATCTCAAACTGCATTTAATGAGTTGCTTTTTTTTCACAGGAAAAGCTCGCGTAAAACTGTTTGGTACTTGTGGTAGCTCGAGGGCTTAGAAATACCTTTTTTCAATGCCTTGTGAAAATTACGTGGAAAGGCATGGAGCTCATGGAATTTTCACTTCTAAAGTTTGTCAGATTTTAAGTTAGGTGTCGTATCTGAAAAGCCTGCCTTCAGGTACTGTGTAAGAGCTTTGTGATGTCCAGGAAAAGGGCTTTACATGGAAAAAGGCATCTGTCATTAGGATATACATTTGTTTGTTCGTTAACTGTCTTATGACTGGTAGAATGCTTGAATTGCTCCAAGCCCATACATTTTCCTAAACTGTTATGGTACATATGTACATTGTACATATAGACTTCTGTCTTCAATGTTTGTTTAATAAATTAATAACCCATGTACTTTGAAACATAACTCCATTGACACTGCTATCTGGTATCTTTTAAATTTCTTTTTAGCCTTAATTTTGCGTGAGCTGCCTGTCCCTTTTTTCTCTCTGTGGAAGGGTTTTTGTCTTGTCTAGTACTGACTGAGGTCCTCTTTGGTTGTGGCAAACTGATCTTTGACCTGGAGAAGCAAACAAATCTACTTCTAAAAATATGGTCTTTGGGATCTGTCCCAGTTAGAAAATGCCTCTTTCCAGCAGGGCATTATCTGACCACGTAACAGTGCCAATTCCTGCAAATGTTGCTCAACGTATGAAGAGCTTATCATCTAATGTTTAAACAAATGTAGTAACATCATAAATAAAATTTATTCTGTAGGGTAAATTGTCATCTTGCATGCTAGGATAAAGTTCCATAAAGGAGAAAAGCCGTACAGCGTTGTCTGGTTTTGTCTGCCTTCATGTCCTTTAAGTATTTAATATAAGACACGTATCTACTGCAAGTTTAACATTTTTTCTCTCTCTAGATATAAAAAGATATTAAGAAATTAAGAAATATCCTTTTGCCTTGCCTGTGGCATGGTGTAGGAGACTGCAAGTATGATTCTTCTCAAAACAAGTGTGTTTTGGTTTCTCTTGATGACTTAGCTTTGAGACTGGTAACTTTTATTAGAAGTCTGTGTCTCATCAGTTCCCAAATTCTCTCCTCTTTGGTTTGATCAGTTCATTTTGTCCCTGTTGCAATTAAAGAAGGGGCTAGGTTTCTTCTTGGAGTTGAGCGTCTTTGTGCTGCAAACTAGATGTACTTAGTTGGATGTTAAATGATGCAGACCAATGGCTTGATGTTTCCTGGTTTGATGAGGGTAGAGCAAGAGGGTAGTGCGTGTCCATGTGCTGTTCTAATATATTTTCCCCACTGGGGATGTGTGTATAAACCAGCTACAGGCCTGGGCTGGTGCTGGTGTTGCTGTGCTAATAAATGCCGTGCTATGATGGGAGCTAGCTAAAAGGAGAGGGAAACCTCAGTTTTGGTTCTGTGCGGTGTAAAAATCATGACATGTCTCTTGTAAAGCCTACAGATGGACAGCCACTAGGCCAGCTCTCTAAAATGTACGTATTTTAAGGGGCCACCCTGATGTAGTTCCTTGCTGTCTGCCTTGTCACAGCGCGGGACTGCTTGGATACCGTTGCTAGTGTGGTGATTTCGGTCTGCCCAATGTGGAAAGAGCGAGCTAATTTCTCTTGTCTGTTAATGCTCAACCTCTGACTTAACCTCTTTCCCTCTGAGCTTTTATATGAGTGCTTTTTCCTCCAGTCCTTTGTAGTAATCCAGATGCTCGTGTTCTTTTCCTCCTACACAGCAGATGGAGATGGCATAAGCCTTTTGATGAGTGCTTCCTTCTTTTTACATAAGTTTTACAAGCTGGCGAGTTAGTTGGATGTGGTAGAGCTCGTGAGCCCTGTCCAGCAGGTGGTGCATCATTACCTTGCCAATAATTAGATACATTTTAGGGATTTTTTAAAAGTTAATAATGTGGGAGGTGAGCTTTACTGTGTGGTTATTGGAGAAGGGAAGGCAGATCCCTCACATGACTGTCATGATGAATCTCTTTCATTTTAGCTAAAAAAACTATTCTGAATTTATGTTAACAACCTAAATGCTGTGCTATTCTGAACTGTAAGAAAGCAACTCAAAGGTAGTTTAGCTGGTTGAAGAGTTGAACTTCTGTTTTCTTGTGTGTTGTTGTCGGCTTGTAGCTCATGAAAAACACTTGTTAAAGTTTGGCATGACTTAGATGGTCACCTTCCATGCTCTAAGAAGCCTTCAGTACGTTAGCAGCTCACTCTCTTCATTCCAGTATTGCCTGTCTAGTAAAGGACCATTTTTGCCTTGCTAACCGTTTTACTGCTCATCGTTTTAACCTTATTGAAAAGTTCTTACCCTGTTGAGGTGAGTGAGGCTGTTTTTTCCACTTCGTTGTGGGCTTGGACCTATGTAAATTCATCTGTTTTACATTTATTTCACAATTGGATTTTTTTTAATTTCGCAACTTGGAGCTCCGTTTCACAACCACAAGGCTGGGAGGCGTATTTTGATGGGTCCTGTAAAAGGGTGATGTAGACAATTTTTAATAAAATAGGAGGAGTACCTTAGTCTCTGCCTAGCGGTTTAGGTAGTTGCATGAGAATGTATTTTACATCTCCATTAAGGTTTGTCATACATGCTGATCAGTAACAATGTGGCTGTTACTTAAATTACTTCTGGCTTCTCATTTTTTAGGAATATCTTGGTGGATAAGCCCAATGATCAGTCCTCAAGATGGTCTTCAGAAAGCAATTATCCTCCCCAGGTAAGCATTTTAATCTCTACAACTGTATAGCCGTGTTGTACAACTATGTATACAGGAGTTGTTTGTTTTTTTTTTTTTAATGTAGGCTGCTACTATTTATATTGACAGCCTTTATAGACTACCTTCTCTCAGTAAAATGCAGGTTGTTGGGACATTAGGTATTTACATTTCCAGCTATTTATTTGTAATCGTTCAAGAAATGCTTTTATGTGGGGGAAGTTTTGTGTTCCATCCTTGACAATTGTGGTTGTACTGGAAATAATCTAACCTTATGGTTAGATTAAGCTGCTAATGAGGCATGCAGGTCCCCCTTTGTCAGCACTACTGGAAACTGTTGTAGATTGCTGGCCTTGAATCCTAGATCTAAGGAGCTTGTATTTGTTACTCCTAATAGCGCATTTAGAAATGTAGACTCTGTTTAAAGAGATATGAATGTTACCTCTTCTGCTGGTTAAGCACCTTCTGAAAATAAGACTTAATGATTTTTAGCATCTAATTTGCTTTTTCACTATTAATTAGATTGTTAGATTATGCAGAAAAATTATGCTTATCCTTTTACTGATATGTGTTATCCTTCTCTTTATGGTAGATCTATACCTTATTGCTTTGGTACCGTTTGATGAGCTTCTATATCTCCTATGCTTGTTGTTTTGAATTCTTTTGTTTAAAACGCTGATGCACAGCAAAGTATGTAGTATCTCTGTCATGTAAAGTTCTGCTTATCTACTTTTTTAATCCAAATATTCCTCATGAACTAAGTCTCGCAGAATTTTTGTCTAGGTAAATCTCGCTACTTTGCTTTGAATGGGTGTTAAAAATCTATAGTCTAGGCTGGCAGCTCCCTGTAGCAGTGCGTCATCTCATCGAGCTGAAAAGCTTTTATCTTGATTTTCACGAGTGATCTATACTGTTGTCTGTAAAAGTGATTTTTTTATTATTTTTTTTTTGAGGAGAGGGAAACTATCTTGTTTGTTCCATTAACATGTTTCATAAACCTGCTTGTGAAGACTAATAATTTTGATCCTCTTGATGCATCTGTGCATCTACTGCTTTTATAATTAGATTTTTTTTTTTTTACTTGTATGTTTTGATAAACAGCATAGGAATTAAATCCATAGCCTGAAGCAGTTTTAGTCTATCTAGGAACTATCGATTGCAGGGTAGTGGGTATTGAGCATGTATTGTGTCGCAGTCTGTGCCATCTTCCTTTCATGCAGGAAATATGTTTTTTTCTTAGGGCTCTCTCATTCACAAGGCAAGGTTGGCTTCTGGTATAGCTTTGGACTGTTTTTTTTCACCTGCGATGCTCTTAATTGTTGCTAAAAGTTGCTCTTTCATTTTCTGAGCCATCCTGAATATTTTGTGCTTTTAAAAACCTGATTCTGGAATGGGAATGCATCTATTGTGACGGGATGCTTTAGAACATTCCCAACCTGTGCTTAAAGCTGACAAGCAGCGATACAAATTACGTTCAGGCATGTAGATTAAGCAGGGAATAATTAGAGTGGTAGACTTCTGTCCAAACCATGTGAACTTGTTAAAGAGATGTCTTCTGACAATTTTTATGTGTAGTAGTCATGGCCTGAATGAAGATGCTGTTGCAGAGCTACTGAATCCAACCCTGGAGAACTGCACTGCCCCACATGCTAAGCAAGTCATTTAAACCAAACATTTTGATAGGAGAGAGAAGAGTTAACAATATCATGTATCTACGTATATATCTTATCTATCTATCCATGTATCTATATATCTCATAGACGATCTTTAAGGTCCCTTCCAACCCAACCCATTCTGTGATTTGATGATGTGTAGGAGGTATCCAGATTTGAGGTCCTTTGATTTGACTTGCAAAAAGTTAGTCTTCGTAGTGGTGACTGAGATTGTCTTTAAATATCACAGAATAAAACTCAAACACTGTCTTGCCAAAGCCAGCAGAAAACCTGGCTGCCTAAGTGGAAAAAGCCATTTTTTTGGATTCCTCTTGCTTGAACCTTTGCATGCAGTAGTGAGAATATAAGATGCTGCGTGGTTGCTCATGTATTCAGCAAGCCTAGTCCTGGGTGCTGAGTAAGAGAGATGATGTATTTGCAGTGTCTCTAATGTGTACCATAGCTAATTCTCATGCTTCTAACAGGAGTGTTTAATTACTCATGTAAAGCATTTTTTACAGTGTAACTTCTCTGTTGAAAAATTAACTGGAAAGAGAGAACAGGGAATTAAAATTTGCAGAAGAGGCCTGTGTGCAAAGAATGCAGTTTTTGTTATTTCTGTCTGTATAGCGAGGAACAGTTGCAAGTTGTGTTGTCTCATACTTGACAAAAGAACTGCAGATTTGGTTGCATTTTGCTCCAAATAGCTAGTTCTTGCACCTTGCCTGTTGAAAAACTGTCACATTTTAATGCAGGTAAAACTTTTATACAGGTTTCCTGCTTCCTCATTCCTGCAGATGGCTGAAGTTCTTCAGCTTAACTGTTAGCTTGGAAAACTTCAGTTGAAATAGCGGATGACTGAATTTACGAGTGTGGTGAGGAGAGAAGTTGAGGGGAAATCACTTGCTTTATGTTAGGGGTTGGGTATTTTGTATTTAAATAATGATGATATACACATGACTCTTAATCCCTAGAATAAATATCGTTATTCCTATGGAAAATGAAGTTGCAAAGCATTTTATGACTTGTGTATTGGCATCACTTCATTTAAAAATTGGTCGCTTTTGTGGTGACGCACTTGTTAAAATGTGTGGGTGGCCATAATAGTCCAGGAGAGGAAATGAACTAAAACTTGGTAAAATAAAGCTTTCCTTGTTTACAACTGTTAGCTGAAACTAGGGCTAAGATACAACACAAGGACTAATGTCAGTTATGCTCACTGGAACATGCCATGAGATATTGTAATAAGCTCTGCATGTCCTAATCGCTGGTGTTTGTCTCAAGAGTGTCTTGCCTCAGTGTAAGGGTTTAGTTAGTTCCCTTATGAGGTGGTGGTGCTGCTATGCTGGCTCAGAGACAAAAATATGAATGAGTCCCTGAACATTGATTTATTTTCCTTTTCCTTGTGTAGTGAAACAAAACCTGTCCAGGCACCTTTTCTTTTACAGCATTCCTCTTGCAAGGATAGGTGTGAATCAGAACATAGGTAAAAAGCTGAGGCTGTGTTTAGTAACTCAGTGAAGATCCATGCTTTGCAAGAAATGTTTCAGAGTCCTTATTAAACCCTTTTGAAAAGGGAAAGAAAATGAAAGTGGAAGTGTAGGCACTTGAAATGCTGCCATGTGACTATATTTAGTTAAGGGTTTTTTTAGTGTTATGGGTATTTTAGAGTTAAATAATTCTTGTGGCCATGAGAGCTACCAGTTGGTTATGAATGAGTGCCAGTGAAAGGAAATACATATGACAGCTGTTTTTCTGTTTATTAAACTAGATATCTTCCTTGAGTCTTGAAATAGAATGACCCAGAAATTACATATTCAATAACAAACCTGTTATGTAGTAACCTATTCAGGCAGAAGAGGGCCGATTGTTCTATTTTTAAACTAGTTCTAGGCTTACATAGGAAGTGTGAAGCAATAAGGCTGGTAATGCTGAAGACCATGGCCCTGTCATAAATGCTTGTGCTGACGGCTCCAGCGATGGTGTAACTTGGAAGACTGCAGGCAGAACAACGTTTAATTCCCCTGAGTGGCTTGATTAATCATGTGTAGAACAAAGGATAGATTTTTATTTAGCCACAAGCTTAATCACAAAAGCAGTGGGTAGGTTTGTGTAGTGGACAAGAGCAGCCCCTTTTAAATATATATATATATATAAGAAATTAAAAAAAAGTATTATTTTGACATGCAATACAAGTTTCACTACTCCCTAATAAAAAATGCTTCAGCAGAAATGGTTAAAGAAATTAATAAAATACAATGTGATTCAAATTGCACAGGCAGCTTGCATAGGACAGTTTGCAGTCTGGTTCAGGGTATTAGATGTGGAGATGTAAATTTTGGACAGTTGAAGAGCGTATGCATGAAGTTAGTGGCACTGTCCAAAGAATTAGTTTCAGTTTTGCATCTGAAAAAAGCAGTTTTTCTCTCTTGATATCCATCCTGCTGTGTAGATTGTATCAGGAACTAATTTAAAGCACATTAATAAAATTTACACTCAGTTGTGTGATGCAGAAGCATGCATATGGTTGTCATCAAATCGTAGCACAGACCAGAGCTTCAATAAAGTTTGGAATTTGCTGCAGCTCCCAATGTGACAGGGCTGGATTTACTTTTTTCTGGATGCACTGTAACAAGCTGTTGAGGTGCTGAAGTGCCATGCGTGACTTACTCTACTTTTTGTGTGTCTTCACTTACGAGTGTGTTTAATTGTAAACAAGGAGTCTTATTCTTCTAATGTTTTTTAGCATCTCTTTTGTATGTGTTGTAATTTGAGTCTTAACAATTAGGCTGAGGTTTTTGCGCAGTTACTCCAATTAGTGTCTGTGTGCCATGCTTCTAATGAACAAACACTTCAGTTTATAATTTGGAGTTTTTGAATGCTTCATGAATGTTTGGACATTAAGTGTACTGACATTGCTTATAGCAATAGGACAGAAAAGTGTTAAATGTGTTGTTACATGTGTTTGTCTGAAATCTCATAGACTCGTTCTCTCCAGGTTGAATAAATCACTTGATCTTATGTATGCTTCTATCACATCATTCAGAGCTATAGAGAATAGTCTGTCACATCTAAATCCTGGTAGCAGTCCAAAAATATTCATACAGCCAGCTGTTTGCAGCTCTTAAGGCAATATATTTTCTCAAAATCAGTGAGGTTTGTAGCCTGTACCCACAATGGCAGCAGTGTCTGTATATAAAAACAAAAAAATGTATCTGTGTATGTCTTTTCTTATATGTATATATGTGTGTGTACATGCATTAAAAAAAATACAAAAAAGCATACATTAGGTACAGGTATTGGGCCACAGGCTTTAAAGCAGACCTGTCTTCTGTTTTCGTATCAGTCAGCAGATAAATTTGCAGAAAGGTTGTGTTTACTTTTTGAGCTTCTATTTTCTGTAATGTCTGCCTGACCCAGCAGGTGATAGGATGTGTGGAAGCAGGATGGAGGGCTGCAGAGCTCCTTCCCTATCTGCAGGTTTAAGAAATCACTGCTAGCCACGTGGAGTAATTGTTATGCCTTGCTCCCTTCTAGACATGTATGCCAAGACAAAGGATTTAACTGCAGTCCTGGTTTTCTCTCCCTTAATTTAGGGTAAGAATTGAATAATGCAGGGTGACGTTTGTGCCGAGCTTTTGCATGTCTTGTGTGATACTTGTGAAAGTTTGTCGTCATGACCCAAACATTAGGTTTGTGATTCCAGCAAGATTAAGATTGCAGTTGCTGATGTGATAGTGCTAGCTTCACTTTTTCAGCTTCAAGAGAAATCTGCAGGGGAGATATGATGGTGTAGGAGGAGTTCTTAAGATGTTGTTATGTACTGTCTGTTCTGCATGGGAATTTTGGCAGCAGGCTGTGCCATGTATCAAGTACTGCCTTGCTCATTACAGGACCGTCCTTTTGCTCATCCCTTCATTTTCCCTGTTCTAGAAAATCTTTCTTTCTATATAGAACTTTGTTTTTTCTGAAGTTTGGGAAGTACTTTGAGACAAAAGCGTGGCTTACTGTTATTTAAACCAACAGTGAGTTCTGACATTTAGTTGGATGGTGTTTGTCACGAAACTAAACTTCGTCAAAAAAAAAAAAAAATCTGGAAAAGCACCAAAGCATTCTTCTGTTGTACCCTAGCAGTGCTGATACTGGTTTGTTTTCTTCGTTCTGAAAAATTTGGAGTTGCTGGAAGCATCTTTGACAGTAAATCTTCTTTATTCTACTAGGTACCTATCCAGTCTGCTTTCTAATCTGTAACCATGATATATGTACCAGTATTTCTTTTAAGCTAAGCTTTTTGTAAGTGTAGTGAAAACCAGCCATTGAGATCACATATTTATCCTGATGCTCTCTAGAATGATGTTAGTACTGCTCCTAGATTGAGAATTAGTTGCTTTACAGGACCATGACAGAAAGACTGAGAAGTGGATGGGAAAATTTATTTTGCTTCTCACCCAAAAGATACACTTCTAAGGTAAGATTGTCCTGATGGAGCTGTTTAACACAAGCAGCATGGTGCCCATGGCACCTTATGGGGAGATACTAGTCTCTACTGAGGAACCATAGGAAGCAACCAGATGCATACAGATACTTTGCTTGAAGTCTATGAAAGACCCCAAATAGGGGGTCACGTCTGGTTTGGCAGTGCTGCTGCTTAGAGGAAAGGGCCACCAGCAGTGCCTGCGGTGGAAGGTGTCCTACAGCGCCTTGCTGATCGGCTTGTACTGCAGCCTTGCTCACAAGGTTTTGTAATAAAATCCAGCATGATGAGTAATAGTGATTCTGCACTTTGTCTCCTTTCTCTGTTGTGTACTGCTTATTTCTGAGAAGTTAGGGAAGAGAATTTAATGCATCGTTTTCACATATAAAACTTGACGAATTCTTCAAAACAGGATGTCTCCAGGCTCCCTCCAAAACCTGTTTTGCAGGGGAAGGTTAAGTAAACTCTATGCTTCATGGTCCCTGATGAACAGTGCAAGTGCCTCTCTGCATATGCTTTTCTTATAGCAGTGCTGGTGAAGCTGCTAGCTGGGGCCTGAATATAAATAATCTGACTGCTCATACACTGTGGAGGGGACATCTGTGTAAGGAGGGAGCAAATGTTCACAAGGGAGAACATTTTCATCATTTTATGTGTAAAGCCCCTTTATAGTCAGTCAAGTGACTTGGTTTTATTTGGTGGTGTTAATAAGCAGTTGGTTCCTATGTTAGCCGCACATCAAACTTAGTCTGTGTTCAGTGGTTAAATAGTGTCAGCCCAGAGAGGAAAAGTAATTTGATGTTCTCTTCGCATGTGGAACATACTGTATTTATCTAATTGTGTATTCAGTTTAGGTTTCATTTCAGGCTGTAGTGGGCGTTTGAATCATCACTCTCCATAGTTTGGTCCTATTTGCCAGATTTCAGGAAGTCTTGCATCCAACTTGACGGAATGTATGTAAGCCCTGAATAGAAATGCTAGGAATAGGTAGTTCAACCAAATCTTTTTCCTGGATAAATTGCTTTTAAAGTAATATTCCTGAAAACCCCTTTGCTTCATTCCAGGGACAAAGGAGAAAATATAATAATGGGGAAGGATCATCTTAACTTTCATTCTCAGGCTTTGTAAACTGAATTTTTGAAGGCTGTAATCTTTCTCCCTTAGTGTGTTTTGCAGCCTTGGCTTTAACGTTAAAATTCACTGTTCTCTCTTCCGCAGTACTTGATTCTGAAACTTGAAAGACCTGCCATAGTCCAGAGTATCACATTCGGCAAATATGAGAAAACACATGTCTGCAATTTAAAGAAGTTTAAAGTCTTTGGTGGGATGAATGAGGAAAATATGACAGATCTCTTATCCAGGTAAGATGTGATTTCATCAGCTATGTTAATTGTAAAGGCTGGACCAAAATGCTGTTCCCCATTGCTCCCAAGCAGACACGTGGCTACCAGTGTAATGGAGCTGTGGTTGTGATCCTGCAATTAGCTGCCCTTGTGTTTACAGTCAGGTCAGAGAGCAGCAATCTCAACACTTGCTCCAGGAAGCCTTCCATTTTCTGCTCTGACCACAGAGGATTTGTGGAGAGCAAACTTGGACATTTGGAATTGCTGAGAGCAGGGTGCAGTGTTGCTGGATTGAGATTCCGTCCTTCTGTGTGCTTGAGGCACGACAGAAATGATTCCCCAGGCGTGGGTAACTTAAAGTAGCTTTTAAAAGCCCAAGTAACCTGCCTTATGTCAAGAACCTGGTTGCAGCTGTAAAGGTCTGAATTGATCAGCTGCTTTGCCTTTCTTGAAATGAGTAAATAAATCGAATAAGCAAATGGAATACCCATGTTTTTCCTTTGTTTAGTTTGATTTGGCGGTTGTACTGGTAGGGACTGAAGAAAGAGCCTTTTGTCTATTCAAGCTATCCAGAGCTTCAGAGTAGTTGCTAATGTAAATTTGCAAGGGCCTTTTAAGGAGTCTTCTGTTTTAGAAAGGGAAATGATACTTAAATATCTAGGAGTACAAGAGAAATGAGTAGCAGGAACTAGTCTATTTTTGGAGGCCTACAGAAGGGAAGTCCACCTCTGGGGAATGTATGGGTGTACATTGTCTGTAGTCAAGCAGAATAGCCATGGAGAAACATGGGAAGTCCTTTGCTCCAGGTATCCTTCAAGACCATACAGAAACTAGCCACAACCCTTCCCACCCCTTTTGCCTTCTTTGGATAGACCATACTTGCAAATTGACTTTATTGCTTCTAGAGTTATGGGGGAAGAGGTCTTAGTAGCATAGTAATTATTGATATCTAGTGTCACTTCACTTGTACTGAAGTTTAATAAAAATCCTGGGTTTGGGACCTGTACTTGCATCTTCAGTAAAAATGGACTTAAGATTTTTGGTAAATTATGCTAAATATCAAATATTTTAATAAAGTAATGCCTGTATATGGATCACAAAATACTTTGGCAGCGTGATAATTCTGAGAGCTGGTCCATCTCCCTCTTGAAAATGAGGAAGTATGGCTCAGGCAGATCGCTTGCTGAAGTCACAGCGTTACAGGCGCAGGCGAGCAGCATTGATCCGATGTCAGTTCCCTCCTGAAAACACTAGCCAGTGCTACCTCCCAGGGAGATACAAGATGGTGGATAGCAGTCCAGGCATTGGTCCAGCATGCGTTCTTATGATTCACAGTAATATGAAACAAGCTTCGCATTTCAGGCATGACCTAGATTGCATTTATTAGCTAGTCCTAAAATACAAGGTAAGATTTAGTAACCTTATTTATTTTTTCCCACAGTGGCTTAAAGAATGATTATAACAAAGAAACATTCACCTTGAAGCATAAAATTGATGAACAGATGTTCCCCTGTCGATTCATTAAGATAGGTAAATGCATTTTTTCAGCATTCTGAGTAGAAAATAATATCTTCTTATACTTGTGCCAGTCTTGGCACTTGTGACTTCATTGCACTCAGGCAAAGTATCCACAATAGCTGTTCCATTTCATGATCTTTTAGGCTGTTTAGATTGGAACACAGTGAAGTCCTGTTAATAAGAAATAATAGCTTCATAATTTAAATCCTGGGGAATGAAAGTGAAATAGAGTAATTTTCAGAAATATGGTTGTTGAGTCAACTAATTGTTGGAGAAGCTGCTTGCTGTCCTACTATAAATTGCCATATAGAGCTTTAAAAAAAATCATTAAGCTAAATACTGGTAAAAGTTTCAGTATTGCAGCCCTAGAGTATGAAAAAGGTTTCAGTCTTGTTCTCAAAACATGCTTGCAACACACAGAGCAACAGCAGAAGCCTTCCTTGTTCTCTTCCTGCTACTCTAATCATTGTCTCATCTCTGGCTAAAGATGACATCCAGGGGCAAATGAGAATGATACCCCATGTGATGTGCAGTCTTACTTGTCTGGTGAAGCTTGCTTGCTAAAGGGGGTGCTGACGAAGGCTCGATACTGTGACTTGTGTTGGGAGCAGGTGAGGATCTCTCTTCCTTGTGTTGTGCAGGTTAGAGATAAGTGTCTTACAGTGGCCATCGGTGGTACTGGTTGGATTTAATCCAAGAATTTAGAGCCTTTCAGCTTTTTGTAGCTCAATGAATTTATCTTCCCCTTCCTACCTACTGAGATAGTTTAAAACCAGTCATTCTTTTACTATCTGTTTAAGGTTAAAGATAGAGCAAGGAGGTAGTTGCTGAAAAATGAGATAAGATCCTGTGGACTAATTCAGATTATTTTAGGAGTATTTTGAAGTGTTGGGTAATTCCTTTGCCAAGACTTGGATGATAGTGGCTGTGTGGGGTTTTGCTCTAGTGTCTTCTACGCAGCTTTCTGAATTCCCTCTCATGTTTGCCTGAGGAATTGAAAGCTTCAGGCTGGGAATCAAGTAATCGTTTGCGTGCCATGAACAGTGGTGTTTCCCATTCTTAGAGAAGTTGGTTGTTCATTGGTTTTGTTTTTGGCTGCTACTTCTGGAAGCATCTGTAACACTTGGCTTTGGGAAACCTAAAGAGCAGCAAAGGAAAGGTTGACTACATCAGGAAAGTTAATTTTTTTTTTTTTTTTTAAATGTATTCTGAAGCTTCCCACATTAGGTTTTTGGGAAATGTTATTTTTAGTGGCTAAGAAGCAGCAAGTAGTTACTGAAGGGCTAAAGGGGCAAAATGAAATATTACTAGCTACTTCTCTCTCTGGATGTGTAAATTGTATTCTAGCAAAATGTGTTCTGATGTTATAAAATGTAGCAGTAAGTTGAAACTTGTTAGGAAAGTGAAATGGTGATTAATTTCTACTACCAGGATTTTTCCTCTGACATGATGTGAGTAGTAGTAAGTTACATGTTGTTTTTTGTTGGGATGGGTTCCTCACGTAGCATTCTGTGTTGTATATGTTAATATTAGATTCAAATCTAACTGTCTCTTGCTCACTAGTTATGGTTTGAGATGTTTTTCTTTTTAGCTATATCTGTAGACTTTTGTTTCTTGAAGCTATCTTCTATGAAGAAATTCCTATGCTAGGACAGAAATGAAAATGATCTTTTCACCAAAACCTATTAAAACCTCTAGTCAATGGCTAGCATCATTTTGTTTATGAAGTTGTGAGTGTTTTTTGCTGTGAAACGACTGCAAAATGATGTTACGAAATTCTGTTATTTTTCAGATTCACAGCTTGAATATGTTTTCAGTTTGTTAAAATTTCCAAGCTGCTAGCCAAAGTAACTCAAAATTCGAAATACCGTGCTGTGTTCTTGTAATGCTGCCAGTAAACATGAGGCCAAAATCTGCCCTTTTGGACTTTTAGAGACTGACACCGCAAAAGTTACTGCTATCAGTGAGGTTTGCGTACTTGGGGAAGGCATTAGTTCAGCAGCGACTTGTATCAGGCATTTGCTGTGTAATTCTGCAGATAAGCATACTGACCTATATACCACTGTTAATAGCACAACAGTGTGGTTTATATGGGGGGACAATGCAGGAGGGACGTGACATGGGTAGATCTGTGAGAGGGGAAAATACTTCCTACACTTCCACTGCTTACATTATTAGAGGAAGTTTCAGACTCGGAGGAAGCAGAAGAAACAATTTCTTTCTCCTTTTGTCAAGAAAAGGCTTCCACTTCCTTTAGTTTAATTAGTTCAACTTCAGTTCCTTAGCACTGAAATGCCCAGTTATGCAGGCTTTTGACCTACTTGACAAGTAATTTTTATATTTCATGTAGCACCTCATTAAATAACTTGGGAGGGGGAAGAAGATACTTATCGGGACAAAATATTGAAGAACAATCATTTTAATGTTGGTGAGCTTTGTTTCTGGCTCTGTTTTTTTGGTTGCTCCAAGCAGAGATTTTTTTTGTACGGTGTCCTTGAAAGCAGAATGTGGTGTAAAAACTGATTGCCGTGAAAGAGCATGAAGAAATGTTGGATGTAATGCCAGTTTGTGACTAGTATGGGAGTTGCTAACTAGGCTTCAAGATTTTTAAGCTTTGGTGTAATAAAAATGAGCAGTACTTTCTTTATGGATGTTTCCTGCATTTTTATGAGCGTGCTTTGTTTGTGTCTACTGCCTGTGGATGAGGGACGTGGAAATTAGCTTGAGAGGGGTATTTGAAACTATTGTACTGTTTAATGCTTCTGCTACTATCTTCTCTAGTGTACAGAGCTGCAGTCCTTGTCTAGGCATAGCTTCTGATTATTGAGAAATATTCGCTAAAGTCATCCTTGTGTGGCTAAAGGACTGTTTAAGTGACCTAAATACTTTCTGCTTCTGTTAAAAGGATATTGATTTTCTTTATTAATATTAATTTTCCTCTGCTGGGCACCTCTCACTGGAGTGACAGTTCAACTGGTCTGAACAGTTATATGCATTTCAGGATGGGCTGCTGTAGTACATCCAGCAAAAAACTATACTGATGTGGCTTAATGGTAAAAGGTGGAGGAATATTTAGGCATTCAGATCCTTTAATAGCAGTGTATTTCTACCTCAAAGATGCATGTGTGGGGAAAAAAGCAACGGAGCAAAGAATGGACAGCATAAACTGGCCTCTGCAACTGTATTGCAGGATAAGGGTATTCACTGAATTTTAGAGGGGGACATTTGTCAGCTTTTGCAGAGGCTGTAGTAGGCTGTGGTGTGAATCTCAAGTGGGTGAAGGCAGGACAAATAAAAACCAGCTGTTGGGAGATGTGAGAAGAGAAATGGTGTTGCACCCAGGATGCTAGACAGCTGTTGCCTCCAAACTTCGTGCAAAAATAGAAATGAGATTTGTCTGTCACACTGACAAGTAATGCTTATTGCTGTTTGTGTGACTATTGCTGCTACTTTGCTGCACTTAAGTTTTAAGTTAGATTGTGGCTGCTCTAAAAGGAGATTTGTCTAAAGAGCTAAGCACACCTATGGAGGCCTCAAAAAAAGAAGAGGGCAGAGGAAGGAATGAGAGGTGTCTCTGTTGTGTGGCCTGGGAGCTAGAGAAGAGGTTCAAACATGGGTAGATGATCCAGCAGAACACTTGACCTTTCCTAAGTGGAATAGAAATGACACAACAGTTTCAACCCTTCTGCTTTGTTTCTTTTCCTACTCCTATGGAGTAGTTTAAAAAGGTCAGCTTCACTTTTCCTGTGCAGCACTGGGGAAGCATTTGCTTTGCATTCCGTATACAACTTAATGTCTGTGCTTTGCTTAAAGTAGAGGATTGCACCGTGAAAATCTTGATGTTAAAATCACCATTTCTGGTGTTTCCTTCTTGTAAACAAGACTGTTGAAAGCTCTGAATTAACTGGAGGGAGGGGAGGAGTTAGTGAGTTGATGGCTTTGCATTTTTTTGTGGTGATACCTACCAAGGATTCTTATGCACATCCCAATAACGTCGTTTGTGCTGTAGTTGGCTACTGAGATAAGGGGGTGAACTGTAATTTTTTTTTTCTGGGAGAAGTTCATGGAAGTTCTGAGAACTGCTGAAAAAACCCAGAGGTGAATACTTCTGCATTTTTTCTGGAATGAGGTGAGAAGGTGGTAATACTTGAGTTTGGTTTTTCATCCAGTAAACTCAGTGTTAGGGAATTGGCCTCAGGTTCGCCATTAGGAAATTGATGGTCTTGGTCCATTTGAGGTGGTCTGTGGTTTGGTGCGGTGTTTCAGGACAATAGGCTTATGGATAGACTTTGGTTCTTTAGAGCAGACCAAGTTTAACTTCAGTTTGGTCTTGGTCTGTGGATTCAGGTCTGAAGATAGATCAAACGCATTACCCTTGCATGTGGTATTTTGTCAGTCTTCTGTCTTAATAGGTGGGATACCTGGGATTAAATTTATCTGTGTACTTGGATTTTAAAGCAGTAAAGTTTTAGGATAATAAAGTACCATATTTGCTGCACTCATCTTGTGCAGAGGACAAAACTAAGCGAGAAGGGAGTTTCTTGGGTAGCGCATATGCGATGTGGGTGGAAGGCAGGTGACTTGTTTTTTCTGACCAGGTCACTTCTCTCCCTCTCATAAACGTGCACCTACTAGGAACTGCTCTGAAAGCATCTCGCTTTGTATGCTGAACAATGAAGTAGGAAGAACTCTTTGAACAGGATGATTTGAGAGCTGAGACACACGAAGTACCTACTTACAGATATTAAAATCAGTTAAGAATCCCACATTCAAAATCTCTTTGGATCTTTTCTTAAAATCTCTTCTCTGGATGACTGTTCCCAGAAGTTGTCATGAGTCTTTAGCAATAAGTTTGTAGAAACACCCTTCAGAATTTAGAAAATGTGTTTGAACATATGCTTTGTGCCCAAACACATGGCAGAAAATAATAGATCTAGCTTGTTTTAAGTATAAATACTTAAGAACCTTTAAGAGCTCAGGAACAACTTTAAGACAAATTTTGGTTTTTATTTCCTGAAGGAGTAGTCCAGAAAACCCTTAGTTCAACAAGTTAATCTCAGTGGTATTTCATAGTGGTTTGAAAGACAACAAGCAATTTCTTTGTGGCAAAAATAGTTTCTGTGGAAGGGAGGAAGCGGTGGACTCCATGCTGTTGCTGGTATTACTCATCAATCTCTAATATTATCTTTTTCTGTTTATTGGTTATGGTCAAGTAAAAAGGAAACAAAAGTATTTGAATGGAAGCCACTTGTTTTCACTGCAGTTTTAAGGAGTCAGAATGCACACAAAGGTTTTCTGGGAGTTGCTTCAAAAAGCAGAACCAAGTCTTAACCTTCAGATTAATCAATAGAACAGTGCAAGGTCATAGATGTTAACAGGGAGTGGAAGAGAAGCCATAGGTGAGAGACTGCAGTGTGTTTCATGGGTCATTTAAAATTTTAAGTATGTTTGTTCCAATACGCAGATAAAACAGTATTAGCCAAAAAACTGCACAGATTTAAGCTTTAAAAAAAAAAAAATTAGATACAGTTTTTAAATTGGAAACTGACAGTTTTCCCTCCCTCCCTCCTCCACAACTTGCAGACGTTACTAATTTTGTAAAATTTAAAATACCCAAGCTTCTTGTCTTCACCATTAGGGAAAATAATTGTTGCTGACAAATGTGGAAATAAATGTACTATGAGGAGCAAATACTGTCGCTAGTATGCTCGTGATTCCCATCTATGTCAAAGCTTGTTGCCTCTGAGCTGTTTTAAATGATAGTATTTTTGCTCTTTTGCTTAAAGCAAGCTTCTGCTTTGTAATGATCTGCTGTGTTAATGTTGCTTGGCACAGGTTGCTTTAAGTGACAGCTTTAAAATGATGTATTTGGTAATTTTCCCAAGCTTACTTTAACGAACTAGAACTTAATGTCGAATCAGAAATACTGAATTTTGTGTAACCTTTAAAAGCATTGTGTTGAAATAGTGCTATGTATAGCCTGATGAGACTAATGCAGTGGTTGTTTGATGTTTATGCTTCCTCTTTCTCCTTTTCCTTTCTTCTCCAGTTCCACTCTTATCCTGGGGACCTAGCTTCAATTTTAGTATCTGGTATGTTGAACTTAATGGCATTGATGATCCAGATGTGGTCCAACCGTGCCTCAACTGGTACAGCAAGGTAGGCCTGCATTTTAGATGCCTGTTGGAAGATTTGTGGTCTCAGAATCTTGTGAAACTTCTCTTACTGGAATTATGTGACCTTTTCATTCCTTGAGTTTCAGCTATTAAAAAAACCCAAACATGCATAGTTAACACTCAAACTGCATGGCTGACTTTGACTTTAAATGAGTATTTTTGAATTGTATCTGCTTGTTCTCTTTAAAGAAAAAAACCCCACAAAACACACCAAAAAAACCCAAAACCACCACGACCGAAAAAACAAAAAAAAACCCCTACAAAACCCCCTTAAACAACCCTGCTAGGTAGACATCACAAGAAAAACGTAAAAGAAAGGAACACTGAGTCAAAGGGGACAATATTAGTAAAATAGTATTTGTATTGAAAGGGAAATAAATGTTAACAAAACCAGATTCCAGTTCTCCCTCTTCTTGCCTTTTGATTAGTCAGTCTTTTACCATACCAGTCCTTCGGTAGAACTGTATGTGAGCCTAGAGTGTTTTGGGTTACGTACGCAGATTTTGTTACAGGGTATAGAAATGAGCTTGTTTTAAAGAGATTCCATGTTGTTGTCTTCAGTGTTGCAGCTCCTTCCACATCTGATGTTTCCCTCTTACTGACTTTTTGCCGAATACTCTGAAACAGAGGGAAGCTGATGTCATTGGACTGTGAGATGAGAAGATTTATGCCATTTGTCGCTTTGATAGACAGAAAGTTCAAAGGCTTCTAAATATTATTTGTATACACTGTATTTAATTGAGTACAACAGATGCCTCTCCTGTGGGAGGGAAGTGCACACTGACAACCAGAATTCATTTTGTTGCTGCTTTTAATGCATAGATCTTCTGGAACTATTAATGAAATTCATGTTGTGTTGCAGAGAAGACATCATCCCAGCTGAATAAAACTGAGTAGTGGAGCAGCGTATCTGCTTCTCAACTGAAAAAGTTAAAAGGGGATAAAGATCTTGTGTGGTAGTACTGTGATTCTCCCACCACTTTATGGTGCTGCCAGTATAGTTAAGAAGCCTTGTGGCTGTGCTATCTGGCTCATACGCGTTTATACCAGCATCGCAAGCTTCTTTGTGGAGGGTTTAAAAACAGCACTGACAGTCACAGTGGAAGCTGTCTGTAGCTGCTTTATGATTAAAGTGGTATTGTGGTCATTAGTCTGCTGATTGCTGGTGTTTAGTTCGGAAAAGTCCAGTTGACAGAGGCTGATGATGATTTTCTGTGTTTTCTGCTGCCTCTGCACATGGTGGAGTCTCTGGCATTTTTGACCAATTGCTGCAACCAGGAAGCTCTGAGTTTTATTTTGGTCAGGAGCCATCTGATGATGATGTCAGCATCTGTTTTGTTCCATCTTATCCCATGAAATCAACACTCTTCGTGGTCAGCATGTATGTAGTCACAGCTTCTTCAAGGGATGCCAGCATTGTTCTTCTAAAGCTTAGAGCCCTAAAGCAGCAAGGCAGAGACTTAGTCATGATTGTTTGGGCTCTACTAGGGTCAGTTGCCAAGTTTTTGGTGATGAGTGCATGTCTCTCAGATGTTCTCCTCTCTCTGTCCTGAGAGGCTACTGTTGCCAAATCCACACAGGAGGATGTGTGTTGACCCATATTTGGGGAAAGGCAGAAAGGTTCACCTGTTTCTTCCAGTTCTTTGAGATGGTATGAATATTTTCATGCATATTCTTGGAAGTCTCAAAGGCTTTGAAATCTGAGAATTCATTACTGCCTGAGACAACAGATGAATAGAAAGTTCGACGCAAAGTTGCCGATTCTTTTTTCTGGGTGTGCTTCAACCAACAAAACCTGCCTTTCCTGAAGGGAGTGGAGTTGGGGGGTAACAAACAGATAAGGGCTCAAAGCAGCAAAGCATGCTCCCTGGTTCTCTCCCTACTGCTTTCTTCTTGCTGTCCAGCTCAGCCTGCTGCCTCCTGAAAGCCTCACTGCTATGCTTTTACTTAAGAGTGGGCATACTTTAGCAACTAAGTGGCAGTTTATCGATGGCTATTACTTAGGTTTTGATAATGAACACTTAGATATTTTTAATTCTATTACTGTATTTGACAACCTTAATATCTTAGTCTCATGCTCTTGTTACGTTTTTAACCATAGGAATTATTTACAGCTTCCGATTAAAGCTGTTATTTGGGTTGTCATCTCTTTAAACCTGTATGATGACATATAAAAAGGAGGCTTTTGTATACTTTTTATACACCTTTTTGCATTAAAAAAAAAAGGTTTTAAATTTGACTTCTGAAGTACTACTGTGATGTCACTTAAATACAAACTTTTATGTTGCATCAAGTGGCCAACCTGCATCCAACAGTCATTTCATGCTTTATAAGCCAAGTTGATCAGTCATGAGAGGCTCGATGGAAATATGCAAAGTCTAAATTTTTCTAATGTCTAGAAGAGCTGAAAGTGCAGAAGCTGGTTGTTGCTGGTGTGCAGCTATCCTTTTGCTTGCTATCCCTTTGAGCAACAAAGAATTTAACGTGGTTTTGGCCTTGATTGGTGCAAGTGAACGTTTGCTTAAAGACAGTGTCTTAGGTATCTCTTAGAAAGAAAAGGTTGTGGGTTTTTTTTTTGAGTTGTACTGTAAAACTGTTTTAGCTTTAGTATTCCTTTGCCACAGTCTTGCATTTTTATCGGTTCATGTCCTTGGCCTTTTTCATGTGGACTGGGAACTGATTTTCTAAAAATGCGTAGTTCTGGCTATTTGCAGCTGTGAAATACTGATGGATTAAGAACTAAAAATATAGCACATGGCCGTGTTTCTTTTTAGCTGCTTCAGTCTGAGATTCTTGCTATAGAGCCATTATTCTGAGAGCACTAATTTTTGTTGAATGTCAGTGTTCCAGGTTTTCAGAAAGATTCTATTCATTTAAATACTGTAAACTTCGCTTGTAGCAGTGGTGTCCATTTAGGAGTAAAATCTTTTGTTTATAACTCGATCAGTCTTATAGATGCTTCAAGTTACATTTGCTTTTTAGCACAGTAGATGTGTGTTAAAGATGGAAATTGAGATTATTTTTTTCTTCAGTGCCTTAGAATTTAGGTTTGAGGAATCTATTTAAAATAAGTGGTTCTGCTAATTACAAACTTAAAAAATCTGTGTTACTTACCCATATTGTTAGCAGCTTTGAAAATGCAGTGGATGATTTGGTAGGTTCACAGCACAAGCTGTTATGCAGAGTTTACTACTCCCTCGTGTTTCTGTGCCTGGATGCTTGACCCAGCGTGGGTTTCTGTAGCCTTTCTCACCCCTTCCCCCAACTCAGTGGGAAATGGGCAGCTTTGGCTCATCTGCAGTATGAAAGCAGGGATTCTGCTTCAGGATGCATGGGAATATTTAGAAGGTAAAACTTTGGTGTGTACGTAAATCCTTGTTGCCGTTGATCAGAAACCGTCATGAACCTGCAGGATTTAGGATCAGCCCTGCCTTTTGCCTTTCTGTTGCAGGAGTGATGGTCATTGCAAGTATTCCTATTCTCGCGGTTTTTTTGTTGTTTTTTTTTTTCTTTCTCCCTCTTCTGCTTCTAGAAAAGCTGTGACCTACTTACTCTTCTAAATTATTTTGTTATGTAAGAGTCATACAATCAAATTATGTAACGCTGATAGCAAAGGCTTTTTCCTGCTCTGTACTTCGTGTAGGCCTCGAACAGCAGGGCCAAGCAGATGCGGGGGGAATAATGGTCACTCGAGAGATCTGGGACACTGTGCACTTTCTTCTTGTATGCTTATTAAGTTGGATGATACCAAGTTGTATAATTTCTATACTGTTGGAAAGTAAATGCCTGCACAGCTTGTAATGTACAGCGTTGCTCTGTAAGCTTCTGAGCAATTTATGTGCAGAGTGTGTAAGAGATCCTGCTTCTGTCTGTAGGCAGGTTCACAAGTAGTTCTCAGCAGTGCTGGTAAAAGAAAAATCTACATGTCTCATAGGTTTTCTTGTGTTCCAGTAGTACCGTGAACAGGAAGCCATTCGCCTTTGCCTAAAACATTTTCGTCAGCACAACTACACTGAAGCTTTTGAGTCACTGCAGAAGAAAACCAAGATTGCTCTGGAGCACCCTATGTTGACAGACCTGCATGACAAACTGGTATTGAAGGGAGACTTCGACGCTTGTGAAGAACTGATAGAAAAAGCCGTGAATGGTAAGAGAATCAGAGGGGTCTGATATATTAATAAAAAACCCCAAACAACATTGGAATGTTACTGCTTTGAATGTTAATGCATTTTGTAGTAGAATTGACTAGTCCATGCGCTATTTCATACCTAGTGTGGTGTACTGTCAGCTTTTGGACTTGAGTATGTGTATGAAGAAGGATAAAAATTCAGTCATGAAATCTCGTATCGCTGTTACTTGAGTAGCTTTCCCCCAGAGATGACATCGTGGTGCACTTGAGTGAGTAAAGATAAGTTCTTCATGTAAGTGGCTGGCAAGCTGAAGGTGGGTTTAATTGTCAGAAAAGTCACTGGAGTGGTAAGCAGGGAAGCATAAAGGTTGAGTTCTCAGTAGTGATCTGTATCATGGTTTCTGGTTAGTTTGCCACCTAGTTGGTGTTTCAGCAGTTTTCAGCTGTATTTGAATGAGTGTGTTGTCTTTGCTTATGGGAAAAATAGTCCTTGGAGAATGGTCTGGAAGTCATGGTGACGGGAGGCAGAGCCTGTTTTCCCTTGCAGCGCAGGTCATTGGCAGCTGGTTTCATTGTAACTACTATTACTTTTTACTTGGAAATTTCAACTTAGGAACACTGTGTGTAAATAGCTCTCAGCTCTTAAAATGGGGGAGATGTACTTTCTGTTGATAGAACAGGATAGAAAAAGAGTTGGGCTATTGCACTGAAGTGTCTCCCAAGACCTGTGCAGTGATTTTTGGACCACAGTGATAAAACAGAAGTGCTCTTGGCTGTGAGTGTAGTGCTTTTTGACTATGTGCAGATGTTCTTTATGGGAGACTTGTACTAGTCTAAGAAGAGAACCTTGTGTCTCATGCCAGTAGAATTGGGGGCTTAGTGGACGAATTTCATGGATGTCTGGCACCAGAGATGTTTTTTCTAATTCTGGGCATATCAGTCATTTTGTAATACCTTTTACATAGATGCCATCATACCTGCTTGACTCAGTCAGTGTGGCTTGTACCACTAAAGTTGGAAGTGGTTCTCAGGATATATGATAGAAACGGTAGCTTTAAAAATCAAGGTTTGCCATCCATGAAAATCCACCATATTTTTGTGAATAAGCTTTTGAACTAAGCACAATGTTAGGGAGCTTATTGCAACAGGTCATCAAAAACTGTGGGAAATGGCTTTCTATGGGTATTGCCTCAGGGTTTCTGGACCACATAGATAGAACAGCTGAGCTCTGCCCTGAGCTGAGCTCCCTGAGCAGCTACAGTCAGTGAGACTGAGAATTGCCAGCGTTCATCCCCTCCCTCGAGTGTCGCCTGCTCTCCTGAGGCTACATAGGGTTGTTGGCTGGGATGGAAGCGTGAACAGCTTCCTGCAATGCAGGGGCATTTTTCAACTGGCAGCTTCCTCCTGAATCTTAAGGGTAAGGGAGAGTTGCAGGATGAAAAAGCAGCAGGGAGCTGTGGCTGGCTGTTACTGTCTTTGCAGTTTTTCTCAGACATGAGTGCCTGGGGGGAGCTGATGAGCCCACCAATATGAGGTAGGATCTGCTGAGAGCCAGAGGAGTACTGTGTGCTGATGGTGATGATGGTGATGATTTTATCAATGCATGGGTCTGCTGCCTTGGCTGTGGCTTAATCTCATCAGTGCCTGGAGGCTCTCCTCTTTCCACTTCATTGCAGGCTGTAGTAGAAACTACTCCTTGAATGGAATTTCAGTAGAAGTTGAGAATGTACTGAAAAAGTTCTCTCAAAAATGGACTTTTTTTTTTCCTTGGCACTAATGAAGTGAATGTTTGTGGCCTCATTTTTTGAGCTGTTAGATGTTAATTTCTTTTACTACTTAATATTTAACATGCTGCATTTATTCTATCCAGCAGTTTTCCCTTAGGACTTGAGCTGCGGTGGTGTTTCTATTTCCTCTTCTATGCTGAGATTGGGGTTGCTATCTGCAGTGCTCAGCTTTTCCAGGTGTGGAAGTACTGGCAAAGGACTTGCCTGGTGGAAAACTGTAGGTGCTGGATTGTACTGTCTGACAAACGCTTACTTCTTGTCAGTGTTGTGGTTTAACCTCAGCCAGCAACTCAGCCCCATATGGCCGCTTGCTCACCACCCCACCACCAATCCCCCCACCCTGCCTCAGTGAGGTGGGGGAGAGAATCAGAAGGGTAAAAGTGAGAAAACTTGTGGGTTCAGATAAAGGCAGTTTAATAGGTAAAGCAAAAGCTGGGCATGCACGCAAAGCAGCAAAGCAAAACAAGGAATTCATTCATCACTTCCCATTGGCAGGCTGGTGTTTAGCCACCTCCAGGAAAGTAGGGCTCCATCATGTGTAATGGATGCTTGGGAAGACAAATGCTGTCACTCTGAATGTCCCCCCTACTTCCTCCTCCTTCCCCCAGATTTACCTGCTGAGCATGATGCCATTATAGTCTGGAATATCCCTTGAGTCTGGGTCAGCTGTCCTGGCTGTGTCCCCTCCCAACTCCTAGTGCCCCCCCAGCCTACTCTCCGGTGGGGTGGGGTGAGGAGCAGAAAAGGCCTTGACTCTGTCAGCACTGCTCAGCAATAACAAAAACATCCCTGTTGTTATCAACCCTGTTTCCAGCACAAATCCAAAACAGCCCCATACCAGCTACTATGAGGAAAATTAACTCTACCCCAGCCAAAACCAGCATGGTCAGATTTGATGTGAAGAATCGTGCTTTCCTGGTTCCTGTAATTATGTCCCTTTTTGGAGGCTGAGGAAACTCAGTTTCACTTAAGCAAGCTAGAGAAATATGCTGTAGCTTGTTTTATCGGTCCTTATTTTTTGTTCCAGCAAGTATAGAAGTAAGTATTTCTAGTAACATACTGTGGATAGCTTCAGCAGGAGAGTCTTCAAGTGGCATCATTAAGTTTTGTCACTGCTTCTGAGGGACAGTATAATATGCATGACGATGTTTATTGTTTCCTTTTAATGCAGCACCTGGCTAGCTGAAGTTAAATATCAGTGTACGCATCTCCTATTGCTCTGTTGCTCATCCTTAATGATTTTGCTTGTCTTTGAATACATTAACCTTCCTTCCCCCATCCTTCTGCAATTCTTTATGCTGTCTTCAGCTTTTGTACCCATTTAAAACACCCTTTGGAGAGAAGTGCTATCTATCCCGAGACACTGAGGCTGTATTTCATATTTGCTTTAAGCTGACACAACTGCGGGTTCTTACTAACTGGGTCAATCCTGCCCTTACTCAGGACAGTGTGTCCCCTGGCCCCTCGCTTGCTGGCACTGGTACTCGTGCTGCCACATGGCAAACGAGGTCAGGGAGCGGATCTGCTATGATGGGGGAGAGGATAGGGCAAATGTCTTTTGATAGTGACAAAACCCCTGAAATTGCAGCTGGAATAGTTTGGAGTTGTACAAGATGACAGTCAGGTCATGGTGTTGCATGTAGCTGGTATTTAACAGCTGGATCATTCTTGGTAGGAAGGGAATAGATGTTTTCAGCCTTCAACACATTCTCCTACAGTATTGCTACCATACGCTCTCTGTGGTCCTCCACAGTTACCTGTCCTTACTCAGTTCTGCATCTCTCTCAAGCTGCTCTGTGTGAAAGAGGCTCATTAGCACCCAGCATTTTACCATTTTACTTTCTTAGCGGCTTTGTTGTGAAATCTCCATAGCTTGCAGTTTAGTCTCTAAGATGTGGGTGTTCTTATTGACTGATCTCCTCTCTGATGTGTCGTCTTTCCAAATAAAAGCAGATTAACTTTAGTCCTGTGTATGGTCCATGTAGTGTAGTTGAAGTGTAGAGTTAATTGAGATATACAGATCCTTAAATTATCCCTGAAATCATTCAAAGAGCGAACTGTTCTGTAACAGACTGGACATGAATATGTGAACTTCTGACCTCTTGCTGCTCTGAGAGTTCATTGCCTTAAAGGAACAAACAGAAGTGCAGTGAGGTTGACAGAGATCCTGCACACTCGGTTCTGCCTAAAATGTCTTCTGTAGAGGCTAATATTTGCAGTGGTAGGTATTTAAAAAGTGAAATGTGATGCATCTCTCAGAGGCTATTTCCATAGGCTTAGTCATGTAGAAAAAGAGTAGGTGGTCAAGAATTAGTGCTAGCAGAGCTAACTCTTGTTCTTTTGCATTGCTAATGATGAACGCTGTCTTCCACCTCACATCACCAGATGATTTCTTTTGAGAGCTCAGTGGCAGGCAGCCACACTTTTCCCGCAGATTCTTTTGACTTGTGCATTACACTTAGAAAATGGGCAAATGGAAACTCTGGCAGCTGCCTGACTTCCTCTCAAAAATAAAAGGTTCCCTAAATCTCAGCTGGTTCACAGACTTGGTTTAAATGCTTCACATTTGGATTCATTCCTATAGCTTCCAGACGGCCTATATTATTGAAGAAAAAAAAAATCTGCTTAATATTCCTACAGAGAGTATGTGGAGTACAAATTACTTAGTTGAACTGTTTGCAGCTACTGTAGACATAGAAAGCTGCTTGAAATGGATTGAAGATCTGCTAGTTTCGTATTAGCATTCTGGGGGCCGAGGTGTTTCTTCTGGCAGTTCTCGTGTCAGTATGTGATATGTGTTTATCTGTTGACAAGTCAGCCCCGTATGACAAACAAGAAGCCTGCAGGCTCAAATGTCTCCCAAAACTCAGGGATGCACAGGAACAGTTGTATTCTCCTGGGAGCTCTGGACAGACATGTATACCTTAATTTTACCATGAAATATGTTTGGATTCGGTTTTAAGAAAGTATGGTTGCTGCCTTGCTGCTGTAGTACTGGGATATATGCAGAGGAGAGGTTTGCTAGGGATCCAAAGCCTGGGGTAAGTACACGGTAGAGTTTGTGTCGAAGAAGCATATCCTTGCAGGGATTTGAGCAAACCTTGCTTCATTTTTGTTAAGGAGGAAGTGCAAGAGAATATTACAGCTTAAAGGCTGGGAAAAAATCGTGTGTTTCCTTGTTGCTCCCATGTCTTGAGGAAATTGTTGAGTAATGGCTGATTTTTAGCTGGTGTCATCTTTGTTTTCTGCTTCAGCTTTTCTTTAGAAGGATATTTGTGATTAAGAAACCCCCAATCTGTTCAGGTGTGTTGAGTATTTTTCTTTGATTCAAGAAAAATCTTAAGAAACCCCCAAACCTCAGCACCCAGAAATTGTGGGCTAAATGCTACTCTGAAGTTTTTTCAGCCACTGGCAGGGAGTTGAATAGATGTTATCACTCCTGTCTAGAGATGTGTGTTGTCTAAAAAGAAACTTCATACAACTTTTACTTGTTCCTGATTGGCTTGAGCAACTTAAATATTTTTGTCCGAATCCTTTCTAGGTAACCTGTAATTGGCTGACAAAATGAAGGTTTCACTTATCAGAGAGGTAGAATTTACTAAGCTTTAACCACTGTGAACTTCACGTTGTTACATCTGACATGCGTCACAGCTTGCTATGAAGGGCTTGAAAGAGTACAAAATAAAAGTACTGGTTTTGGCTGTAATTTTAGAGAGTAAACATGGACATTGAAATGAGAGGCTTCCGGAGTGAAGAAAAAGACTTCCTTTAAAAACTTGCATTTAACACTTTTTTTTCTATAGGAGTCTTGACATTTGTTTTAAAACACTGATTCATTGGAAACAGCTGATGAACCTGAGCAGGCCTAGATATGCTCTTCAATGCTTCACAGAAGCTTTGGAGGGTTTTTGGTCAGCGATGCTATCCTGGCAAGAAACATAAGGAGTGCGCTAGAATAGGGCTGGCATCAGATACAGAATCCACCTAGAAATCCTCCTTTTTTTCCCTGGTGGTGTCAGACAGGTGGTGATTCAGCTTCCAAAACAAGCTGCTGCTGGTTTGCAGTGCAAGTAGAATGAATGTGGAACTGCTCCCAGCAGAAAGAAACGTTTCTGGGAAGCAAGTTGGAGTATTTCCAAACCAATGTCCCATGGAAGACAAGAAGCATTATTAAAAGAGGCTGAAGGCGCAGTAGGGGAGAAGTGTCATATCTTGACAAGTGCAGCCTGTGGGTGTTGAGCATGGGAGAGAGGTTAAATCACCCTTTCGGATCATATGTGGTGTAATTCATCCTTTTGAGCTATTTATGTCCAATTATCTATTGGCTGCCATAGGATAAATACGGTTTTGTGTTTTATCTTGAAGCCTGAACATTCTAATGATAACCAAAAGGCTGGATTTCTGTCTAGGCTTGTGGCTAGAAAAATATGCCTGAGTCAGTATGGGATTTCTTGCAGTGCGTGCAACTGTTGTGTTGGAAGTTGGCTTTTCTGAATCAGAATTCATGAGATCTCAAGCTTAAAGCCTCTCACGTCTTGCCCCAACTTCATAAATGCTGAAGAAGTGGGAGTTAGGAACGCTACTCTTAAAACCAAAATAAACCACTTTTCTACGTATGTTGAGCAAACTTTTGGCTTTCCTCAATTACCTAATGCTAGGAGAGAGCTGATGTTTTTGGCTCCAAGACAGGTAAAAGTAAAATCTGCCCTGCTTTCGCGGAGTATTTAATTTGAAAAACTTGCAGAGCTGAGTTCATGAGAGTTGAAAGTGATTTTATCTGTTAAGACCAAATTCAGCACCTTTCAGGAGCTCTGGAGTGCCCTTATTTTCCTATTAGATGGTCTCTAGAGTATTCATCTTCTCCCAGGAAGTACTTGCTGGGTTGGTTTTTAATTAAAACCTGGATTTCAGTCATGACAGACTACAGGATGCCAGGAAATGCTTTAAAATATTCTCTGAACATTGCGTCGTGCTTAACAAAGATTTTTACCTGTTTGTAAATAAATAGGGATATGTGCAGTAAGGATTATTCTTTTTTTGTGTGTATGCCTACCAAGGGATTTTCTATAAATAAATGGAAGCATTCATAATCTGTTAAGTTCTTACCTCAAAGCCACAGTTGTTGTGGTAAGAAGAACTAAAAAGTACTAGATGCGATTTAGTAATTTCCTTTTTCCTTTCTCTGCTGTGGAATGTAAAACTGATTCCTGAGCAAGTTTGCCGGGTACCATTTTACCAAAGAACATAGCTGTCGGGTATTCTGTGATTAAGGACCCTTGAATGCATCCTACATCTGAGTGGTATATGTGCAATGTACTGTTTCAATACAAAACCCTGTAAATCTATCGTTAAAGAGTCCTCAGTCTGCCTGTGGTAGTTATCATGGTACTCGTGGTGTAAACTGAGTGTCTGAACTCCCATTTTTTTTCAGGTAACGCATGAATGCGGAACAAACGCTTGTCACAAAGAGCTCGTGTCTTGAGATGGTGGGGTGATGGGTGGGATATAGCCAAGTGAGCAGTGGTCAAGAGTCTGGCCATTAGTAGTCTAGTGGTTTGTTGTGCCTGCAGAAGGTAAAGCAGGTATTTTTTTAGAGGACACACAGGAAGAATAATAGCAACAAGTTCCCCAAACGCTTGCTAAGCCCTTTCCAGAGTGAAGAGCAGTCCCAGAGAGTGTGGTGGTATGAATCTCCTTCATGTTTGTGACAGACTGATAACATGCAACCAGAATTAGGAACTGACCTTCTGACGGTGAAGAGATGACGTGGTAGGTGTACAGAGGGAGAGGGGAAGGCTTAAGGGAAGCTTGGACCGAGAGCTGGAGTTAATGCTTCTTACAGAAATGCTACAGTTGGCATAACTGGCCAGTGACCTAATGTGTCTTCTGTTTCTCTTCTTGCTTAACTCTCTGAAGAGAATGTAAACTATTATTTTGTTTTTCATCCAGTGCTTGGTTGTCCCATATCGTAGCGTTTAAACAATCTGCTTTACTTCCCTTTTCTTCTTAGATGAAGCTCCAGAGATGCTGCCTGACCTACTTTTAACTTAACATGTACTAAAATAGTTGATTTTTACATGCATTGGCAACTTTCCTTTTCCTTAAATAAGGGGGAGGGGATTCTATTCTTAATTAAATACACCACACTGGAGATGTAGAGACAATTGGCATGACCTGGCAGGCAAACTGGGTAATTCTTGATTGATCTAGTAACGAGTATTCTTTTTATTTTTGTGCTTACACATTTAGTTCATTAACAAATTTAACAAACTGACATATAGAGAGAATTTACTTAAAATGAAGGCTTTGGAGTAGCACACGGGATTGAGTTAGGCTGAAGTTACCTGCATTAAAAGTGATTTTGCTATAAAGGAAGTCTAAACATTTCATACCACAAAATTTTTGTTTTGCAGATGGCTTATTCAATCAGTATATCAGTCAACAAGAATACAAACCTCGCTGGGGGCAGATCATCCCCAAAAGCACTAAAGGTAAGGATGTTTCTTAAGATAGAACTGGCAGTACATGAGTTATATCTTTTTCTCTTGAGGATATTGAGCAGGAAAATGATGCAAGAAAGCTTCCACTAGGACAGTTGTTCTAGGGACTGGTTTTGTCTATGGAAAAATTTGCATTTGTCTGCAAAGTCAGCAAAATGCAGCCTTGTTTCTGGTTGCATAAGGAATGCTATAGGAACACGAGTTGTAACTTCAAGGATAGCTAATCAGTTCAGAAACAAATCTCAAGATACAGGTTAAATGTGAGGGCAGTTACTGTATGGCTGGATTTAACGCGTGGAATAAACTTAAATGTACAGTGAAGAGTGGCAAACAAATGCATTACCTTAACAGGGAGTATGTTAAATTTAAGGTGCATCTTTTGAAGTCTTGATCTGTTTTACAGTGAATCTAAATTGCAGAATCTTTTTCCATTGCTTTCTGCCTTGAGAGGAGACTTGTAGTGGCAGCATTGACTACAAAGATCACTGTCATACAGCAAATGTAGGATTTGAGGTGACAGTCACCAAACATGGAGCGCTGTACCCAAACCTCTTGGGAAGGATTATCTAAGAATACAAGCACATTTCTCTTCCAGCAGAATGAGGGTTATCTTTCTAATGTTGCTTCTCATAAATTGACACCTGTCCTGAATGCTTAAGATACCTAAAATGGTTGGAAAGCTGCTTTAATTGGACAGTTGGAATTCCCTTATATGTAAGAATAAGTAATCGGTGCAAAGCTAGGTATGCTGTATCTATGTCATTACCTCTTTCGTTCTATCCCACGAGTACATGCTCTGTCTTTTGAGTATCTGTTCTCGCTGGTTAGCCTTCAGGCAGCTCTCAGGTGGGGAGAGATGGTAAGGGGGCAAAAGGTTGTTTGTGTCCTCACTGCTGGAGAGCTGCAAAGGTAGCTCAGACCTCATTTGTGTGGACTGGCATGCTTCAGGAACTCTTAAGCTCATTTCCAAGACTGTCAGAATTGCAGTAGAGTACTGTGTTCACTTCAGCTATCTGTACTATCAGTCACCAGACAATTCAATATAAAACTCTGTACAGTTTTATAATGCACAGAATACTACCTGGAAAACATTGTGCTAATGTTTGAAGAATGGTAAGTTACTAAGTTGCTCTGCTTCCCTATAGTACTTAGGCCATACATGTGGTTGTATTTTTGCTTTTAAAATGTTACAATGGAAAATTCTCCCCTCCCTCTTTTTAAAGGTGATGGGGAAGACAGCCGACCAGGGATGAGAGGTGGCCATCAGATGGTTATAGACGTTCAGACAGGTGAGTAGGTAGTTAAGAAATACAAACAACTGAATTATTTTATTAGATATTTTTCAGATAAATATGCAGATGTATTTGTCTTCAGAGACTGCCTTAACTTCAGGAAAAAGGAGGAAAAAACATTGCACTTTCTTATAGTTGGATTAAATACTCTGCTTTCTCTCTGGAACTATACTCCAACTGCCTGTCCCAGCCCCCTTCTTCCCTATTAGTTCTGTTACGCCTTAGTCGTCATGTTGTCCTAACTAAGAAACCGAGAACCGTTGTTTTTAATTTTTCCCCCCTCCTACCCTCTTTGAGCAGGAGCTTAAACAAAAGAAGAAAAATTAGGGATGATAATTTCCCTTATCTGCTACATGCTATGCTCTTTGGAATAGTGCCCAAGCAATAGATCTGATGTGTTGAAACATTCCTTGTATTTTGGTTGGAGTGGCTTCTAATTTCCAGAGTGTGCAAGAAACTGCTGTTAAATATAATTCATTAGACATTTCTTACAAAAATGTTTCCTATAGCAATTTAAAGAATGGTTCAGCCTCTGTTTCAGAGCCTGCAGCAAAAATAAAGTGGGGGAGATATAAGTTACAGTTCTGGTGATTGTTCTCCATAGTTTTCTATATCCTTGTCTTGTTTTTATTTAACCGGATTTCTGTGGTATGTCACTCCTTACTGAAATAAGAAATGCATCTGCCTGCATCTTGGTTAAGTAAATGAGTTGTATGAGTAAAAGAATTGTTCTCAGGAAAGAAGAAAGAAGATTGGTGTGTGAGTAGCAGAGAGGAATACAAGGTGGCGTTGAGAGAGTTGGCAAAAAACTACTATGGCTGTGTCTGTTGTGGTCATATGGATGGTGGCTGAAGCATGTGACAGGACAGTACCTTCAAGAGTAATTTGCTAAGTCATAGTGAACAAGCAAAAATGCAGCAGTAGCTGCAGTCTTTGGCTTTTACTCAGAGTGTAGTTACTGCTCTAGAGGAAGCACTTGAGTTATTTTGTATACGAAAGCAAACTTTTTTGTTGTTGTTGAAGAGGTTTGAGATTCATTAGAATAAAAAGCTGCTGGAGGATTGCCGGTGTTTGCCTACAAAGGGAGCTGTGAACGCTCTCTAGTGGCCTCAGCGAATAAGTTGACAGTGACAGCTTCACAAGCGCGTGGAAGAAACATGAGGCTTGTCAACTTGGAAATGATGGTCCTTCAGACCTCCTGAAAATAATATATTCATGGTAGTGTGAGTCTTCATTTCCATTTCGGTTGGTTTTCTTAAATCCTAGTAAGCTTATTATCTCTGCTTTGACTTAAGTTTTCACACTGCTTTAACAAGGCAGTAAAAAGCATCAATATATTTTCTTTTTTCTTTCTTTTTTTTACTTGCACGAAACTGGCTGGAGAACACCTACAGAGGTGGAGTCCCAGTATTAACAACTGGATCTGCCTCTGTTACGCTAGTTCATTCTTGCTGCAGCCCTACCCAGTGCTGGTGGCATACCTTCAGAAAGTTTCTCTGGGGGGTATTTGGGAAGTTGCTCTTATTTTTGTTTCCAGGCCCACTGAGGCTTGTAAAAGCCTAAATGTTTTTGAGATTATCAGTTTTGTCGTTTAATTTGCCCCGTGATAGGCCAAGGGAAGTTCTTGATGCTGCTAAAACCCAGCTGTTGCTGATTGCTTGAGTTTTTCTGTTGAATATAGGTAGTGTTTAATGAGGCTGTGGGATGTTAGCCAGTTATGTCAGGATGTGGTTTACAGACTGGAGCTGTAATGCTCCCTGGCTAACCTTGGGCAAATCTAGTGTTAATAGAAAATGGAGCAGCAGTATACTTTTCCTTCAAAGACATCCTCCTTTCCTTACCTGTGCACTTGTTTGTGGTTGGTTTTTTTTTTTTCCCCCACAAGTCTTTGTCAACTGAAGAAAATAAGCTCACTTTGCACTCTTTGTTAGAGGGGTGAGGTTCTTTTAAAAAATGAGTATCTTCTTCAACTTTAATCTTTTAGAAATTAAGTGAAACACTGAAATCATGCATATAAAGAGGTTCTGAAGTTTTATATCCCATAGAATAGGTGTTGGAACCAAATTTTAATCTCTTGTGTCCAAACCTGCTGTAGCTATAAATGAACTAGAAATTATTCTGCTTTTTGATTAATCTCAAGGAGATATTAACAAGTTATTACTGACTACAAAAGTATAAGTTTATTTTTAGTTTTTGTAATAGTACTGAACCTGCTGGATGCACCTGTGTTAGAACAGAGGATATGTGTTGGTAAGCAGTTGAGCTAAATCTCAAGTTTACTGATAGTGCGTTGAGTCACTGAGACTCTGTTCGTGCTCAGTTTCATGTAGAATATAGTTTAGCTTGGTCTAAACTGCTTTTTAGCATGTTTTATCTTCCAGTTAGGGTAGTCTGAAAGTAACTGCAAGAGCAATGCTGGCATCTCTGCTGGCAACTAGTAGCTTGTGCTGTAGCTTGTTTCCATTTGATGTTCATGCTCTTAATACCTGCTGCAGCTGTGTTATTCTAAGTGTAGTGTTGTTTGTGCTTTGAAAAACTCTTGAGCAGTATGAAATGAAAATGTAGCATTTTGGGGTACAGAACTCAGAATGCAGCTGGTATCTTCCTCTTAAAAAAATAATTTGCTAGTTACTGATTCTCACAATATCTTCCGTACTTTTAATCATATTAACACTCAGACTGGCAGAATTAGGAAATTGTTTTTTGTATGCATATGTAGAAACATTTACTAAGAGGTATTCCCAGTTACAGTTGGGAACCACTATTACACACTGTAAAGCTTTTGACTGTAAATGGAAGACTTACATTATTTCTGCTTTTTCTTGCAAGGTGTATGTCTTCTGTAGCTCTCCATATGTGAAGTTGGAGGGATTTATGCCCTTTTTCTGCAAGGAAGGGGAAGTATTTGGGTAGTCACACCCAGGTGCATAGATTAAAAGTATCTCCAAAACACCGAAAGTGAAAACAACTCCGAAACTACACAAGAACATACTGTGTTAAGTGTGCTAAATGTCAGTCATGAAAAGCTCTGCTGCTATTTCTGTAGGATCTGGTGAAATATTCAAGCAGTAAAACACAAGCTTGTACATCGTACTGTGTTCCCAGATGCATGAAGCCCTAATTCAGTTTTGGATGAGGGTGTAGGCATCTAGCACTCTGCTACCTTGATTAATATAACTTTGATTATGCCCTCTTAGGTCTTTTTATAATTCAGGTATGGCATGCGTTTTGAAATAGTAATGCTTATTCTGGAAGGACGTGGGAATGGGTAAGTGGATTGCCAAGTTCAAGTTTTAACGAATAACGTCAGTACTTTAGAGAAATGTGTACTCTGTTTTGGAGATTTGGTTTATAATTCCATAGTTAAGGTGGAATTGATCTCCTCCACTCTTACAGGGTGGGCACAGTTTTATGTGAACGACAGTGTAGTCCATAAAGCCATATATTTTATTTTGTCAACAGAGTTCTAGACTATATAGAAATCATTCTATTAAACAAAAGAATCTTTAGTGATATATTCTGTTTCTTTAAATGTTCATCTTCTATTTCATTTAGATAAAGCCTTCTGAAGTTTTCTGACAAGCCTATTTTAGAAATAATAGCTAAGCAACGAGGATGATTTTTTTGTGTCTGCATTTCTCTTTTCTTTGGCAAGTGGAACATTTTTGAAGGAAAATATTAGTGAAATGGTCTTTATTGATGCGTTACCTCTGCGTTACTCACTGAAGTGAAACTACTCTGTAATTTTGGTTGTATGTTATTTTGGTTTTCCTTTTGTAGAACGGAATTATGCTTCCTTGATTCTATTAGATAAGTGAGAATAAATCTGTAGGTTGGGAACAGTGGGAGATTCAGAGGAGCGGGCACAGTGTGCCCATACTATATGTGGGCAACACAGTGGAACTGATGAGGCTGGTTCAAAAGCAGCATGGAAAGATGAAAAAGATGAAGTGGGAGCAGCAGACCTGAAGAAGGCTGCTGTTTTGCCTGAGGAAAACATTGCTATCCATAAGAGATTTAAAGACAGGACTTGTGTACAAGATGAAGAGATCTCTGAAACAAAACACAGATGGCTTCTAAGCTCTAAAACACAAACAGCTGCTGATTCCTGGAGGTTACTCAACTTCATGGTGCTGTCACATTTGAGAGGAAGACTGTATGCTTACCCAGACTAGCCGTAGCCTGGAAAAATTTGCATCCAGCCACCATCTACACTGAACTGTGATTCAGAAACTGAGCGGTGTGATAATGAAAGGAAACTTAAGGTCTGGCTTTATAATTGTGCTCTAAGTGCTCCATAGTGAGTGGGCAATACTGCTTGCAGATAACTAAATCTCTGGTTACTACATAGAGAAGTGACATCCTTTCGTAGAAGGCTTTTGAGATACCTTATGCCCGGGTATTTTTACTTCTGAGACAAGTCCGTCTTAGTTCTAGGCACACTGATTCTCGGATACACCCTCATTAAGTTTGGACTGGTAGCAAATTGAGAGGGCAGCAGCTGATGAACTAGAGAACAGGGCTGTGAGTCAAAGGGGCCCTGATGGACTGCAGGGAGAGCCTTGTGATGTTCAACCAAGGCAGATTCAGAGTCTTGAACCTGGGATGTAACAGCTGTGTGCAATAGTATAGGCTGGAGACTGACTGTGTGGAAAGATTTGCAAGGTGGTAGGCAGCTGAATGTGCATCAGCAGTGTGTCCGTGTGGTGATGAAGGCCAACCTCCTGCTAGGCTGTAGCAGCAGAAGTACGGTCAACAGGTTAAGGGGGGGGATGATGTTCCTCTGTTTGGTGCTTGAGGCCGCATGTGGAGTACTGTGCCCAGTTTGGGTTCTCCGGTACATTAAGCTCTGTGACAATCTGAAAGTGAGCCAAGTGAAGGCCACCAAGGTGGTCAGGGGCTGGAGCATGTGCTGTAAGAGGAGACGCTTAGGAAGCAGACTTGTGTTGGGGTGTGCAGAGGGATAGGATAAAGGGCAGTGGACACATTGCAGCAAGGGCAATTCCAGTTAGATATTGAAGAGGGGGGGAATCGTAATAAAGATGATCAGTCATTGGAGCAGGGGTCCAGATAGTCTGAAATGACTATTTGTGGAGATATTCAAAGTGTGACTGAATACTTCAGCCACAGACCAAGCTGCACAGGGAAGTTAACCACGCTGTGAATGGTTTGTGAGATGACTGATGGACCAGGTGACTTGCAGAGATCTTTTAGGTCCATAGTTCTTTTATATTCTGTGGAGTGCTGTTCTAGCAGAGACGTGGAAATACCATTTGACTGAAGTGCTTAGTTAAATTTGTCGCCAGGATTGGAATGTATTCATTGTGCCTATTTGTTGGAAGGTGAAAACAGGGATGCTTATGCATACCAAGCATCTTTTATTAGCCTGGCTTTAGCAGTTTGCCATGTAACGTCCTGATTAAATGGGGAAGACCTGCTGTAGCAGGATCCCACTGAGGATTTCGGTACACGGAGAAGATGGAGTTAACAGAAGTTAGAAAAGCTGACTTGGAGAACATATGTGAACCTAGACTGAAACTACTCCACAATTTTTGGTATTTGGTATAGATTGGAGAAGTCTGCTTTGCATACTCTTCTGAAAAATAGAACTTACAGGAAAGGTTGACAGGAAATATGATTAGAGAACATACGTTCCCAAAAATTAACATTTGAGGAGTGCTCTGGCACCTTCTAGTCTTCCAGAGAGTAAGGGAAGAAAAGAATTCAGACATAGAAACATTTTTGACTGAGCAAGCAGTTTAGAAATATTCACAGAACATATTTAATTCTGAGTGTTGAATTTGCATTCAAAAATAAATGTAGAGGAAATAAGGTTAAGATGCTGGAGGAGGAATGTATCTTCCTAAATGTAGCTGGTAAAAGCTTTAGATAAATATAACTGCTTTCATGCTTTTCTTGTTGCCTTGCAGGTAGGTTTGAAAATTCTTCTGCTCTGTCCCTAAAGCAGAGTAGAGGCTTGCTTTAATAAAGCAGCATCAATATTGCTGTGTTACATATTGCTCCGATACAAAGGAAGAATCTTTCCCTCTGCCAGAGCAAGATGCTTGCATCTTGAGTTCCCTAGTGCTACTAAAGTAGAAATAATTATATTGATGTGAGACTGCTGTGCTCCCCTCAAGCTTCCCTGCTCCTTCTACCTGGAAGTTTGTGGTTTTTTCCCCTGTGTCTGCCCTCTTCTTTGAGCACTTGCTGATACGTTGTTTAGGTGGCAGTGCCTGGGAGTGCTGGGCATGTATCCTGGCTCTGTCCTGGTTGGATCTCTGCATGCAGGGTGAAAAAAAACCCTCCTCACAAAATCTGAATTGACAAACAGAGCAGAAGGTGTGATACTGGTTGGGGAACAGAGTGAAGTTTGACTTTAAAAACCAAAACCAAACACACTGCACCCCCCACCCCACCCCCAATCAAACCAAACCAAAAACCACCAAACAACTTAATTTTTCTGTATACCATGGGAGAAAAATTGCAGACTTTAGAAGAACTGTGAGAAATTATTTTCTTGGCATTACCAGCAACAGATGCATTTATGCATTAAGAAATGTTCGTTTAAAAATACAGTCATCCCATAACAATATCTATATAGTTCTGTAGTAAGTCATAAGACTAAAAAAAAAATGATAGTCATTCTGAGCCTAGACAGTGATGGAGCCTTTCTTTCATCTGAGCTACAGTTTTACGTCAAGATGAAAAATAAGTTTGGCACACTGTTCATGTACATTTGTGTTATCACTGTTGCTCTCGGACTCTGGGGATGCTCATACTTCGCAGTAGCTGTATGACTGTACTCCTCTTTCAGTGCTTACATGCCATTTAATTCTGTCAGCTTGATTTAGGTAACTTTCAAAATCTGAGTTTTCATCAGATTCATTCAGGTTTGCTATTAAATTTCATCTGAGACAACAAAGCCCTTACAGGCAGGCATGACGTTTTGGCAAGGCCCCAATAGGATACTTAGCTGGTGCCAAGTCTTTTATTTTTCTCGGCTATCAATGAAGCTGTTGTGGTAATGTGGGTTTTGTGAGCTGTGAGAATTTATGCACACAAAGGGACCTGCTCTTTGCAGGGAACACTGGGAGCCCTGAGTCCAGGAGGAAGGGTAATTAAAGTTAATGAACCAGAGTAACCTTTCCATGGTGATGACCACTACCCTGATGGTAGGTAAGGGTCAGGGACTATTCCCATTTTATAATCATGCTTCTAACTCTGCTCTTTAATTGGTGTTGGATTAAAAATTGGCCATTATCTCCATAATAGAGCTGGTTTGTGGATTTTAAAGGAGTTTTTCAAAGCTCTGTGAGTCTTCAGTGGCTTGTTCTTCTTGGTCTTGGCTTTGTGTTGTGTGTTAGTGCAGTTCGAAAAATGAAGTATTTTTAGCATTTGAGACCAGATAGTGGTGTTTCTATAATGGGAGCAGCTTAGTTATCTCTCCATGTCACAACAGAGACTTCTTCCTTAAATGCTTCCCATGTTCAGAGGCTTCATCTAGTTTTATCAGTGAGTCTGAGAAGCCTTCGAACTTGCTGTGCGCAGAGCAGTTGTGCGTTTTAGGTGACAGGCTCTGAAGATAGGCCTGGAACACTGACTTAAATCTGTAACTCTTTTACTTGCTTTTGTGGCATCAGGTAAGTTACTTTATGCAAAGTATTTCTCTGAAAGAGGATTTCATGGGTGAAGTAAATTTTTCTTTCTAAGGGATGGACTAAACAGAAAAGCTTTGCTGCTGCCATCTCAGAAGTCTTCCTAATATATAGATCTTGCACCAAACAGGCTACAAGCCGAGATGTCATTGATAGATTGAAATGCACAGCATCCAAAATGTTAAATATTGTTCATTTGTCTGTCTTGAACGTTAATCACAAAGATTTGATTGCCTCTTATGTAAACGTAGAAATAGAAGATGACTCCTTGCGAATTCTCTATCAATCCTACAAACTTCCATTACTAAATCAAACCACATTTCTTTGTCTCAGTGACTGGTTCCATTCAAAGAGAAGTGCTTTAAGTAAGACTGAGTTTCAATTTCTGTTTTGATAGTCTATTTCAGAGGTGGTTTATAGGTATTAGCCTGTTTAAAGGCATTCTGTTTTTAAAATAAAATTAACATGCTCTTCCTTTTTTTAATAGAAACTGTTTATTTGTTTGGTGGCTGGGATGGAACTCAGGATCTGGCTGACTTCTGGGCATACAGTGTGAAGGAAAACCAGTGGACCTGTATATCCAGGGATACAGAGAAAGAGGTAAGTTCTGCGAATGTCAGTATTGTTAATAAATAAATGAACTGAAGTGCAGAAAAATACGGTGCTTCTGAAGTGCTTATATTGATGTATAGCATGCAGTGAGAGCCACAAAATTCAGACGTTCAAGTTCTGAAGACTTGGAATGCTTACATTGGGAAAATGTGAGATGGATGTGAATTTGAAGTGTTAAGATTACTGGAGGGGAAAAATTTATTTCTTAAGAGCAGACTGATTGGCCAAAAATCAGTTCAGTGAGTAGAACATGAGTTAAATAATCTGATAGGACTGAACAACCAGACATGCTAATAAATGTTTCAGACCTGATGGTGGTGTTGAACTTCAGAACAAATTTTTTTTTTTTTTTTTTTTTTAAGCTTCTGTCAAAAATGAGTAGAAATGGACAGCTAACAGGCAGAAATGTAGAGGACAGGGTAACTGCCAGAGGCCACACAATCCCGAGAGCTTTTGTGGTGTTCATTTGAGCCATTTTCCTTGGCCTGTTTTGCTCAGTGTTTGATGTATGAAACCTCTGAAATGAGTGTAGTTTGGTTTATAGGAGGTAGCAAAAAAAAGTCTAAGACTTTTGGCTTGTGTAATTTACTGTATGCTGTGAAGTGTTAAAGTTTTGTGTAGTTATTGTGTTTTGAGTTTGTTACTTGTTTGTCAGAGCATATAGCTTCAGGAAATGCATGCAGCCTCTTATTGAAGGTATCAAAAGTTTGAGATTCCAGTACTTTTTGACAAATTCAGGAGTTGATTAGCTCAACTATTTGAAAAAAGTATAAAAACATCTTATTTCCTATTTGCATTTTTCCAGTTTCTTGTCATAGCTTATTTTGTGAGCTTCCGTACCTGATTAAATAACACTTCAATATTGCCATTTTTTCCTGGCAAAGGTGTTTAGGGGTGGTAATCAAATAGGACAAACAGCCTGAGCTGAAAAAAAATCTCACAGTAAGGCACTTCCTGTAGCCTTCAGATCTCTGTGCGTGTCATGCATTTAGTTTCAAACATCCTTTACAAAATGGACAATAACGAAACTGAATGTGATATTTTGGTTTCTATCATAATAGAGCTGTATAAAGATATAAATATATATTTAACTATAAAAATATAAACTTCATATCCTTGTAAGTTGTTTTTTTTCCCCCACTCTTAGCCCTTTCATCGCTGCACGTGGCTACTTGTATGTTTACTGATACGCTGCTGAAGCTGGATTTAGCCTTCCAGGGCGCAGTAGGCTGGGCTTCTGTTTGCCTTGAACCAGGGGTTTTACTTTTTTCTCACTGTTTACCCAACAAGTAACCTCCTTAAGATAAGGAGGGGTGTGTGTGATGTAATACCAAGGGGAAATTGGGACTCTACTCTTATCGACTATATGGTAAAGATCAATAGCTGGACTTCCTTTCCTTTGTCTCCCTTTATGAAGAGGTTGGGGAAGTGAAGAACAGACATAGAAAAGAAGGCACAACAATTTTAAATCTCTTCTGTCACTTTCCTTGCTTTGTGGCTGCTTAGTGTATATGTTTGGCAAGTTCAGGATGCAGTGAAATAGGGCCTTCTTGGCAAAAAAGGGGTTACGGTGTTTTCTTCCTGCACAAACCAGTGTGGGTAGTTCGGGTATTTAAAGGATTAATTTCCTTTTTTTCTGGGATCCTGCCTCATCCAGTTGAGCTTCTGTAAAAGCTTGGGAGGCCTGGCCGGGATGCAAGGCATCTGCAGTGCCAGGAGCAGTGTATGTTTTCAAGTTCCTCTTGCCTGACTATAGCAGAGTAATGCTGGGATGGGAGAAAGAACGGATATGCAAAGGAGAGCTGTGGAGGAGACACAGTAGAAGAGTCATGGGTTGATACAAAAAGTGGCTATAAAAGGATTTTGGAGGAAAAAGGTTATAGGGTGCAGTGGAAGGTCAGGAAATGGAAATGAAAGATGGGAACTGGGCTGAGAGAAAGCAAGATAGGGGAATTAAAAAAAAAAAAGGCGAATGAGTTGAATGAATGGGGAATTTTGAAGAAGAGATGTACTTAGAGACAAGTGTGAAGAAATGTGTGTGGCTTTAGAAATGGAGTTCTAGAAAGGCTCTCTGCGTGGATGTGGTCTGCAGTGGAGTTCAGAAGGAGGCCTGGTGAGGTGTAGTCCAAGGCTTTGGTGACTTACTGAGGTACAGTGGACTGGCAGCTGCTATACGTGTAAACCAGCTGTCTGTTGTTTTGGGTTTGATTTTGGTTTTTTTTTTCCTAAAGAGATCTGGATAAAACCTGATAGAGAAATGAAAAGGTCAATCTCAAATGTTGAGAAGCAAATTCAAAAACAAAGACTCCAGATGTTTCTCTAATAGGGACATCGACTGTTCAGAAACAATTTGCTAAAAGGAAATGTCTGTTGAAATGAAATTTTTAAAAATATTCAGAGTAGGTTTCAGTAGAACTTAGTCTTGTTTTTGTGTTGTATTGTGCTGGTTCTGCTTTTAGCTCTTTTGTTCTAATTAATCAGTAACAGTGGTTACATTAGCCACTCAATAATTCAGCTTGGACACAAGTGGAGTATGGTAAAAGTTGTGTATTATCCAGTGTTATCATAGAGGTTATGCACAATAACATTTTTGCGATAAAGGTACCGGTAGCTTTCGTTGCAATGTGTTCTGAAAAGCTGTGTCACCTTTTTGTTAAACTCTGTCGTTGCTGTTTTTCAAATTTTGCCACTGAGCTGGAAAAATGTGTCTCTGTCACTCGAAGTTGCGTTTGTGATTTTTAACAGTTAGACCAGCAAAGCTAATTTTCTGTAGTCCTTTTTACGTCAGGAAAAAATGCTCATAGCACTGCTGGAGTAGCTGATCACTTAGTCTTAAAAAGAGGGTCTGGATCACCTGCTTGCAAGTGTTGGGCTGAACCTCTAGTGTGTACCACAGCTGCTGACAGACAAACTGACCTGAGAACTTCCCCGCCATCCTTCAGTGTATGGATCCAGCAAGGCTCCTGCAGTCCTTGTCAAATCACGCTTCTCCAAGACTGCATCCTTCCAAGGGGATGCACTGTGAAGCAGCTCGTGATCTCTGAACTGTACCCACAAGTTCCATCTCCTCTGTGGAGCACTGGAGTATGCAACAGCTCTGTGGATCAGTTGGCATGAAGCACAGCCAAAACATGTTTTGTCTAAGAGCCTTTAAGGGTTTTTACCCTGAACCAAGTGGAATGTTCTGACAAATGCAGTTGTCTCCAGGGTTTATTAGTGGTTGTAGATCAGTAGACCTCTTCAGCATTTGGGAATAAATAGTTTTGCAAAAACAAGCCTTGTCATTCCTTGGGCATTTTGATCCTAGGCCAGTGTCAATTAATAGAAAAACTTAATGTGTGTGTTTTGATGTCTAATAATTCTAGTTTCCAAGCAGCAGCTTTTTCTTTTGAAGGCTAATTTAGTGAAATTCAATACAGGAGGACACTAAGTGAACTGTAGGAAAGACTTTGCTTGGTGTAAATTGATAGTTATGTGGATTTTTAAATAGGATCAAAATGCTGAGGGATGTTGATGCCTATGGGGTTTTGATAAATGAGAGTAAAGAAGTGTGATAGTTGGTGTATTTTGTATGTTACTAGTATTCCTATACCTTGTTTCAGTATTTCCTGGAGACATGAGAAGAGATGCGGGATCTCCTTTCAAACAGTGTGTTACTGCACAAATTGGTAGCTTCTGTGGTGCATATTTGTAAATATGATATGTTGACTTACCCTCATTCTGGCTTTTTCAGAGAAAAACCCTGCTCACAAATCAGCTCTGTGAAGGATATGGGAATTGTGCAAATAAGTTAGATTTGAGTGCCGCTGCGTTTCTCAAACTTTTAAAGTGTTTCTTGCCAAAGACAGAAGTAAAGGTCTTGTCATGGGTTAACTGATTGAGAGGATAAATAGCTTCTCACAATGAAGGGAAGTGTAGGTCAACAAGTGTCTACTGTTCAGTAGGTTCAAAATGATCTAGAAAATCAATGTATTGTGAGGTGACAGTTTGCTGCTAACACGAAGTGCTTTTCCAGGATACTGAAAGTAAAAGCTGACAAGTATAGAAAGCTCTCACAATAGTGAGAGCTGGGGTGAATTTCATCTGCTATTGTATTTCTAGTTAAATTTTCTATGGTGTCTGCATGCATTTCTTTACATTTGTTGACATGGATGAATTTACCCAATGTCATGTTACCACACAAGCATTTTATACATTTGTAAGCGTTTATGACACCTATGACTGATTTTTTTTTTGGATGTGATGCAGAAGTACGTAAGCTTGTCTATGTAAAGCTTTTACCCTATGCTATTTCAAGTGTAGGAACTGAACTAGTCTCAAATATTGACTCCTTCCCACAGATGGTGATACAGTTTGGAAGACGCTTTAAGAAACTCAAGGGTTTTTTGTTTCAAATACTGTGATGTTTATGGACTTGAGATCTAATATACTGAGTCTGCCATGTTCTGCTTCTGAGTAGTTCCAGTTGTACAGATGCTCAGTTGTACGAGATGCCTGGTGTCACAAAAGCACATAGGGAGAAAGCAGCTGTCCCCAAAAGCCTGCAGTAGAAACTTGGATACTGCAGATACACCTCTGAGCCAACTTCCTAAATAGTGTAAATGCCTAGAAAAGTAGGGACAAAGAAGGCAGATGCTGAAGTGAACCAAATAAAAAGTATTCTAGGCTGATCCTAAATGTCACATGCTAATGTTTTATTTTCTTCCCTGCTTAGTAGCATAATGGTTTTAAAGTGTTCTAGCCAGTATTCTTTCGCCAAAATGTTAGAGACTTTCAGATACGGCTGACTAACTCTCCAGTGATTTCCACACAGGCAGCCTAAAACAAAAAGACCCTGTTGAGGGAGAAGTACCTCATTTTTTATTTTGAATTTTTTAAATAAACTTTTGCAAAGGTTTTCAGCTTTTAAAGGTAACTTACTTGCTTGTGCTACCTTGTGTGCCTAGGGAGTTCTGTCCTCTTAACCCTTGTTTATTTGTCTTTTTTAACTTTGACATTTTTTTGAAGAAAAGATCACCCATATTTTAAAACAGCTCTGGGTCTTAAGTTATTCAGTTCCATCACTAGGTGCCTGTAGTTCTTGTTTTCAGCATGAAAAAAGTGCAGAAAACCAGCCAAACTTCAGTTATTCCTAATACCAGATGTTTCAATGCGCAGAGGTCCCTTTCCTCCATACATTGAGTCAGTCTCATAGAGGAGGGAGTACTTAAATTAATGCATTATGCACAGTGTTGTGAAGGCTGCAAAGCTTTGGCAGTCCTGGAGCGTGCATGTGCTAGTCTTCAGATTATACGTGGATTTCCAAACCATTGTAAAGCCTTCAGCTGCAAAAGGTGCAACCTGTAAACTAATTTTACACCTTGAAGTAATACATCACACATACTTGATTTGTGGCGTTTATGTTCCGATAAAAATCATCACGTAACTTCTAGCTCATGATGAGTTTACCGCTCTGATCTGGAATGCAACTTTAGTTTACTTGTATGACTTTATTAGGAAGTTCCTGCATCATCCAGTTCCCTGTAAATTGCGGATGAGGCAGTATACAGAGACACGCTAGGGTGGCTGAGAATGTGTGTCCAGGAAGATGACACACTATTGAACTGCTTAAAGTCTTACAGCATTATCAGGTAAGGATTTAGTGAAGCAATCAACAGTGGTATAAGGAACGCTGATTTATATCCTTTTGGGTTTTAAAGACACAGAAATACATACCTGTAAGAAAAGAGCCCACTGGAATCCCTGGAACTCTGCATTTCACACTGAATGGATGGGGGAAAAGGATTTTAAAGAAATGTGGGGATAGAAGGTGGGAGGAAGGCTTATTCTTTTGCCAGCAGGGTGAAAGTAGCTTCACACACCAGTCAGCTTTGGCTTGGGAGTGGAGTAGTCTTATTTCAGCTGGACCGTGAAAGACTTCGGTTACATTAACACTCCTCAAGCTGTACAAATAGAGAAGTCCCTAAAGAAATATCAGTTATCCCAACATGGTAACATAGGGGAAACGTTCGCAAGTAGTATAATAGACAAATCCTTAGCTAATTTGTCTGGGTAATTACATGCTTGAAAATGTAGTAAGTTTTTGTGAACCTTGCTGCTAATAATGTATTTCTGCTGCTGGGTTTTGGAGGTAATTAGGACTTAAGCTTTCTGGACTGTCTCGAGAGCATATACTGGTAGAATGGATAGTGCATTGATATGTGGAGTTCTCAGACCTGAAAGAGCCTAGTATATTTAATCGAACTTAATCAATGAATTTTCCAGGGCATGTATGTGATGGAGATTTTATACTGGGATTCAGGAACTGTTGCGTTCTAGTCCTTGCGTTGCCCCACACATGCTTTGTTTTCTGTACTCTGTCTTTAAAAGCTCTTCAACACGTGCTTGCTGCCATGTATTATGCTTAATTCTTCTTAATATATGCAAGAGAAGGGTTTAGCATGGTGCTTTGCAGACCTCCAGTGAAAATGCTTGTACTGTTTCTTGGCTGACTTTCATCTGTGTAGATTATTGCAGAACTGGCGATTCCTTCTTTCTGAAACTGACACAGCAGAGACTAGCTATGTGCTGCACTTCTGGTGGTAATTGATGTGGTTTCTGCAGCTGGATAACTAAGTTATGTTCTGAAAGGTGATATAAGCAAAAGTTTCAGAAGCTACATCTTTCATACAATCATAGAATAGTTTGGGTTGGAAGGGACCTTAAAGGCCGTCTAGTTCCAGCCCCCCTGCCGTGGGCAGGGACACCTTCCACTAGACCAGTTTGCTCCAAGCCCTGTCCAGCCTGGCCTTGAACACCTCCAGGGACGAGGCATCCACAACTTCTCTGGGCAACCTGTGCCAGTGTCTCTCACCACCCTCACAGTGAAGCATTTCTTCCTGGTATGTAACTCTGCCCTCTTTCAGTGTAAAACCATTCTCCCTTGTCCTATCACTACAGGCCCCTGTACAAAGTCCCTCTCCAGCTTTCTTGTCGTCCCCTTTAGGAACTGGAAGGTGCTATAAGGTCTCCCTGGAGCCTTCTCTTCTCCAGGCTGAACAACCACAACTCCCTCAGCCTGTCTTCCTAGGAGAGGTGCTCCAGCCCTCTGATCATCTTTGTGGCCGCCTCTGGACTCATTCCAACAGGTCCATGTCCTTGTGTTGGGGGCCCCGGAGCTGGACACAGTGCTGCAGGTGGGGTCTCACCAGCATGGAATCTCACAAGGGCTTTCTGTCACTTGGTTCAAAAGAAGACATGGCAATCTCCACAGTTCTGTTGTTTTTTTTTTCAATGTGGAAAATATTCTATTCTAATACATGTAATGTGGGGTTTTTTCTCTTGCTGTGTTGCTATAATAGCTAACAGAGGAAGCCTGCATTAAACTGTACTCAGTGCCTGTATCCCTGAGATGGCAATCTCATAGCCATGGGTTAGCCCAAGGGAAAGAATCATACAGCCACTTCTATGACTTTCTGACACATCTGGGTACAAACTACGCCTTTGTCATCTGTTTAAGACTGTTTTCACTTTCTCAGAAACATTTGAAAGCCTGTGACAAAGTATTTAGACTTACAATTTCATGTTTATCTATCACCAGCTTTTCAAGGACGCTTAAAAAAACCAAAACAACAAACCTTCAAAAATTCAAGCCTTGCTGCATCTTCATCTTTGTGGCTGAACAGTTCGTAAAATTTTTTTCAGCCTGCTAGCCTGTTAGTCTGCAAGTGTGACTGTAGCTAAGCCGAACAGTTTGCATCTATGGAAAAATCTCTCTTGGCTGGACCTTCACTAGCCATTGTTACTGGTAATGAGAGGACAGCGTGAACTTATGATGCATGCAAAAATGACCTCATTCAACATCCTGCAATTGTTAATGGGGTTAGTTAAATTCGGCACATCAGGGATGTTGTCCTGAGGGCCCTTCTCTCAGAGCTGGTGAAAGCTCTGGTTCTGTGGTGGGTTGTCTGTTGTGTTTCATCAGTGTTACTGAAAGCGAAGCTGAGCAGTTGACGTGTAACAAATAACAATCTCCTTGTTAAAATTTAAGGAGCTATAATTTTACTCACATTTCATCAGTGTGAATAGTGCTTGGTTTGCAGGTTAATTGTGCCTTTTGTTAGAATTAGCTCAGTATTGATGTCCTTTTGCTGCAAGGTTGTCTTCTACTAGGGTATTACTTCAGTGGTTCTCTTGTTTACGTTTGTAAGGTGAATCACGTAGGCTGGATGACTTATTTTTGACTGTAAACTAAAGTCTAGATGAGACCTTGATATGTGTTCCTGCACCCTTCTTCATATGAATGAAAGAATTATTTCACGCTCTTTGCATATTTGAAACTCTGGGAGTTTTTTTTCCCCCCTTTCCTCTGCTCCACTTGCTTGCCTAACAATTCTCTTGGTCATAGGATGCCTTGATTTGCTGCAACGAGATCCACAGTGTTATGCATTGCTGGAAGGCCTTGATGATACCTCAATGTGAGAGCAAGCCAAGTGAGAGTGCATAACTCAGAAGTGACCCGGGAATGTGGCTCCCTGTGCTGACAGTAACTCAGGCATTGGTTGCCAATGTTGTTTCTGCACTGTAGTTAAACTCATGCAGCAGCTGTCAGAAGCAGAGTATTGGGGCTTTGGAAAGTTCATGAGTCAATTCATAAGGGGCACTTTATTTCTTTAGAGGTGTGTTAATCAGGGTTCATCAGAAGCTTGTAGGTCATGTGTTAGTTTATTCCTTCATGAAAATACTCTGGAATTAGTTGTTTCTGCAAGCAGTCCTGCAGGAAAACTAATCTTTACCAGGTAATCTCATGGGAACAGCACGTTAAGCATCCATTCGTTTTCTTAGCAGTCTTCATGTGCTGCACTGAGTCTGCTCATGTGTGCTGTGGTGAACCTGTACTGATCCCTGAAGGATGGAGTAAACTGTGAGTAAAGTCGTATGTAGGACTGGAAGGGATGGGCCCCTCATGGGTCATCAGATGCAGTCCACTGCAGTCATAAGGATCAGGATGTATGATCTCTGAGCTTAATCTTTCAATTTATAAGCTCATTGAAGAGTCTTTCAAAAATAGAACACTGGGCCGTTTATTTTTTACTTCTAGTCTAAGCAGGGAAAGTCTCTTTGTGGAAGGCTCATCTTGAGGCTGTGAAGTATCAACAGTGAGAAATTGGGACTATCCCAAATATCTGCATGCTTTTAGGAAGAAAAAAAAAAAAGCTTCATCCTGTTGAATTTTTTTTTGTTTTCCCACCTTAGAGATGCATCAAGATGGTGTGCTAAAAGCTGCCTCGGACTTCAATTTGCTCCATCATGTCTGAGTCAGATGCCCAGAAAGGACTTTGCAACTAAATCTATTTAGTTACATTGCTATGGGAGGGTACTTGTAAGAAGATTAGGCATAGCTCAAATACTATGTCAACTGTCTGACCAAAGGATATCTTGTCTTAGCTATGGCTAGACTTATTAATAGTTAATTATTTGTCAATACTTGTCAAACTTTTTGATATTCAAACCTAATGTTTGTTGTAAGACATTTAATTGTTTTGTGTGAAAAATTGTGGACCTGTAGCTTTCCAGTACTGGTCCTGGCAAGTTTTAAGTGTTGTGATTTTTAGCCAGATTCTGATCTATTTAATAGGCTTCCCAAAATATTTATTAGCAGAACATACTTAATTTGCATACTCTCAAAAAATATTCTTTATAGCTAGTACAGTAGCTGTAAAAGGAAGCTGGAATAGCTGTCATCTTTCATAAATAACAGCAAGAGTGTCTTGGAGTGAAAATGTGTGGCTGCTGACCTAGTGTAACCGTTAGCTTGATACGCTGCTTTAAGCTTCTACAGAAGGCAAACTTGCAGAGTAATTGAATGAACAGAGTGTACATTCAGCATCCAGAATATGATTTTTGGAGCTAGACTCCCGTCTTGTGCTCCCAGAAACATTTGAGTCCCAGTTTAATCCTTTGCTGTGGCTACCCAGTGTGACATTCAAGGGTTTTTAAGTTTAGTGCTAGAGTTGTCAATCTTGGACATCAAGTGAGACGCATAGCACTGATTTCTGTCGTCATACAGAGTAGGAAAAAGTAGCTGGATATGCTGTTTATGGGATGGTCTTGTGTGCTTAGGAAACCCTTATAGACGGTGCACACCCTTAGCCATGTGCCTGTGCTGGGCTGCTCTGGCCATGAGCGCTGTCGTGATGCTCCTGTTGTGTGACTGAACATGCAAGACCCTGCTCCCTCTTGTGACTTGGCGCTCCTGGCACGTCGTCAGTGATTGCGTGGGTATTAGAAGGAATACATCAGCTTCCACTTGTTTTGTGCTTTGGGCTGATGGGCAATACAAATACCCTGGGCTACTGTAAAAAACAATAGATGCAATTCTTCTGTTAGGTTTCTGGCACTCTTAGGTTACGAGAAAATTAAAATGCCTTCTGTGAGCAACTTGTATGGGATGAAAATGTTTTGTGTATGGCTGTAGTTGTTTCTCTTGCTGAATTTAGTACTTATCTAGAGTAAAGCAAATCGTTTTGAGCTACAGCTTAGATTAAACACTTGGGGAGTACGCTTTAGCTGAAGACTGGCATTGATAAAGCACTAACAAGCTCTAATCTTAAAAAGTGTATAGACTTGAATGAATGCCAAGAATAATATGCATTTCACTTCATTTTCAAGATTGTGGTGAGCTTTCCCCTCCCTTTTTTTTTTTTGAGGGGGGTGGGACGAAGGAGGAAGTGAATTATACTCTGAAAGTGGGAAATGAGAGCAATTAATCTCTGCAGTTGTGTGTAGGCAGGAGGGGCTATTTGTTGCATGACAGCCTGCTCTCAGAACTGGAAACAAAGTAGGTTGTTTGTGTCTTTTTATGTCCTCGTCCTAGTTTGCTTTAGGACAAGAGCATTTACCTCATGACGCTTATTTTTGAACTTTATACTGGAGGCAGTGTTCACATTCCATTCAGTCTTTTACAGCACCAAGAAGGGAGAATTAGTCAGCTGTTCTTTGTTTTTATTTCCCTGACTCTTGAACAGGGTCCAGGCTTGCTCCTGAGGTTTTTCATCTGGATTGGTCTGAATAAAACAGATTTTCTTGCAACTGAAACCCCTTTATTTGTAAAAGGTTATGATAACCAAAAGAAGCCAAGCTCCCCCAGTTTTTGTTTGGGGGTGGGGGAGCTGGGATGGGGAGTGGAACTGGCTTCCTGCAGTCCTGTTCGCATTAAAGTGGGTTCATAGGACATTTATTTAAAAACAAAAAATGAAAGCTATCATGTTTGTGCCTTAGCGGAGCATGCCAGGATGCTGTTGCTAAGATGATGCATGCTGATTCTGGCATAAATAGTTATTTGAACAGACCCTACCCTAAGGAGTTGAGTCCCAATCCTTTATCTCCTGTATAGGAACAAATCAATTATTCTAAGGAGGCAGTGTTGTCTCTTGGTGCTGTTGTGTTGCTTTTTGAAAACGTTTTGTAAGTTAGTCCTTAAGTGGGATAATTGCTTTCAGCATTTGCAAGTTAAATGAAGAAAGCTCTAATTAGATTTTATAAAGTGGCTTAGCATGTTGAGAAGGCTTTTCATAAAGTATACTGTGTATTCACTTGGCGTTGCACAATTGAATTTCGCGTAGCACTGACGAAACCAAAAAATCCTATTTGGCCTTGGTCGCTCCTGGGTGCTTAAAGGATTGAAAGCTTGTCTTTGGTACTCCTCGCTATACTTACTCTCCCCTTTTCCCAACCATCCCACCCTCATCAGGGCACTTATCTGTATTTTAGAGACCAGAGGAGCTGCATCAAGACCCACCGGTTTGAGAAAGAGTATTAGAGTAGGGCACAGAAACTTGGTGTTTTGTAGCACTTCAAAACGGGGTCATGGCACATACTGTTTAATCTGTCTTAGCCGTTATTATGCTGTGCTAATTGTATGGTGGTGCTGGGTGGCAGAGAGCCATTTTGTTCAGGTTAGTCTTAGCTCCGTGTGGGCACTTACAGAGTTCCACAGAAACCGAACAGTGCCCGTGCTTAGTAATCTTTGGTATTGTTTGGTGTCCTGTAGGTTAGAAACGTGATATGCTAATGCTTTACTATTGCCTTTGCAGCCTTTGCATAAGCAGAGGGACTGGCCAAAGCAGCACAGCACATTGCTTGCCATCTGAATAAGAACTTAGCCTAGTCACAAGCTTCTTTCACATGTGGTTTCTGCAGTGCGTGTGCCAGGAGCTTCCTGATGAGAATTGGAGAGAGTCCCCAAAGCCAGTGTTTGTTCATATCATTTGGGTGCTGTTGCTGGATGTGACTTACTAGAGTCTCTTTAATTAAGATGCACTCTGGGAAGTAATACCTTAACTGAATCAGTTAATCAGTCCTTGAAGCTTCATCTGCAAAAATGTAGATCCCACATGCAAACAACTTCGAACACAGTTTGATGAAACTAGATCTAAAGAAAAGCAGAATCATAAAATCATAGAATGTAGTTATTGTAGGAAGTACTTAATAGAAAGTCCTTAATGAGAAGTCTTGCCTTGATTTGTTATGAGATCAGATAACCACAGAAGAAGATAAATAGAAACTGGGCAAAACTTATTTGCCTGCTGCTCTGCTTGAGAATACTTGGACTTGTTTAATACTCCCTAGCGGTTATCAGTGTGTAGGTGAAACTTTATTAGCTGCAAAAAAGTTTGGGAATGGCAGTTAGTATAATTAGAGCAGTAGCAATTACAGTAGATACTTTTTGTGTGTCTGCAGTTTATCTTTGGTGACAAGGCCCGACTGTGAATAAGGGTACAGAGATCTCTAAGATCCACTCACCTTGGGACCTTAACTTATGGATTGTCAACCAGCCTACATCGTGGCAGGAGGGGGCAAAAGGTTGTCCTGCTCTGTAACCGTACTTGATTTCTTCAACCATAGGTTAGTGTGTCATGTCTACATGGTCAGTTTTTCTCACTTGTTGCTTATAAGGGGTCAAGTTCTTTGAACGCTTCTGGAATCAACAAACTTTCCCATTTGAATTTGGTGGGTCACTTTCTCCATGACAAGTTGCGGCAGCGTGTTCTTTGTCTGAACAACAGGCTTGCTATTGTAACCACATGAAGTACGCGGTTTTTTGGATGAACATTTGCAACCGCCCACGGGCTCTTGATTCACTTAACCACATGTGCCTGGAAGTGTTTTAGTCATTTTCAGTGTCTGCCCGTATCTGTCTTTGTAAATGAACTTTGTGTCCCCTTTTGAAGTATATACAAACTACAAGGACTTCCATGGTCAAACTGAGTAGCTCCCATGTGAACGCAGATTTAGGCCTTTCCTCTCTTCTGCTTCAAATATCAAGCCAATGCGTACCGCGGTTTAATGAAGGTATTTACTTGTATTGGTAAACACATAGATTAAATTGGAAACTTGGCAGGTTCCATATGATCTTATAAGCGATATGCCAGAATAACTCTGGTTTTCTTTGAGAAAAGATTATGAATTGCATGAAGTTTTCTTTGTTAGAAGAGATAGCTCATGGTATAGCAGGCTCTGCAAGTTGGTAGGAGTTGCAGTTCTTAAGTGGACTTGAGGTGATGAAGTTTCTGTGTCTGTACAGATGATCAAATTCAAAACCCTTAATAGCCCTTTAAAAAGGCAGATATTACTCTGTGAGATGTGACCAGTACATAAATCAGGAAAGAAGGTATTTTTCCTGAATTCTTTTCTCATTTTAACATAATCTTAGGAGTTGAAATTTGTATGTTGTAAAATTAGCCGGTGTAGCAACTGTGCTGTTGATGCCAGTGGCTTGAAACTGGTATTGTAGATGCTGAGTGTCTCAGCCTGTGTCTGTACTCAAGACAAATTTCAGTTGACAGTGCAGCGCTTCATGGCAAGGCAGGTCTGGAAATTATTCTTGAAATTGCTATTCAAGAATAATTTCAAGAATTATTCTTGAAAGTGCTAAAGACAGTATTTGAGCAAATTTGGCAGGATTTACTTTAGCCCATAGAGCATACAGAGGTGAGGGAGTGAAGGAAGGTAGCTAAATCGGCAGGTTCAGTTAAAAAACTGCAGTGACCTGACAAAATGGGGAGAATCAGAAATCACGAGTAGATCTTACCATTTGGTCTACAAGACAGCTGTGCCAAGGCAAATATGTGCTCTTCGGCAGGGGAACGATGGCATATCCCTAAGTGTCCCAGCTACGTAATGAGAGATGGACTTTGTCTGCTGTGGTTAGTTTCTTGTGAATCAGGGGCAAATTTGGTGAATACACAAATTGGTACTTTTCGTGCAAAGAAACCACCCTGTGTGTTTGGAACAGGGTCCTCTGGAAGATACTACTTCGTATTTTCTGGGAACAGGGTAAAGTATTTTCTGCCTTCTGTCAGCTTCCATGTGACCAAAGGCAATGAATGAACTTCTATGGCATTTCAGGATTTTATGCTAATATTTCACTTCTATCAGTACATTTTTCAGAAAAAAAATTTCTTAATTACCGTGAAGTAACTAATCCTCAAAGCTGTAATCACTGCTGACATAATACTTCATATTTACAAAATATGAACAATTCAGTTTACCACTTCAGATTGTCATTTGAGTTACTGTAAACAGTTTCCAGTAATTTGTTTAATCAATAAATTTATTCTAGAACATTAGTAAAGTCTTTTGACTGCAAAGATGTAATGCTTCCTTTCGTATTTTATCCATTTTAGTGAAGGTTATTCCATCAGCATATTTTAAGTTTCAGTAATAATTTTAGTAGAATTTTTTACATGAAATGGTACAATTATGAAGATTATCCCCGCCCCCCCGTAAGGCAGTGTTTAGTAGCACTTGGAGCAAATATTATACTGTGTTCAGTGTTGGGCCCCTCGCTGCAGGACAGACACTGAGGGGCTGGAGCGTGTCCAGAGCTGGGCAGGGGCTGGGGCATAAGGCTGAGGGGGGTAGCTGGGGGGGGTTCAGCCTGGAGAGGAGGGGCTCAAGGGGGACCTTCTCGATCTCTACAAGTACCTGAAAGGAGGCTGCAGCGAGGTGGGGGTCGGTCTCTTCTCCCAGATAACGAGTGACAGGATGAGAGGGAACAGCCTCAGGTTGCTCCAGGGGACGTTTAGACTGGATATTAAGAAAAATTTCTTCACTGAAAGGGTGGTCAAGCATTGGAACAGGCTGCCCAGGGAGGTGGTGGAGTCACCATCCCTGGAGGGATTTAAAAGACATGTAGATGTGGTGCTTAGGGACATGGTTTAGTGGTGGGGTGGCAGTGTTGAGTTAATGGTTGGACTGAATGATCTTAAGGGTCTTTTCCAACTTAAATCATTCCGTGATTATTTGTTATGGCATGACTACTTTTCTTTAACTCTTCAGTGTTCTAATAAATGGTGATTTGCTACATCTTCACCTACTTGCATAATCTTTATTTTTCAATAGATTTTAATATTTTTTTTCTTTCATACTTAGTCTTCTGTACACATTACATTTTTTATCTCTTGAAAACTTACCAGTTGTCACGTTGATTTCCAGACTCTCAAAGTCAGTGAGCCAGCCTTGTTCTGGCATCCTCCTTTAGAAAGTGCCAAAATTATACAAACTAAGGCCAAACAAACTATAGAATTTATTTATAGGCAAGATGTCAGTTTTTTCTTTTGTCTGATATTTTGCAAGTAAGGCTTTGCAGATCTTGATTTCTAGTATTTTGGAGTACAGGAATATTGCTGTCAGGCTTCAAGATGAGAGTGTGAAGACTCTCAAAGTTAGATGTGGGAAGCAGAAGGATACTGTCCAGTACTGCATAGCATTGTCATAATGTCATTGAATAAATTACTCTGATTTAACTTGAGCACTCCTGGATGGATAAGCACATAATAATTTGACTGAGGCACTCTGTGTTTCTTTTGAAGATCATAACTTATGGCAGTTTTGCTTACCGTGGGAAACTTTCTTGTAGTTGGAGGCTGGAATGGTTGTATCTGTTTGTGAAGGACAGGGAGTGCTTTTGTTACCTTCCAAGACCCATTACGAGATATGATTGCTTGTGGGAGTGTCTGGTTATGATCTGTTAGAAAACAGCCTATTAATAAAACAGAGGCTCTTCTAATAGAACACTTCTTAATCTTCTTCCTGTGGAGTTATTTATAGGCTGTGACATCTTAATTTGCCTCTCACGTGCATAGATTTCTGTTATTTTTAAAAGATCAAGTAGCTTTCACACACTTCTGAAAATCACTTCTGGAGGAAACAGTCTGATTTCTAAGGAATTTTCCAAAAAGTCTTCAAGTCCTAAGTTGGTGGTAAAAAATGCATTGAGGTTTTTGCTGGTGTCTTTTTAAGGGACAAAAGTTGTAGAATGTCCTGTTACATAGTTACTTATATATTAATCCTGTATTTGTCTGATTACAAGCAGATTTTGGTGAATTTCCAAAGGATTCCAGTTGTTGCTAGTACTTATTTGCCCTTAGTGAGAGCGCAGTGACCTACCTGGAGCAATATTAAATATATTATTCTCTTTATTTTATGGTTGTTTTCTTTATTAGAGTGGTCCTAGTGCCAGATCTTGTCACAAGATGTGCATTGACATTCAACGAAGGCAGATCTACACGTTGGGACGCTATCTGGATTCCTCCGTGAGGAACAGCAAATCTCTGAAAAGTGACTTCTATCGCTATGACATTGACACAAACACATGGATGTTACTAAGCGAAGACACTGCAGCAGATGGAGGTCCAAAGCTGGTGTTTGATCATCAGGTCAGCTGTGCTGATACTCTTAGTGCAAGTTCTCAGTGTTTGTGAATTAATTTTTCTTGTAGTCTCCTGCGATTTAGAGGTGCTGTACCAGGTAACATAATGATGAGGCAGGCTGTGATATGCGCTCTGTTAAATTCTAATAGTGTTGTTGTCTGATGCCACTGACTACTGGTATCCTAATCAAATCGAGTCAGAAGAATCATTAAAACCTTTGCAAACGAATTCATTTTATTAAGACACATTTTATTAAAGCTCAAAGCACAGTTCATCTGGTTTTAATCAGTCTGGTTGAGCTGGGCTTGCAGATCTGCCTACTCAGAGGGCGCTGGGGAATGACCAACTTGCAAAGCTGTGTATAGTACCTTTGGAAGAATACTATAAGCAAGTCGCTGAAATGAGGCCAACAGGATCAAGACTCTTTCAAAATTTGATATCTTCTAAAATTTGTAAAGTGTGCTTGCTTTGTAGAGATTGAAACACCTTAGAGGAGTGGCTACTAGTCTTTTATAAAGTCATACCTGTCCGTGTGTTCAAACTGGATATGGTTTTTATTTAGATTGTGTGTTTAATGTCTTCTGTGTACTTGAAAAAGGTATCTTGTTCTAAATTGATTTTTATAAAGCATGGCCAAGAAACAGTGCATCAGTACTCATTTTTAAAGCAGCCCAAGAACTGCTTTTATTGGTACTAGCTGTTTTGTAACCAAAGCTGCTGTTTGCCAGCACAGTATGTGTTTCTGCTGACATGGAAAATTAAAGATACGTGTTGTCTGCAGAACAAAAGCCAATCAGTCCTTCTGTTCTATTAATAACAAATACCAGTCTCCCAGGTGTTGGGGAAAAGGTGAAAGTAAATTGTCAGCTGGCAAGGCTACTCTCCGTACCTTGTTTGCCTGCTTCTGAAATTGCTTCTTTTTCTCCCTGCTGTCTCTTAGGAAAGAATGTCCTCCCTGAATTCTTTATCAATCTGCAGCCTTTCCTCTTGTCTCCCTCAGTACCTACTGTGATAGCGGTTTTTGTTTAACCTTCAAAAATGTGCTGCACTAGAAGTGTTTTGTGTAGGCTTTGCTGAGTAGCATCTCTATCTCACTGTAATCTTGTCTTCCCCCCACTCCCTGGTGTTTTGTAACCCTCTGTGTTGCACTGTGTCTGAAAACATCACGTGGAGTCAGGGAGTTTTGTGTGATTTGTACTGCAGTGCATCTCTTGTGTGCCATAACCTGAATTCAGGTTTTGGGGATAAACATATTTCTGCTGCAGTCTCATCAAAAATCCTTGGCCAGGTTATGCCCCTACTTTATGCTGAAGTAATGGGGCTAACAGTAAATATGTGCACAGGATGGAATTTGAGTAACAAATCACAGGCTGATTTTTGGATCGCTTAAGTGATGGTCAGTACATTAGCAGTGATTTTGAATTTTTTGACTTGCATAGCCATTGTCAAAGGCAACACTCGGTTAACTTCCTGGCAGAATTGGCTATGGATCTTGGTGAAAAACTCTTAAAATGTTTTTCCCTGAAATCAGCAGCTAGAGGCAAGTTTTTTAGGTGATGAAGGGTACATCTAGTATTTTTTTTTGCTTATTAAATAGTAAGTTGAAATTAGACTCACGTTTTAAATTAATGAATTTTCTGAGATTAATACCTATCAACTGTGAAGACGTGCTCTTTTCTGTTTATTAGGGGTTTAGGAAATATGCATAGCACTATCTGACTTAGTAGGTATTGCTTGCAGGGGAGGGATGTTTAATCTTGGTGTTAAAGTCTTAATGTTCTGGGTTAAAACTACTTCTCTCATTCTTACAGATGTGTATGGATTCTGAAAAACACATGATATATACCTTTGGAGGCAGAATTCTGACCTGCAACGGCAGCGTTGATGACAGCAGAGCCAGTGAACCGCAGTTCAGTGGATTGTTTGCTTTTGACTGCCAGTGTCAGACATGGAAACTTTTGAGAGAAGATTCCTGTAATGCCGGACCCGAGGATATCCAGTCCCGAATAGGACACTGTATGTTGTTCCATTCTGTAAGTATCCGCACCGTACTTAAATTTATGATGCCTGACTTTAAGGAGAGCATGTGGTTTTGATTTTTCTTGCAAGCTTGAAGCACTTTAATCTCCTGGACAGTGTGTTGTCTCACTTGATTTTATGTTTGCTGACATTCTGATGCTTTTTTGGTAAGTGCAGGTGGTATTAATTCAAGTGTTGGAGCTTTCATGACTTCAGTTGAATAAAATTTCAAGTAGAAAGTAAGGTGAAACGCAAATAGTTGATTTTAATTGAATAGTGGTGAATAGACCCTGAGGCTATGTTTCAGTTTGGTTTAAAAAGTTTTTCTTCTAAAGCTGCTAGAGCAACTTGGAAGTTTGTGGTGTAGTAGATACCCTACATAGGTATGGGAATGGTAAACGTGACTAGTCCAGGGGCTTACTGGCTGTGTACTGAGATGCACAGGCCTCATTCCTTTGTGCTGAGCACCCAGCTGTTGCTTGTTGTCTTGAGCAGCTGTTAACAGCTGGGCCCAGACAGTGTTATGGGCATATCATCCAGAGTCTGATGGAAAAGCAGAGGGATGGGGAGGTTGGGGTGTGTGTAGCATTTTATTTCATGGTGGGTATTAAAAAACACCTTTATTGCCTTTCTGGTGGTGCTTGTCAACCTCATGTTTGCTTAAACGGGGAAGAGGGGAACTACAGGGTGAGGGTGGTAAAAGGGTATACAGTTGGTATCATATTCTGGGCTAGATTTCCATGTAAGTATTTTCAGTGGAATAGCACAGTACAGAGGGGATTAGCATCAAATAGGAATGCTTGCATAGGGAGGTGTGGTGCAGTGGCAGTTCTAAATTGAATTTACATGGCAGCTTCTCAGTGGTAGTAAGTGGAGTTTCTCGAGTTTTGCTGACACTAAATTCTGACTTGGGAGTGGAGAGGAAGTGAATTAAAATTAAGATAGTGGCATTCAAGTGTGTACTGGTATCACCAATTCAAAACTGGCCAGTTAGAACAATTCACTGAGTTTTTCTCTTTTCCTTTTAAAAGAAAGATCAGAATTTTTGTAGTAAATACTATGCTTTCAGAGCTTTCACTTTTATTTTTGTATTGGATGGCTCTCTTAAAATCTGGTGAAAAACATACTGCCGTACAAAATTCTGCACAGGTACCTGAGGATTTTTCATTTATGTGTCCATGGAAAACATAAGAATACAGGTTTCTATAAGCACAGGTCATGGAAGTTTAGGTCTTTGCTGTTTTCTCAACCATTTGAAAGAAAAATAATCTGCCTCTTACAGACCTTCCATTTGGCAAACTTGAAAGAAGTAATAAACCTGTTATTCTTGGCTCACTGCTTGCCATTTGCCTGCTCTGAGTTTAGTAATGTGCTGGTACCTGGATGGTTTCTCTTACAGACAGTCTTTTGTTCCTGTTTGATTTTATTTTAACAGTGAAGTATATGATCTAATGGGTTTTAGACAAGGAGACTGTTAATTCTTTAATATTAAACTTGAAAAATGAATTGCTGTTTTAATGTTATGAAGTTATAGCTTGATCAGGCAGGGTTACAATAGCTAACTATGTAAGATCTGTGTAGTCACTCTGGAGCTGAAACTCTGTTGGATCCAGGTTTGTGGTATCATATAGATTATGAAAAACAAGTCTTTAAAATTGCATTTTTAAGAGGCTTTTTGGGGCAGAGAAGCTGTGAGCCCTTAATGGTTTAGGTCTTGCAACTGAGAAATCGTAAATTCAAGAATCAAGATGACCAAGAATCCAAATCAAGCATTCTTAAGTTTTTACTGAGTTTGAGAATAATATACTATTCTGCATAATTGTTTTCTGGTAAATTTTTGTGGAGATGACAGTAAAAGATACTTAACAAATTAAGACTGGTAGACCTGATAGTTAAGGCGTGATTTTAAACTTAGAGGAAACATATCTGTTACTCTTTGATTCGTTAATGTTTCTGTTAATGGTCAAAGTTGGCCAACATACTTTATTGAGCTTTGTAAAGACTTTTTTTTTTTTTTTAATTTTAGAAAAATCGCTGCTTATATGTATTTGGTGGCCAGAGATCGAAGACTTATTTGAATGACTTCTTCAGTTATGATGTAGACAGCGATCATGTGGATATCATATCAGATGGCACTAAAAAAGATTCAGGGATGGGTAAGAGTATAAATAAATATTAATTTCTTCCCATTGGTACAAATGAGAAATGTATTGTTAAGTAGATGAAAGGCCATGTTCAGTGTCCTGTGGTATCAGGTTAGCATCCTTAACTAGCCCTACATACCCAAGTAAACTTCACAGTATACAAGTTAAACTTATGCCAGCTCTTTTGTCCTTCCTGTCATTTGACACTTGCCACCTTCAACACAATACAAATAATTGATGTGTGAAACCACATAGCACCTCAAAAGAAAAAAAAAAATTCAGCAAACTAAGAACCAAATTTATCTCCTTTGAAACTGCAGCAAAAGGCAGGGCCGGGGAGGGGAGGGGAGCATGAAAAAAGTAACTTTCTTTAGGCCAGAGAAGGAGAAAACAATAAAATAGAAATCATCTGCTTGGTTCGAGATGCAGAAAGGCAGTAGGATGCTCGGAGACAGAGAATTGAAGTAGAAGGACGAAGGTTATTTTCCCTGGTAGGAGCTGGCTAGAGAGACGAGACCTGTTGTCCTCTTATTTTTGTACTAAATTATCAGGGAGGAGCAAAAAAGTAGTAGGGAAGAAGGCTTCAGTCCTGTTGGGTTCGTACTGCTGGAGCTACATACACTAGACATAGTTCTGTATACCAGAAACCTTTAGAAACACCCAAAAGACATTGTAACATAACCATAAAGAACTGATTTTATACCTTTTCTCCTCAATGACATAGAGAAGAATGTTCTTTTTTTCCATAAAGGTTTTCTGCATGTATAAGCAGATCATTTTACTGTTACAAACATCCTGATTTTCAGCATACAGCTCAGAAGTGGAGATTTGTGTTGTGCTGTGTATCACTATAGGGCAGAAGTTATGACTATTTCTCATATTAGGCATATTTAGTCCTGATCTTGTTTTCTTTTTTTTCAGTTACCAAAATCCCAGGAACTATTTAATGTTGAATTTAGGCTGCCCCCCCTTACTTTGGTCAGGCTTAATTTTTAGCAAGTAATTTTGGTGAACTTTCGAAGTGAATTATAGATGGTTATGAGTTATTGTTTGCTCATTAATTTCGTTATGCCAGTGAGGGAGAAGAGAACCCAAGCTCTTACTCTCTGGAGTCATTTATTTGCTTGAATGCTTCCAAAAATGTCAACAGTAGAAGCTGGTTCTGTCTCCTTTATTGAGGTGCCTGCGTGTTGCCTGATGCTGCTCTACACACGCCCACGCACCATTTGTTGTCGTTGGAGATTTTAACGAATTTATTATATTTTTCCATTAAATTGATAGCATTCTGCCATTTTGCTTTTTTTAAACTATATTTCTTTATAGCCAGAAGCCTTAAAACATGTGGCTTTAAGCTGACACCGGTGTCTACATCACATTTAAAGATACCGTGCTTGTCTTATGGTTGGAGAAGACACTGAGCTCTGCTTCTCAGCAAGTACATTTAACTGTAAGGTTCGGTTAAGCAAATGAGACTATAATATTTAGCCCTCCTTCTGATTCCCACAGGCCCTGAAGTACTGAATAGTAGACTTTGTAAGAAAATGACTCATTGGAAATAATTCATGAGTAGATCTTCAGTTTACTGTTCTCCTGTGTGTAGAAAGTAAACAAACAGATTTGAATGTTTTCCTTGCTTTTGTAAGAAAATCTTAGGATTATTTGCATTTTAACAGGAAGAGAACAAAATGCTTGTTACATTCAGTCAGCAAATCTTGACAGCACTATTTTCACCCCAAAAAGCAAGTCTGTCTTGTGCTCTGGTTAGGTACTGATATACCATTTTGATCTGTATGAACAAAGTGATTCCCTGACTGGTCGCTGTGAAGTTTTAAGCTGCGCTGGGTGTGATGAGTCAAGTTGAGGATGCCTGACCTAAATGTTCCTATAAAGTCCCATGATTACGTTTTGTTCCTGGCTCGCATGTGGCATTCAGTTCTATTCTTAGTTGAGCTATTTTGATTTTTACCCTTTCTAAAAGAACTTAATTGTGCGTTTGTTTAAAATTTCCATTAAAGTAGTAAAAAGATTGTTAAAACAGGGTGAAATGGATAGTGAAGGATTATCAGTAATATGTAGTTGTTGCAATGCTAGAAAACTATGGTAATGACATGTTGATGTTGCTGCTGTCATCTTCCAGATGAGATATTTATGCTATTTAGTATTTCTTTGCTCTTAGTTGTGCCTTTGATGTTGATACTGGAACCAGTTCCTTGTATAGGTGATGTGTTTGAGAATATTGGCTGATAAGTATCGTTAAAATTTTCTTAGTTTGGAGTAAACGACAATAACTTTAGCAAGTTTAGATGTGCTGTTTTCAGTCCTGGGAAAAGTTCAAATTTGATTAAGGTACAATTTCTAAAAGATGAGTTTGCACACAGCGTTGCCTACTAAAAATGTCTCCTGACTTGGTCTGCTTTTGAAACATAGGTAAGGCTTGTGGCTCTTTGTGTCTGGCAAATGGCTGAGCGTGAGTGCTTTCTTCAGCTCCTTGCATCAAAAAAAACCCCTGGTGCTTTCTCTTTGCTGTCAAGAGAGGGCACTACAGTGAAATTAGGCCATTAGGGATGGTTTTCTTTCTGCTGCCTGATAACTGTTCGGAGCAAGAAATCTGTTAGTTCAGCTAAAGAATGCAACTATGATGAGTCAGATGTGAAGAAAGGCAGTAGTGGTACAAATTGGAGGAAGTGTAGTACAGTTGAATAGAACCTGTGGTTGGAGGAGAGGCAGAAATGCGTATGTTGATGAACGTACCCTTTTAGAGCAGTCATATACTTTTAATTACTTAAAAAAAAGAAAAAAAAAAAAAACAACCCCAAAAAATCCCAAAAGACAAACCAACCCC
>JAVJGI010000060.1:63635644-63658294 GCA_035590275.1 Ibycter americanus | reverse complement strand
TTAGGATTAAAGTCCCTGCGGTTACGGTGACACATTTTTCCTCCGTCCCCACTGTTACCGCGCCCCCCCCCCCCGGGTAAATGGCAGTTATTTGGGGTAAATGACAGTATGATAGTTGTCTCTCTTGGAACTGGTGGTATAACAACATGTAATTAAAAAAAAAATCAGGCAGTTATGTCCATATGGCTTGTATGTTGTGATACATAATAATACAAATAATTCTGTGTAAAAACATACCATGAAAAGAGGTGATACTTCTGCTAAGAGGCTGTGTCAAGTTAGTGTACCAGCTTGTCACTTCTGGACAGCTGAGTTTAGACCCCACATAAAGAACCAAATTAAATGAAAAGGTTTTGTTAGTTTTTATTTTATACAGCGATTTATTGATGGAGTGATTTTTTTTTTTAAAAAAAAAGCTTTTTCAGGAGCTGTGCTTGTTCTTTTCTCTGAGAATTTCTAGGAAGCCAGAAGAAAAGTTTGCCTTTTCCGCTTTGAAAAAGGAGGTAATTTTGTCTTCTGCCACACACTGCCTAGCTCAGATGAAGAATCTTGGTGGGGGGCTACATGCAGGCAAGGCCTGTGGCTGTACCTGGTGGCTGGGGATGGCAGCAGGGTATTGGGATGACCTTGCCTAGCAGGAGAACAGCAACCTTGTCTCTTTGCCTGTTTCCCTGCACAGGAGTTTTCCAGCCAGCGAGCTGGTCATGTGTGGGTTGTCCTGCTGCTTTATAAGTGAAAACAAATGCCAGATAAACCCTTCGTGGCAGTGGAGATAGTGGCTGTCACAAACTAAATCTGCTTCCCCACCCACTTTCCAGCACAGCCAGCCTTGGGGCAAGGTGATGGCAGATCTACTGCCTGCCTTCGTGGTAAGCCTGTCTCCACCCCAGGAGGAATGTGATGGGTTTCAGTGGTGCAGGCCAGCATGTTCCTCTCTGGGGTTACAGCTACTGCCAGGCTCTTCAGTATTTCTGCCTCGAAAGAAAAAGGAAAAAAAAGAAAAAAAAAAAACCAACCCCAAAAAATCCCAAAAGACAAACCAACCCCAAACAACAACACACAAAGAACAAAACCTAACCCAATACGCATATGCCAGTGTGTGTCTCTGGATGCCATCGTTATCGGATGTCTTCAAAAGGGTATGCTTAGTACGCCATCCATGACTAATAGTGGGCAGTCATTTCAGGTCTAAGGGAACACTTGTGATCTGAGTTCCTGTGATAAACCTTTTTGGCCCTGACTCAGGTGGTGTGTCAGAGCTGTTGGTCAGAGGGAGAATTTCCTTCCGCAAGAGAATCAAGATCATCATCTTATATCCCTTGGCATCGAGTAACCTTCAAAGTCAAATGAGAGCAAGGCTTTAAACATTCTTGTGGCTCGTTTTAATGGTGAAGTAGTTCTTATGGGCAAACTGCAAATATATTTTTTTAACTAGCAGTGAAGGTCCGATGTCTCTTGCTGGGCCAAGTGCTCATTCCAGATGCAGAACTGTGCACCTGAGAGATGGGCCATGTCATGGATAAGTACCACGGACAGAGGCGATGCAGCCCAGTCCAAGAAATCCTGATTTAAAACATGACAAAGTCAGAAAAACATTAATCAAAATAGATAGCACAGCTAGTTCCACATAGCCAGGATCCAGCTCAGACAAAGGGTCTGAATATTCCAGTTTGATAATCTTTGTGACACTTGACATGGTTTGCCCTGTCCAGTTTAAGGTCTGCTTTGCCAGTGGCCAATGTGTGTCTTTCCATGGAAGCACTTTGTTTTGTGAAGGACCTTATGTGCTCTTCATCTTGTGAGGTGCTTCTCTGAACCAGTCTCAAAATACTTTTCTCTGACTGTGAAGGTGAGAAGGAAAGCAGGCAGTCACTAAATTCTAAGTATGCATTACAGAGATGATATAGCCGTAGAATTTCATTCGGATTTACTAACTGGCCTGTTTCTTCCGAAATCTCATGTTGCTTGGGAGAGAACAGTGTTGCATTTTTGCTTTTTCAACATGACAACCAAACTGTTCAAATGGTCTCCTTAGCTGCTCCTTGGCTGACTGCCAGATGCAGTCTCATCATGAAAAATCCCAGAGGATCATCATTATCTTGCTGTGCCAACAGCTGGCCTGTATGCAATCACTCATCAAGGTTTGCTCCATTAAAGTTCAGGTGAGGAGGTGCTGCTTCAGTTTTGTATGGGTTACAGGTAGTGGTATGGAGTAATTTGCTGACCTGCTGCTTTTTAAAAATTAATCTGTCAGAGAGTTGCCAGGTTCTGGTAAACAGCAATACCCATGTGATGTAGCTTTCTCCAATTTTTTTTAATCATGAGGCATCGCAAGGAAGGAGGATACTTACAAGTCACTTGTAGTGGGATTAGCAGTAGCGTGTTGTGAGGGTTTCGTAACTTAGGTGGCATTAAAAGGCTGTCGGTTAACTTGCTTCCCTTAATTATCCTTCATGAATCCTTCAGAAGTGGTCTGTGGACTACAAGTTTTATATCATTGTTTGACAGTGCTGTCTTTCAAAGCATGTTTAAAAACATACTATAGTATCCCCTCAAATGTGAGAGATTAAATTTAATTCCCAAACGTCTGTCTAGTACTGTGAGAACCACATCTGTGTACTCCAGTTTACTCTTTGCAAACTCTGCCTCTGTAAAAGCTCTCTTTTCTTGCTTAAATACTGGCAGCAGCCAATGTGTGCTTGAAACAACTGTAGCTGTTTGCATGTACAAGCCAAAAAACACTCAGCTTGCTGAAATGATCACTACGATCAAATAAATGCCTGTAAGTAGGGACTGTGGTAGTGGGAGCATCTGTTTCATGATTAGGTGTCACTTTTGTAGAACTGCTTTTCCCATGTGTTGTATTTAAATGGAAATTATATTGTACAGGGTTACACAGCATCCTATAGAAGCTTTCTCAGGACTTATTCCTTGTTTATGTAACTGGCTACTAACTGAAGGCCTGTGTGGCTGAATATTGTTTTCACATGTTGAGGCTGTGAGCTTTTCATTTTTGCTATATAAAAATGAATGAAAATATTAAGTTCTGGAGAGAGGGTTCAGAGACCTCTTTATTTTCAATTAGTTACTGCCCATCTACCTTCCCCTGAGATTACAGGGGAAAAAAATGCAGTGGCACAAGAAAAGCAGTCACCATCTACTAGACTGTTTGGGATTGTATTGTGTTTAGTAATTCCTCTGTACAAGTTTTCCTCGTCAATCGGTAATGTATTATCATGGGAGCCAAGTTAATATTGCATAGCGACAGGCCAGTGCTGTGTTCAAAACAATCAGGGCTAAGTCTTCAGTTGCTGCTTTATGTCCTTTGAGCTGTTTGCCCACAGCTGACCTGAGTGATCGCTGGGCCTGAGAGGCACTCCTAAAGGTGTGAAGTTGGTGGGGGCTTGCTCCAGAGCTGATTTACATCTACATTTACGTGAAGAAGCAGAAGAGCTGGAAACTTCCATGGAGCTATTCTTACCACTTCATGAATCCCTTGGACCTAGTGCATTGCAAATAGTAGTTCTTGCAGTGCGCTGGCATTACTGTGTCTGATTGTTACCCCTTGTTGTTTTTAAGTTGTTTTACTCTGAGTCTCAAAATCTAAAATAATATATCCTAAGCAATCAGTTACTATCACAGGTTCAGTTTTCTCGCCTGTGCAGAATTAAATTTCCTTCCCAACATACGTTTTGTTAGCTAAATATCACAAGTACTTTTCACAAGTTTACAGCCGATGTCCCTCTCTAATATGCTGGCCGCAATCACTTGAATTATATCCAGCATTTACTGCAAGTCTGCTGCACTTCCAGATTCTGAAGCTCTCTTACCCTCTAGTGGAACTGTTTGTCAGCTGTGAGGACTTTATGTAGCCCTTTTGCTCTGTTGAGGATCAGACCTCCTTAGTAAACATCCTTTTGATGTGTATGTTGCGTTTAAAAAATCACAGCCTCTGCCTCTTATTGTGTAGTAGCTTGCCTTATTTTCTATTTATTTCAAGGACTTTGCCAAATTTTTGTCTTGTGTTGGTTTGTTAAATTATATTGCATCTACATAGTTTGAACTTCCTCTGCCAAAGACTAGATGTCAACTTTGTGTAGCCGAAGGCACTACTTAAATTTGGTTTCTACACAGTTGCTTAGATAGGTCAGAGTTTATGTAAGTTGCTGCTCATCTCAGGCTCTCACTAAATGTAGGGTTTTGTATTTTTTTATATATTATTTTTCTAGATGTTCTGCATTTCAAATGGTCTCAAAAAAGGTTGATTTACAACCAAGGGAAGCCTGAGATTACTTGACTTGAATTTGGTTTTGATTGCAGTTGCTGCAGATAAATCCTATTCTTACTATCAAGATTAAAAAAAGAGGCACTGAACTTTGGCAGCTTTTCCCTCCATTATTTAAATAATAATTTCAGCTTCAGAAAATCAAGCATGAACTGGATACAAAATTCACTTATTTAACAACATTTCAGGAGGAGGGATGGGACTTTGATAGGCAAGTTTCATATGCTTTCTGTATCAATGCTAATACAGCAACCGTATTTGTCATGATTATAATAATTTTCATTTCAGTGAGCCTGAGGTATTAATGCTGTAAAGATTTGTATGCTTTTTTCTGAAAACCTGGCATGGTCTCAAATATTCGAAGTAGCAGATAGGGTTGCAAAGACATTTTCTATGTATATCAGCATTGCTGATCAAATTTAGATGGCTCTTCTGCCAGAAATGTCTTAAATGTGCCTTGAATTTAATTCTTTTGGGTCAACGATTTAGTCCCTGACTATGCAAGCAAATGCATTACATGATATTTCCCAAGAATTAATGATATTTAGTCTACAATTGTCATCTTAGTTCTCAATTTCCTTATTGGGTGACTTTCACAGGTCTCATTAGTCTTATTTTAAAACTTCCTTGTGGTTTGCAGGCAAAACAAGATATGTAGTTGTTTTGCCAGCATTGTTCTTGGCTTTTTCTTTTTGGTTTTTTTTTTTTCCCCTTCGCTCTTCTACCAATTTGCTTGTAAACTGGATTAATTTTCCTTTGAAACTTCGTGGCAAAATCAGAGGTCAAAATAGGCAGGCTGATGAGGGCTCTGAAGGCTCTGCCTTCTGCTTTTGTGTAAAACCATAAGCAAGGATTTTGTCAACACGACTCTGAGATTGAATTATCTGAATATGTTTCAGTTTCTGTTTAAGTTTACGTAATAATTACATTGGGTTTTTTAAGAAACGTTTGGGTTTTTTGGCTTTGCTAAACATTTCGGTAGGGGCTTAAACTATAGAAAACCAAATGCTGCTCAGAATTTTTTAAATTTATGTTTATTACTTTCCTGGCTTACCAGATGAGAAGAGTGAAGTATGAGACTGAAACCTATTACAGAACGGGCTTGCAAAATACCGTTTTGTGTGTTCTGAAACAGCAATATTCAGTGGTTTATTAACATAGGCCTTGTTTTCTAGGCGGTGTGTGCAGTTCACAGTTAATTGCAGGGAAGAATTTGCAAAATACAAGTTCTGAGAATTTTTCATGCCAAAATCTTGACCAAAGGCCAGGAACCTTTACCAGCCTTTGTAAACTGACCCAGAAAGAGAAATGAGACAAACAGGATCTGTAAACAAAGATCACGTGCCCTTCACAAATACATTTTGGAAGGATGGTTGCCTGGGGAAACAGGAAATGGGGAATTATACAACAAACAAAACAGACTGCCAAACGAATTTGCTGACCTTTTTTCGGGGAATTATGATGAAAACTGCTGGAATCTTCAGTTTCACCATATTTTTAAATCTGAAGGTAGAACAGAAGAATAGCTGCTTCTTGGTAATTATACCACAGCTATTTAGAAAATACAAAAAAATCTTCCTTGACATCTTTGTCCTAAAGGAAGCAATGCAAGGTCGTGAACTATGTAATCCTGAGTTCATCTTGAATTTTTTTGAGTTTCCCAGCTTTCGCAATTAAGCTTTCTGGAATTAATGCTTCCTTTTGCAGATAAGAGAACAAAATCACTCCATATCTGCAAGGGTCATCTAGGTCTGTCTTTAGGCAGCTTAATTCTAATTTCTGAGCTGGTAGTCTCCCAGATAGCTCTGTCTGTACCTTTCCCTAGGAAACAGCAGCTCTCAGAATGTTTTTTGTGCTCCCGTGAGTAACAAATAGGAAGAGAAGAAGAGAATTTGTATTGGACTTGTCCTTAGCAGAGAAGTCGTCAGCCTCTGGATGATGTTTCTTCCTCTCCACCTTCTCACCCTGCTTTGGAGGGCACGTGCAAGAAGCAAATGGTTTGCCTGACGATGCCTGCATGCCTTCCCTATTGAGATGTGCCATTTCAGTTTTAAGTTGTGGTAAATAACAAGATTGCTGTGGAGGACAGGTCATAGAAAATACTGGCTTGGGATCATTCAGTCCATTGGCTGAATGGTATGTTTTATATGAAAGACGAAGAGGTGAAAGGAATTAAAAAGAAGAAATCAGGGCAGCAAGGTAGAGAGGTTAAACTTAACTCTTTATCCCAGAGTACTGAAGAGGTAGTTATGTGGTATCTCATGCTTGTACCAGGGATATTAGGAAATCTGCTGACTTGCAAGGAGGTGGGGAAATGCATTTGTCTGATGCTTGGGCCTTTTCCTGTATCCTCTGTTATTTTCAGTGTGTAACTTTTTTTTTTTTTGTCTTGTCAGTTCCAATGACAGGTTTCACTCAAAGGGCTACCATTGATCCAGAACTGAATGAAATCCATGTCTTGTCAGGGCTCAGTAAAGACAAGGAGAAGCGGGAAGAGAATGTAAGGAATTCCTTCTGGATTTATGACATTGTGAGGAACAGCTGGTAAGCCAATGAAAGGGGTGTTATTTCTAACATCTACTCTGACTTTCTTTAGAAAGCAATTCTGTCTCCCAGGTAACTCTAACCTCTTACAACCATGGAATGGTAATGTTGAAGGCAACTGCATTCTCCTGAGGCACCTCTTTTTTCCCCTAGTCTCGAGACACACCAATGGTAATATGCCAAATGAGGGAGAGAAATCATGTGAACTTCTTTACTGGAGGCAGGTGGAGGGGATGAGAAGAAGCAAGCCATTATAAGAAATTTTTCCTGTAAGAAATATTCAAGGCTAGGATTCATCATCAGTGCAGCAAATTCAGTCAATTACAAGTTAATGGTAGTGTTCATGGTACAGTGGTATTTCAGGTAGCTGCTGGATCCAGGATTCTGAGAAAATTATCTCGTCTCTTTGCTGTATTGTATTTGGTAGCTGGTTGCCACTGTCCCTTTTCAAGAGCTGGCAGCATTTTTGTGTTCAGGGTCTCTTCTAATGTGGGCCAATCACTTTGAAAGGTGTGAATGTTAGTTGGTTGGTTTTTTTTTAATGGATTTTCAGTTACAACTTAAGTCTACTTGGAAATCAGTGATCGAAATACTAGCTTTGCTGTAGCCTATGGCCTATAGCTCTACTGCGTCTGAGATGGTATTCTCCATAATGAAAAATCTTCATGATGAGAATTCTTCCAGCAAATAATGCAACATCTAAAGATATCTCCAAAGCTCGTGACATAAAATTTTCTAGAATTTTTTCCTGTTTGGCTTGTGACTGTGGACTGTGTTCAGCTAAGGTGACCTCTGATTGTTGGATGCGTTTCTTTGTAGCACTAAGAATGGGGATGGTATAATAGAGGACAGTATATAAAGAAGTAAGACAAATTTGGTGTTCTATGCCAAGCAGTTCAAACTGACATCTTTTGTACCTTATAGCCTTTCAGTAGCTTCTTCTGCTTCCTGTAGGTACTACTGATCATTACTGCCTTGTATTTCAGGTCTTGTGTTTATAAGAATGACCAAGCAGCAAAAGAGAATCCAGGTAAAAGCCTTCAGGAAGAGGAGCCCTGCCCAAGGTTTGCCCACCAGCTGGTGTACGATGAGTTGCACAAGGTATGAGGGTCCATATACATATATGGTTACTTTTTTAGTCTTACTGCTCTTAAGATGTAGTTGCTTCTTCAAAGATGGCACAATGAATATAGCTTTTTGTACACGATTAATGTTTGGGTTCATGTGGTGGCTAGCTTTCATTTAACTTATCTTTTGAAATAAGGTGCTAAGCTACTTTTTATGACAATGTGAAGTAGACATGATAGCTCCTAGATGAAATCAATATGCAGACAATGGGATATACTAAACCTCTACAAAGTTGTCAAGCAGCTAGCTTCTAGCTGGTGTCGCACTTGAGAACACTTGAAGCTTCATTCATTATCCTCAGGGACTTAGTCTCACAACCTGTTAATCACTAAGTGGTCACAGGGAGTGACCAATGTTTCTAGGGGAAACTGTGTTTGAATCAACTAATCACTGTTAAGAATCTGCTCTAACACAGGTGTATTACTTTGCCCAGCATGTCAGATGCAACTGGCATTCTTAGCACTATCTGACTTTTTAAGCATGGATGTGTCCATTATAGACTTAAAATTGTTTATAGCGTACATGACTGCTCAGTAATCTTAGGGCTTTGTGCATATATAACCAAAAAGCACAAACCCATGGATTGTTACTATTACTTCATTAACCTATGAATTTAAATTACTGTGGCATGTGTAACGTTTCACAAATATTTTGCAATGAAAATAAACTTTTTCTAAAATGTGTTGTTAGTCTGAAACGGTCTGAACTGAAAAAGACAAATATACTTTAGTCTTATCATTCCATGGGATGTTAATCAAATTTGGGAAACCAAAGTAGCCCAAAAGTTTAGGGGTTAAGGGGGATTTTAAGTTGCAGCTTCTGTATGGAGAACTTGTATGCTTTGTCGTGTGCACAGACTTTAATGATAAACTGTAAATATTGTTTCTCCTTTAATGGCTTACTTCTAAGTGTAAGGTACCATGAGATTGAGAGTAGTATTTTGTAAGGTATTGTGAAGGTTGATAAATCATGGCAGTTGCCCAGCTTTATCTGAAGAGCTATTTGATGTGCTTGTTTTGAAGAGTCTTATTTTTAGAAACCTCTGTGCAAATGACCTTTCTAAACTCCTCTGATATAAATAAGGAGAGCCTACATCAGTGGGATGCAGAATACATTGTTTTGAGTGATTATTTTTAAAGCTGTGGAGAAAGGTAGCCTGTTGGAATTCTTGAACCTCAGTATTTGAAGACCCTTTGTGGAATGTTTAATATCAACAGTTCAGAGTCTGAAATACCAAATGATGTGAAGAAAAAAAAAGTGGAGAAATAGAGTCCTTTTTTAACACTTCCACTTTTCTCTGTAAGTCTAGCCTTGCATTTCAAAAGTGTTGTATCGTGAAACTATCAAAACGGCTGTTAGGCTACTTAATTTGAGCTGCCGTGAACAAAAAATGAATTTTGCATACAGGTATGTTTAGTATTTCCATGATTGGCATCTCAGGGTTGCTAGAACCTTTTTTGAAGCAATGGTTGTGACTTCTGTTTCTGGATAAGACTGGTGTTTTCTTCCTTAGTTCTTCTTAACATTACAGTTTTGGCTTTTTGTTTTATTATTGATTCAGTTAGCTCTTTGCCCCCAAGGTAGCATGCTGAGTGTCTTGCAGCTAAGCTGCTGTATTGAGGTGACAAATCTGCCCTTCCAGAGACCATGGAAATGTTTTTCTCTGTAAGTCAAATTAAGGTTCTGTGGAGTTTATGGGACAGGTGGGGACATAGGCCTGTTGGTCATCTCCCAAGATTCTGCTGGACTGGGCTTGTTGTCACTTTGAGCATCCTTAGGACTTCTCACTCGCTTTGTCAGCGGCCCTTGTCTTTGGGGAAGGTAATGGTCTTAGCTGACTCAAGGAAAAAGCTGTTTGTCTGAACTGTGGTGCTTTAGTAGTGCAACCTCACCAACAGTGCTGGCTGGAGCTAGAGAATTAGTCTACAAAGTTCTTTTTTTCCTGAGTCTTCCTAACAAGCATAAATGTTTTTTATTCAAAGAAAATGTGTGATTGCTGGAGTCTCTCAGAATTACACGGGTGTAATCTGCCATCCCCAAATTAGAGACAGGCTTACTACAGGTTCCTTAATTTGGCTTTTCTCATAACAATGAGAATTTGGAGTCTTTAAGGATGAGATTGGAGAAGAGGTTGGTAATCTATCAGTTTCAGTATTGTTTGAGTCAAGTATCTTGAACAGGGCAAAAAGGTGGCTCAGATCCTTCTTTTCTGCTCATACCTTACATGCTTAAGAATTTAGTAGGCTCATAGGTTTTTCCTAAAGAACGAGATTGCGTGGTTTGTGGATGTTTGTTTACAAATATCTGGGGAATCTGCTAGAGGGAGGTTCTAACTGCGGGGGGGTTTATTATCTTAAAATATAAGCAGTTTGAGAGAACTTTCTTCATTCCTAAGGGACAAAGTAAGGCTAATAATAAGCTGGAGCAGTTTGTCAAAGGCAGAGTTTTCTCCTTCCACAAAAAACCTCTGAAAGATGCGGACATAGTAAATGGTCTTTCTTTAACAGATGTACACAATCAACTTTTTGATCTGACTCTCATTTGCTTAGGTTCATTACTTGTTTGGAGGGAATCCTGGGAAGTCCTGCTCTCCAAAGATGAGATTAGATGACTTCTGGTCTCTGAAGCTCTGTCGACCTTCAAAGGAATACCTGCTAAGACACTGCAAATACCTCATAAGAAAGCACAGGTATAGAAAAAAGGTGTCTTGCAAGCGGTTTTCTTTTCTAAAGTGTATTTTTTTTAAGTTGCTAAACCTTGAGTGTCTTGTAAACTATTTTGGGAAACGTCACTTTGTTGATTATGTGATGGTCTGCACGTGTCTTGATTCTTTTAATTTTTTATTTATTGATTTTAATAAAAAGCAATGGGACAGGGCTAAACTAGCTAATCAGCTTCATTCTGGTTTTACTATGTTATTCTGAAACTATAAAAATCTGGCTGTTGTGTGGGGAGTTGTGGGGAATTTTTAGATTCCCTTTTCACTCTGCTGCTCATCAACATGTGTTTTGGTACTGTCACCTCCCAAGGAAATGGAGTATGTTTCTGAAACACTGTGCTAGGAGATAGTAACAGCTCGCGAGGATGCTAATGAAGTCTGGGGGCTGGATGCCTTTGCACATCTGAGACTCAACTGTGGTGAGGTCATCAGAGTTTCTCATTCAGAATCACTTGAAAGATCTCACTTAAGCATCACGGCGTAGCTGAATTCTGCATCTTGCACTCTGGATGTTTCAGAGCTGCCTTATATTTGCTATTTAGGGCAACAGCTTTACGAAATCAAGCTTATGGTGTTGCCTTAGGCAAGAAATTGCAGCAGCGAGACAGCTTTTCAAGACCCAACAAATTGTTCAACGCCAATAAATAGCTCTTTCTGCATTCTTGGTGAGAATACTTTGTTATCAGGTTCTGCCAAGAGTTGAAGGTCGGTTTTTACTGACAATATTTTACTTTTGAGGCAGCAAGCAAATTACTATATTCACAATCACTGTGGCTGGGTGAGGCCTTTTGCAGATTAGCCATGCAATAGATGTGAATACCTATGAATTAAGGTCCTGTCCAGTATTCTAGGAGGCTTATTAAACCCACATGTGGTTGTATGCAAATGCAGCTGTACAGCCTCCAGAGACAGCTCTGGTTTACTTGTTTTTACTTGCTTAAATTAAACGCAAAGGAAATGTTCCTGCATATTGTCTGGCAGAAGTTTGGGGGTTGTGCACCGTACTCCCATCTGTTGGGATCCATATGAAGGAGTCAAACATGATCGGCCAGGCACTGGTATGATGGGTGCTTTGCTGGAGTTCATGTGCCTCTGGGGGTTGAGCTGAACTGCTGTGGAGTCACTTGCCTGCCCATTATCTGCACTCTCTCAAGCTCTAAGTACCAGAACAGGTACTTGGCTTGCATACACAGCAAATCCACTGCATCAGCTGGAGTCCTTTTTGGCCTATTAACTTGTTTAGTACCAGTCAGCCATAGTGGAGCCAAGCTGGCCGGGCATTATAGAGTAAGGTGTCAATGGTTCCACTTATTTAAGGTACTTAGCTCTCTGGAGCATGGCAATATCATCTAAGAAGATCTCTGTGAATGTTGGGAAGAAATCATGCTTAATTACCAAAATGTCATGTACATCCAGTAACAGATGTAGTCTTTGTGCTTCATGCACTGGCTAAATGACTTGCATCTTTAGACAGTTTCAAAATTTGGGCTACAGATATCCACTACAGCATAAATAGCCAAGTAGATGACCCAAATAAAAAAAAAAAATAACAATATGATTCTATTTATTCAGTGTGACTTCTTTCAGTTTGACAAGCTATACCCTGTTAAAGGTAACTGAAATATATTATGAATAAAATATCTTGTGTTCCTGCAAGGCAGTTGAAACAAAGCAGTTAAGTAACTGAGAACATAGTTTTTAGGATACTCATCTCTGGAATCCAGAGTTGTTTTCCTGGGAAGGCTTAATACTGTGTATTGGTGATTCAGAAGATGACAAACAGAGTGTGATACTGCATTCAGTGCATAGGTGACAGAAGAAAAAAGATAAATAATTTTAAACCTCATTCCTTTCTAGGCTTCTCCACCCGACTCAGTGCTGCAGGGAAGTAGCTGTGCTCACTGAGGATGCTGAGCCCAGAATAATTTTCTGAGGGCTGTGTTAACTGCTTTAGAGAATTCACAGAAGATACAGTTTCTGTTCATTAAAAGAAAATGAGGAAATAACGATGGTGGTGCACAGGATTTTTATGTACATGTGCTCTTTCCAAAGGTGGAATATTAAGGCTCAGTATTCATTGAACCCTGGGGTTTTCACCCTCATTGTCCCTTTTTCTGTTGTCTGACAGAAGCAGGGAGTGTTCTTCACCCCTGTGCTTTCAGTTACGCTTCTGCACAGTCAGGAATGTAAATATCTCTGGGACTGAACTGCTCAAGGCTTGCCTGTGTCTGAACTGTGATCCTCCCATGAGGTGCTACTCATACCTTACTTTATTTGTGGAAAACAAACTGTATTAAATGTTTTATATTGGTGTATTAAGAAGTTGTTGTATGTATACTTTTGAATATTTCTAGTAAGAGTGTAATACTTTGCCCTTGTAGCTCCCTTACACCCCCCAAAAAACCCTCTTCCGTGTTTCAGTCTGGCTTTAAAGTGTGTACTCTAGCAAATACGAGGCTGAGCTGCCATTAACACTGCTTTATTTGGAAGTGCTAGGTTGAAGGTTTTGTTAGATGAGTTTTGCTTTGTAGAAGTAGTGGTACTTCATACCAAAGAAAATGGCTGTGCTCAAGTTTTCTGTCTCCTCTTTGCAGGTTTGAAGAAAAAGCTCAGACTGACCCTCTCAGTGCACTGAAGTACCTGCAGAACGATTTGTATGTAACTGTGGATCACTCAGACCCCGAGGAGACAAAAGAGGTAAGGATGAATGGTCCTTGTCTTAGTTATAAAGAAATGTAAACTGTGTTCTCATGTGAAATTTTGAGCTTCTTAAACCTTGCTTTTATTCAGTTTGAAAAAGCTCTACAGGTGCATGACACTTTGCTGTATCATGTATTTCTCCACACTAAAGATCATACTGCTTTAGAAACAGTCATTTTACAACTGCAGTTCCAGATAAAATAGCTGTTGTACTCATAATAGTGAAGACTAGGCCTTTGTTTTAAATCCAACGTACTGGTGTGTATTTTGGGAGACTTAATTGAAATGTAAACTCTCTGAAATATCAGGAGTCTGTAGTTGGTTGTGCGCTAGAAAGTGGATAGACTCTCACTCACACTGCCTTTTGGCTTGTCAATATTAGTTCTGGGGGAGAAAAAGAGGTTTTTCTCTAGATTATAAGTATTTATGGAAGTAGATTGTATACATACATTGCTTGCTAACCTTAGAATATTATTTCTTCTGTCTTTTGAATATTATGGAGTAGGTATGTTCTTTTATTTGTTCCAGGAATTTGTTCCCATTTCCTGTTTTGATTTCATTACTGCAGTATGCCTCACTTTACAAAAAGGATTAAAGAAATAGTGAAAAGTGTCAGATAAGGTGGTTGATTTGACTCTGCCATTAATTTCCACATGGAACTTGGGGCAGCCAGCTATATGTACAAGTGTTCAGCTCCTGACAGGTAGATGAGGAAGAGGAGACTTCTTGTCTGGTTCTTACTCTCTGTTAATGACTTTGGAAGTGGTGTGACAGCTCCCTTTATAAAATTGTGATGGGAGAATGGACACAGTAACTCCATGTTGAGTCTCTGGATTAAATCACTTAATCTGGTAGATTTAATTTATGACAAAGAAAAGATTATACAAACTCTAAAAGCTTTTGGAGGAGAATATGCTTCTTGCATATGCACGGTATAGAATTGTAGGGTTAGAGTTAAACAGGTATTTACTCATCAGGATCTTGGAACTGATCACATTTGTCATAAATTCTGCTTAGCTTTTATAAACAGCTGATCCAACAAAACATTTAAGTGCTGTCCCTCTAAGATCTCTTAGATGGTTTCTCATTTAAGTTGTCCCTTACCTCAAGTAGTTTCGCATACTTTCTAGTAATTTCTAGCATAGAAAAGACAAATAACAGATAATCCTGCTTTTCTTCAGGTAGAAAAGGGGTTGGTTTCCTCCCCCCACCCTGGCCATGAGGCATGCTTTAGCAGGCTCAGCCCAATTATGCTCCATCTTCCCAGTGTGGTAGAACTTTCCTCTTCCTATTTGAACCTGTAATAACCTATAATATACAGTGACCACTTTCATGCTCCCTTCTCCCTCCCACCCACTCTAAGACTGTCCTCTGTTCTCTGATCTCCCTTTTTGTCCATGTCATACCTGTGTGCTGGTAGCCCCGTCATCCCTGTGAAGGCCGTGTGTCTCTTTGGCCAGTTACTCCTAAAGAGGTCTTGCATCTCATGGCTGGCTGTGCCTTTTTATTGCCTGAACAGAAAATGTTTGTGGTGTGATCAGCAAGCTCCTCTCCTTTTAGTTCATGCTGCCTGCTGTTACCAGCAGACCAAAGGAACTGCCATAAAGGCTGCACGTTGTGCACATCTGGCACAGGAAATCCTTTAATATTCTGTATTTGATTTTCCTGGTTCAGTGTGTAGTATTTAACTTGTCCATCTTGTAAGAATGAAGAATTTCCCTGACTGCATTGGCTCCTCTGAGATTTTGTGGAAAAGTAGTAGCTTTGTCATACAAAGTAGAAATAGAATAAAATGTATTTTCTTTAAAAAAAGTTATCCCTTTTAATAGAGCATACTAGTGTTCTACGCTTCTATGCTCTACTGCATCAGCTTAGGTAGCTCAATCCAGCTGAGCTGAATATACTGTCAGTCCTTTCTCTGCAGACCTAACAACTGATCCAAACAAAATTCAAGAGCTTCTATCCATCAGATCAACACATACCATTCAGCAGAAGTAAAGCTTCTGTTTCAGTGGTCTCCTAAAATAATTTAACAATTTCCGGGAGGCTTTTTTGTTTGTTTTTGTTGTTGATTTTTTAATTGTGCTGATCAAAAAGCTTTACCTTCCAAAGCTTTTTACACTGGAATAGATCATAGAATGGTTTAGGTTGGAAGGGACCTTAAAGATCATGTAGTTCCAACCCCGCTGCCATGGGCAGGGACACCTTCCACTAGACCAGGTTGCTCCAAGCCCCGTCCAGCCTGGCCTTGAACACTTCCAGCAATCGGGCACCCACAGCTTCTCTGGGCAGCCTGTGCCAGTGCCTCACCACCCTCACAGTAAAGAATTTCTTCCTTACATCTAACCTAAATCTATTCTCTTTCCATTTAAAGCCATTACCCCTTGTCCTATCAATGTATGCCCTTGTAAAAAGTCCCTTGTAAAAAGATCTGCCGGGGATATGGCAGAGCGCCAGCTACTGCACTGGTACTGACTGGGTGTATTTCCAGTTGACGTCAATTTACCTTCCGGTTATCACATTGGGTTGGCTTTTTGCTCTGGCATTACATCTTCAAATAGCTCTTGTGCTTTCCAAAGGACTGACGCAGGCTTTTTGGATTCCGTATCAAATTTCAAGCACCAGTTTGATTATGTATCTCAGCCCAGACACCTACATACTCTGTCTTTATTTGTAGTTGAGATAGTCTTAATTAATATCAAAGGCTATATATCTGATCGGCTTGTTCTGTGTTGGGTACAGCCCTGAATGTTGGAAGGCTTCTTAGTGGGGCAAATGTTAAGGGAATCTGTTTCTGCCTGTTCTTTCCCCTCTCTGTATGGCAACTGTGAAATTTGGGGAGGACTAAGCTGAGTAGGTTTATCCCCAACTTTGTGCTGTAGTTCTCTTGGAGACTGGTCCATATGGTTTCATGTTTTACGGACTGAGATATGAGTAGTGTTATATAATGTTACAAGCAGAATTTCGCTTTGAGGTAAGGCTTACTCGCTTTATGATGGAAGTAATTTCTTCTAATTTAGTTAAGCAAGTCTCTTCAGCTGTTTTCAGTTGGATGCCAAGGAAAATAAACAGGCTGTTCTTGAAACTTACTTTGGCGTTAGTAACCCATTTTGTTTAAAGTAGCATGAATGATTGATGGTAGGAGCATACTCCCAGATTTTTGTTCCTTTGTTGTGAATTTTAGGGATGTTAATAGGGTTATGGTTTTATTTCCTTTTTTATTATTCTAAAGTGAAGTAGATGCCTGCAAGTAACAAGTATGGCATGGGTGCTTGTTTTAGTAGCCACAGGCTATATGTTAGCTCTTTCTCTGCTGTTGCCCACAAATGCAGATACAGTTCTCTTCAACTGTGATTCTGCTTGAAATTGCTTAAACCTCTTCAGTTAGTTCAGTTTTTCCCATCCATGAATCTTTTTTTACTGGCTTAATAGCTCTGACACTGTATGTAAAGGAGGGTAGATCCCCAGAGCTCGTGGAAGTTTGTCTGTGTATTCTAGTTCACAGAGAGATCAAAGTTGTGTACAAGACTGTTATTTCTTGGTGTAAAAATTTCTGGTGGCATGGGTGGTGTTCTATTTCATATACACACAGATGTGCGTTTGCTGGTAGTTTACAGCTAGAGGCTTTTAAAGATAAAAGGATGGTCAAAATAGAAAATCAAGATTAATTCCAAGTTTTGTACTTATGTCAAGGAAAAAACAGATGCCATTAAAGCACAAAAACATCAGTTGGGCGCATACAAGGCTAAAGGTGGTGTTCCTTGAACGCTGGAGTGATCATACCCAGAACTTTGCTGCTGCTTAGTGGGCTATAGAAGAAACCAAGACAATACAAAAATGGCCAATGCTGCCCAAGTAAAGGAGAGTAAGATGACTTGGTGCATTCAGATAGAGATTCAACTACTGGTGAAGCTCAATTCCGTGGTTGCTATAAAACTTGCAGTGTGTTTTTCTTGGAGCACGGTAGGAGAAAGAGCAAGGACCTGGAGGCCAATTTGAAGCCTGATTAGCTTTTAGACTGAGGCTGGAGGCCGCCGTTCAAGGCTGCTTCATACTTTCCATTCTTAAGACCTTGTCTTTAATAAATTTGCCAGATAAAGTCAGCAGGGCCCAGAAGTATTGTTTGAGTCTGCATTAGACTGATATTTCTGGGAAAATTGAGGCCCAAATGGGGAAAAATAGTTCTAGGAAGGAGCTAAGAAAAGCATGCTTCTCTTCTTCGTGTCCTGCTGTGATTCCTTGTAAAGCCTCAGAGTCTGAGTGCTGCAGGAGCAGAGGCTTTGGAGCCAAGGAGCCCTTACAAAAACAGTGTTCAGCCTTCCCAACTTCAGCTAGTGACAGCTCTGTCCTCAAAGCATTTGAGCCTCTCTTTGCTTCTCTGAGCCTACGCTACGAGCCATCATCCCAACAGCACTGGTCAAAGCTGTGAAACTATTATGCTGTGATCTGAGCACTTGCTGTGCAGACATTATGGAGGAGGACTCAATTCTGATTCATACAACCTGCCGGCTATCCCAAACAAGAGTTACTCATTCCTCCTTAGTGTTAACATTTTCATTTGCGCAAAAGGCAGAGGCGTGCTGCAGCAAATACACTAAAACTTGCATGGGTTGCCACGTGGCAGAACTGCTTTTTTGCTGTAGGTAGAAAACTAGATGAAGTCCACACAACTGATAGAACGATGTTGGAAGCATGAAAGTCCTAAGTTGGAAAATGCCGGAATTAATATTACCCATGTAGTCTTAATTTGGCCTCTTTCCAAATGTGGTTGATTATATGAGTTAACCTTGTATTAGTTAGCCAGATGTATAACTAATGCATCAGAGATATGACTAATATAGCCTTAGATTAACTAACCAGACACATTTATCTCTAAGGAATCCCTGCCGCAGTTCAGAAGGTGGGTTGGATCTCTGAGAGAAAAGTTAATTGTGTAACAAAGGGAACTATGGAGGCTGAATTTGGAATGGATGAAGCCAGCGAGCCAGAGGGATTGTTATAAGAAGATGGGTGGTGGTGTGATTAAAGCAGTTGGATGCTTCTCCTGGATAATTGAATTCTGGTCTTGCCTCTGTAGCAGAGTTGCTATGTGACGTTAAGCAAATCGTTTTTCCTAGATGATCATTAATTGGGTGTCTCATTTTGGTACCTGATGGGAGAAATTAGAGGTGTGGTTTGCTTGAGGGCTTTGCTCTTCTGGTTGCAAGTGAATTCAGAAGCTGTTGCATAATACTATGCATTTTGGAAAATCAGATTCTGGCAGTTTCAAATAGGGGACCCAAAATTAATCAGAACTTGAAGTTCTGTCTGTTACGATAACAAGTAATATGGTAGAAAAACGGATGAAGAAATTAATTCCTTCTGTAGAGCAGAGTTTGAACTTCAGGAAGAAAAAACTGCATTGGATATATGCTGTGAGTGGTGTGCAGGAGATCTGGTCTTGTAGGCGGTAACCGTCCTGTTCGGCTGGAAAAAAGGAGGGGTCCTTTGGGAGAACATCAGACAGTTAGCTGGCATTGTAATGCAAATGCAGAGTGAAACAGCTTAGCCTCAGTGCTGTCCGTAAGTCATGTTCTTAACTTAGGTACTCGACTTCTCTGTCAGAAGGTGCTTTCTAAAAGTGAGTTGATACACAAAATACGATTTCAAAACAAACAACGAACCTCAAGGTTGACTGAAGTGCAGCATCATCAGTGAAGAAGCAAAGATACACCTTCCTCACAAAGCTGGAAGGAAACTTGTAGCCATGAAAAACCCATCACACCTAGCGCAGATGAGGCTGGAATACTTGGCAGAGGGTCTTTTCAATGGATTTTTGGTCTCAGTTCAGCAAGTCAGCTAGCTGGATCCTGCTTATATAGTCTCTTAGTTGGGCATCCTGAGACCCAGCCTCAAGCATGGCTTGCTTTCTGTTTACAGCAGGATGGCTGCTGGCGTTGCTGGGGGAGGCAAGGGAACCCCTTGAAGCATGTGGCATCTGCTTTGTCCCAGTGTAGCCAGCTTCATGTGCTACCAGGCAGCTGGCAGCAGGCCCATAAGGCAATTGTGTGGGAGGGAAAGATGGCCAGGACATGGCATTTGCTTTCAAAAGTAGCACAGATTTAGCCACCGGTTTTGTTGGAAGTTTTGGAGCTATTTATGCTGGGCATCTGTTTAAGTACGTTGCTGATTTGGAGCCAAGCAACTCTTGCAAGCTACGCTAGCAGTGAAATACACATGTAGCGTTGCATTCCCTTTTGATTGCATATAACCAGACCTTGCACTCAAGAGGGTACTTAATCAACCTCTTCACACTGTTCTGCAGTTTGTCAATCCTGTATCTTTCTAACCTGTTCTTAAATACCCCCAGTGCTAGCTTCATGTGATAGCCGCCCCAAAAGATGCAAACTTAGTCCAGCACACTACTTATATTTCTATTCCAGTTCTTATTTTAGACTTTTTTTTTTTTCTTGATGTCATGTTGAAACTGATCTTGCTGAAGTGTTTCTGTGGCTTCTTGCCCATAGTTGTGGATTTATTTTTTTGAAGTGGCCTTCTGCATTTGTGACTTACTGCAGTTTCCTCCTTGGTCATTTTTCTGTGGAGGCTTTGCAAACCTGGCTCCTTTGGAACTATCTTTATAGAGCTTGGTTTTCAGACCACTTTTTTTTTCTTTCTTTCTAATGCTTTCCTCATATGTTGCTAATTGATACAGGGCATCCAAAAGTGATTGCCTTATTGTGGATGAGACTTACGAGCCTTGGTAACAGCAGGACTACTTGATTTATTTGAAGATCCTGTTTCTCTTCATGCATTTTCTATGCATTTGTCATTTTTTCAATAGGATGATACTGATCTATTAACTCCTAAATGTGTTTTCACAGAGCCTATGCACCCCAGCCTGTTTTGTATAACTGATTTTTCCTGTTTATGTTGAGTTGCACTAGGCCCTAGTGAATTGCACCTTGATCCATCATTGTAAGCTGCATGAAATGGCAAAACAGTCTGAAGCCTTTCTGCTACATGCTGACAGTCTGTCTGAGCATGGTGTAAGGTCTGTGGACTTGGTGAACATGCCCTGTTCTGTCAAGCAGGTTATCACTAAAAACGCAGAATGATGCTGAGCCTGGGGCACAGATGAATCACTTCTGATTCTTGGCTTCATTTTGATGCCAAACCATTGATGGCTACCCACAGTAAAGTTATTTGACCTATTTGCCATTCCCTGTTAGATTAGTCTAGGCGATGCCTTGCTAATTTGCCTTAAATATCATGTAAAAGCATCAGAAGTCCTATGAAAGTCAAAATGGACAACATCTATTGCCAAGTCCCATCCGTAGGGCATGCTGCCTTGTAGAAGAAATCAGACTGATGTGATACGACTTGTTATTGCCAAATCCACACTAGCTGCTACTTGCCACCTTCTCCACTCCTAGATGCCTGCAAATTGTCTGTGTTCCCTGTTTTTTCTTGAAATTGTAACTAAACTGATGGATATGGAATTCGTGGCTGTTCTTCCTACTTCTTTGCTGAACATACTTGCTTCTCTTCTGATTTCCATCCCCCCCTCCTTCTTCCTTCCGGGCTGTGTGCTGTAAAGACACACAGACAGGATATAAAAGATTACCAGCCTTTAAGGGATCAGCTGATTCTTTAAGGAAACATGACAAAGCACTAAGCGTTGCTGCTACGTGGGTAACTGAAAACAGCAGCTGGGGGCAGAGGAAGATACTGTGTGCACTGTCTATCAGTAAGATATTAAAGGAGAATAAAACCATGAATGTGTAACTTAAAATGTTTTTACTCAGGATTTAGATGTTCCCAAGCAAAGAATGTTTTTTAGTTAAAAAGACATTGCCTTAAACTTGATGATAGGAGCTTCTCTGGCAGTTTGCAACAGTTCTTGCGATTTAAAGCTTTCTCTGTTGTTCAGGTTCATGCTGTGCTCTAGCAGTTACCTGTTTTCGTGCCATCTAATCCTTGCTCACTGAGACTGTACCACATTCATCCCTGGGAACGCTGTTGTGTGGAAGAGGTTCTACCTTACTTCTGCACTGTGATATCTGCCAGAGAGGCAAAAAAGTATATATAAAAAATCAGGTTTTAGGGCTCTCAGTCAAGTACCTTTCATTGCATCAACGCTGCTTTAATTCTAGGAAAAAACATCCAACTTGCTCTGCCAAGGTGGCAAATTATATTGCTCATATGAAAGTGTCTGCTGCTGTTATTCCTATGTATGGCACAGTAGTTCTAAGGATTGTGCAAAGAAAACCCAGCAACTCTAAAGCCACTTGTATCTCTATTAATCTTTTGGGGTTTTTTCCTGTGCAGTTAATAACAATTTTATTTCTTTCTTTGTCCCTCCACCACCTCTTCTGCAGTTTCAGCTCCTTGCCTCAGCGTTATTTAAGTCTGGCTCAGATTTCACCACTCTTGGTGAGTATTGTGTATGAGAAGAATTATACTATCTACGTTCCCTCCAGTAGTTACTGTTAGTTTCTACTGGGTTTTACATCAAATTTTATAGTTCATATGAATGCTGTAGGCCCTTTTTGGTTTGAATATATGAAGTGCCTCTATGTAGACGTTTGAGAGATTATTTGTAATGACCAGTGTCCAATGCCTCAAGTCCATATTTAAAACATCTTTCACCACTGGTTTTAAACCCATGCCTCCTGGGATCATTTTGTGTCTCTTATTACATCTGATCCTTCACTGTTACCCAAATAAACAGAAGCTTTGGTCAGAATAAAGCACCTCCTGTCATGTCACTTTGGAATCTCACAGCATGGCTACGGCTCTGTTTGCTGTGATAACTGCAATTCCTGGAGTAGTTTGGTTCGCTCTGTTCTTTGCAAAACTAGTTCTTTGGGCAGAATGTCAAGAGCAAAGAAAACAGTGGCGTGTAGGGCTGGAAACGGGAGGTCTGAGCCAAAGCTATAATTTGTTTCACTATTCTGTCCAGCTAACTCTCTTAAATAGTTGAAAGAGTAATTCTGGGCAAGCTATAGGAAGGCTATAGGCATAACTTACATTCTTGTAATGATGTGTTGTCCTCAAGTTACTGAGCTCTTGCTTGGAGCATGAATGACTTCAGTTTTTGATGGATGCGTTAATTCCCAATCTAAGGAATCGAGGGAAGGAAAAAACCTACTGCACTATCTGCCCTGCTGGCTGAGGAAGCTTTTGCTGAGCTTGCGTGGTTTGGAACGCATTATCTAGTTGATGCCATAAGATGAATTTTTTAAAGGAAGGAAACCCAAGTTTCAGATAGAAGCCCCACCCCCCCACCCCC
>JAVJGI010000060.1:63592867-63635628 GCA_035590275.1 Ibycter americanus | reverse complement strand
TTCTAAAAGATTAATTAGGTCTTGACACCATGGTTTATTCAGAGGTTGACTTTATAGTTAAGAGGATACATACTTCTAAAATAAATAAAAAAAACCACCCAAGCCCTCCTTGATTTGATTAACTTGGTTGACTTTGATTAACTGAAGAGTGACTTCACTGAATTAAAAAGCATTCCTTTGAGATACCAGTGATTGAAGTAATACAAAGCAGAAGAAATCATTGTATGTGTGCTCTATTGTTCTTGCTGCTGATGGTTTGAGGATTTGGATAAACAATGTTTCTGCCACAGATTAAACCCTTCGCTGTTGGGAGGCAGCACTGCACAAAACTAGTTTGCAAAGCACCTGTGTACCATGGTGCAGCCTGGGTCCTCGATGCAAGTCCAGTGATTAAATACCAACTCTGACTTGGGACTCCTACCGTCAGCAGAGCTTGTCTGAAGAAAAACTGGAAACAATACAAGTACCAGTTCTGGTTAAGAGAGTAGTGAGGATAATGAGGAAAGCCTGAGGACAGGAGAAATGAGGCACCAAATAAAAATAGCTACACAGATTTTGTTTTCTGGGACATCAGAGCAGTCCCCTGAGGACTCTTCCTTCCCCCATTTCTTCAGGACTGTCAATGAGCTTGACAGCCATTTGCTTTTTACTTTTTATGGCATTTGATTGCAGCGTTGGCTTGGGCTGACGTGATCTCTGTGTGTATAAGCACATAGTAGTGGGATGGAGAGCTGGCAGCCTTGTTAGTTAGTTAAGGCAGAAGTAGCAAACAGTTAAGATCTCTCCAAAATGGACAACTGGTGTATTCCTCAGCTAAACTGAGTGTGTGAAGTAGTGAACACTGACTTGCTTTCCTCTATTTTTCCTCCCCCAGGATTTTCAGATGTTGACCACACGTATGCGCAGAGAACTCAGCTGTTTGATACACTAGTTAACTTCTTTCCAGACAACATGACCCCTCCTAAAGGCAACCTGGTGGACCTCATCACGCTGTAACAGAGCAATCACTGGACACGTGGAAGAGGGGAAAAGCATCCATTTTCAGTATTTTAATTTTTTTACTGCATTGATTGACTGCTGGGATGAAGTAATATAGTAACCCCTAGGTGTTTGAAAGGGGTTTTATACTTGTATGGTGAATCCCTGAAGCTTTTCCCTTGGAGTAGGTTAATAAAATGTAACTGATGTACTTCCGACTAAATATATATATTTTTTCTGACTTTGGATTTTGAGTTAGCAAATGTAAGATGAAAAGGTGGGGGGAAAGAAAAAAAAAAAATAAAACCCAATCATGCAGTGATCGTTTTTGCCTGTAGGGGAAAATTGAGATTTGTGAGTTGTCTGGAATTAAAAGATGATGGGTTTTATTTTGGGTTTCGTAAGAAAGCAGGGTGGGAGGTTGTTCTTTGCTCACTTGTAGCTGGTCATGATATATTGCTTTATCTTACAACTCCATCCTCAACAGCTGAATAACTTGGCAATGGGATGCTGGCACGCGTTGAGGTAATAGTATTGTATGTGTCTTGAGTCTTGTAATCGCAGTGTGTCATGTGAAGGGGAGCACACGTTACAAATTATTTGTCCCCTTGTCCCAGAATCGGGCTGACAGGAGCATATAATTGCATCTGATACCCAGTCTAAACCTGAATGTACCTACATGCCGATCTTCTGTTCTCTGCAGCCTTCCACTTATACCTGACAGGCAAGTGGGAACCTCAGAGAAACCACTGGAAAAAGGGAGTGCAGTTGTCATCTGCACAGGCCCCTTTTCAGGGATTGTTTGGTTGTCGCTGCTGGGCTCTTCCCATGAGAAACCGTGCAGGTCCTCGCACAGCGCAGCAGAACTGGGTCTTCCACCACATGCACACCCAAACTCTGCAACCTGACTCCGAGTTGGGTGTAGGATTTCTGAGGCAGATTGTCTTCGTTTACATGCACCTATGCTTCTGTGTCTGTTCGTCAATGTGTAAATGTAAAGAGGATTGCTCCAAACAGCTTGTCTCCTTCCTACGTAGTGCCGCTCATTCACCTTCAAATGCTTTTTAGACCTAGATCTGAATGTGAGGGAGGCCTATTTAGCATAAATCTCTTTGAAAGCAAGCTGATGCATATGTATAGAAAATATATTCTTCCTTGCTGAAAGCCTTCTTTATAAAGAAGGTGAGGGCTTGGTGCTGCACTGTGAAGTGGAATGAAGGATACGCATACCCAGCATTAGAGATTTTTTGCATTCGGTGTCGGTGAATGTTCAGCACAAACTGGCAGATGTAAATATATACGAAACTGCAGAGCTTTATGTCCAGAAATGTTCATGCCAGTAGGGTATCATCACTGCACCCACCATGGCTACGTGACTCCTGTTGAGCTTGATGGAAGTCTTGTGTGCACAAAGATGATTTGGACTCTTGAAATAAAGAGTTAGTGAAGTGTCTTTTTCAGAGCTCGAGTGTCTGCTTGCTTTGATTGCATTGTATTGCCTCTTTATCATGTTCTTTGTGTGACTTTTGTAGTCCTGGTAAATTAGAAATAGATTTAAAAACTCATACTAGTGTTTAATCACTTAGAAAGGAACAATATGTTAGAGGTTAGGCTTTTCTTTGTCTTCAGGGAGGACTATACAAATACAGTGTTTTTAAGTAACCTATAACTTGAGGCTGTTTAGACATTATATACTTCAGTGGATGGCAAATCAGATGTCTGTGGAAGAATCCACTCAGTACGTAGTGCAGTAAACTAAATCTGATGGAATTGTTTCTTTGAAACATCGCTTTTTTTTTTCCAGTGACATGGAAAGTTTTACGTCACTGCTAGGCTTTACAATGTGCTACCTTTGCTGACGCTTTAACTAAAGTAGAGCTTACATGGTACAAATGTAGAATACCAGAAGTGCTATACTGGGGGAATATTCCAATTGAGGCATTGTGTCCATTGAGATTGAACCAAGCACTTTCAATGCACCCAGCCAAAATGCTGCAGCCCTATAGTACTTAAAATTTGAGTGCTGTTGTGCTCCCTTATCACTTGATTTCATTGTCTGTGTATTCTCCAGCTTCAGTCAGATGATTAATTACTTTATGTGACAGTTTTCTAATCAAGTTCTTCATAAACTTTTGTGTGTACACCTTTGATGACTACATGTGAGGCTGAACCCAAAAGATACAACTAGACTGAGGAGCCCCAGAAAGCAGATGGTAGAAGTTTAGGAATGCCAAAAGCTTTGTGAATGGTGTTGCTGGTGAGCAGTGCATCATGTCAGGCTTGATTTGTGTTACAGAAATTCGATCAAAACCCATTGTCCTCTGCGTCGGGGGTGCATGCAAAGCCTGACAGCCTGGTTCAGGATTTTTGGGGTTTTTTTGTATCATAGTGTAAATGACTGATTTGTCTGAGCAAGGTGAGCATTGCTTCTGCAGGACTGACAATCCCAGCTAACAAGAGCACTTCAGGATGATCAAATATTGACCTACCTTTATCCTGAGCAGATCGATTTCACCTTGCACAAGTACAGTTTATGGATTACAGCTGGTGATTAACCAGCAGAAGCTATTTGCTCAGCTTTGGAGTATTTGTTGAGCAGCAGAGGCACCCTGTGGCCAGAGAGGTTAATCCAAAGTGAAGGTTCCTTATGGCTTTGCCCAGGGTCTTTCCTGGTTCTGTGTCCTTAAAGGTAGGAGTCAAAATTAAATGACTTATTTGCGTTGGTGCATGCTACGCTACCTGATTTAAAACCTAATTAAAAATTCTGAGCAGTGAAGTATAAATTTCCTTCCAAAATAAGCCACTTATTGACAAGCAGTTACAGGGAGAGTTTGAATTTAATTACATGCAGAGCTTTAAAGATACCGGTGATATTCCAGGAAAGCGTTGGATGTGATCATTACAGAAATACTGAAGTATAAACAGAAAAGAAACCCACTTGATCTGAAAACAGCCACCTGAAAATGTTTCACAGCCCAGTGCATGCAATGTTATAAATATACAAGCTGTACTTGAGAAGTCTTTGAACCTCATCCTTGCTGCTTGCAGGCTGTAGCAGAGACTGCTTTTTAGCTTAGACAAGACAAACATACTCTATTTGCCTTTACCTTATAATATAAGGTGACTTTGTGTATGGATTTAACACCACATAATCTTTGCACTACAGTAGTTTATCTCTAAATTATGTGTTAACTTGTAAATAAGGTATTGTAACAGAAAGCATCGTTACTTGTCAGAGGGGCTCATTTATGATGACTGGTGTCTTTAAAGTCGAAGTTACAAGGTTATGGTATGTTTTTTTTAAAGCTATACGTAGTCAGGATGGGATAAACTTGATACAGACATCAAGACGTTGGTCCTGATTTAGCTTTTTTTTTTTAAAAAAAAAAAATCCTTGTGTGATTCGTGGGTTTGGTTCTTCACTGACACTGGTCTTCAGCGTAGTTGTCCTTATTATATTACTCAGTAGATCATCTCTTTGGAAAACATGAAATTATTCTTTATGCAAAGTTGTTCCGGTCAAGTGACACATTTTCCTAGAGAAATAAAGCCCTTCAGATTTGATTTTTGGTCACTTGGATTAGGCAGAATTAAGGGAGTTTCTTAATATTTGTCCTGTACAACCCCTCATTGTAGTCACAAGGCAGAAGTCCTAAAGAGTTCTCTCGAAATTACTTCTCCAAGCAAGTACTGCTATCACAGTGTGACCCAACATGTTTTCTTGTGGCAGAAGGACCTGCTTAGATGATGTTGTTAAAAATGAGATTATAGCCACCTTCTTGTCCTTTTTCTTGAGGATCCCATTAATTAATATTGATCCTGGGGAGATCTGAAGGGTGATGCAAAGTGGTTATTGAAATTAGTTGTATTTTTTTTTCTCTTCTGGCCCTTGTAAAGGTAACATTTGTGATGTATTTATTCTTAAGTATCTCTTCCTTTTGCTGAATACAATGAGGAAGGAGAACTTTATCCTGGCAGTGTTTAGTTTGCCCTTTCTCTGGACAGGATCTTGGATGTGTAGTTTAGGTAGTTGTATCCAGTTGTGTAAATACATGTCTGGGGTTTGGTTCTGTGTGCCCAGGATGGCTCTGTGTGCATACAGGTACACACTAGCTCAGGGGTCAGGCTGGAGGTTCCTACCGGAACATCAGTTAGCAAAATCATACATTCATTTTTGGAAAATCAATCTGTGAAGACCCAATTGGAAAAGCTTTTCTAAGGTACTTGCCTTGTGCGGTGACAACAAGAGCGAAATTAGAAGACTTTCCTAAAGAGCATACTGAAGTTTCCCTTTGTGAAGATTGTACTGGAGTAAGGATGCAGCGACAGGTTTAAATTAAATTACTGAAACTTCTTGGTCACTGATTATAATAACCTAGCCTGAAAATTTAAAGATTGAGTAGTCAGTAAGCAAATTAATTGGACCCACCTGTTTGCAGGAGGGCAGGCTCTTTGCAGACGTGTGGGGCTAGTGGCAAGGGGTTGTGATAGCTTTGTCTGTGTATTTCTTTCATCAGCAGCCACAAGTGTCAGGGTCTCCGTTAGCTGTTTCTTCTTCCAGGAGAGACTCCTTCCAAGCAGAGTAATGACTCTGGAAGAGTGTTTTCCATAGGGCTTTGTGGAACAGCTGTTTTCTGAATCATTTTCCTGATGTGTGCAAATTTTGAGAAGGGAGTTTTCTTTGTCATAAAGTTGTATGCTGATCTTGCCCTGCTGTGCCAGCCTGCAGTTGTGGGTGCCGCAGATGAGTGATAAATTCAGAGCAGTGTTCTGAAAAACACCTGGAACTTGTTTGTTGCTCTTACTGTGAGGTGAGCATTAATGCTGCCTCTTTCAAATGCAGGAGGGTGGCAGGTACCTGTAATGCTAATACTATTAATTCTCTTGCTGCCTCTTGTATTTCAGAATTTAGAAGGAAATACTTCTGTAGAGTTTATCAAGTGAAACTTTAGTATGAATTAGCTCTGTGCAACCTTAAACTTGAATGGCTTTACATCTCTGTACATGCGGTGATTCTGTTGATGTAATGCTGTGCTGCTTCTGGGGAAAATGGCAAAAATTATTAGGTACATTTTCATTCGGTACCTTTGGTTTTTGAAGTGGAAAAATGTCTTGTGAAACCTCGAGTCCTGGTGAATGCTTTGAATTTTAGCTTATTAGTTGGCTTGGAGTTAAGGAATGGTTTGGCTATTGTCGAGTGAAGTCCTAACAGTAAAAGCAATTCATGTATATCTCTGGAAGTGCTTGTGTTGTTTTATAGCTGTAGTTACTACAAAAACAGAGGTGGTCCCAGTAAATAAAAAATTATTGCTGTTCTGATTAGGGGGAAGTTTATAGAAACTTTGAATGAGCTTGGCCAATTTTAATTAGTACACGTGGTAATTTGGAGATGGGCCTTACTTTGTGAAAGGAGAACAACTATGTGACTTGTTCTTCGTATAGATTGGTAGGAGTACCTAAGCTGTAAATATTGTGGAAATGTAAATGTACTGTCAGAAGCTTGTTAGTGTATCTAAATGCCTATGGATATGGTAGAGCTCATCTTATCCTGTCATGGAAAAGGTTATGCTGGAAATTATTCAAGCTGGTTGTGGTAATGACTTATAGGCAAAATCCCTGTTTTTACTGAAAGCCTCTATTACAATGAGAAGTTGGAGTGGAAAAAGTAGATTTACTGTACTGGAACCATTATAATAGTACATGGCTCAGCGCTTGGATAAATTGACTCCAGATGTTTTTATCTGTAGGCAGTGGATCCAAATGCGGTTTTAGAGTGGAAGCCAGTTAATGACCTGCTTATTGCCGTTTGAGAGTCCCACAAGAAAACATCACAGTTGATGCCAGCAGGTATACTTCTGGTGTTCCCGGCAGACGCCAACTGAATGGCGTCCATTTGGATTATCCATGTATGCTTTGGATAGTGGTTGTGTGGGCTGTTTATAACACCAGCTATACGGTTTAGGTGTAGAGGTTTGCAAGGCAGCGTCTTCCCCAAGCACAGATCCGAAAGGTAACGTACTGCTGCTGTCTCCTTTGATTTCATATACTTGAACTTGATTTGTTAGCGATGAACTCCAGATACTTGCTATGACCTAAATTCAGTGCTCTGCTTCGGAATATCTGCAGCCACAGACTTGCTTAAGCTGCTGTCGGTGTATCACTCAGTACCCTGAAATCTTAATTTATGCTTGGTGCAGGCAAAGGTACATGTTGCTTCGGCTTCCAGCTGTATGCTGTAAGTCAGCACAGCTTTTACTGATGACCTGGAGATTGTTTGAGTGCTGTCAGAAATCAGCTCCAGTGTGGCATTGCAGTTCATTCCTGGGAAAAGCAGCATGAGTGAATAGCTCAAAACTGGCTCTACCAGGCTAGATTTTTTGGTTTGCTACTTGTTTGAAAGGAAAATCTATCACTAGCATATATGCTGTCCAGCATGATGGTCAAAGCATGGTCCCTTGGGTATTCCCCCATTTATTCTGACTTTTTCTTTCCCTGTGTGACTCACTGTTCACTGCTGTTAAAATGCTGTGCCTTCAGACTTCCCTGAGTTTAATGGAGTACCTACTGAAGAGTTAAAGGTTAGAGCTGTGTGGTGGTTATTAAGGCATCAGTTTCTCCATGTCACATCATTATACTCTAGTTGCTTCCTTTGCAAAACTCCTTGTTGCTGCCCCTGAAACAGTCAGGGAGGATCCTTGTGATTTACGTTGTTCTCCCCAAGGGCTGTTCCTTCTCTAGGGTGACGACGGGGAAGCATGGGAGCAGATTTCCCAGCAGCATCATAATGCACTGTCAGCGTTAACACCGCAGCGTACACCCGTTTACTTGTGCCCCTCCGTGACCCAGCATTCAGCACTGTGGTAAGCCTTCCCGCCTGTCTCGGCAGGGTTTATTTTGCATGGTCCCAGGAGTGTGATAGCTGTTTGACAGAAGGAAAAGGTGATGATGCCAACCCTCGAGGTGTCCTAAGTTTCTGCCACTTGCTTTCATCATCCCAAATCTTTCACCAGTGGAGGGCAGCAGCTAGTAGTTGGGGTGTTCGGATTATTTTTGCAGTGTAGCAGGGCAGAGGGAAGGGGAACAGAAATAGGTTTGGGGATAATGTAGTGATGGCTCATGTAAGCATGTGTTTAAGGTGTGGTCTATCTTTTGTGGAAGGACTTTTAAGACTCCTTTGACTAGTAGGTCTGCTGTTTAAAGCTGCTTTTTATTTTTTTTTTTTCTCTTGTGAGCTGGATTCTCTGGCTCTTTCTCGAATGGAAGTAGATGCAATATCAGGATCTTCTAGTCTTGGAGCTTCACCTTGAGCTTGGCCCTCTCTATCCCAAAGACACCGGAGAGACTAATACATTATTTTTTTTTGTAATCCCCAGTCCCTCTGAAGCGTTTGCAAGGAAGCCAGCTGGGCTTAACGTGGTTCAAACATACTAGAGGTTGTGCAGCACAACCGGCTATCAGATCACGTCTGGCAGGCTTTAGAGATTGTTAAAACCTAAAAATGTTCTGAGCTTTCTGATGAAAGCTGCCAGTGAGATTAAGGGAAATTAGCTGCTTTTTAATTAATGTGGTGGTGGGGAGGCTAGACCACAGTGGTGGCTCCAATGGTTGCAGTCTTCTCCACATCCCAAGTACCAATGGACAGGTTTTTCTCTCCAGTGATGAGAAAATACACTTTAAATATCCTGACTTTGTAACTAGCAGACCAGGGGATTCAAGAATGACTTCATGTTTCACTAAATAGAAGAGTGCTGCAGCGTGTGAACAGTCTGTTCATTGAAGAAGCCACTTAGAGGCTGAAAGTGATTTTTTTTTTTTTTTAAGGTTTTGACAAAAACTCAGTTCTTAAAAGGGGAAAATGGCTTTTACCAACCTGTGCTTTCTTAGTTGCAAGTCAGTGACTTCACTGCAAATAGTCCAAGTCTGAACAGCGGCTGATCCTTCTGCCTCTGCTTTCCCTGTAGTAATACGCACTATTCACAAGGTGACAGCCTGATTTCCTTCCTCAAGCAGTGTGGAGTGCTCCTATACTGGAGAATACTTTTATTTAACCATAGAGGAGATAACTATTGTGCCACTGACTTGTTTTTCCTTCTTGTCTACTGTGGTAATTGGGAAGGCAAACTAGCAGTGGAGGCAGAATATTTCCTCCATCTCTCCCTCATCATTCCTGTCCTCCTTCCCCTCTCTCCCTCCTGTTGATGTTTTGATGTGCAAAACACTTCTCACTTCAGAAGCTGCTGTGCTGGGTAGTGGAAAAGAAAACAAAACTCTAGTTATTAGTAGCTGTTACTATTTACTAAAGCTGTATTTTCTGCTGCATCTTCCAGCATATCCTCCTCCACAGCAGGAAATGAGGGGATGCTGGGGAGATCATAAGCCAGAGGAAAGAGCTTAGTTATACAAGCAAATATGTGTATGGGAGTCTTGGAGGCCCCCAACCTTGCAGACCACTTTGCCTAGGGACAGAAAATGAAAGCCTGTTAGCTCCTTCTCAGTTAATGGGAGCTGACATTGCCATCCTTGTGGTTGGTGGTGATATGCATCTTGTACATTTAGATGCTGAGATGCAATATGCCTCATTTTAGAAGTATTGAGTCTCAGTAAATATTTTTCCTTTGAACATTGTACTTTGAAACTGCTGAAATAACCTCTCTTTTGGATGAGTTGATAGTGTAGGTAAGATCTGGGTAGCTTGGGGTTAAACATAGATAAGCTGGCTGGCTGGACACCATCACCTGGTTAGGGGTGCTTTTTCAAGCTGTTTCTTTGAGCTGTTGCCTCTACTCTTGCTGTAGTGCTGTACCCTGTGATGGTTTGTTTGTCTGGATCTTCAGTGTGTGTTACCTCATCCTCCACACCCTTGTGTGGTCCCCAAAAGCTGGTTATCCCTGTGTAGTGCTTGGAGTTGTGAGTGTCCACCCCCTGCCCGCAATTTGGCCCTTTTTTTCTGTTTTGGCATCTGACTTGAAGCATGTGCATCTCAACAGCAGTCCCACAGACTCCGGTGTCTGTCCTGCAGTTGTTGTCTCGGACACCTGACCACAGGAGAGCTGAACCGAGCGAGAGGTGCAGACAGCCCTGGGCTGGAAAGGAGTGTCTGTGGGGTGATGAACGCTGCGAAATGCATATGTGTTTTAATAGGCAAGTCAAATATTGACTGGTCTGGTGTTGAGCCCATGGTGGTACAGGCATCGTTCCTGGGCTCTGGTGATTCCTCATCCTGCCCTTTTCTTTAGAGATAAATGGATGGTCTTTGTTCAGCCTGGAGTGTTAATTTTCTTCCTTGGCATAAATCATCTTTGATGATTTCTGGGTTGATATGTAAGTCCCATGCTGTACATAAACGAATGAGTGATATGAGGAACATCTACAAATGTAGTTATGTTGTATGTAATGTACATAAGGAGAGAATGTATTTTGTTCATTTTTTCTTAATAAAAATGTATATGCTAGCAAGGGTGTTTATTCAAGATCTCTTTGTTTCTAATGTGCCTTGCTTCTGAGCATGGAAACACGTCTGTAAAGGTGTTGTAATGGTGCAGAAACTGTGAAAATGGTGGCACGTTCTGTCTGGGTGGGAGGCACTTGCTGCTGGAGGAGCCCATCGTGTTCCTCTGCGCTGCAGAACAGCTGAGAAAATACCCTGTTCCCTGAAATCGGTGATGGGCTGGGTCGGTATCCCATAAATCCAGTGTGTGCTTAACAGTTGCAATAATTTTTACTGGGGAGGAACACTGAGTTAGAACATACGCTGATGTAAACCACTGATTTTTAATATTTGAATCAACATTCCTTTTTCCTTATTTTTTTTTCTTTGCATAAGTGGAAACTTAACCTGGAACAACATGTTTTATTTTGTGCCCTTGAAGGCAAATGGAGATGCTGAACTGCCTGCACTGCTGCTGCCCTTGCATGATGGCCCTCCTTCGTCAGGATGTTCTGGCTTAATGGGTGAGGTTGGATTCCCTCCTCCACAGCCTGACCGGAGTGTGAGGAGGGGTCGCAGGCTAGGAGTTAGGATGAAATGCAGAAATAAGGGCAAGCTGCTACTCCCTTTTCTCCATGAGAGTAAAGGCACTGGTAGTTCAAGCAGGTGCTTTGGCCATGGTGGGGCTGCCCTCACCCACATCAGCTGAGCATCCCACCCCTCCGAGGCTTCTGTTTCTTTTTTAATTAAGAAAAGTTTTCCACCACTATTGTACTTCTGCGTGGGGAAAATACAAGTTCTTGCAAGGCTCTAAGGTCTGGATTTGTTTTGCTCCTGCTTGTCCAATGTTCTCACACATTCTTGCTAGCAGGACCGTGCAAAGCCTGAGCTGGGTTTCTGAACAAGCTCAAACCATATCCAGTTGTAACATCTACATAAGGGACAGCTGTGGCTCTTGAGCCCGAGCTCTGCTCTGCCTGCCCCTTTTCACTCAGCCAAGAAACGAGTCTTTTACATAAGAATGTTTATTGACAGAAATACATGATGCTTTCAAAATATATTTTTAGGAAAATGCAATAAACTCTACAATCCAGTTCCTCAGTAAATTCCAGTGTAAATCAGACTCCTGTCCTCGTAAGAGATGCTGCTATACAGTACGTAAGAGCTCTAGTATATGTGCAAGGTCCAACGGGTAGCCGCCTTGGGAAACAGGTTCTCCTGCAGTCCCTTACAGGTTATGTCTTCTCCTGTATGTCTTCTGTAGGCAACAGTCACAGTATCAGCCTCATCAGTTGGGACATGGCACTGTGAGCGGGAGATAAATGGTCCTAAAGTATTTGTGTTCCTTGTAAATCTGAAAATAGAAAAGTCTCTTGCAAGGACATCTGAGCTGCTTGTAAAACTCTCACCCAAAGGTAAGAGCAATAATCTCTTTGTACAACATGTTGGATGTTAAAGCTGTTTTGGGGGAGAGAAGAGGAGCGTGGGGAGGGGAGGAAGGGCAGGGAAGGAGCAAATGCCTGGGTAGGTTATTTTTTTTTTTAATTATTTTTGGTCTAACAGTTATGGCTACGGTCTACGAAGGGAAGGATTAAGGCCAAAGATGCTCATCACTGCATTTCCTACCTGATTTTTTTTTTGTCCTTTTTCAGAAAAAATGTTCTCAACATAAAAAAAACATACTGTTTTTTTCTGTGGAAGTAGTTCTTTAAATAGGGGAAGGAAAATCTACTATAAAATATTAGTGGTTTAAAAATATGGTGTGTGGAAAAATAAATAAATGTACAATTCCTATTCAAATATAAATCACTATAAGCACTTGCTGAGCAGTTAATACCTTCGCTGGTCTCTGCTCGGGAAGATTTAAGGTTGCTTGATCTCAAGCCTTTGTAGGGTTCTCCTGGAAAGTCTTTGGACCTGATTCATTAAAGCACTTTGGCATCTCTTCGCTGGGAAGGATCTTTAGGCACATGCCAAAACCCGACTGCCTGGAGATGCTCTGCCAGGGGCATCCTTATGGCACTGCCAGCCCCCACGGCCAAAGCCTCGCTGCTGCCCTGTGTTGTTGCTGCTCGCATTTTCTGTGAAGGCCAGAAATGTGAGGTCACGGACCTGCTGCTCGTCTCTCAGGGCAACTGGGAAGCAAACGCGCTCACGAAAGCAACTGCAAATGCTGGGACCGGTTCTTTGAGCCTTGCTGCAACTTTAAAGAGCTGAACTTGACACTGCTGGAGCAGGGACAAAGCTGTGGCGCAGGGTTATCAGGGCAGGAGGTGTTTCCCTGCTTTGTGTCAAATTTTGATCCCCTACCAGACTTGGCCTTTAGCTTTTACTTTTTTTTTTTTTTTTCCCCAGTTCTCCCCCCCTCCCCTCCAAAATTACTTCCCCATAGTGCAGAGCACAGATAAGTGAAGTGCGCTGAATACATTGCTAATGAATAGCAGGAATATTTACATAGAAAAATATATAGGTTTGAACACTTCAAACTCTGCCCTTCGGTGCAGGAGACAAGGGAGAAGAGCCAGTCCCTTTCAGAAGACTTCTCTTCTGCCAGCTTCTGTCTTGGGGTTGAGCAAACCACCCCAATCCCCTCCTTTGTGAGTACTCCTGAGGACCAACTTGACCTGGGCTTCCCCCAGTTTTCCATTGCTCGGCTCTGCTTTTCCCCTCGTTCCAGGCAGCCACAGGAGCGGATCCCCGTTGTGTTGACTTGGTGGCAGAGCTCAGAGGAGATCACCCCGTTTGTGCGTTGGTGACTGTATCGTTTATGGCAAGCAGGGGAGAGGAAGGGCTGTGCTCGGGCATTGCTCTTCATCTGCAGCTCCTCTGGCTCACAGAGGGCTTGGGACCACCGCCATCCTGATGTGCTGGGAGATGCACTCACCCAAGTGGCCTTCTGGTCCTCTCCTCTCTTTCCTAGGTGCTGGAGGCCGGAGCCCCGTGCTGATCCCTGCCTCTGCCAGGGCTGAGCTGCTCCACCAAAGCCAGAGCAAAGGTGTGAAACTCTCCCCATCCTTTCAGAGTTATTTGGGAGCTGTGATGAGTAGAAAACCAGAAATGGCCTCGGTCCAGCTACCTTCTGCTCCTGCATATATTTTCTTTTTCCCTCTAAAGACTTGCAGCAAAGGGAGAGCTGGACAAGAGACCAAGGGCTGCAGGACAAAGCTCACTCCCAGCTTTGCTGCTGAGCTGGAAGTTTCTTTGCAGGTCTCTCATTTTACTGGCTTTTGAAGAAGAGTTTGAGAGTGTGGACTGAGCTTATAAACCTTGTGGGGAGGAAACACCAAGGGCTGTACCGATGGAAAACCCTGAATACCACCAAGCTACCTGGCTCATGCTTCTGTTGCTTTTTTTCTCTCTTCTGCTGCTTGCGCAGCAAAACGTGACCACAAAAATCACAAACCATCACGGTGCACATAACCCATGGCCTTGGGGGAGGATGGATGTGGGTTGTGAGATGCTGCTGCATAATTACTGGAAGGCAATCAACACTTCTGTAGGGAAATGCAGTGGCAGAGCTGGTCTGTGCTGGGGCTGGGCTCCTGCACCACGAAACCCCACAACCTCTTGCCTGGGCTAGTGACCAGGTATTACTCTTGATCTCATTATACCCTTCCTAGGAGGGATGACCTTAAGGAATTACTCCTTTTCCTTTCCCTCCCCCTTGTATCAATACAAGAAGTTGCTGTGCCCCTCCTGGTCTCCAGGCGGCTGCAGGATCTGTCCCACAGCCCTTTGTGGCGCAGCTGGCCAGCAGCGTGGGACTGAGCATCACTTGGCACTGCTGCATCCCTTCCGTCCCGCTGGGCCTGCATGCGTGCGTTTGCCTATGGCACAACACGGGGCTCTTGTGCGTTTCAGCCGGCAGTTTATGGGGAGAGGATGGAAACTGGATTAAAAAGGGAACAGGCTGTTCCAGCTTTTTCTGCTCGATACCTGGGTGTCGGGGAGGGCAGAGCAATGACTAAACAGCGTGGGCCAGAGGATTTTTCTAGCTCTAATTGCCAGATGCTGGTTTGCTGGGGGGAGATGTGCTCCCTCTTCCATCCTATTTACATTAATTTCTTTTTATTTTTGAGTCCCTTGGTAGCTGGAGGATGCAGTTGCCATGGTCAGATGTGGGATGGGATGGGACATGCTTGGAGGAGACACCAGCAGCTTTTGGGGAGCAAAGCCACCCCATTTGCCTATGGCTGGTCAGGTCTGGCGTGGCAGGTCCTGCTTGAGCACCTGTGGGTGATGGAGGGTGCTTGTCTGGATGCGGCCACCATGGTGGCTTCTGTTGACCATGCACCCCAGAGCCATCTTCTTATGTTCCTTCCTCTTCCATCCTGCACCCCACATGGTGGCACGAGGGGCCATGATGGTTCATTAAGGGATCTTCTGGGGTTTGTTGAGAATTTTGCCTTGTTTTGGAGTTGTGTGCGTGTAGGGGTTATGGAGGCTTTTTTGGGGGGTGGTGGTCGTTTTTTGCTTGATCGAGTTCTATATCCTATAAATGTGTGTCCTCCTCTTCCTCCAGGTCCTCCTTCATGAGGGTGTCGAGAGGGACGATCCAGCTGTCCCCCAGCTCACCATTGAGGTTCACCTTCTTCTCCTGCATCTCGGAGGAGGTCTCCATCACCTCCAGCGTGGGGTTATCATGGTAGCCATTCTCCATAGTCTGCAGCTCCTCAGTCAGGCGCTGCTGCAAGGAAAGAAAACCCAGAAACCCTAGTGAAAAACAGCTTGGCTATGCTGTGTGTGCCATCTCGGGGCCGTCACCTCCCAGCCAGCTGTGACCGCTGCCCCGTATAGATGTATAGAGACTTTAGAGTCTATATACAGAGACTTTCACAGCGAGGTTGAGGCTGCGGGCTGCAGTCGGTGCTGGTGCAGCAAGGGGATAGCATGGAGCTGGCGAGAGAGAGACTCTGCTAATGGTGGGAGGGAGGAAAGAACAGCCAGAGACCTGTGGAAAACCTCTGGGAGCAGCTGCCAGTTTCAGCCTGGCTGGGTCATGGTTCCCCAAGGACCTTGGGAAAAGGCTGAGAATGGCTGCCTCATCCCAACCCTGCATCCCAGCTCCTGCCCCCTAACTCTGTTCTTCCCCTCCCCTTTCTGCCCCCCATCCCTTTTTAGCTGCTTTATTATTATTCTCCTCTTTGACCCGGGCCAGCTCCCAGCTTGCAGATACTGCTAGCCCATCTCCCCCTCCATAAACATCACCCCTTCTCGTTCTGGAGCCCTTCGTGGAAACCAGGCAGGGAAAGATGAATCAGGCACTGTATCACCCTGGTCCTTTGGTACACTGTGCTTCAGGCTCCAACCCAGCCCTTCAGCCCCTGGCAGACCCCCCCAGCCCATCCTAACTTTGCATTCACCACGGTGGTTCCTTCATCCCCATCCTGCCCTGGTGGGACATGGAGGAAACTGCAGTCCTTGCTCAGCCCTTTTTGGGGAGTGTAGAGCTCTCAGTGGGCACCCCTGTTAAAATCTGCCTGGATTTACAGCTCAGTCTGTTGCAGTGCTCCTAATAAATGTTAGGAGACAGGTGTGGGAGGGAATCAACAAAGAAGGAAAGGGATGGAGAAGCAAAACCGCAGGGCTTGGCACTAGCAGGGGGGCTGCGAAGGTGCTGCTGGGGCTCCCCTGGGTCACACGTGGCGGAGGGGATGTGGGCAGAGATGGTGGGATGCTTGTAGCAGAGGAGGCACGTGGGCCCTCGCGGGAGGTGTTTTGCCCTGTGGGGTTGCTGGTACAACCCCAGGGGGATGGATGCTGCGCCAGCGCTTTCTTCCTCCGTGGCAAGGCACCCCCCCCCGCGCCGTGCAGCAAGGGGAAGGGGTCTTTAAAGCTGGGCTTTAGTAAGCTTTAGTCCTGTTAAAAGCTACTGAACCCTATCAAGCACCGGGGGTGAGAGCTGGGGGTGTTACGGATGCGGCACCCGCCCCTCCGATCCCTGTGTTGGAACTCACATTAAAGATCAGGGCCACATGTCCATCATCAAACCCGGGGACATCAGGGTGGATGTGCTGGTTATTTCCAAGGTAAAACAACAGCAGGATTTAAAAGGAGGGGGTGGGGTGGGGGGTGAGGAAGGGAGGGTTGGAGAAAAATAAAAAAACTTTCAAGTCATTTTTGGAAAAGAAGCAGGAGGAAAACAAAAGAAACCACCCAAAAGCAAATCCAGAAAGGAGTAATGTGTTTGATTTTCTAAGAACTTATTGCAGCTGCTTGGGAGAAGATCTTTTCTGGTGTTCTGAGCAAGAGCCATACTGAGGAATTGGCATCCCTTGCTTTGGTTCTGCTGCCTTACCCTGCGGTTGGTGGGTATTTACCTTCACAGCCTCCAGCCAGGGCTGGTACCTGTTCCTCTGCACCACGTTACCTGGGAGACGTGCATTCCCATCACTAAAATATACCCTGTTTGCTGAACAACATGGGGAAGAGTGTTACACAGCTCCCTGTCCCTGCTCGGATGCTGTTTACCCCAGCCAGGGATATTTTAGCTGAGGGATGGCCAGGCTGCAAAACCCCGTAACCTCCAAGGGGACCCAGAGCGGAGGTCAAATATCTGTTGAGGTCTTGTATCCTCTTCCGTTCCCTCCTGAAAAAATCAAGCCTGGCAAAACCAAGTCTGATGCTGGCATTGGTTTGCTCTTCCCTGTTGCCTCCTGTGTTCATCTCCATTAGACTGCAACATTTAAAGCAAAGGCTGCCTTATCCCTCGCCTTCATGCAGCTCAGAGGTTGGGACCCCCTGGAAGGATGGTTTAGGGGAAAATAACTTGAAATAGGATGCAGGGGTTTGTGTCTCCATTGGGAGTGTGGTTTACCCTAATTGCATCATTTGGCCTCATTTTTTTTTCCTCCTTTTTTTTTTTTTTATCACCCCCACCCCCACCCCTCCTTTCTGTTGCTGTCTGTCCTCCGGATCTAAATCCTCAGCAAGAGCAGCGGGAGCTGATGCAAACCTCGGCTACGTGGCAGAGCTCTCCCCGCCGGTGCTGCAGGGCGTTGGAACGGCCAGACCTTGCAGGTGCATGCTACGCTAAAATCACCCAGAATTGCTTCCTGAGATAAAAATACTAATTTTGTTGCGTGTCTGTTCTTCCTTAAATCCTGCTGCTGCTCTGGAATTTGGCCCTGGCCCAGCTCTTCTAAAGTCTGAGCCATGCAGCGTCGATGCCCTCCTGTGGCCATCCTCCTGCCGTCCTCCCACCCTGCCAACAGCTCCGAGCTCCCTGCAGCCCCTGGCATCCCTGGGGAGGCTTCAGCGTGATGCTGGTTACCCAACCCTGCTCGTCCCCTACTCAAAAAAGTATGTTGAGAATTTTTTTTTAGGGGGAGATGGGGGTATAGATGGGATGGGTTTGGAGGGGGGTGTTGGGTTGAGAAAGCTTTTCTTGTCAAAATTATGACCTGAGGATGCTGCTCGGCTGCCCTGTGCCCTGGGTCGCAGCGGGGATGGGTGCTGCTCATCACCATACCCCACCACCACCACCACTAGCTTCTCATTCCCTGGTTTTCATCCTGGCTCCCCCCTACCCCAGCACCCCCCAAGAGCAGCTTCTCCCCCTCTGGAGCATCCACAGCCCTCGGGCACCCCTTGAGCCACACACGAGAGTGGTGCCTGCTGGGCAAACCAGGATGGTTCCGCCAGCAGAGGGCAACACTGATGATCTTCGTCTCCTGAAGATGTCTCTGGGACAAAAAGGTCTTGGGGTACCTGTCCCACCCCCTTCCCACCTTACCTGGTCCTTCTTTTGGGAGAAGCGCTGGTGGCAGCAGCCATAGATGGCTGCGATCAGCAGCAGGGAGCCGGCCAGGGTGACGATGGTGATGATCAGGGGCGTGCTGAACTCATCGTTGATTATCATCTCTCTCTCCATTTTGTCATAGGTGATGTTGGTGATACCAAGCTGCCACAGAAGGGACAGGTCAGCCCCCAAGGAGGGCCTCCTGTGCCACCCACCTTGGGGGATATCTGTGGGGAAGCTGCACTGTGACCGGGCACTGCTTACCTCCTCTAGCTTGTCCTTCTTCTCCTTCAGCTCCTCGAGGACTTTTTCGGGTTCCAAAGGGACTGGGGGAAGAAAGAGGTTGCAATTAGCACAAGGCTGGGGGAGCAGGTTGTGCCACCATCTCCCGGCCAGTGGGGTGATCCCCTTTCTAGAGGAGGTGGATGGAGATGTGTAGGCATGAAGCCAAGCCTTGCAGGTGCCTCCACAGCCAGATAAGGAGCCAGGACCTCTTCTCCTGGAAGGAGGACAGCCCCAGAGACCCCAGTCCCCACTACCCCCAGCCCCGGGCTGTGCACAGCCTGGTGAGGCTCTCCACTTCAGTGGGTCATTTTAGAAGTAAGACCAGCGAGGGGATGTAACTGGCTCCTCGGGGCCATGCCAGGGTGGTGCAGGATTAGTCCCCAGGGCCCAGCTGCCCTGCCCATGGTCGCGTGCTGGAGGCTGGACCCCCCACCCAGTCCCTGCCCTGATGATGATGATGGAGCTCAGTCCTTCCTCCCCATCATGCTAGGGCAGTGTGATGTCTCCATCTTCCCAGCACCCTGGTCCTAAAGCAACGTTTCAGCACCCCCAGGCTCAGCTGGATTTCCCCAAAGGGCTCTGATGTGGGCAAGAAACTCCTCTTTGTGGTTCCTTGGGAAAGGATTTGAATGGGGCACTGGATTTTAACCACTGGGGAGGAATTTTTCTGCCTGGACACCGGTCCCTGCCTTGACTCATCATGGATGGGACGGGGCTCTGGTGCATTCATTGGGGAGCAAAGCTCATTTCTGGGCTCGTGCCTCTCCTGAGCCATTGAGATGGGGGAGCCCCTTGGACAAGCTCTAGCAGATGTGCAGGTTCTGCCAAGCCTCAGGCTGCGTCCCTATGCCCAGGTCCCTGCTGCCAGTCCTATCCTGTCCCACTCCAGGCAGGATGATGGGATCATACTCACGGTGCACAACTGCCTGCACAGCCCACTGCTGGGAGTGGGGCTCATGGGAGGTCAGCATCACCGTGCACGTTTCCCTGCTGGCGTTGAATGCGTGCTGGGCAGTTGAGCAGAAGCTCTCGAAGAAGGAGACGTTGATGCTGGCAGTCCTCCACTCCGCCTGCAGTGACAGCAAGGGCTCAGCACTGTCCCCCAACCCAGGCACAGCCAAGGAGGATCCCGCCCCATCGTGAGGGATGCTGTGGCCATCCCCATCCTCCCCCATCCCTTTGCACTGCCTGGCTGCCGCTGGCGCTCCCAGAGAACAGGAAAAGTTTAAAAGTAGTTTCTTTATAAGAAGCTGAGCTCTTGGCTGCTGTTCCTCACCGGGGCCCTGCACTGGCCTTATCTGAGAGCCACAGCTTTTGGCGTTACAGGAATAGCAGGTCCCCAAGGGAAGCAGGGCAGGGGGGCCGGGGGAGGCTGAGGGGCCGTGGTGGGAGCAGGACAGGGCTGTGCAGCCCCCCTGTCTGCAGCCCTCCCACCACCTGCATTTCTACCCTCTGTCCCCACCATGACAAGTCCCTGTCCTCCCTAGAGCTTCCCCATGGCTCTGTGGCTCTGCAGAGGCAAGAGAAAGTCTTTTGCTTTTGGATAACCTGCAGCATCCCTGGAGAGGTTAGCCGGGATGGTGCTGGCGGGATGGTAGAGGGCTGGATGGAGCTTGCACCATCTGCAAGGTGCTCCCTGAGGCTTTTTGCATCTGCTCAATGCTTCACTAAGGTAGAGATGATCACTGTGCACAGATCCTGTGTGCACAGGTCCTATATGCAAATATGCTGTATATACAGCTCCTATGCATGCAGGTGGTGTATGCACAAGCACTGTGTGGACAAGTCCTTCATGCACAGATGCTACGTGCATAAGATCTTGCTTGCACAGGTCCTATGTGCAGAAGTCCTCCGTGCACACTGTAGCGAGGCGCCAGGCAGCACGTGCCCTGGCTGGGAAAGGCTCTGCTCCTGCCTGTTCCAGCACCCCAAACCTTCCTCTCCTCCTCTCCTTCTGCAACACTGTCTGCACCGGGTCCCACTCATACCGACGGCCGGCAGCATCCCGCTTGCTCCACTGCAAGGATGGGAGCCACCCAACTGAGGAAGGCACCTAATCTCACCCCATCTTATCTAAATATTTGGGAAGCCGCAGTGGAGACAGGATGCACTTGCCGGGGCGGAAGACCGGTCCTGGGCAGAGTGCGAGGGTGAGCTCAGCGTCGTGAGGCCCTGGCTGTCCCTGGGAACGGCCGCTGGCCCTCGCCTGTCCTTTCACTTTGCACAGGGAGAAACTTCCCGCCCCTCCCCCACCCCCCCCGGACCCTCTGTTGGGTCTGTACTATCCCGGCTGCATCCCTGGGAAAAGAGCTGGATGGGAAACCTGTCCCCAGCCCTCTGCCAGGGCAGCCCATGGGCAACAAGATGAGACCTTGGTAAGGCAGCATCCCGCACAAAGCTCGTTCCCAGTGGGACACGGGGGAGAGGGCTACAGCTTGGTCAGGGCGGTGTTTTTATCATCTTTGCACGCTGGGTTGTGCTCCTACGCTTTTATGTCCTGCAGTTCATCAGTTCCTGCCTGTGCAGCATTTTCTGCTCAGCAGAGGCATGAAAAGCCTCTCTGCTGCCTCCCTGCATCCCCCTTCCCCAGGTTTTACAGCAGCTCTGCCTTCCCCCAGCCCTTAATAATGCACCTCTCCTCCTCCACCCCATGGCGGGGATGTGGAGGGGGAAAGACCTTTAAAATCTTTTTTTTCGGGGTGGGAAGGGAAATCAGATATGAGGCTAAACCCCAGCTGAGCACCGAACCTCTTTGCTGCCAGATGGTGAGCAGTGCCCAAACCCACTTTAGAGGCAGGACTGTGGGGATATACCCGTGCCGGGGTTGGAGAGGGGCACGCCAAGGTCCGCTGCAGCCAGCGGGGATGCCCCGGCGGCGGTGCCCTGGCCCTGGCAGCATTCCCCTCCTGCCGCCGCAGCCACTCGCATTCCTTGGCCAGAGTTGACAGGCGCTGCCGAGCAGCTCAAATCCGGTTCCCACACTGGCGGGGACCTAAAACTAACATCCCCGAATGAGGTAACAGCACTTGAGTCAACAAACCACCCCCCCCCCCCGCCAGCTGGATGGGGCAAGGGGGACCACGGCCCTGCTCGGTGAGGGGGTCCCTCTGCCTGTTCCAGGGGCAGTCCTGCTGTCCCCAGACTGGTGGGTGTCACACAACAAACTCCCTCGGGCACCTGGGTGCGGGTTTAGGTGGTCCCGCTGTTGCTTTTGCATCCCCTGGCTGGAGCAAGCTCTGGTGCTCCCCAGCATCCTCCAACTTATCTCGCTGGGCACATCCATGGCCCAGCTGGGGACACGATGGAAGAGGAACACTGGGCCCCTGGGAGGTGGCCACAGGGCTGTGTGGCTCAAGCACAGCTTGGGGGACACCAGCCACCTCTGACATCATCACCTCTCACTTCACCGAATGCATTTTGGGGTTGGGATGAGGAACAAAGCAGCCATCCATCCATCCATCTATCCCAAGGCTGGAGCACCCCAAGCAGCCAATGAAAACCCAACTGAAGATACACTTGCTAGCCAGACCTTGGGAAATGTCCATGATTCCTAGGTTCAGTCCCAACTGTTTTTCTGGGGTCCCTGCAGTGCCAGCGCTGCCCCACAAGCCCAGCTATGCATGAGGTGGGCTGCTCTGTGTTGCCCTCTCCCCTGCGAGGTGTGATCTGGATGTCCCCCACCACCGGGCCCCTGCGGGACCCTCGATGCTTCCCTGGCTTCTCTCTGGAGCTGAGCTTTTAGTACAATACTGCCCCGGCTCTGGCTCGTTCTTGCGGACCAGGATTGGAGCCGTTTCTGGAATGCTTCTCCTTATAGCGCACACTTTCCTGTTTTCCCACGGGTGGCGAAATGCAAAGGATTTTTTCACTTTGCCGTCAAGATTTGGCTAGAGACTTGTTTATGGGGCCTACAAAGCAGGGAAACCAGATAGTGCCATTTCTCTGTTATCTGCTCAGCTTGGGAGGCACAAAATTTGTTGCAATTTTCAGGAATACGCCGAGTGGAAAGTTAACGGCAAGCGGGTGGGAGGTGTTTTGGCAGCCGAGGAGACCGATGCTATGGGAGGATGCACCCTTGCAGTCTTTCTGCAGCTGTTTTGAGGCATAATTGGTATTTTGTACTAACAATGCTTCGGCTCGTTATTATGCCCAGAGGAATCCAAGGGAAACAGGGTGGCAGACTCGCTGGCTCGCCAGCTGCAGCGTGCCGTCGCCCAGCAGAGCGGGCAGAGAGGAGTGACGGATGATGCCAAGCTGTGATGTCTGCCCACCCCTTAGCTTCCCGGCGCATCACTGTGCACCGGCGCTTCCCAGCCTTACCATCCCCATTTACAAAAAGCCTCCTGGCACAGCTCCAGCAAAGCCACGGGGAGGACAGAGGCTCTGTGCAGAGCATAACTGCACCCAGAAGGAGGGGGGAGGCATTAAACACCAGCACAGTCATAAGTCGCCCAGGTGCTTTAGGCTCCAAAATTAGATTTTGTCAATCTAATGAAATGTTTTTATATATTCCATAGAAAATTTGATAAGAAGCTTTCCCAGCGTGGGCATGGCTGCAGGTTCAGACGTTGCACAAAGCAGGGCAGGGGATGGTCTCAGGAGAGGCTGTGCTGCTGTTGTGTCTGGGCCATGGGCATCATGGTAATAAGGTCCTTCCTTGGAGTCATCCCCAACATTAAAGGCAGCTCGGCTAAGAACATCATTGTGTCTGCAGGTGTGTGGGCAAGGAGCATTTACACCAGGCAGCAGCCAGAGCAGGAAGGTGATGACCATGAGATGGCAGCAGACAGGCGCTTCACCTCCTCCAGGAGCATGGTGGGTGCTAGTGGGAGGTCCAAGCCCTCTCCAGGGCTGCCTGGCAGGGCCACCACCAAGCCACAGGGAATTTCAAGAGCTGCCATGGTCAGTGAACAATTGTGCTCATCTCAGCATGTATCTCAAGGGGGTTTATGAACACAGTGTGGCTTCACTTTGCACCTCACCACCTTACACTGAAGTCAAGTCAGTCCATTTTACAAATGGGACAGCAGAGGTTCATGAACCTGAGCAGCTATTTCTGATGTTGTGCAGCATGAGCTGTGAGAAGGTCCCCGAAGTGCCAATTTCCCAATGCATACGCTGCCTCGGCAGTGCTGAGATGTGCAGAGCATTCTAACACCAAAACCCACCCCGGAGCCCTACCCACAGCTCACATAGATACAGTCACTCTGTCAAGATCTCAAAGATCTCAAGATCTCACCACCAGCCATGTAGTGGCGTCTCTTCCTCTTTGTCATAAACTTAAAACTTCAGCCTATTTAAAAGTTATTGATATATTGCAGCTTCTCTATTACAGGAAACTCCTAGTTTCCACAAGAATCATTTTGAAGGTGGGTGTCCTTCAGAAAAGCCAGTAGACAGTATCCACCCACTAGAAGAAGGGGTCTTGGTGTATAGCCTTGGGTTGGGCTTGCCTTTCCCCAGCCTTGGCACTACATTTTAATACTCCCTGATCTTGTAGAGGGTCTGAAACAAATGGAATGGAGTTTTTTGCTCTCACTGTAAGGTTCTATGAGAGCTGATATAGCATCGAGGAGCATAGTGAGTCCCAAACTCCAGGCTGCTGTGCTTCCCAGTTGCTCTGCAGTCGGATGCCACCCTACCCCAGCTGTGAGGGTGCAAGATCTCACCAAGTACACAGCAACTGTGGAGGAACTCCACATTTTTTGCTTGGGTTTTGAGATGAACTTCTGTCCCCTCTGCAAAGGCAAAAAGCTTTCCTGTTACCCTTTGCACAGGGAAAAATTTCACCCTCTAACATTTCCCATTGCTCTTTTTCTGAGACCTGGGTGGGCTCAGCTGGTCCTTCTACTTGAAGAAGAGCACAGAGGCCTCTTCTCCTCCTGCCATATCCCCCACCGCGTTATACTGCTGAGTGTGACTTTGCATTTACCACTGTATACCCTGAAAGTGGTTGCATCTTATTTTGATGAAATTACTCTCATCTCTGTAGGCTCGCCCGCTCAGGATACCACAGGTTAAAAGCTGATCTCTGACAGCGACACAGCTGCTGATCTAGCACAGAAGTCCAAAAAGGTGGTACTTACACAGGTTTTAGCTTCTCTCAGGTGGATGGTGGGCCCATTATTTTGCACCTGGTCTTTACAGATGACCTGGAAAGACAGAAGAAAAGGAACTCTCAAATCATTCACATAGGTTGGAAGGACAGTTGGTCACCGATGCAACTGACTGCCCCAAGCCAGGAGTCATCCCAACCAAAGCTCTGATCTATTTTATGGAAACAACACAGGTCCGGGAGCCCTTCACTCAGCCCTTTATATATGGAAAGGGTTTACAGAGATCACTGACATGGCTGCCTGCGGGATGTTTGCTAATGCACTTCCCAAACCAGGCTTAGGATTTGCAGTACGGGGTAAAGTGGGAATTGGCTCAGGCAGTAGGAAGTTCCACGCCAGTGGGCCATGATGCAACTCTGCCCTACAAAAGATAAGCATCTAGAAACAGGATCCCTTTCCCTCCTTCCCAGCACTTTAGTTATCCTGGCTTGTGTTTTGAGACCTCCTTACACTGCCAAACCATTTTCTGCTAGTATCATCCATGCATGGTTTACACTGAATTGTGATCTTTGCCCTCTTGTCAAGTCCAAGTCCACCGCAAGGCAGCTTCTGCTCTCCATAATGCTTCCCTCCCTTTTCCCAAATTTCACTTCTTCCCTGTTGGGCACCCAGACCTTCCCCTTCACCTCCAGCCTCTGTGTCTTTCCTTCACTGGAAAGATACAGGAGAAAGGGGTTGGACTAGATGACCTTTAAAGGTCCCTTCTCACCCAAACCGTTCTATGATTCTATGATCTGGAATTATTTTGCTGCCTTGTGTCCTCCTAAGGCAGATCTCTCTGACAAAAACACGCATAGCAAGGAGGGCTGCAGGCTTTACATGCAATGGGATGCCGGCTAAATATTAATAGACACCACTACAAAGTGCCCACCTTCCTGCAGGCATCATTACCTCATTCTGGAAAGAAGTGTTAGGGTGCTGGTGGCCAGGACTGCTGCTCGTGGTCTGGTCCCCTGGGGCTGGGGCCGAGGGCTGTGCACTGGCTGGGCTCCGGTCAGCACTTGCAGGTTTGGTTGATGCAGATCCCGTGTCATGACTTCTCTGGCCTGGGTCCCCAGTATACACCAAAAAGCAAGCAGACAAACACTGATACAGTATCGAGGATACAGCTGACAGCTTTATTCATGAGCAGATGAAAATAAGTTTTCAGCTCCAGCCCTGCCTTGAAGCTCATTGTGTCAAAGCTTGGAGAGGCTTTGGGTTGCTTTTTTTCTTTTTTTTTTTGGCTTTTTTTTTTCTTTCTTTTAAATTAACTTTGATATGGAAAAAAAATATTATTGCAGATTTTATTTTCTGCTGCTGAAACCCACCAGACTGTTCTGGAGAGCTGAACCCAGAGGCTGTGATGGCTGTGCATTAGGTAGCTGGGTAATCACTTAAAAAAGGAGTATTTCTGGGTATAAATGGGATGGCCCTGATTTCACTTTATCTGGGGTGTCTTCCATGGACTTTTTTATGACAGAGCTAGACTATCTGGGGTGGCTACACAGGATCTCTCAGTGAAGGGAGGTCATTGCGCAATCCTACTGACAACTGCAGCTGCCTCTCTTAGGAGGAGAAGAAACACCATAACCTCGGTTGACTGCATCTCCATCAGCTACGGAAGGAGTCCAGGGTGACATGCTTAGAAGTAGTGCCTGGTACTATGGGAGACAGCCTTGGGGGGGTGTCCTGCCTGCCTGCTACTCCAGGGGGGCACCTGCCCCATGTCTACCAGCCCCATGCAGGTGTCTCAGATACCTGAGATCACCTCAGATGCCTTTGTTAAGGTCTGTAGCATCTTACAGTTTCTTGTGCAATGGGAGTAGTGCAAGGGGCACAGCAGCCTCCTGCCTCCCCAAGTCCTTTTGAAGAAATGGATTTCCATCCCTGGGTTCCTAATTGATCCTTAAATGCTGACAAAGAGAATTAAAAATGCCAAATCCTGTTCACAGCCTGTTTGCTTTTGGGACTCCTGCCTCTTCCACAGAAAAGATGAGGGATATTTCTCTTCCAGACACATTCTAAAGGCTCCAGGAGAGAATTCATTTCAAAGCCATCTGTTTCTCTTGCATTTTCTCACCTATTTATTAAATGTAAAGTTTTTTTAGACTACTTCATGCTCAGCACTTGAGGTCAAATTTGAATTAACCTAATTTCATATATCATCCTTCAGTGGAGAACAGTTCTGTAGAGCAGGAGGGGAAAGAAACATCCTTCATGAAGATACCCATTTCACCTCCTCATACCTACTAACATGCTCAAAACATGGGTGAAGCCAGTGGAGATGGTCTTGCATTAAGACCTTGGCCCATTTAGTGATGCTGACAGCTGGAAGGCTGAGGGGGGTGGAGATGTTTTTTTGAGTGGCTTCTGTATTGCAGGTAACTGGAAATCGGGTCAAGAACAACATTCTCCAGAGGAAGATAATGAAGGGCTTCAGTGTCATCACAGCTTTTATCCAGAGCCAGATGTGAGCTGAACCCACAATCCCACCCAAGTCTGGAAGGCTCCATGGAGCCCTTGCAGTCCCACAGTGTGATTACTTCCCCGTCAATGCTACCAGACAAAATGCCAACAGGCAGCGTAAACTGTACCTCACCAGGACACTTATGAACTAACACAACTCTGTGAAACTCCAGAGGTCTACAGAAATCAGCAGGATCCTAAACACCACGTGGACACTCATAATGTTACTTAGACAGAAGTCAGCAGTCAACACCGCCACCCCGCGCCCCTCCCCCCCCCTCCCCCCCCCGCAGCGATGATGAATATCCTACCTAACTGCTTAGACTCTTTAGAGGTTCATAGTCTCAGGGTTTAGCCACAAAATCTCCTTAGTCATCTAAAGCTTATTTTCTGTGCGTGCCCAGACAGCCTTCACTAAGCTGTCAGCCATACGAGGGATCTTCTACAGCCAGCATTCGGGGTGCTGCCAATCTGTGTCACCAACCCTACAATGTCAGTCTCCACCTCCAAATTCATTGCTGCTGGCTCCCTTTTGTGGTCACTGAAGATCGAGTCATTGCAGTCAGTGGTGCTTTGGGCACAGTTTGGTCCATCCAAAAGCCAATGTCTACGCTTTGCCAATTGATTCATACCTTGAATTTCACTAACTGCATTGACTCAACCTCCACCAATGACAACAGGGACCTAAACGTTCAGTTGGCATGGAGACAACTGCGCTGGAAAGTCCTAAAATGAGACAAGGTGATGACACCCCATAATGACAGGAGGTGTTTAGGGTAGCCAAAGGATAAGACCACAAAAGGACCTCCCAGCATGAGCAATCAATGTTCTAGTGTTCTGGTACCTGCTCCAGGAGTTGGCGTGGTGGCTGCCTCTGAGGCGCTGATGCTGCTAGGTGATAAGGACAGAGATGCTCTACTAGTGGTGGGGGACATGTATCCACTAAAATGGGTAGCGGAAGTGTCGACGCTTCCAGGTCTGGTGGAAAAGGGCACTCCCTGGGCTGGAGAACTGGAAGAAGAGTGAGGCTGCTTAGCGACAGTTGTAGGAGAAGAGACACCATGGTCCTTGACCCCAGGGGAAAGGTTGTTCCCTGGGACTCCAGTGCTCGCAGTGGTGCTGGTCAACTGATCCGAAGGCTGTCTTCCCTGAGCTTCCACGGCAGGAGAGGATGCGACAGCAGTCCCTAAACCTCCTGAGGTGGCTGGAGGGCCGCTCACATGAGTGAGGATGGGATTTGCATTGGTGGTAGCTGCTGAGCTTCCCAAGGTGGCTGGAGCGCTAGCCTTCTGCTGGGCGGTGCTGGAGGATCCCTTAAGAACAGCAGGGGTGGTTGTGGAGGCTGCAGAGCTGGCTGAAGAGCTGACCTGCTGAGACGGGTGGGGTGACATCATGGGGGTGGGTAGTGGGTTTCCCAGGTTGGTTGTGGTGGTTCCTGGAACTGCAGCAGGTGATGTCGCAGGGGTGGATGGTGTGTGTCCTGGGTTGCTTGTAGGGGTGGCCCCTTGAACAGCGACGGGTGATATCACAGGAGTGATTGGTGGGTTTCCCGGCTTGCTTGTAGAGGTGGTCCCTTGAACTGCGGCAGGTGACACCACAGAGCGGGATTGTGAATTTCCTGAATTGCTCATAGGGGTGGTCTCTTGCATCTTGCTGGTAGTTGTGATGATCTGCCCGTGTTGTCCTGGGTTTGCAGATGTTGTAACATCCTGAGAGCTGACACCTAGGGAAAAATAAAAATGCCAAAATAAACCCTGAACTAAGGAAACCACCGTTGGTTTCCACCCAGAACAGGTATTTGTAGAGATAAATACTGACCAGAAACCATGAGTCATTTGCTCAAGGCTTGTCTCATGCTCTGTAAACTCATACCAAATGCCACGTTTTGGTTTCACCGCATCCAGCAGAAAGCAGAGAAGTGGAGGAGGAGGAGGAGAAGGAGGAGGAAGCCTGAGCAACCTCCACAACAAACACAGTCACACTGGCAGGACTTCAAAGGGATTGGAGGGTGAGCAGAAGGGCAAGACTTGCTGGTTCCCAGAAGGCAGGTCTCCCTCAGATGGGAGGTGCACCAGCTCCCATGCAAATCGCTGCACATCATTCCCAAGATAAAGTAGATCCAGCCCTGGTGAGGGGGCAGTCAAGGGACACGCCAACTGCTGTTTGTCCAACCCCATTATGAGGGTCCCTCACACCCCTGAAGTGGTGAGGAGCCTCAGATAAATAAGGTGACACTTCTGACCATTCTGAAAGTTATATTCTTTTTGCAAGTTCAAGTTTTGCTCCTTTAATTGCTCAAGTTTCAATTTTTTTTTCCCTCTCAAACTCAGATGATTACTATAAAAACATCATAAAATAGGCGCTCTCACTTAAATCCAGCGTCAAACCATTGAGGGTGGTGAGACACTGGCACAGGCTGCCCAGAGAAGCTGTGGCTGCCCCATCCCTGGAAGTGCTCAAGGCCAGGCCGGATGGGGCTTGGAGCAACCTGGTCTAGTGGAAGGTGTCCCCGTCCCTGGCAGGGGGCTTGGAACTAGATGGTCTTTAAGGTCCCTTCCAATCCAAACCATTCTGTGATTCTATTAAAATTTGTCCAGACTGAAATTCTCAGTTGGGTGAACTGTGGAAATAACATTTATTCTGCTTGCTCTGAAAGAATGGATCACCACTGGACAAAGTTTGCAAGTAAATTCAAACAGCATTTACCTGGAGCTGCTTTATTTTAATTTTAATGATGTTCAGTTCAGCTGCCCATTGCAAGTATTATCACCAATCTACAATCGCATACTTGTTTAACTGATTATTTTACTATTCTGAACAGCCTAAGAAAGTCAGATAAAAATGTTTAAAGTCAGTGTTCACTTTCAAAGGAAAATCTTAAAAAACAAATATCAAAGGATGCATTTAGGAAAAGGAGAAGCAAGCTAGGAAAATGAAGGGCTCCATCTACATGTACCATGCAAATCCTTAACACCACCACCTGAACCATGAAATTCCCTCGTGTTTTTCCCTGGTCTTTACCCTGCATTTGTACATCACATAGAAATGCTACTTTTACCATGGCTTATTTCATTGGGAGTTGACATTATGTAAGTGGGAAGAAAGCTTAGTCGCAAAGCAAAGAGGGTTGTCCATTGCTCAATTATCTCACATCATCATACAAAAGGAGACCTGCAGTTGGTTTCTGATGAATATTTTAAATTTTCAAATTATGAAGCTGTTTCTCAGTGAGGGATGCAGCTGAAGGACAGCTTGCCTGACAAAAGAGAGCTCTCCAACAGCAGAGAGCTCTGCAGCATCCCGCAATGTTAAAACGCGGTATATTCACTACTAGACTGGTACAAAAACCTGGCTTCGTTTTTCTGTTTGTAATCCCTGCAGGAGCTCCATCAACTGCCACAGAGATAATTTCCCCCCATTGCACATGCTAACCACCAGCTCTGGGCTCTTGCTCAAATTCACTCCAGGAAAGGTTCAACCAATTTTTCACCTTTCAGGAACTACAGGCGGCACTGAGCCACTTCATCCGTGGATCTGTCTGGAGTCAAGGCAACAACCTGATTTGGGGGCGGGGATCCTTCCATTTGATGACTGCGCAGAAGAAGGTTATTTGGTTTTACCCCATGAAGCACTTGTCTATTATTTCCAACCCTCCAAAACAGGAGTCACACTTCCAAGGTTTGATTTTCAGCCTCCAGAGATCTGCTTAATTCCACTGTGCTGGCATACCGGCAACGTATATTCTCTTACAGAGCTTGTTTATCAGCACTGGTTGTGCTTCAAAGATCTGATGAAAGCTCGAGTTTCTGAGATTCATACTGCTGGGGAAATCTCACCCCACCACGTCAGGACCTGGCATGGTGGAGATATGTTTGAGACAGGACCTGGGGAGTGGGATTTGGGATGGGGAGGCTGCAACAGGTTTGGGGTCCCATGGGAACTGGCTGGGGACAGGGTGGGTTTGGAGGAGACAGAGGGGCTATGGCTGGGCTCTGCATAAGCATCTGAACAGGGAATAGAAGAATTAGGATTGGATAGGAGGGATAGGATAGGGTAGGATAGGATAGGATAGGATAGGACAGGATAGGATAGGATAGGTAGGGTAGGATAGGGTAGGATAGGAAAGGATAGGATAGGATAGGATAGGATAGGATAGGGTACAGCAGATCAGAGTAGAATAGAAAACAGAATATTTTTAGTTGGAAGGGACCTACGATGATCATCTAGTGCAACTGCCTGAGCACTTCAGGGGAAATGCAGAGCCAGGAGAGAAGATGTGCAGACCCCTTCCTGAAACGCAGCTCCTATTCCTGTTTCCCCACCAGCAGCCATTTCTGAAAACACCATTAAGGTGTGAGTTTAACTGAAACAAGCAGCATGAAGTATTTTAGGAAACCCTGGACTTGTGAGAAAACATCTCCACTACATCTGCAAGAAAAGAGGATTTCTGGCGATGTCATATTTCCTATAGACCAACCACTGTCTTCAGGAGAAGAAGAGGTAAGGAAGCAAAACACAGGCACCAGGACAAAGCAGATGAAACCCAGGTGCAAAAGATAGGAGGGAGTTTTCATCTAGCCACCTCCTTAGCTGTATTATCAACTTGCCTGGCTTGGATCCTCAGTGATGATTGCACCAAGCTAGAGACCAGGCATCCAGTTACCCACAAAAATGGGTCTAGCCAAAAAATAGAGCTGTAAAAGTTTGACAGGGGTTTTGACAAGGGAAGTAAAAAAAGAACAACCAAAAAACCCAATCCCCTAAAGGTAGAAACAATACAAAAAAGATGTAAATAAAGAAAGGATTGGAAGGAAGGTGGAGGAAATCCCCCACTGCTCTTGCTTCCTCTTCATGACCCAGCCCCATCCCAAAGAGGCAGGAAGCAAACAGGCACTAAAGGAGAGGTAGAAAAGCCAATTCAATTCAACTCGATCCAAAAGAGAAAGGGGCAGGCCCATGCTTTGGCTCTGGGCCAGTCCCAGTGACCAGCCGGGACCTGCGAGCCAAGACACCGGCATCCCTGCCCCAGCACTTCCCTGTCCCACCCCAGGGAGCTGCAGATACGTTTTTACCAAAATTGCATTTTTAGCAAAAATTGGGTGAAAAAGCCCAAAGCAAGGGGTTGCTCTGCTTATGGAGAATGATGAAGAAATCTGGTGGGATCCTCCAGGCTTGCCCGGGCTGGGGTGGTAGCAGGTTCCAAGGCACACAAGGTAAGGCAGCCCAAAAAACCAGCTGGGAGAAGAACCAAGACTCAGGTTGATGCCCACAAAGCTTACTAGCATTTTATCTTTCCATATCTCTGCATCCATTCATAGCACTCCTCTCCTGCTAAGGTGAAGAGATGTTAAAAGATCAATTTTCATTCTTCCTCATTAAACCAGGACTAATGATTTAAGTGGGCTCAAAGCAACTTGAGGAACCAGCACAATCCTGCTTGGAAGCAGTGAGCCACCATGCAGGGGGATGGATGGATGGATGGATGGATGGATGGATGGATGGATGCATTCAGTGGGTGCTGACCACGTGGGAAGGTGGGATGCTATCCCCCCAACTACATGGGCCTAGCTGAGGTCAGGCAATGCCAAATGCCACAGAGGTAGAATTCACTCTCTTTTTGTAGGTAGTGACCTGCATCCCTTTGGCAAGTGGCAACACAAATGACACATGAGCCAGAAAGCACTTCATCACACCGTTCCCCCCATACAAGCCTGTGTCTGCTGTATGAGGCTTGACGGGACTACTGGGAAGCCCTTAGCAGAAGACCTCCTATCCCAAACCTGATCTGAAGGTGATGTTTCTTTAATCACCTCCACCCAGCTCAGCCAGGCTGCTACAAAAATTCCCTTTTCCCCCTTTCTTATTCCACGGCTTGCTTGTCTCAAAGGAGAGTATCTTGAACAATTATTGTTGCTGGGTGAAATGCAATGGCTGTGGCAAACAGCAGCCACAGAGATGGCCATGGGAAGAGGAAATCCAGGCAGGCTGCAAACCTGACACTCTTCAAGACAATGTGCAGCACCGTGGGCTGGACCCACAGCACACCAGCGGAGAGCAGCTGTGGCTACAGCTGGATGAGATCCTCTTTCCCCAGTGGATCGGCACCCCTATCCACCCCCACACCTCTCCCACAGATTTTTAGGCACCCATCTATAAGCAGAATTTACTCTCTCTGGTTGCACTGAATTAAACTGTTTTCTCACGACTGTTGCACAAGAAGCCAGGTGCTGCTGCAGTGGCAGGGCTGCACACCTTTCTGCAGTTTTATTGCTCTGGGCTTAACATTAGTCATTTGTCCAGGAACTCTGTCCCACTGCAGCATTGTGAAAAAAATGTATTTTATTTAGACTAGGGAAAAACAAATTGCATTTTTTTCAGTGTCTTGCAGGTTCACCACCCGCAGAAGACCTGGCTTATGCAAACTCACTGCTCACATTTACAGAAGCCTAGCAAATACTTATTTCCAAAGCACAAAGAAATACTGAACAAGCAGTGAGAGCACCGCAAGCCCAGGAGTTACTGTTTTCCTTCCACACGTGCTATATCTCTCTCAAATGCCAGAGAACTATTTTTTTATCTCTTCCTCCCTAACTGGCCACCCGTGCCAAATCTCGGCGGCAGACCCAGGGGTAATAACTGGTAATGAGCCCCTGTTTGCCTGGGCTCATAGCCAGTACTGCCTGACAACTGTCCTCAACAGAAGAAATGAAAAGGATCTGGTTGAAGGAGGAGAAAACGCCTGTAACCACAGACTGGCGGTAATAACAGCCAGACAGGACAGGATTATGTTTGATGCCCCTTTAGCATGAAAATTACTCACAAAAGATACAGTATGTCCTTTCGCGGGAAACAAATGACGCTTTCACGCCATGAGCCCCGGAGATAAAAGGATTTAATGCATGCTATGAGAGAGAAGGAGGATGGAGGAGTGGTCCTCTAAGCTATCGCTCCCTGTACCAGGAGGAGATCCTTTCCAAAACAAAGTTCACTTGAATTTCAGCCAGAGTCCCTCACCCTGTTTTCCAGAAGGCAGAAAAAAACTACCTGACCTTGACCATCCCAGCTGCATTTTGGCAGGTCAAGGCCACTTACTTGATTTCACATTTTGGACCATCATCAATTCCTCATTTTAAGGAAAATGAAAGCAATACAGCAGCTACTGGTGTATTTTGACAGCACTGGCTGCAGTGAGTCTAATGCAGAAAATCCGCACCTCTCCTCCCACGTGTATCACTCAGAAAACCCCAAACCCTTCCATTTCTGTGCTGGGTGGGCGTAGAGCCGCAGGAGGAGAGTGCAAGCCCTCCCTGCACGCATCCATGCGCGCGGTGGCCAAACAGCCCGGAGGAAATGAGTCCACTGCAAACACATGATTTAATTTCCGGATATGTGTACCCCATGACCATGGCTGTGATACAGTGTCTCTGCGATGGGGACAACCCCAGGAGGGAGAGAACTTTCCCTTTTTGCTAGCTATCAAGATGGGCTTGTTTGGCCCCCAGTGAGCAATATTTAGGAGGCTGGAAGTGCCACTGTTGGTCCCTGCTGCTGTGGGTGCTCCAGGACAGGGCTGGTCTGGGAGTGCTCTGGTCAGGAGCTTCTGGGATGTGAAAACTCACCCAAAATATTAAAGGAAAGGCGTGCTTGTTTGTGCCAATGCAGCTCCTTGCAACATCAGCCAAGGGCCACAATTTTCAGCTGCTGTGTACTACCACTAACCATGCCATGAAGCGATGCTCCGGTTGTCACCCCGTTGCAGTAGGTGTGTGGTATTTTGCAGGCTGGGGAAGATGCTTGGGGGGAGCAGCTTGTTTGGAAAGGTCACGGCTTTAAGCACAAAACCAGAAGCAAACCAGTGCAAAACGCAAAGCGAAAGGACATGTCCCATCCGTCCTCCCATCAGCCCATCCGAAGCCACCACTTCTCCATGCAGCTCCTCTGATTAATTCCCTGCCCAACAGCTTTCCGCTTCCCATTTTGGTAACACCTCCCCCCCGCCGTCCACCTTGTTGAAACAGCTCAGATATTGGCTGAAAATCTATTAATAGTGAGAAAAGGAAACCCAAAAGAATAACTTAGGAAATGGTGGGGGACACACCCCACGCTGGCAGGCTGAATCCAGCTCAGAGTCTTACGCCAGTCAGCTCCTGCTCCTCCCAAGGCGGGATGAGAAAGCCAAGGAGCTCGAGCAACCCAGGGAAGGGGAAGGGATATGGGCCAGGCCTGAGGAAGTTCTTATTTTCCTCCCCTTTTTTGCAGCCTTTCCTGATTAAATAGGGGCAATAGGTTCAGTTTGTCAAAGGAAAGTGGGGGCTGAGGCTCCAGGGGTGGTGTTTGCTAGGGCAAAGCACGTGCCTAAGCAAGTGAGGAGGCTCCTGGTCTTTTCTACGCATTGCAAGAAGCTCCTGGGCAAAAGGAGGGTTTTACCCACCCGCTGCAATGCAGCTGTGTCTGAGGTGGAGTAGAGACTAGTCACTGCAGAGGACAGGAAATTTGTCACCTCCTTTTAAAACTGTGAGAGCGATCAGATTGGCAGGATATCACAGAACGACATTATTTATCCTGGAATTAAGCTGGGCTACCAGAGCAAATGGTCACCTCACAGGGTTTTGAAATTTTGCCTGTGTAGAGGCTCTCTTCCTTCCATCTGCTCAGGGAAAGATGGGCTCCAAACAACATCATCCTCCCCAGCTACCTGCTGAGATTTTGGTGAGGGATGTGGTACCAGAATGCTGTGAGCGTGCACGCCACCCTTTGCCCTTGCAAAGAGGTACTCTCCACGTTGGAAGATACACTTCCAAACTGGCATCACTCAACCCCTTTGCTGCCAGTTTCACCATCAACATTATGAAATGGTTTCACCCAGGCCAAAGACCAACTTGGCTTCCCGGGTGAGAAGATGAGGAAAGATTCAACAGCTGCTGCCAGAGCATTTTCAGACTCTAATCCATCAATCCAATTATCCAGTGCAGGGATGTCTATCCTCTCCAAAACACTGCCAGAATAAAAACTGCTGCAGAACAGTCTTGACAGAATTGCACTGCAAAATATTAAAGATGAGACCTAATGGCTGGATCTAATTACTGCTACAGTATCACTTGGGAAGGAAATGAGTTATGTCCGGGCTCTGACTTAAACCCACCAGGCTTGGTTTTAGCAGGGACCCTCCTTTATCCTGCTGTGAAAAGGCTCTGTTGAAAAGATGCTTCAGATCGGTGCTGTTCAGATCTTGCATGCAAGTGATGGCGAAATCAAGGCAATAATACTGACCAGCATTCTCTTTGCTGTCAGATGAAATGAACCTGCAGCCACAGCCTCTGTCCTGAAGGACCTACCCAATAAGACCTTACAGACTAGACATGGAGGGGGGGGAGCAGAAAATGGATGTGCTTCAAGCCCTGAGGGGTTTTGCTGCATCTCCAGATGGAGATGAGCAGCCAGGGCTCCCTCCTGCATGGCTGCACTGCTGGCCTGGAGATACCCCTCGGCTGGAGAACTGGGGCATGTCCCCACAGCAGCTTAGCGTCATTCTGAGGACTCTTACCAGTCTGTGGGATTTTGCAGTCACTCACATCCCTACAGTGGCAAAAAGCTGCTGTGTTTTAATTTAGATGTGGGAAAATTAAAGTTCTCCCTATTTTACTCAGTGGAAGTAACCCTGAAGCTCAGAGAGCAGGGCTTGAACCAAACCTCATGCAAGTTTTGGTTGCTCTGTCCCTCATGTTAGATCTGCCTCACTTTAGTTTATTCACACAACAGCCTTTAAACCTCCTTGGTTTCAACCAAGAAATCCATCTGTCGCCTGAGATGCCTTTCCTGCCAGGACTGCAACACATGTCCCCAAAATCCAGGTTCTGATGAACTAGCATTTTCTGATGAGAAACCTGCTTCATTAACAAATTCCCCATCAGCTCTTTCTGCAAGTATTTGAGCCAGCTCAGCTTGTCTGCTGTTTCATTTGGAAGTATGACAAATATTAAAAATAATCATCCCAAGGCACATCTCCCCATACACTCCTCTTCCCCTGCAGCTCTCGCACATCTCCTCCTCACTCCCTTGGTCCCTCTAAGCACCACATTTGGGGAGGCAGAAATGGGTTCATTTGCTGTACTAATTAATGACTAGAGAGTGGATCTGAGGGAGCGTAAGTATCTCAGCACTCCCATCTTCTCAAAAACGTTGTCATTGAACTGTCTTTCATGCCATGCTCGGACTGCTCCTGAATTTCTCCTCAAAGACTGGTTATTGCCAGAAAATTGTGATCAGAGGCATCCTTCACCTAAATGGACCCAACTGGTCCGTCCCAGGCAGCGCTCCATCCCATGGCCAGCTCCAGCCAGAGGTGAGGGATGCCAGTGGTGGGAGGCACCAGTCCAGCCTCTCTTATGGATAAACATAGGACATTCTATTTAGGATTGTGTCTCTACAACTCTTTCCATGGCAAGTCTATATAGCTATCTAAGAAGTTAAGGGAAAGACAAAAAAAAATTATCAAAAGGAGACGGGAAGACCAATGTGGAAAATGAAGGCTCTGAAATCCTTCACATGAGGTTGTCAATGATGCAAACAGACACATATGCACCCCCATCCCTGCCACCCCCAGACCTTTTTCATCGCTGAGCCTGGAGACATTCTCTTCCCATTGGGGGCTGACAGGATTTGTAAGGGACCTGGTTCCAGTCCCACACCTTTCCCAGGCTGCAAAATGAACCCGGGGCTCTTGCAGCCAAAACAGAAACACCCCATCATGCAGGAAACGGTAGCGGAGCTGCTGGAGTGGAAACATGGGGAGCATGAGCCAAAAGAGCTGCATGTCCCAGTCCCAACCCAACCCAGGCCCTCCAAAGCACAGAGCGTAGCCATGCTCCTGCCCTTCTGCCTCCTTCACATCGTTAGCATGGAGTTGTCCTGTGATGACCTTGCTGCTTTGAAGCAAGATTTGTGGCAGTGCATACTACTCCCATATCAAGTGAGCATCAATCACCCATCAGCTGAAGGACACGATGTCTGGTACATTTAGCACTAAGACCCCTCTATTTCTGCAAAAGTCACCCAGGGACTTTGGAAGAAACTCAAGGTTTCCACTGAGTAATGGGCCAGGAAAGTCACTCTGTAGCAAGGTAAAGCCCAGCCACCTCTGCCTCTCAACAGGGGCCGTGAATCAAAATGACACTGAAAATCACAAGAATGCCATAAAACCACACAACTCTGTTAAACACCAAACATTTGGGGTTTTTCTTGTATAACTTTCATGTTGTAAGCCTTTCAGATACTCTTTCAGGCTTCAGTCTGCTAATATGAGTGCTAAAAAAGCCTGTTGTTTTGTTTTGTTTTGTTTTGTTTTGTTTTAAAGTAAATAGATTAAAAGCCTACGTTTGTCTGAATTTGGAGAGGAATCTCAGGTCCACAGGAAGGATGGAGAGACTAAGACCACCAGATTAGCAATGCCACTTTGACTCCACGAGGAGACCGCCCAGCTTCACCACTCTCTCCAGTGAGGGTTGAAGGCTGCCCCATGATTTGACTTCAGCCGTAAGGAGCTATGAAGCTGGCGGCAAGGTGGTGGGAAGGAGACCTTCAGAGAAGCCAACACAGAGAGCTGCTTGGCCAAAGCCATGCTCTTGAGGGCTGAACCATCACATCACACCAGCCCCTCCTGGAGACCTGACCTCCTTTCTCCAGCCCTGCTGCAGAGCTGCTGCTCACCATGTCAGGATGTCTCAGGGGACAGATTATTCATTAAGACAGAGTAGAAGTTCCTTCCCATGCTCTTCACCCCAGAAAGATGAATCATCCCTTGCTGGCTTTTCCTGGAGAACTACTCCAGACAACTTGAGGAGTGAGGACATGAGCCTGCGAGAAGAGAACTGATTTTTATTCAGCCTGACGGCTTGTCTACACAGAGGTACTCAGGAAAATTAATCTAAAATTAAAAGAAGGTATGATTCCAGAGTGGATTAGTCAAAGTGCACGCAACCCACCAGGTGGCCACTCCTGTTTGGCTGTAAATCAGTTCTCATTTAATTTAGCCAAAATTAAGTAGGTTAAATCAAATTAAAGTCTCCTTAGTTCTGAAAGCTTACAAGGGGGAGCTGATACAGTTTGAGAAAGTTAATTCAGGAGAAATCTGGTGATGGTCCCCACACAAACAAGCCCCCAAATGTCGCATTGAACACTGACACAGACCAAACAAAACACTGGGGATGGGGCACACGTGCTTCCGCAGCTGAGGCTGATCTTTCCTGATTCCTGGACATGGAAAACTCTGACTGATGTCAGATGTGATGTCACATCATCAGCTCTTGGTATTTGCTCAGTTTTTGTCATGGAGAAAGGCAGGACAATAAGAAGACAGTGGACAGACTACACCATAGGACTAGGGAGTGGGTGCATGGTGCAGCAGGCAGTGGGGTCCATCCACTGTCTCCCAGGACAGGATAGGCAAGTGGGCAGACAGGCAAGGTGGGCTTGCCTATCTACAGCAAGAAGCAGTCTTGCTGGGTGGCACGGGGAGACTGAATTCATTGCCTTACCCTCCTCTCCAGCTGGCTGGGTTTGTATTTGGGTTCATACTGAGCAATGCAGGGAAGGAGTTGGCCCCGAGCTACTCATCCTGCCAGCTGAACCTTTGCCAGCTGGCCGGCACTGGGGAAGAGTTGTCACATCTAATGTCACTCAAATTAGGCGCTGTGCATCGGCGATGTGTCTAGACTCTGTCCATGGGAGATGAGGGCCACAAGGCTCTTACTAAGCAACAAACGTGCAGATCTCTTGTGGGTAGGGGTTTTTTTAGCCAAAAAGCCCCTCACTTTCCATGAGTATCACACTAAGTCTTGCCATGAGGAAGAGGAATGGAGGAAATATGCTCCTTCTTGTGGTGAGGGCTCTTCCTAAAGGGACAGAGTCAACCCCAAACCCAAATGGGGACTATTGGCTTCTCTGGGACCTCGCAGCCCAACAAAGCCAGACCACAGAGGGGCACTAAAGCTGGCAGTAGCAGCAGGGATCTAATGCCCAAACTTGTGCCATCAGAACAGGGGGATGCCATCCTCAGCTGGAGGCCAGCACCTGCTGGAGGCCTGGCATGGAGGAGGTACAAGCTGCAGCTCTACGGGGCAGAAAACAAGAGGAGAAACTTCACAACTAAAGGAATAAGGAGACCTCAGCCTGGTCACAGGCAGCACTGGTACAAGGGGGAAAAAATAATGGGAGACGGGTGACTGGAAGGTCAGTTTGTGCTGGCACACAGCGCTGCTGTGGTGTTGCAAAGCGTTGTCCCCTGCTTCTTGCACCTCCCTTTCCTCCCTGCCTCCTCTAAAGATTTACAGCAGGAATTGCCCTCCTGACTGCTCCTGCCACCGAGGCGTTGGGTGGGGAGGCTGCCAGACCCCGAGAGGCCATGCTCGGGGCAGGACTCAAAGGATGCTTGCCCACCCTGAGGGCAGAAAGGGCCAGCGGAAAAGTGATGGTGAGGAGGTGATAAGACCTAAAGCCTCACCCTCTTTTGTGCGCCCAGCACCTTTGATGAGTCAGGAGTCGGCCCAAATTTACGCCCTTCAGCCAGTGACTTTATTTTTAACTTTTTCTGGGTTGCGAGTCACATTGCCTTCCCCAGCCCATCTCTGCATTGCCCACCACGGAGCCAGGATGGACTCCAAGACAATAAACTGAACATGTCTTGGACTGGATGATCCTTACAGGTCCCTTCCAACTTGAGATATTCTATAATTCGATGATCTTTGGTCCATCGAGACTCCAAGGCACTGTGATGTGAAGTGGCTAAAGACATAAGTGATGCCAAGTGACATAGGAGCCACTTCCAAGAGGCACTGGTGACTTCCTCAAGCATCCCAGCCTCTCTAAAGTAGAATTTTGTGTGTTTCCTAGTTAAACACCCGCTCCCCAGTGCCATCTGCTTTGCCGCTCGTTAGGGCTATGCTGAGCACAAGTTCCTCTGCAGGCATGTCTGGGACACCTGCAACACCTTCACCAACATAAAAGCTGCCACCACATGCCCCTCACCCCATGTTTTTGCAGAAAAGGCAAGCGGGATGGCAGGATCCATCCCTCTGCTGCGATCAGTCCCCCATGACCTTGGCTAGCCAGGGTTACTGAGCCAGCAGCCCGGAGATTTCCTGTGAATGCTGAGGGAAGGGCTCCACATTTCCTCGGGATCCTTTGTGTGTCAGTGCTATTTTGGGTCCCACCTTTTTTTCTTCAGCTCCACACCCACACCTCCCTCAGGGTGGGGTCTTCCCGGATAATTTGGAGCTCTATATATACACATGCATATACGTATGCACCTACATATATTTATATAGCTGTGCATGTGAGTGGAGCCTTTGGGCATTGAGTGGACACAGCGGACTTGGCAGGAGGCTCGGTGCTATTCTTTAGGTGGGGAGAGCCTAGGAAGGGAAGGACACAGCTAACCCTCCCTCCTATTGAAAACTATTTAAAGACTGTCTGGCACAGAGTTTCTTTCCCACCAAATGGCTCCAGTGACGATCTGGCTTTACAGGCTGTGTAATCTGATCAACTTCTATTGTCGGCAAATTCATAATTGCCTTATTATTTAACTCTCCTGAAACAGCCAGTTTAACAGAAGAAGAATATCAATTCCAGCTCCATTTTAAAATTTATTTTGTTTTTCCAGAGCACTGGGACTCAGTTTCCATTTGAAGAACTTCTGTTCTTCAACAGCTTCTGCTCTTCCCCTCCTTAAAATAACACACATGATCACAGGAAATCGCTGATGAAAGGCGCAGGCAATGAGAGATGACCTTTCCCAGTGCTATCCTAACGCAGGATTCTCCAGCACGGCATATGTATTACCCAGTGGCCTCTTACACGTAGCTGTGAGCAGCACAAGCAGAGAAGCCTCAACCATTCGTCCACAGAGAAGGAGGATGCTTTTGTAAGCACTACGCACCAGCTCACATCCTTATTCAGCCACAACTCTCGTTACATTACCTCTCCCTGCCTCAGTTTCCCCCATGTCTACATGCAAGAGCAGATAGATTTCGGATAGAGGAGCTGGTCCAGCACCTTTCTAACTAGAGCCCCAGCCTTGGTTAGGTGCCAGACCAATACAAATAATTACTAATAGTAATCCCCATGGGAGTCTATTACATTATGGTTCAACTTCCTCCCAAACAATTGCTCCTCTTCCTTGCTTTGTATGCTCTTCAAAAGAAGCGGCTGCTGCACTTTAGGGCTGGGACACCAGCCGTGGTAAACACACACCCGGCGTTCCTGCTCAGCTGGGCCTGGGCAGCAAAGAGAAGATAAATCTGATTTAAGACAATCACATTGTGGGCAGGAAAAAAATTGAGGGTTTCATGGAAATGGCAACCTAGCAGCATTAAACCACCCACCTAGTGGATGAGGGAAAGGCTGGATGTGACCTTAGTAAAGCCTGTGACACCGTTTCCCGCAGCGTTCTCCTGGAGAAACCGGCTGCTCACGGCTGGGGCGGGTGTGCTGCTCCCTGGGTAAGAAGCTGCTGGGTGGCCGGGCCCAGAGCGTGGTGGGGAATGGAGTGACATCCCGCTGGCGCCGGGCACAGGGGGTGTTCCCCAGGGATCAGGGCTGGGGCCAGTCCTGCCTGGCATCTGTATCGGCGATCTGGGTGAGGGGATCGCGTGCGCCCTCAGTCAGTCTGCAGGTGACACCGGCCTGGGGGGCGTTGCTGTGCCGGGGGCAGGGGGCTCTGCAGGGGGGGCTGGGCAGGGGGCCGAGGGGCCGAGGCCGGCGGTGTGAGGGC
>JAVJGI010000060.1:63576623-63592590 GCA_035590275.1 Ibycter americanus | reverse complement strand
GAGCGTGTCCAGAGCCGGGCAGGGGGCTGGGGCAGGGGCTGGGGCACAAGGCTGGTGGGGGGAGCTGCGGGGGTTCAGCACAGAGAAGGGGGGCTCAGGGGGGACCTTCTCGCTCTCTACAACTGCCTGAAAGGAGGCTGCGGCCAGGTGGGGGTTGGTCTCTTTTCCCAAGGACCAAGCGATAGGACAACAGGAAATGGCCTCAAGTTTAGATTGTATACAAGGAAAAATTTCTTCACTGAAAGGGTGGCCAAGCATTGGAACAGGCTGCCCAGGGAAGTGATGGAGTCACCATCCCTGAAGGTGTTTAAAAAATGCATGGATGTGGTGTTTAGGGACATGGTTTAGTGGTGGATTTGGCAGTGCTGGGTTAACAGTTGGACTTGATGATCTCAAAGGTCTTTTCCAACCTAAGTGATTCCATGATTCTAAGAAGAGTTTAACCTGAGAAGTCCCTTAGGGCACATTTATTCCTATTTACAGGATGATCTTATTCAGAATGGCAGTAAGAGCAAGAAACGCTGAGAGCAGAAGTGCCCACTGGTTTCAAGGCTCAAAACACTTTCATTCACAGAGCAGTGAAGGTCCCGGCACTGCAGGAGCAGTTGGTTGAGGGAAGCAGAGATTTGCTGTGGACACACAGCTTGCCAGTACTTGGACGTTTCATGCTTTCTGCCTATGCTGCAGGTACCCTGCCTGCACCACCAAAAGGTGCATAAAGGAAAAGATGACCCATAAATGGGAAGAAAAATACCCCTGGTCCACAGCCAGTCCTAGACTGAAGCTGGCCCATCCACTGGATGTGTGGGCAAGGCAAATTGTCCTCGTAGGGTACAGAGGCACCCCAATGCCATAGGTTTAGGTATAACATCAAACTCCTATGGGAGCTGGGAGCCCAAAATATCGAGTGCCCAACAAAAGGTGGGATGGTAATGCAGAAAGGCGATCTCAAAAGGGTTTAAGCTGAGTCATGTTAGAGCAGAGTGGGCTTTGGGTGGGCTCTCATGAGGTCCTTGTGTTCTCATTCAGTTAGCTTGCTCTGAAACACATGGTGGCACATCTCTGAGGAGGTTTTTCCATCACCAGGACCAGGAATTTAGGCCTACACAGCAAGGAGCAAGGTGGAGAAAGAAGAAGGGTCTTGCTTATTAGTCAGCCAACTGGCCTGACTTAATGCTGACGAAGAACAATGTGCATTTTGCTCACCCCTTCCAAGATGGAGCCTGCAACAGCTTTAATTAGTCAATTAAATGTGGCTTTGTCATAGGAGATGAGACACAACTGGGATCAGCCAGCTGGGTTCTTGGCTGCTGAATGACATTGTCTTTCCAGCCCAATGACCTCATTGTTATGACTCAATAGGGGAACAATGTTGTCCACCCAGCAGCCCAGCAAGGAGTGAGATTCCTGCATGGTTACAGCTGAGCAGAAGAGCATGGGAAGTTGTGGGATGTCACTGGGTTAGGGATGCAGCGCTTTGCACTCAGTGCAAGCAGGCTGCGGTAGGTTTTAGTGGCATGGTTGCGTGATGAGAAATTCCAGAAAAAAAAAATATGATATTTAATATAAATGTAGCATGCAACAGTGGTTATATCCAGCTCCCCAAAAACTCCCTGGACAAGCAGGTCCAGGTATTCAGTTTGAGCATGAAGACTCACTGGTTAGGGAGGAAAATCCTAAATGGTATCCAGTGGAAAGGAAAGCTTGCAGCACTTACACCTGAGGTGAGCGGGATGGAAAAGACTCCCATCTCTGTCACATTTTGAGCTCAGGGATTCACTGACAACTCCCTGCCACCACAATCCTTCTCTCCAGGGCTGTGTCTGGTGGTTGTGCCGCAGGGCAGGCCACGGCAGGGCAAGGGAAGGGAGCAAAGGAAGCAGGAAGGAAGAAGGAGCTGCAACCCCTCCCTGCTGTTAATCATCCTCCTCTTTCTCCTCCGAGAGGCTGGCAGGTCTGCAAACCCCACGTTGGGCTCCCACCTTGGAGAGGACCCAGGGAGGTGATCAGCAGCTCTGGGTGTAGGAGGGGGGAAGCGGGGCTGGGCTTCACCGTAATATCCAAATTACTCTGCTCCCAGGATGGTGGAGACCATATCCTGCTTTTGGCTCATAGTGAAACTGACACATCAGCTCGGACATTTCCTTTATAAAACCGAGCTGGAGTGACAGTGGGGTTGGAGATGGGAGGAGAGGGCAGGGACTGCAGGTCGGGTCCGTGATGGGACCCACAGAAAGCTATCAGCAGAGCACTGGAGAGTGAGGGACAGGGCACTGAACTGGGATTCAGTGGGTGCTGCTGGTTGTAATCCTGGAGCTGGGGAGTAGATATGAGGAGGGCAAGGGAGAGCAAATGCAGCTCCACGTTGGGGATGTCCTACAGTGGTGAAGGCTGCAGCTATGTGAACAGCCTTGTCATGTTTGCAAGTGATCACTGCCAAATCAAAGCAGTTGATTCTGCTGCAAAAACTACCTTATTTTATGAGATACAAGAAAATCAGCATCCCAGATAATAGAAATGCAGAAGAGATAGATAAACAACACCAGGATTCCACCACCCCGCCGACTTCAAATCCCTGTTTGGAGAAGCACAGTCAGATGTGCAAAAAGACCCTCACGTTGCCCTGAGCTCCATCTCATCCTGACTTTTTTATCTGGGCAAAAAGCTCCTGGACTCCAGTCAGGGCAGCTCTCAGAAATCAAGCCCTGAGAGCCCACTTAACATGGAAGCAAGAAAGAGCTGAGACATCAAATGATGATGTTTAGCATGCTTATTGGTAATTCTCGGTAATTGATTGTTGTATTATTGTGTTAAATAATTAATAACTAGCAAGCCCATCTACTCCAGACACTGCTCTTTGGTGCAAGCATGCTCCTGGCCTCTGCTAGCTGGCATTGCCCTGCTTGTCTATCACCAGTTCCTCCCAGCACTCAGACCTCTCTGTGTGGGCCACAGTGTCATGGATGAGAGGCTGAAACGCTTGAATGATGCAAAACAACAGCACCAGACCCTTTGCCCAGCAAGCTTCTGCACAGCACAGTGGCCAAATAAATAGGACACGCATGCTGTAAGCCAGGCACTGCATTTTGAGACTATGGAAGCAGCAGATGGGCAAGTCCTGTGCTGCTGCAGGATTTGAAGCAGCTCTCTGAAATGGGAGCAGAACAGTGTTGGAGAAAAGCAAGAAGCAAATCCCTGTCTTGCACACAGCCCAGATGCATGGAGGGCTGAACACACCTGCGACGGAGATGAATGACAGCACCAGGACTTTCAGCACCGCACTGCTGCATGCACGCACTGACTCCCACCCCTGGGAAGCTGGCTTAAATCCTGATCCACTCAGATGCAAAAGCTGGTATTTATTACTACGAAACAAATGCATTATTCCTAATTTATATTACCAAGGAGGGGGTTCCTCCTTTCCCCACTCTTGGTAGCTTCATGGCAACAGCCAGGGATTGAACAGGCTGGGATAGTTTACAACCCTTTGGGAATTCCTGTGAGGTCCAGGTGGCATCAAGTTGCTATAACAAGCCATTCCCTGTCTTTTGTGGGGACAAATATGGGAAATGTGCCCACAGGCACCTCACACACATCTCTCAGCAAAGAACTGTCTTGTTGCTTAAAACAGGAGCTGAGAGATCTGAGGATCTTTCTGCGGCAGGAATACTTTTACCTACTTCAGAGATCGGCTGTAAGCATCTGCTCTTGTCAGATTTGGGCAGAGGCAAAATCTTATTAGCCCTTGCTTTCTTCTGCCCCTTGATGGGGTGTGTGCCTCTGCTCAGACCTAGCCAAAATCCTTGCAGAAACAGTTTGTGGGCTGCACTATTCTTACCCTTCCCTTCCCCAAGCCCCCTGCTGCGATAAGTGTCAGCCTTCACGATGGGAGTAAATAAATAAAGTACAATCCTAAAAGCACACTCCAAAAACCAGCTTCAAAGCCAGTTCACCTACAGAGATTTCCTAGCACTGGTCCCACTCACCCATCAGCGCCCTTCTTGCAGCACCTTGGGGTACCAATTTTCCCGGCCAAGATAGAGATAAACCCCTGCCCCAGAATGGCTTCTGAGCTGGATTATAAGGAAACCCTGCCTAAACGGCCAGCTGGGCTGTGTTCAGAGCCTCGGGGCAGCCTTGGTGCCTGCTCCCAGGGAAGGCAGCTTACATCCCTGCATTGCTGCTACCGAACCCCCCGCCCCTCCACCGCGGGCAAGCCCCTTCCTAATCAGGTTGGAGTGGTCCTGCCAGACACGCAAAATGCTCTCACGGAAGACAAAGCGTAGAGCTGCAACCCTCTTCAGCCAGCTCAAACACAAATACAGCCCCGAAATAGCCGGCATTCCTTTGGCATGGCTGTCCCCCAAGTATTTCTCATCAAACCCTCAAGGCACACGCAGCTTCTTCTTTTGATGGTTTCCTGATTTTTTTTTTTTTTTCGGGGGGCTTTTTGCAGTTTTTTATCAGGACTGTTAGTGGGATTTTGCTGTGTGAAAGCATAGCTGAGATATGGGGAGTCCTATCAACCACCTTGCCAGAGCTTGGCTTTGGGTCTTGTCCCAAAACGCACCAGCTGTCCGCCATTCCCCCAGACTTTCTCACCAGTAAGCATCATGGTGGGGCTCTGTACCCACCCTGATGCCTGTCCAGTTGTTCATGCCATGTCCTGCAATGACGGGAGCTTCTGCACTGGCCAGGGAGTGTGTGCATAGGGTCCTGCAGGAGCAGGAGCTGCTGGTGGGGCCAAGTCACTTTGCTTCCATCAGAGATGCTGATGAGATGCCATAATCTCCATTTCTAATGTGATCAGGGGAAGGAGAGCCCTGCTCCCTCAACAGCTGGCTGTGCCACTGAAAACCCTATAAAACTCCCCAAATTTTACCCTGCGCGGCTGTCAGTTACCCATGGCCAGAGTTCATAATAGCAGCACAAAAAAGATGGATGATTTTTTTTAAGCAGAAAACCATCTCTTTCATTTATCAACCCATCAGTTTGGATTTCTACATTTCCTTCCCTAACTTTTTGTAAAGGGCATTTGTAAAGGACCGTACAAAGTACACACTGACCATGAGGTCCCTTAACTTCTCTTGCTGTCAACCCAACCTTACATGTCCACTTTTCACCACCACCCTCCCACCAGTCCTCCCTGCTTGTTGTGCTGCTTTCTTTGCCAAAAGAACAGCTTTTTTCTTCCCAACTCGGCTGCCCTAAATCAACCCTCAGCAGCTGAGGCCATGATTTGGAGGAATATTGGCATGGGGAATGTGGACAGTGGTGGGTGATAGGCTTTGTGCTTTGTTGTGCAGCCCACAGTGGTGGTTATATTGGCCATCCTTGCCCTCATTAGGAATTGCTTAACACCACCCCATCTCCTATCAACACCTCCCTGGTTGGAAAACTCCACAGAAAACAGGGGTTTGGGTAAGATGGTAAATTATCAGCCAGACTTTGAGAACCACTCACTGTGGCAAAGCTTCTCTGGAAGCCCATGGCCATCATGAGATATTGCTCCTCCCAACAGACTGAGAGGGACTTGACCTACTGAAACACAGAGTGAGGTCTGCAGGGTCTGGCTCAGGATCTGAATGATGTTAGCACATCCTCCACCTTGAGCTGGGCCTAGTTGCAGAATATTGGATAACTTTATCAGCCTTAACTGATATCTCATAGCAGAAGGAGATGTGTCCACACCATGGAGGTGCTATCCCAATAGCTGTAACAGCTAATGCTGCAGAGCAGGATGGCAGAGGCAGCAATTGCAACTGTCTTGGTGGCAATAATTGCTTTTGGTAGCTTGCTGCCTAATGAAGATGTCCTTTGAAAAGGGCAAGAATGTGTCGGTTGTCAACATATTTTTTTTCCTTCTTTCCCCCCACCCTGTGACTGTTGCCATAAACAGCAAAGGTTTATTTGTCAGGCTTGCTGGAGAAAGTGCTTCCATGTTGGATCAGCAAGGAGATGCATCTAAATAGGCTAGATGAGGGGATGTGGGCTTCACCAGGCTTTGCGGAATTGTGTATTAATAGTGTTTCACTTTGGAAAGAAGAGGGCAAATTGAGTTTATGACTCCCATCCTCCCTAGACTCCCATGACAGGCATTCAGTGTGGATGGGTGGAGGTGCACCAGGATTTGCTAGGCTACGTTGCTCTTTTGGACACAAGAAGGATTGCTCCAAGCTGGCCTTGTCCCATTGGGAAGGGTGTGTACACTGCCATGGGCCACAACCCATCAAGGCCAGATCTCATCCTAATTTGTAAAAGGCCACGAGAAGGCACCAAAGAGAAGATTAAACACATTACAGCAGGACTAAACCCAACCAGGACACCCACGGCACTTGGGGAACTTGGATTTTCCAACACTAAATGGGACTGGATTTGAATGTGAGGCAAAACCTGAGCAGCCTGTTAAAGGAAGCCTCATTAATTCTTGCTTTTCTTTCCTTTAATTGTTATCTGCTCACACTATGGACAGATACCCAGGGTATCCAGACACCAGGCGTGGGGTTCTTTTGCTTTCAGGTAGATGGTCAAAAGTTAGGTATGTAAACCTCGGCTAGCAATTCAAATTCCCTCTGCAGATCAAGGAGAGAAACATACAGCTGCTCCATCAATAGTTAATTCTAAGCTGCGAAAACAACTGGAAACTGGCAGCTGAAAAATAAAATTGCTTCTTCTCCCATTTTAAACAGTAGAAGTGAGTTTTAAGAGAATTACTCCTGTTTATTCAAAACTCTCGAGGGACATGAAACGATTCATTTCAGTCACTAACTCCATCACAGATTGACGCCTGAGATTTGCTCAATGAATTGCTTATCATTAAACTCAAAAGTATGTTAAAAAGTTTATGCGCTAGGTATCGAGGCCCTTGGTTATTTGATGTATCTTAAAGGAACGTTAAATGCTTTTTTGCATCTGTCAGTTTAACAGATATTTCCTCTACAATTAAAGAGTGATTGCCACCAATAAGTCCAAAATTAGTATTATTCATCATCACCTAAGAAGATTAAAAGAGGCATAAATTAGAAATCAAAACAGAGCAGTGGCAGGCTATGTAACTGCTTAAACAAATATGTTCATAGCATGTCCACCTGGATAGAAAACACAGCTGAAAGGCAAGAGTGGGCTGTAAATCTCTCCGTTTTAAAATGAGCAACTGAGTAGAATCAGCCCTGCTTAAGGGATATAGCTATGAATTGTAAATGAAAAACATGATTAAAATCAAATCATTCAAATTAAGACTTTCCTCTCCTGTATTTTAAATTGTGATTAAAATTCATAATTTAAGCCACATCCATTTAAATCAAAGCACCCTGCCATAAAATGAGGTTTTGAACCCTTTGTGAGGCTTTAATGAGAAAAAAGGATGTTCTCCTGTTGAATGCAGTTAATGGGGATTTATTGATAATATTCGTGGGGAGGAACTATCTTCAAAACCTATGAAATTGCATAGGCTGGGAGTCTTGAGGGCTTTTTTTAGCTGCCTGGGAAAATTTTAAGAAAACAAAATAACTTTCTATACTAGGGTGTTACAATAAGCTCAAAACTTACTCTTCCACAATATTCTACATGACTGTTCAGGACAGGAAAATTTATCACTTGTGCCAAAGAGGTCAGCATCTCTCATTGCTTTTTTGGCATGGGAATTACCCCGAGGCTTGGGTGAGCATGGAGGTGACGGTGTGCTGAGATTAACTCCTGCACGCTTGAAAAATAGGGTCAAGAGTGTGATTTTCGCTCGCTGGCTTCGCAGCCGTTGTGACGTTGTGTCCCATTTTGCTGATATTTTGCCCCAGTTGTCTCTCGGCTGGATCCGGCTTTGCTGGGAGCCCCACAGCAATTGCTGGTTCATCCCATTTGCAGCACACACCCCGCTGCTGCCCAGCTTTTCATTGCCACGTGTGATTCTGGTGTGCTTACGGCACTGCTTTGACTAGGTATAAACTCACATGCCCTTTGAAAGAGGCAGCGGAGAGCAGAAACGCTTCACAGCATCGTGTCAAACCGGATCACGGGACTGATCCATCTGAAAACTAAACCAATATTAGAAGGAAAAAAAAAAAAAAAAAAGGAAAATAAACACAGAGAAGGTGGTTTCATGCTTTTACTGCATGTTGTTGCTTTCTCCACTTTGCCAAGAGAAACCCATGGGAACAAATTTTTATTTATTTGTTATTTTTATTAGTTAAGGCTCTGAAAACAAATCAGGTCACCATCAGCTAGAGAGTGGGAAGACAGATGAAAAAAATGCATGAATGAGAATTCTGGTTTTGGAGTCATGCAATCCAAACCTCATTTAAGGGTGCTCCTTATGAGCTGGCTTAGTACCTGGCAGCAAACTTGCTTCCCTTTCCTGGGCTTTCAGCATTTCTTCTGTTGCTTAATAAATCAGAAATGTCCAACAAGGACAACTTTAATTGCTGATTTAATATATATATAGATATGTGTGCGTGTGTGTGTGTGTATATGTGTCCAGGACCTTGGTTAACTGATGTTACTCCAGTATAACCACTGCTAACCAGATCCGTGCTGGGGAGCACAGTGCACTGCTTTAACTGCTCTGCTTTTTCTCATAGTCAAGGCGTACAGTATCTTGATAACCAGCATATAATAGTCACCCTGAGAGCTATCCATTTTCCACAGGCTGCAGCAGTATCATTTAAACGTTTCCATTTTTTCCCCCATTTGTGTATGTGGTGGAATGTCTTATCTCACCCTCCTGCCTTTAGACGCTGGGGAGGAGATAAAAAAAAAAAGTGGTTTTTGCTATTAGGTTTCAAAGAAGGACCTTCTCAAACACAGTTTCTCCAAACCCTTCTGCAGAGTCTTTTAAGTCCCCTTTGTCAAAGTTCGAAATCTGGCATTTTCTCTTCGCCTGTATCTAGCAGAAGCCACTTAGAATAAATGTCTGACAAGGTTGTCTCCTCATTTCTCTACAATAGATTTAATATATCTTTAAGTACTACAGCTTAATAACTCTAAGCCAATTTCTACCTTCTCCAGTTAAATTTACTACAGTAAATTAAGGTTGAGATAGAAAATTTCAGCCTTTGCCATTAATAACTAAGGCCTTATTCTTCCACTCCAAAATGACCTTCCTCCTCCCTTTCACTGGTCTCATGAGCCATGTGGCATAAGACCAAAGCTCCCTGCACACAGAGCTTGTAAGACAGAGAAAAAGCTGCCGGATTAATCCAATTTTTATTAAGGATGCTAAGAATATGAGCCAGACCTCAAAGCAACATCTAAAATGGGACTAACTCAGAAATAAAAAATTACCTTTTACATTTCAGAGGAGGTCTTAACGCAGATCCCATCTGCCTATTTGTAAGGCATCCGTCCTGCACCTGGCTTCAAACATAGACTTGGTTGTTAAACTCAAAGACCGCGTTCTTCTTATCCGCTTTTCCATTTTGCAGCCTTTAGGGTGTACTCCTGACCCACCACGAAGAAGTTCTTCCAAATCCTGAAACCCACTTTTTTTTTTTACCCTGACATTTTTAAACAAATACAGATACTGTCATGCAACGTAAGGGTTTCCACGGGCAGATCCTGGATATTTTTGGTGTAACATTATACCCTGTTGGGGAGCTTGTATGGAGACAAGCATCTCTGGGGGCCAAATCATCCCTAGACACATCTGAATTGCCTTCAGAAGATGCCTGTCTCTCTCTCTCCACTAACAGCAGCTGGATTCAAGGACAATTCGGCTCCAACCTTAAACACCTTGGTTAAGTATCTGAACCTACATGCATTACCTTGGGTCCTTCAGTGAGAGGAAACAGCACCTTGCCCACAACCACAGAAGAGCTGGCAACACCAGGACTCCAAATTTTCCCTTCCTCCGCAAGGCAGCTCATCCCAGCTTGCCCAAATCAGGGCCCTTCCCTTTTCTGCTGGCCCCCAGCCCCAGCACTATGCCACAACATGGGAACCTGGACATGACACACAAGTCGAGCCATCCCAAAAGCCAAAATTTAACCTGGCACGTTGCCTTCCTGCAGCTGGTTGGTTGCAGATGCACATCTAAAAGCAGGTACTTCAGCAGCGCTGAATTCCCGTCGCCCCAAATAAAGGCTCATTCCCCTTCACCATCCCTCCTGCTCTATGCTGGGCATTGAGGCATTACACAGAGTTAATTTTAATAAGTTGTTTGCATTCTCTTTGACTCCTTGCAACACTTTGTCACCAAACTGTCACCGGTGTCTGCCGAGCGCTCCTGGCCTGCGGCCAAGCAAGCTGTGAGATATATGTTATTTATGGGACAGAAAAGGTGCCTGCAACATGCAGAGCAGCGTGCGCTGCAAAGATGCAAAGATTTGCAAAGCAGCCACATTTGGTGATGAGAAAAACTTCAGTGAGAAGACCTGGGATCCAATAAGCAAATGATCAAGAGAGGATATTGGTGTCTTTGGGGTTTGGAGCAACTTCACTCCATCTCTTGAAGGAGAGAGGTGTGGGGTTTTTTTCTCTTTAGGGTTGATGGGGCATCCTGGCATTTGTTGGTTCCCAATGGCTTTTGGCACTGAAGGCTGACTCCGAGACACACTATGGCTCAAGTCAAGTGAATATGTGCATGCAATCCCCAAGAAGGTCACCCCAGATAACCCACCACAGAGCCCTGCACTCCCAGAAGGCAGTAAAGTTACTATTGACATTTTCCAAGACTCCCCCAGGCACTCGCTATTTCTAGCACCATTTGCAATTCAAAGCCAGCAGCTAACTTGAACCAGGCTAAATCATCCTCAAAGGAACTTCTCCCTCTCCCTTGGCTGGGGAAGGAGGTGAGGACATTGATACCCATCACCTGGAACTTTAGCTAGAAGGAAAACACCACTGCATCAGCATGGCCCCCAGGTGGTCACAACTGTCAAAGGGGTACAAAGAAGCAGTGCTAAGTCAGCAGCATCTCCTGAATCACAGCACAGGGCCCAGCTCCAAATTTACTAGGTGTCACGATAAAAGCCCTCTAAATCTGGCTTGTGACTTCTCCCTTTGCAGCACCATGAGGTTGCTTCTGGCCAGGGAAAGCTGTTGTTGTATGGCAGCCCCCTGCTCACCAGGCCTTCGTTGATGCTAGCTGTACTACAGAAGCCCTGGAGACCCCAGCTGAGAGCAACTCCCCATCCCTGAACGCCCACTGCATGGTCACTCCACCAAACAGCATGTAGTCTAAGCAGACACATGCAAAATAAAGAAATTGTGGCACAGCCAGTTCTTTAAACAGCATTTAAGCTCTTCAGTTAGTAGCATATCATACACAATTTTTGTACTATACCAAGAAAGATCATCTTTCTCTGCCTCCCTTCTTGGGCAGGGCTGTTTAGCTCAAAAGTAACATGGTTTTGGGTATAGTCCCAATGCCGAGGCACCTCGGAACTGGAGCTGTGATATGGGCAGAGCACATCCCTCCTGCCTCCACCTGGGTTTAAGTGGATCTACATATTCCTCAAGGACCTCCAGCGCAAAACACCGCAAGGCTTCAGCCCAGTGCTACAGGCAGACAAGTAACACAATGACAGCCCTTAAAATCTGATGAAGCTCAGACGAACCGTCCCTGTCCCTCCCAAATAACAAAGAAACAGCAGGAGAAAGCACCTCAACCCAGGTTGTGGGACACCATCATACCAGGCAGTTCAGGGAAAAAGACAGGGATTTTTATTTTTTTTTTTGTTAAGCTCCAATGGCGCACGGAAAGGATTTTGGGGGAGATGGGTGGTGCATTCCCAAACCTCACCACACAGTAGGACCTGCAAGACCCCTATGCAGAATCAGGCTCGAGTGTGGCTGTCTCACAAGCCGCAAGAGGAAGACTTAGTGGATTTGCTTGGCAATCCCAAGACCAAAGGCATTGCTCTCTGCAACATGGACTATTTGTTGAGGCCCTGGGGGCTGCAGTGAACTGAGCACAGGTAGTTGGAGAGTAACAAATGCCAGATGACTGTGTGCATCGTTTAGAATTAAAAAAAAAAAAAAAAAAAAAAAAAAAAGCAAGGTTTGGTCAGCAGCTCTCTGTGAAGGAAAGGGCAGGCATTGCAAGAATTCAGAAACAACATCCTTAGGTGGAGTTTGGCCAGTTATGGAAGAAGCTGTGCACGTAAACAGACTTTTGACAAGGAAGTTGGCAGAAGCCTGTGAAAACTCTTCAGAGGGTTTGCAAGATTTCACATGCCTGCACACAGGGAATGGACCAAACCAGGCCACCCGGATTCCTGCAGAGTTCAAACCCTCTCATGATGTTCAAACCACCCTCATGAGCTGAGGGTGGCCGTCTGTCACGCAAGCTGTCGGGCTGGGAGCAAGGCTGCAGGTGAGGCCGATCGATACTCAGGCTCACAACCTGCACGCTTCTGCCGATGTGTCGCTCTGCAGCTGGGAGGGAGGAATTTCTGCGCACCCACGGGTGGGTTGTTTGCTACGTGTTTGGTCCTGCTACTGCTTGGACCACCTTGTCACGTAGCTACTGCAGGCACTTGGCCTTAGGGCTTGAACCCCTGTATCGCAGAGAAGCTCAGCTGGATGTTATGGCAGCATCTCACCTCCCCACAGCATCACCCTGTAAGGATGAAGCCCCACTCACCCCATCCTCCCTGGCCCCACAGAGCATTGAGAAGCTCTGGGTGCTGTGGTGGATCCTTGGGGACAAGGCAAAGTGGCCACCAAGTCCAGCATCATGGAGAAGGGGGCACAATTCAGGGCAGGCGTGAGCAGGTGGTATGGATGCAGTCCTGCACCTAAACCCCTCTCTGCTCTTGTATAGTGATTTAACACCCAGAATAACACGGGGTATCACACAGCCTGAGGGAACCTCCCTGGCTATAATTGACCTCCACCAGTCCCCACAGCCTGAGCCCTGAAACACCCCAGAGCTTATGTCAGCAGGCTTAGGAATTTTAGAGGGTGCAGATGGGGAGAGAAAATGTATGATTTATAAGGCAAATAATAACCAAAGTGCAACCCCAGCTCCTTGCAAATGCTGAGAGCAGATATTTCCAGCCGGTCTCTCATCACTGCCAACATAAATGATCACCAGCCTCATCGTCATAAGCCTTTAAAGCAACTCTCTGGAATTAAATCACTGTATTGCATGATTTCAGCTCCTTTCATCCAAGGATCTTCAAGTTCTTTACAAACAATTCTTTAATTAAGCCTCCTAAACAGACCCCGGGGTATCATTACTTTATTTGCTTTGCCACTGGGGAATCAAAGGCATTGCACTGCTAAAACGGCTGGCAAAAAGGTTGCAAAAAATCTTATCGAAGTTCCTCTAACAGCAAAGATAGAAGATGACATGCTCCGCTTTGATGTTGGTTTTAAAACTCTCTAGTAACAATTTTTTTCTCCTCCTGTAGACATGGCCTCCATCGCCTGCTCCTGCCCCTATCAAGGTTAGTATTCAATGGACAAAATGGACTTTAAAAAATGCACATCTTTGACAGCCTGTCTTGGACAAACACGAACTCTCAGTACCAGGGAGCCAGCACGGCTTTAGGAATGAAAAAGGGTGTTTTGGCAACAAGGATTTAAAACCCATCAGTCTGTGGTTTGCTTTGGACTGGGCAAAGGGTTGATCTCCGGTAAAACCCCTTCCTGCCTTTTTTGCCCCCAGAACAGGTTTGAGCTGTGGCTCTTCTTAATCCTCTGAGAATAAAAAAAGTATCTGTTTTCTCTTCCTGATGCAATTTTGCTATCACACCCCCTGTGGGATAGAAGATATAATATGGGCAAAGAATAAAGAAGATAAAATGTCCTGTGAACACACTGTAGCGGGTAACTCTGAGCCCCTCGCAGGCTGGTTGAATTTGAAGATATTTGCCTAACATCACGTTCACTGCATCTCTTGTACACACTGGCTGTGCCTTGTCTGAGGCTGATTTTATTCTGATTTACAGCAGGGAAATAAGGGGGAATCGCTGCAGAATCAGCGGGTTGGGACGATACCAACCTGGAAGCCAGTATTTCTAGCGAAATAGCCATATCCGAAATAGCTGCTTTTAAAAACTTCAGCAATGGTGGACTGATTCTGCTCTGCCCCATGCACAATGTTGTCACCTTCTTCCTCGTGACACCCAAAAACATGCTCCGAAATCCCAACTCCCCACTCACCCATGCATTTCACATCCACTTTAACCAGAGCAAATGATGTGGGCTCCGTTACAATTACTATTTTTTAAGACACCAAAAATCTTACAGTTTCACCTACAAACCCACCTTCTTCCCATTTGGGGCTGGGGTGGGGTGAGGTGGGGGAGATGAATTTTAGGTTTTGAGTAACTCAGATGATTGCAGCCTTAGAGTTAAGCACTGCTGGACTCCAAAGCAAAGCAAAAAGCAAAGAGGGATGCCTGTTTCGGCCCCTAAGGAAGAAATTCCTGGTGCCAATACCCAGGGAGCAACATAAAAGCGCCTCTAAGGAGCTTACTTTCAAAACTTAAGAGCGCCAACGAATGGCAGAAAACACCGTTTTGAAGGATTTAAACAAATAATTTCCGAGAAAAATGTAATAGGATCACTTAAGAGTGCTATAGAAACAGGTGCCCCACCAACCTCCTGCTAAATCCTGTTTTGTACCAACCGCAGCGTATTTATCACTCTGCTTTGAAAAACACAACAAAACCTTCTGAGAAGGCAAAGTCAGCTAAACTCAGCTAAATTCTGGCCAGCACAAGAAAAATTGCATTAACAGCTCCTACTTTATGCCAATATTAATGAGGCTGAGGCTCCTTGAGTTTTAACGGGAAATCTCTTTTAAAGCAGACGTTGGCATCAGGGAGAGCTGGGGGCTTCACACCTGCTCGCCCACCAAGCTCCAGTGCTGTGAGTCCTGAGAGGAGCAGGAAAAAAACAGGCAGGCGGAGATGCCAGCCAGACCTCAGGGAATTCGCCCCACAGTTAAATCTCCAGGGCTCTGCCTCCACTTGTGCTTTTACCTCCGGCACGTCCCCCAGCTTTTGTTACCTTGAATAAAAGCACATTCAGCTCAGCAGAGGCTCTGCTGGGAGACATGACCCAGAGCAAGATTTCACCTTCGGCTACTTCATTTTATTTCACTTTATTTGGTTTATTTTATTTTATTTCCCCCCTCCTTCATCCTCCCCGAACACAGGGAAGAAAAACCCTGCTCCTCCCTACCTTTATTCACTTTTGAAATAATCAATGCATTTCCTTGCCTAGAGACTTTGCGGTGCAGTTTATGGCTATCTCGCCAATAAAACACCCCCCCAGAGAACGAGACCCCCCCCCCGCATGACCCACCGCCGTGTCCACAGCTCTCAACCCCAGCACAACCGCAGGACCCAAGATGCTGTTCCCACTCCCACTCCCCAACCTCCCCGGCACGATGCATCCCGCACGGGGCCACGGCGGCCCCACCGTGAAGGGTCTCCAGAAGTTTATCCTTTTTCCAACTCCACCGTCAACTTCCATCAGGGAATTGCTCTCTCCCACCAGCTTTTCCCCCCTTCCTTCTTTTCCCACGCCACCTCCACAAACCAAGGCTGGAGGCTCACGTTCAAGACGCGCAGCAGCAGCTGGACCATTGCAAGAGCGGCTCTACCAAACCCACCTGAAGGTCCCCCCCCCTTGCTTGATGGGACCCCAAAAAAGGGGTGTGAGGCTCAGTGCTTTGCTCATGGGTCTCCCAAGAGCCCAGACCCCTGCCCAGGGGCTTTGTGGAGCCGGGTGAGGGAGCGCAGCAGCGGCGGGTTTAGCTCATACCGTTGCATAAAGGAACAAGCACTGCGGCTCCTGCGCCCCAAGTTGCGCTGCCCGCGGACGGCTGGATGCGCTCGGTTCAATCAGCGGGTTAATAAGCCTGGACTGGGAACGCGGGTGGCACTCGGCATCCCCCAGTTTATTTTCTGCCTTTCTGCCCAATTCGGTCCAAAGTAGCAAAGGGAAAACTGGGAGTAGGGGGGGAGGCGAAAAGGCGAGGGATGCTTAAGGGGGAAAACAACCCAGGCTTGGGGGA
>JAVJGI010000060.1:63546483-63575458 GCA_035590275.1 Ibycter americanus | reverse complement strand
ACGGGGTTTGGGGGGATTTGGGGTTCTCGACCACATAGGGGGATTTGGGGGTTTCACTGGGTTTTGGGGAGATTTGGGGATCTCAGCTGCATGGGGAGATTTGGGATTTCCACAGGTTTTGGGGGAGATTGGGGGTTCTCAACTGTGTGTGGGGATTTGGGGTTTTCACGAAGTTTGTGTGGGGGGATTTGGGACTTTCATCGGGCTGGGAACTTGGGGGGGGGTTGGGACTCCTGCCTGGATGGGTGGGATTTGGGGTCTTTGTCATGGTGGGAGGGTTGGGGCTGGGTGGGGGTGGCATTCCCACCTACCTGGGGGGATTTGGGAGTTTCATTAGAATTGGGAGGTTGGGGAGGATTTGGAGTTTTTGTTGGGGTGGGGATTTGGGGTTCTCACCTGCATGGGGGGATTTGGGGTGTTCATCGGGATGGGGGCTTGGAGGGGTTGTGGGGCTTTTGTTGGGATGGGGATTTGAGGGGCAGTCTGGGACTTCCACCTGCACGGGGGAATTCTCATTGGAATGGGGGGAGTGGGAATGATTTGGGGTTCCCCCTGGCATGGGGGGATTTGGGGGTTTCATTGGAGTTGGGGGTGGATTTCGGGTTTTCATCAGGGTGAAGGCTTAGAGGTGGCTGGAGTTCCCACCTGCATTGGGGGTGGGGGGGTGGGGTGTTTATAAGGGTGGGGGCTTGGATCATCTGGATGTGGATTTCTAGGCTGATTTTGGATTCCCACCCACATGAGTAAGGATTTGGGATTTTTCACCTGGATGGGGACTTGGAGATCACTTTGGGATTCCCACCTGCATGGGGGAAATGTGGGATATTTATCAGGATGGGCATTTGGGCATGGATTTGGGATTTTCATCTGGACTGGGGTTTGGGATTCAATGTTGGATTCCCATCTGGGTGGGGTTTATTTGGGGATTTTCATCTAGATGGGGTTTGATTTGGGATTCTCAGCATGGCTGGGAGCTGATTTCAGGTTCTTATCTTGGGGGAGGGGGGGGCCTGTAATATAGGATTTCTTTCTGCAGCTACACTCCCTCCACTGTTTATGCTCCGATGGTACAAAATTCCCCTGATCCCTCCTCTTCCCCCTGCCGGTGACATGGGATGTCCTTGGAGCTGGAGCTGGCGCAGACCCAGGGGATGCAGAGTGTGGGGGCTTGCTGGGGGGGCATTGCCCTGGTGGGCAGCAGCACCCCACCACTGCAGCAGCTACAGGCTCTCCTGGATCTGGGCACAGTGCTCACATCGAAGCTCCGGTCCCACACATTACCCCAGCACCCCCTCGGACACGAAGCTGCGCTTTCAAATTTTGTTTAAATAAATTACTGTACATTTACATCGGATGTTTTCTAAGGAAGGTTTGCACCAGCCTGAGAATGGCTCAAAGGAAGCAACATGCCCAAAAGGACAAAATTATTATCAAATCTTTGCTTTTTTTTGTAGTGGGAGGGAAGGGCGCTGAAAGTTTTTTGTCTTGCGTTCAGGCAAGGAGCGTTCACTGCAGCTAGGAGGAGACTAAAAATAAGCTCCGAGCTTTGCGCTGAATCCTTCTCCTTGCACCAGCAGATCCAGCTAAACCATGAACCACCCCAGCCTGGACCCAGAGGTGGTAAAAATAACCTCCACTCCTACAATGACTTTTCCACTATGGTTTTCTTGATGCCTTCAATTAAAGGTGGACTTTCTTCTTGTTGCGAGGTCACCTTGAGAAGACTTGAGGAGAGGCTTGGGTTAGCTCGCTCAGCTCTCCCTACCTGCTTTGCATGTTGTCCCCAGAAAAGTCATCTTGTCCTGATTTTAGCTTCTGGGTCAGTGCAGTGAGACTTCCCGTGTCCCTCAGCCCAGCCTCACCTCCTCGTGCTACGACTCTGCATTACACAATCCCTAAAAGCCATGAAACTCGAGTTGCAATAAATGAATGAATGTCTTGACGCACATTGTTAATCCTGCCAGTATCAGAGGCAGTTCCTTCTCTCCCTGCAGAATATTTTAAATAACAGATCGCATTTCCCCCCTCCACACACACACACTCCCAATCAGCATATTTCGGTGTTAACTGCCAAGTCAAGACAGCCTAGGGAAAAACCTGAGCTGCATCAGTGTAACAGTGGCCCTGGGATGGAGAGGAGGGAAGTGATGCTGAGCTCCTCAAGCTGTTTACTGCGCCGGCACCCACTAGTATGCTGCAAAAATATCCTGTGGCACGTTGCTCTGGGGGATCAGTGCCCGGGAGAGTGGGGGTCCCCCAAGATGTGTTGAGTCTCCACATTGGGTGAGGGCTGTGGCAAGAACAGACGAGAGTAGAGTTTCCTAAAATAGACCTAAGGAATACAAAATGGCCTGAAATCCACTTAAAAAATCAGGCTGGCTTCAACGGCCATCGGTTTTATGCTGCAATGATTATATTGAGAGTTAGGAGGAGGAGAAATTCATCTGGCTGGTCTCATCAGCAGATCTGGGCTGTGATGGTCCTTTGGCTCTGTGCAGGGAGGAGGGAACCTCACCCCCTGAGTATCTGATGCCTAAGTTCTTTTAGATTGCTGATCTGGGCCATAGGTTTTCGCTTAAATTATCAGAACAGGCACCCCGCCATGTATGCAGGGAGTTTCGTCAGTTCTCGGCATACTTGATAGACCCCCTTTTGCCTTCAGAGACAAGGAGGAGAGCACAGCCGCCACAGGGAAGGGTGGATGCTGCACGGAGATCTTCGTTTGAGGGTTTTGTGGTTATCGCTGGATACTCAAGTTATGATGGCTTTGCCATCTGTGCTGGGTATTGCTTCTCACTCCACGGGGCTATCTTCAGAGGGTCTCCAGTCTCCTCTCTGACCGCTCCCCACTGCATGGTCATGCAGCTCCTCCCGTGCTGCAAGCCTTGGCTGCTGGCAATTGCCGTGGTGGCTAAACTAACATCACAGTCTACGTTTCTCGGGAAAACCAATTAATCCAGAAACATCGTGCTAAACCTCCTTTTCCAAGGGTTTAGAAGAAAGGACTTGCATTATTTCTGCTGCTTTGCAGGGTACAGGTGCCTCCCCACTTGTGTTGTCTCAGAATTTGCCTCTTGCCTCTGTTGCAAAGGGGATAATTACTAAGAGGGTGTCAGATCAAGACTATGAATCATGCGCAGCTGAAGGAAACAAGAAAGGGATATTTAGCATGACTGCTTCAAAAGCAGATATCTGTTAAAGCATATCCAGCTCTGATGCCTAACCATCAGCTGGGGAAAAAGGTCAGAAAAAGCCCTAACTTGGGAAACCAGGAGCTTCTAGAGCTGTCAAAAAGGCATCAGTGTTTCGTAGAAAGAGGTAAACAGTCTTTCACGCCCAAAGACATGCACCATTGCTAACCAGGAGCTTTATCACGAGTGTCCCAGCTCTGGAGGTTTTCCTAAATACCAGCATCACGGGGTCAGGAAATTATGTAAAGGCTTTTGCTTTCAACTCCAAACATGAAAAGGCATGCCTTAGAGGTGCAGAGAAACCCTTTAGAGAACGGTCTGCACATCTGCCTGAGAAACAGGAACAAAAAGATAAGGATTTACTCTAACACTTATTATTAACATTATTATTATTTAAAATATCGTGGGCTTAAGTCAGTCAGGTGCCTTTTTTAATCTTGATCTTGATGTGATAATACACACAGACAGATTCACATATACCTGGTTCCTTGTGTCCCAGCTACATTTTTACCTAAGATTGTGAAAGAGCAGGACAGGGAGCCAGTGGTTTTAAGGTATGTAAGTCAGCTGGAATTAAACTGTCTCAGGAGGAGGACTTCACATGACAAGATTTCTTTGTTGGGGAAATCCTAAGATGCTTCCATAATTCCCCAAAGGCTACAGAACCCCCATTTCTCCTGCAATTTCAAAGTGAACTGGACAAAGGAGAAGAAAACATAAAGTAGGAGATGTTCTTGTGCCTCAGAGCACTGGGATAAATTCCCAAAGAAAGCTTTTTCTTCTCTGTACCATGTAATTCCTTCTCAGCCGTGTTGAGATTCATCATAATATTTGACTGACATCTCCAGGCATCCTTGCAATATTTACTTTTTTTCACAGAAGATGACCGAGGAAAGCCTATGCAGCATGAAAATCCTCGGTCTGAGATCCAGCTTAGGATCATTTAATTTACCAGTAATCCGGTTTTATTGAATGTCATCACCTATCTTCCTTGTGCAATGGGGCACAAAGTAATAATGTTTGGAATGCAAATTTAGAGTTAAGATAGGAAAATGAATGGCAGCGCACGGGGCTGATACCTCTGGTGTGAGTAACTGTGTGAACAACAGCGCGTGGGCTCCTGGAGTGAAGTTCACCAGTGGCTATTTCAGGAAGGAAAGCAAAAAAAACCCCAAACTATTCTCCCTTCAGCCAGAGACAAAAATACCTATGGTCTGATGTCTGCCTGACAGGCAGCCTCAAGGGAATGGGACCATTGATGGAGTGAAGCTAGACCTGAAGTGAGGAAAAAAGGCTGTTCATGAGAAAAAAATGGAAAAAGTTCATGGCATGCACAGAATAGGGAATGGAGGCAATTTCCTTGTATTTCAGAAGACGGGGAATCCGAAGTGTCATGTGGGGGTCAGTTCTTTAGCCTGGACCTGACCCAGCAGGAGGAATCAAGATACAGCTTGCCTTGGGAGCAGCAATTGTCTTGAGAAAGATTTTGATGAGCCTCATTCAAATAGTCGCCTTTCTCCTGTACTCTGCAGGCAGCTTGGCAGCCCCGGTTAGACTCTTGATGGGATGGGGTTGGGATGGATTAGACATAGGTGCCTGGAGACGCCTCAGGTACTGGAGATGCCTTCATGGCTAGTGGAGATATCTTCATGGCAAGAAGCATACACCCAGGGAGATGTGGAGCTGCAGCATAGGATAGTAATGGCTGTGGTATGGCAGGTGCATTGGAAAGGGCAACATGGGGAGGCCAAACTCTCCCCCTTGGGGCCAAGGAGCATTTGTAGATACATCTGGAAGTTTCATATTGCATCTGTCTTGCATTGTCCTTCATATAGAGCTCGCCTAATGGTTTGTATTAAAGGGGAAGCGGGAGGGATGCAGGAAAGAAAAACAAATAGCCCTTCAGGAGGGACAGGCAAGCAGCTAGACACATTTTCCTCTGCTAGAAATAGGCACTGGTGGAAAACTGTCACTCTGCATGTCTCCAGGCAAATAGAATAGACTAGACTATATCAGTTAGAAGGGACCTACAGTGATCATCTAGTCCAACTGCCTGACCACTTCAGGTTAAAGCAAAGGTTAAAGCATGTTGTTAAGGGCATCGTCCAAATGCCTCTTAGACACTGACAGGCTTGGGGCATTGACCACTTCTCTAGGAAGCCCATTCCAGTGTTTGACTAACCTCTCCATAAATAAATGCTTCCTCATGTCCAGTCTAAACCACCCCTGGCACAACTTTGCACCATTCACAGGTGTCCTATCACTGCATACAAGGGAGAAGAGCTCAGCACCTCCCTCTCCACTTCCCCTCCTTGGGAAGCTGTAGACAGCAATATAGGCATCTCTTTTTTCAAGCCCAGAATTTTTGGAGAATTGCATCACTCCTGCCCCAAAGTCCCTTCTGTTCATCCTCCCCACAAACTCCTGCAGAAGTCTGAAGGCTGGAAAGGACTAGTAGACCTCTAAACCAGCTTTGTGGTGGATTGCCCTCTTTTGCTGGACAATGGATTATTTTGCTGGTCAACGGAGCATTATTTCCTTCTGGATGGAGCAGAACTCCTTGGGGTCCCAATCTCCTGGATTCAGTAGGAATTTCCCAAGATGATCCTTTAGGCCTTGGTGTTGGGTCCAGTATGTCCCTCTAACCCAAATACCTTCTGTGCCTCCCACTTGGGTGCACGCTGCTCTCCAAACACCAACTCCGCATCTCTTCCCATAGGCTTTGCTGCCTTCTCTTCCCTGTTTGACAAGGATTTGCCACGAAACAGCCCGGGAGTTACCAGGGCAACCTGCAAAGGTCCGGCAGCCTGGATCATTGTTCAGGGCTGCAGCCGCCCCGAGGAATTCACTATTTGTTTTAGAGATAAAAGCTGCAACTTCCACACATTCTTCTTCAATTTCACTCTCCATTAACTGCATTGCCCTGTCATAACAAAGCTCATTGAATTATTAGAGATGAGGCAAATCGTTCAAAACCTGGACTGGGGAAAGCGATGGGGGAGAGCTTGTTGGTGCATCATTTTTCTTCGTGGCCCCCCTCCATGAAGCATCCATTGGTAGCACGATGGATTTGGGATGTGGTTAGGCTTTTGTGGGGGTGTATGTAGGACAGTGAGGGCTGTGAGCTGGGAGTCATGATGGGAGGGTTGATGCTTGGGTTGAGTCAGGTAGCCTTGAGTGAGTCGTGTCTGCTTGTCTCTCTGGTCCTGTCCTGGATTGCAAGCATTTCAGTTTGTGTCCTCCTGCTTTCCCTTGTGCTCTTTTTGACATGGAAAAATGAAGGGTAAAGAGGGAGTCAAATGGAAACCTTAGGTCCCAGAATAGTGGTTGATACCTCCACCTCCTTCAGTACCATCAAAAAACTCATACTCTCTCCCCTACTCCAATGTTGACTATGGGGTTGATGCTCCCAGCTCATATTGTGAAAGAGTCCCTTATATCTGGTGCAAACTGGGGGTTGCTGGGATATGAATGACCACGGTTGTCTTCCTTCCTTCCTTCCCCAAAACTCCTCTCTGGGATATCAGCATGGCAGAGCTGGTGTAAATCCTGTGTCACCCCAGCATGTCCAATCCTTATGCTGACGTTCGCTTGCAGTAGACTAAGGGAAGAAATACGCCTTTTGTAAGGGGAATCCACTTCTTCAGCAGGAACCCAAGCTAGGCCAGGTGAATCGCTTATTGCAGCCAGATGAGGTGAACCCCACTTCTAAGCTTTAGTTCTAATACTGATGCGGTTTGGTTTTTAACATGTATTTTTCTCTTCCAATGCCTCAGCTTCCCATTGCAAGCCATAAACTGCATCCTGCATCTCAACAAGATTAGTAAGAGTAGTGGACTGGGTCTATGAAAGGTTTTGAGATCTATAGAAAGAACATGCAGTAAATAAAATAATTGTTATTATTTCCAAGAACTAAAGCTTTTTACAGATAAACTCATTTGTTCTTCTTGCTTAACAGTGAGTTTTTCTAAAAATATATTATATGGAGCTCTTCTGTGCTTAAAGACAAGACTAGAAGCAAACTGAAAGCTAATTGAAGCACTGCTTCCCTATTATTTCCCTACTCTTATGTTTTAGTGAAGATTAATTTAAGGGACCTTCATCCAGTTAGTGGAAATGCGTCACTTTCATCAACAGTAATGGGAATTACAGGAGGACATTGGTTGCACAAAGAACTCCCTCAGATCCCTGCAGCCTAAGAAAGGTGAGTACAAATCACAGCATGTTTCAGTTTTACTTGGCACGGTTAATGGACAACAAAGCTAAACTGCATCTGTAAAATGTGCTAGCCCAGTCCTTGGCATGGATCTTAACAGCAGCCGATGACTCCTGACCGGGATAGTGTCTTTCTGAGGCAGGAGAAGAAATTAAGTCTGTCTTAGATGAATGCAGCATCACCGAAAGATTGGTAAGGACGGAGATGCAACTCCTGCATTTCCCTGCTGGACAAGTGCAAAGGAGCCAGGAGAATTACTACTTTTATCACAACATATGGCCAAAGTACTTAACTTTACACTAGGAGAGAATGAAGCTCTCTAGTTGCAAAACAACCCACCACAATAAATAGCCAGAGGTTTACTGAATTTAGCTTGCTTATGAGAACAGAGAAAACAGGGACTGATTGTACCTTGATACTGGTGTAGTCAGGAGTCCTGCTGAAACCAGACCCTGTGTGACATGTAAAGTCCTTCAAAGACTCCTTGCACCAAGACACCCCATGTATCATCTTCTGGAAGCAACTGCTTCAGGTGCATTCTCTTCCAGACACATGACACTGCTGGACATCCAGGTACCCAGCGCCACTGGCAAGGGCTGCCAAGCTGGCTCAGGAGAGGAAGACTAACACGGTTAACAGCACTTTTTTTGCCTGTTCTCCTTCCCTTCACTTCTCCACTGTAATGCAACCCAGCCTAACTCTGTACCTCTCTGTGTCCCTGTCCCTTTTCTAGTGACAAATACGGACAGAGAGGAACTACAGGCAGCACAATCTCACTTCCCTACCCTCACCTCTGATGGTTGCCCTGCACAGAGCAAAGCAGCTACATACCTTGCCAAGAGCATTTGCAAGAAGGTGTGTGGTAGGAAAAAGGGGAAACAAAGTGAGGATAACAGGGAAAATATCAATCCAGCCAGTCCCTCACCATTCCTGTGGGTCTGTACAGGCATCCACACCAGCAATACCCCCAGCATGACAATTCTGCGTGGTGTTTGCAAAACAAAAGACATCTCAGAGCCTTCCAAGCAGCTGGGAAAGAAAAGAACTTGAGGATATAAGACCCTGTCATCATCTGTCCTCTGCACAACTGGGTTGTGTTGAGTTTAACTTTCTTTCTGGTAGTCAGGTCTAGGACAGGTTAGGCAGGAGTTACTCACTCAGATCACACCCAGCGTGGAGTCACTGTTGATTCAGCTTAAGCCACTTCCAAATCCACTGCCAGGACGCTGGGAAACTGTTGCCAGGAGACCTTGTGCAAATACTTCAACCACCTGAGATCAAGCCAGCCTGGAGGGAGCCTGCCTACAGCCTTGTACCAGTAAAAAGAATTTCTTCTTTTAGCCTGGGACATTGACAATGAAATGGGACTTATTAGAGCTAAGGAATATTACTGTTCATTCTTGTGTTTTGGGTTAATCTAAGCAAGCTCGAATGGATTCAAAGCCGTCTTTTGCTGGATACTGTGTGAACAAGCATTGGAAAGCATCCTTGTCCCAGCACAGGATAAAGCCACATCCTCTTGGCTGGGTTAAGGATGCTAATTAGGTACCTGGGGGGCTGGTATTTTATGATTGTTCCCAGGCACTGCAAAGGATAATTAGCAGCATTCACAACCCTTCACCTCAGTATTTTACATCAGACACAACCCTCCTTTTTACAACAGGCACCTCAGCTCTGATACTTGCAGGAGGAGGGATTCAGCTTGCAGATGCAGGCTGCAGTGTCAAGGGAGTTGCTTTGTCCTAAAAATGTCAGTTTTGCCTCTGAGGTTGAGAAGTCTGAAAGAGGGAGCTCTGCAAGTGCACCCCTACGCCTGCACCAGCGATGTGCATGCAACCACTTACCCCCTGCTCTGCAGTGTGATGGACTGCAGCTGTGCTAAGGTAATAAAGGGAGAAGAGTTAAAAGCCAAGGTGGAAAGAAAAAGAAGAAAATTAACAAATAAGGCAATAAATGTCGAGTAACCTGTGGCACGTGGCCTGGTCTCCTCTCTCTGGGAGCTGTTGCAGCAGAGTCCTTGCTGTTACATCAGGATTACAATATAGATTTAGCAACCTGGAAGGGTGTACATCACATCCAACAACCCCCCTTTGCCTTTTGTTGAAATGCAACCACTTCTGGGGCACAAGGGTAGGTGATTCAAGTCACCAATTTTTTGGACATTCATTCCCAGTGACAGACATGTCCCAGTAACCACAGGAGGCACGTGTCCTTTCGGAGCAGTAGATGGAAGCCATGGGGGTTTCTCTGGGTCATCTCAAATGGACACTCTATTTATTGAGGGGACCAAAGAGACATCCTATGCTCCTGGAGGTGAAAGATAAGGCTGCCTTGTCAGTGTTTCTGCATTTGAGAGGTGCATTTATACAAAGAAACCTGTGCAACGGTGCATGCACACAGAAAGGCAGAAGATCCGAAGACAGTGCAGAGAGACACAGAGGGTTTTGCAGGATTCAGCTTTATGCCAAGTGGGAGGTAGGGCACAGTAAAGCAAAGCTATTCTTCCTGAGTCAGTTAAAATAACGGTTAACCAAGGAGGCAGTTTGGATCTCTCCTTCCAGAGAAGGGAATAAACACCACGAAAAAGGGTTGCTGGTTAGAAAGTTGAATGTCAGAAGAACGCTCCAGCTGAGGTCTATGTTTCATGCTGCTGAGATTAACAATAAAAGGAAATTCCAGGAAGAACAGGGGACTGGGCTGGACCTGCTCCAGCTTGCTCACTAGCTCTGTAACAACCATGGTGGGAAAGCCCTGGTTGTGGGGAGAGCTTTGCTGAAATTTCTGGGACCAAAGGGAGTTGTCGTTATGGCACTACATCCTGTACGTGAGCAAGCTACTGTCCACTTAAAAGAACATCTGCAAAAGATGCAAAAGGACACGCAAGACTTTGGCCTCTCTTTAGCTGGTGGAGCGTGGTTAATTCCCCTGCTATCAAATGACAAATCCACTCAAAGAAAACCTGCAATTCCTTCCCAACAGGCTTGCAAACAACCAGAGCTAAACCCACCACCAGCAGTGACCATGCCAGAGAGATGCCATGGCTCTGGTGATTGATCAGGCTTATGGGTTTGGGAAATCAAGCAGCAGGGTAGAAAGAGGGGATGCTCTCTATGCTTTGGCTGATTAACGTACTCCATGATCTGAACTAGGTCCGAAACATGCCAAGAGCAGGGTGGAGCTCGGTCTGTACTGCAGTCTCTTGGTCTCAGTCAAAGGGAAGGCTTAATCTTGGTCAACACTCAACTAGTAAGTGCTGTGTGTCCCACTGTAAAGTTCCTATAGGTCTTAGCTCACCAGCAGCTGGCTATTTTCAAGCGGATTTCTCCATTCAGAGTCTCTCCAGTCAGCAAATGGAGAAGTTTCCCTGTATACAACTCACATCACCAGTCTTAGAAGTCTATATCCCCTGGGTGGAATGAACAAGGAGAAGTTAACATGGATGCCTACTTTTTTGTTCTGTGGTTAATGTTAGATGAGGCATAGTTATCCTCTCATGCCCCAGAAGGTATGACATACTAATTTCTCTGGTGTTTAGAAATATTTGGGATCCCAAGTCAACAAAGAAAATGTAAGCCTGCTCTATTTTTATATTTCTAAGCCCTGGACAATGGATTCAAGCACCGAGATGACCAGTGAATCGCTTGGGTGAAGGCAGAGTTGTCCATCCATGAGTAGTGGCCATGCTGATGATATCAATACTCTGGAGCACCCGTTAGGGAGAGTGGAGGAGCAGTATGGGTTCACAAGGGTGAGAAGGATGCTGCAGCACTGGGAAAGGTCAGGTAATGTGGCAAGAACTTCCAGCCCTTTTGACTCAAAGATCTTGAGAACAAAATAAATTTCTATCCAGACCGTAGGAACCCCTTTAGTTAATGTATAAAGCTTCATATGGATCAGTGCAAACTGCGTTATATAACGGGGAAAAACCTTTCTGAAACCAGGAATGTGAAAACAACTGCTGTCCCATCAGAAGCTTCCCTGGAGGAAGAGCCTCAGCCTCTTCAAGGCAACTTAAGTCACAGGGTTGGTGGCAAACCTAGGCGTTGACTCTTAATGTTGTTTCCCAAGATGCTGGATTAAAGAAGAGGTTGATGCTGTAACATTACAATTCATAGGCTGAATCACAAAAACCCCATTTTCTCTGAAAAGTCTGCTTGTCTTCTTCAAACTCTGCTTTCTTTGTCTCTTTAACATGTCTGTGTGTGATGGCATTACAGGAGAGCACTTAGGCCTGCAAAGTGCCCAGCCTTCACACAGTCCTAGAAGACAACCGTGGAAAACAGGCTAGGAACATTAATGACCGTTTTCTACAGATGGCAAAACAAAATATGCGAGACCTGAACTTACCCTTAAACCTGGGTGAGTGAGTTCCCACCTTAGTTGCCTTTTTTGAGTGCTTAACCTCAGATGAGTGAGAACCGGAGAACCAAGCCGCAGTGATGACTAGCCCAGACTGGGGCTCTCTCTTTACCTGTTTTGATGCGGCATCGCTGAGTCTGTATCACCTGCTTCCCTGGCTTCTACAGCACCCGGCAGGGTAGGAATAACAATTCCTCATTAAACAGCACAGAGAATAATCACAGGAAATAATAAGAAAGGAAATGGAAGCCTGAAATCTCCTCTGGTGTATTAGCCACAGAGTTTTTCCTCTCTGATGAGCTCTGATTTTGATATAGGACTTTCATTTGTCAATTAGTGAGAGAGATTCTCTGTGCATCTCACTACGCAGTGCCTGTGCACCTTCTGAGCGTGGTCAACAGGGGGGTCAGCTGGCCCTTGCAAACCAGTTCAAAAGCAGAAAGAGTAGGGAAGAAGGGGTACAGGAGGTGGTGAGAAGCTGTCTATTGCCTTGAGGTCACTCTTGGCAGAAGATAGAAGCACAAGCCAGCACATATTCAGGGATAAATGAAGTTCTTCCTGCCTTGGTTCCGTGGCTGTTGTCATCTCTTATTTACTAGCCAAAAGCTGAGCTACTGGCACGGCACATATTCCACCCCACCTAGCTGTGTTTAAGAGCAGCTCTCCCTATATTTAGTGTTCACTGTCTCCCATTGTGTTGCTGCAAACACGCGTCCTGCTGGGTGCTCCATGGGCGTGTTGAGGTGGGGTTGGCGATTTCAGATGGATGTTACCTATTTTTAGCTCTCAGATGGTGTGCAGATGCGTCAGCTCATTGTAATTCTTTCCAGGCGACAGATCCGGACACAGTTTATATCTCTCCATGATGCAAAGTTCTGCACATTTTTCCCTCCTGGTGCCAGGTGTATGGAGGAGGGGGAAAGGACCGGGAGCTGTGTCCTTCAGGTAGGCGCGGTGGGATAAGGTGAGATGACTCCCTCAAGGACAGTCAATCTGGACAGAGCTCAGGAGACTATCTCAGTGCTTGGATCTTATGCTGCTAGGCACATCCATCTTCTCATGGGATTATGTGGATTACAGGAAGGTGTGTTGTGGAAATGCTCCCTCATGACCACCAGAAAGATGGAGGCTGAACATCAAAAGTGAGACCATCCTGCCACTGTGGGCTTTCTGGCCTCTGGCTCTGGCTGGGCTCTGTCAAAAATATGGGTGAGATGGCACATGGTCAGATCCAATGTGATTGGACTGATCCAGTTCCTGGGAAGACTATCCTATCATTGTTATTCACAAGCTGTAGTAGATTAATTAAATGTTCAAAGCTGGGCAACAAAGAACAGGAATGCATGGCTGATTTTCCCAGTAGTGACATGATGCTGGTAGGCCCAGCCTCTTCTGGTCTTGTTCTGCTCAGTCTTTTCAGGGGTGATCTGGCAAAGGGGGGTGGGTGGGTGGGTGTGAATAATGAAACCAGTAGAAATTTATGCAACTGAAAGCTCAGCATGAAAAATTGCAGAAGGATTTTCTAGTCCGCAGGAAGTGGGCAGGAAAAGGGACAGTCCATGTTTGATGACAAAAAGTGTAAATGACTACACATGGAAAAAAAGCAACTTAACCATACACGGGCCCCAAATAAACTATTCCCAGGGCAACACCTTTGTGACTCTGGAAAGGCCTGAGTGAAATGTCGTCACTGTGCTCAGCCAGAGTCAAAAAGGTCAGATAGAAATGTAGAGCTTTTAAGAAAAGAATAATGTTAAAAAAACTCAAACCAACCATGGCATTGAGTAAATCTCTGGGGCATTGGCCTCTTGCATGGTGTATACAATGCTGATCCCCCCACCTCAACAGGATACAATGGGAGTGGAAAAGGTAAAAGCACCACGAACAATTATAGACCCTGAACGACTTCTGTGTAAGCACTGCCTAGGGAATAGACTGGGACTCCATTGTCTGCAGAAGAGAAAGCCGAGTAGGAGAACAGCCCCTGGGTCACAACATCCGGAGTGATATGGAGGTGAGTGGGAGGAGGCAGGAGCATTTGCTCCTTCCCGTAACTCCAGCCCCTGGGCGGCATCCCTCAGCCAAACAAAAGCCGGGCAGAGCTCAGGTGTGGCTCAGCCTCAGGATGCTGCAGAGATCAGAAGCATGAATAAAGCTGAAAAAGCATTAGAAAAATTTGTGGAGGACAGATCTATCAGTGGTTGATGAACATGATGCTCTGCATACACATCCTCATGCTGGAGGTCCTGGGGAGGTCACCTGTTGCTGCAGTTCTCACACTCCTCCCTAGGAATACTCCTCCATGCCCACTCTCCCTCTTTATCCACCTCTCGTTATTTTGGGGACATGGTGGTGGCTTAGACCAGGCTTTGCTCCGACCCACAGCGTTTGCCGTTATGCCCTGAGGACTGTGACTCGCTGGGATCTGACAGTGAAACGAGGCAGTGTAGCATCGTGTCGAAAGAGGAGTCAGGGAAGGCCCATCAAAGGGCAGTTATAAAGCAAAACCAGACATAAAGCTGAATGGATTGAGCCCTCGGGGGTGTATGGAGAAGATCTGAAGAGGGCTTCCCCGTGGGGGTCAAAAGGAGTCAGTGTTATCGAGGGAGATGGCAGGGAGACCTCAGAGTTCCCTTGAGAGCTGTGTCTCCCTCAAAATGCCACCAAACTTGTAGGATTTTTTCTTGGAAGCCGACTAGGGAAGGGGATAAAAAGGCTCTCAGTTCTGTGAGTGCAATCCCTTCTCTGCTGGAGGGGGCAAGAGGCTTACTGCAGCTCTGCATCCCTCCCTTTCAGTCCAGCCCCCAGACACAAAGGCAGAAAAATGCCAGGAATTTCCCAGTGCCCTCCCGAAACCAGAATCGCACTTTCCCCCCACCCCTTCGCCACCTCCTCCGGCTGGGAAGGAGGAATACTAATAAGAAAATAAGGATCTTTAATAGGCCCCTTGCCCAGTCACTTTGAGATCGAATGCTGAAAGGGATGGACGTGACCAACCATAAGGAATGAGGCTTCTGCAAGTCCTCACATTTCTTGTTTTTGCTGCTTTGTTTTGTTTTCCCTTCCCCAATTTCTTCCCCCTTGCTACTCAGCGCTGGAAAAATTCCTCTTGGCCCCTCTCTTCTGTTTCTTTCCCTTGGAGTCAGGCTGCAGCTCTAATCGCTGCTGGGTGATTAGCATGTGAAGGGAGAGAGGAAAACAAAATCTTTATTGGTGGCTTGTGGAGCAGGAGCAGCTGTCTGGATAGATGCTGGCTCCTGTGTTATCCTCCCCACCATCACTGATCTCTTTCATTGTGAATGTCTTCCTGTAAGAGCAGGCAATACACCACGGACAGTCAGAAAATGGGGTGGGGATGAAAGTCAGAGCAGGTGGACTGTTTTTCATGGGGGGGGGGGGGCGGGGAAGAGATACGATTTCTTTTCAGCATTGAACTTGGAGAGCATAAAGGGGGGGAGACAGGGACTTCTGCGCTGTGCCGAAGGGACAACAGCAGGACTGAAAGGATAATTTGTAGTGCCGACCTCAATAGGAGCGGGAGGCACAACACAGAGCCCTTTGATGAGAGGAGGCTGGGGATGGAGGAGATGGCTTGAGCTGGAGGCTGGGAGGGGAGAGAAGGCAAATGCCACCTGTTGGGTGGTGGTGGGGACAGTGGGGTGGGGGACCGTGCTCTGCAAGCCATCACGGTCCCCTGCGAGAGAAAACTCGGCCAGTGGAAGATGAAGGCCTGGCAGGTAGATGGCATCTTTTTTGCTCATGTTCTTCATGTCCCTCCATGAGGGACAGCATCTGCAGAGCCTGGTGTGATGAGTGGCACGAGGAGTCTGCAGGCAGCCTGGTGCTAGGGGCCGGCTCTTGCTGCAGCAATTACAGTTTGAGGCTGGACAGTGACTCCAAAGGGACGCGCTACTGGAATGGAAAACACTATCTATTTGTTATTTGTTATGAGGCTGTGATGGGAACGCCAGTGCCTCTGGGGCGGGTATTCCCTGCAAGCAGCAGAGCTGGCTGTGCTCAGCCCCTCCTCCCCTTGCTCCAGGTGTTTCCTTTTCTGAGCTTGATAATGAAATCTGTGAGCCTGAGCCAGTTTATATTTAGTTTCCATCGTTGCTGGCAGGGGTCTGCTGATGCCTAACAAACAGCAGCAAAACACCACTGGTGGGTGCCCAGACCCTAAGGTTTGGGAGTTGCCTACGTGGTGGGAGGAGGTGGGATATGAGGGATGGGGTCAGTATACAGCTCGTCATGCCATTAGCTGCGGCTTTGACTAGCCCCCCACAAAGCTATGAGATCCAGACTAGTTTTGTTTTGGGAACCGTCTCTGGCTATACAAACTAATCCCATATAATGTCTGGTATTCCTGACCTGTCTCTGCTCCCCTTGTGAAGAAGCTCAGCCAGTGCAGGTAAACCTCCACCCTCCATGCAATTTGTTCCTCAGGATGGTCTTTATTTTGAACTACTGCCCATGCCACCCACAGTAGGTGGGATTCAGCTGCCTAATTGTACATTTATTGGGTCATCTGAGTTGTCTGTGTGGTGTATCTGACACATTGGTGAGCTATCTACATCTCACGTATCCCTGAGCACCTCAGCTGGTACTAGAGTTCAGCTGAGCTGAGCCCTAAGTCTCTGTTGACTGTCATGCAAGCTTAGATACCCAGCTCACAAGGATACACCCAAATGCAGGTGTCTTAATTTTGATGTGAAAGCTGGGATTCTCTTTCCTAAACGTAGGTGCCCAATGCCAGGAGATGTACCTTGTGTTGTGTAAGACCTACAGTCTACATGGGGCTCACCAGTACGACATAGGACTTCGAGAAGAGCCACACCTTTTTGGATAGGCAGCGGAAGACAGGCCGTAATATCCAAAGAGACACCAAGTACTTGCTTTCTGAGGCCAGATATTCCCCAGAAGGTCTACTCAAAGACACAATTCTGCTATTTCTGGCTACTTTCCGGAAGATGCTGCTGCTGTGCAACTGAACCTACCACGTGTTTACCCAGTTGTTTTGAGTAAGGTCAGAAGATACCCTAGGCAGGCATGCAGCATCCTCTATACCTCCTTCTGAAGTGACACTTATGTTTTGGGTTGCTGATGGCTTTGTTCCTGGGTGGAACCCTCTGCACATCCTCAGAGGTGATGTGGGAAGAGGCTAATGTGCGTATTCTAGATTTTGGTTGGCATCATAGGGTCATTCTTATCAGTCGTTTCTTCCTGAAAATTTTGGGCACGTGTCCCCAACCTGTACACAAACTCTCCATCATTTCTTTCCTGACCAAGGACAATGGTTTTTGGTTAAAACTCAATTTAAGTGGAAGTCATTTAAGACAATGGAAATGCAAAGCTCTAGACAACAGTGCCTGTGGGCGCTATCATTTCAAGTGGTATAAAACGGATGAAAAGGAAGCAGGAAACCTAGGTACTAGAAGGAAGGGTCAGAAATGGGAAGAGGGGAGAGAAAAAAAGGAATAAATTGCTTGGACTTTCTAGAGGTGTTGAGCAGGTAATGGGACAGTGTGAGATGATTTTCACAGTGAAAGTGAGGGCTGGAGCAAGTATGTCAGGCTGGAAGGACTCCGATTCAGGAGTGAGTCATGGATGGTCCAGAAGGATCCTGAACATCTCCAGAGTGTCCTTGAGGTTCTGGCACCCCCTGCTCCTGAATGCTCATTACTCCTTTGGTTTATCATCTGCATGCTCCTGATCTGCACTATTCTCTGGGTGTGCCCTGCCTCTTCCTGCAGATTGCTCTGTTCTCTGCCCACTTGAACTCACCCACACTGTGCGTCTGACTTTGTCCATGCTTCTGATACTACAAGGCAGTGCCGAGCCCCAGTGTGCCTGTGGATGGAGGCATCCAGCAGCCAGATGCTCTCGTGCTTTATGGAGAGCTGCTTGCCACTGACTGTCCCCTCAGCTGTTGCTGCAGCATCGTTTTGTCATGGCTGGATGAGCACTGGGACAGGGAGGGAAGCAGGGAGTGGGCAGAGGGAAGGAAAGGGAAGAAGGAGAAATGTCAAATCTTGGGGCTATGCCCTGAGCCAATTGCAGAAATATATTGGAGAAACTCTTCCGTTCTGACCACACCACTGAAAAATCTTGAGCGATCTGTGAAACGTTTTGACCAGGCTTTTTCTGGGGAAGTTAGTAAAGTCGAAGGTCACTGAATTTGGGGGAGAATATGTGACAAAAAGTATTTCCCCTACATCAGTGGGCAACGTGAGCCTGCATTGAGCACCATCTGAAGCCTGTCTGATCTCGCAAACCTCCCAACTCTTGCCTGCTCCACAGGGAAGTTTGAGCAGCTGAATCACCATCACTTGTAAAACAGAAATTAACCCATCTACTGTTTTGCCAAGATTTAGGCCCAACTAGACTGAATGGTCTTTGGAAAACTGTTTCTAGGGCATGTTTTGATTCCGGCCACAGGAAGCACTTGATCTACCAGCATCCTGTAGGATATCTTGAGCTCACCAGCCAGGCAGGACAGAGAGGAAACCTCTGACAACTAGATCCTTGCATCTGCTCTTAAATCATCTGCTTGCGGCTGGGTAACGGACTGTCATTTAGGACTCTTTCTATAGGCTTAAATTAGAAACATCAATGAAATTAATGGACATCAGGCAAAGAACTCTTGATATTCCCAGAGTATTTGTGGCGCTGAAAGTCATCTTGAGTGATAGAGAAAAATTACTGCAAATATGGTTATTTTTCAAATCCTTCTGCTGGAGGTAAGCTAATGCCTCACAGTTACAGTGACTTCTGCCATGGTGGATCCTAAAACAAAAGACTGTTGGGTCAGGAATTTTGACATTGCTGATTAGGTCAGAATGGCAATGTACTTTAAAACTCACTCAGCATGTGTTGATGCCTGTGTGCCTCTATTTATTCACAGAAAGACAATTCCAATCATGGGGGCCAAAATGCTATGTATTGCCAGATGGATCTATGTACCTATGCACTTGCACCAGATACTTATTTTAAGGGTCGTGTTCCTCCACCTGAGTACCTAAATGACACCATGTGGCTTTCACGACCAAACCAAAACATCTGCAGGATCAAATTTTGACTACTGAGGTGTCTGCAAGCAAAATTACTACCCTGAAAATTTCAAACCCAACAGAACTCATCCAACAGCACTAAGGAATTATAGACCAAAGAGTTTGGGTAGCAGATTTCCTGGCCCTCCTCAGGAAGAACTGCCCAGTTAAGAGTTGAGATTGCACTAGTTGCACAATGGGATGCTGAGATCATCTGATCCACTGGAGACATCTTATGGAGGGTTCATCCTCCAAAGCTCTTGCTGTGTATATAATAATCCAGTGACAAAATATTACAGCTGGCACCTTACTGCACTTGAAATGGTGAGTATGTTCATGCATAATTCTGATAAAGCATTGGAACTGAGATATTTTGTTTTATAACACATTCCAACACGTCAATTATCATGAATTCTCAGGGCCTTTGATTTTTTTCTTCATCCATAGATAACAGCTCCTATGTTACAATCTGTATTGTGGCCTGGAAGGACAGTGAAGTACATTGTTTGTCCCCAAAGGCAGAGCTTTCTGTGGGTTTGAGACCATCATACAATACCAGATGAGACATATTTTTGGCAAGAACAGTGACATTTGAAGGAACATCCTTCTTGATGATTTCTATAGATAATTTCCATTAAAAATAAACTTTTGTTTAGTCAGGTTTTTCATTATATGCTCACATGTTCTTGAGTGATGAAGAAGATAATGAAATGCATTGTTAAATGAAACCTTTGTTTCAGTGGAAATTAGTGGATACAAGCTACTTGAAAGAAGTTTCCAACTAAAAGATAGTCACTAGAGTATTCTTACTGGATAATTTGAAAAGATGCCCTTCCTAGTATAAGCGTATGTGAAAATAAAAGGAACACGTTGATCACTGAGACTGGGACTACACTTGCACAAATTTTTACAGAATAAATCTAAGAAAATCTGCTTCATGAGGAGGAAATAATTTATACCCGCTTATACACCCCCTCTTTGCAAGGGAAACCTCTTGAGAAACTCAGAGGCAAGGACACAAAACCAGAATGAACTTTACATGGCCAGTATGGCTGAAAAGTGGGCTCAGAAGAGGAGTTTTGGGGTAGGCTGATGAAATAATAATCACAGCAGCAGGGAAAATAAAGCCAAGTGAGTTCAGAGTTCAGAGGAATCAAGGCATAACATTTTCCACACAGATATAATACCCCCGTGATTCAACACTCTGTATAAATAGTTGAGGAAAGCATCCGAAAGGAGCCACAAAGAGCTCTTCATGCTGCCAGATAGCTGAGGGCTTTCTGCATGGGCTCCCTTTTCTCATGTTGGCCACACAACCAAGGAGGTCCACAGGAAGGTGATGGGTGGAGGGAGGCCACCATGCTTCTCTGGGAAGGGTTATGTAAACTTCTGGGTGAGCATCATATAAATGGCATGGGAGTTAAAAATAGCGTGATCAGGCTGTGTCCAAGACATGGAGGTGTGTTTAGAATATCTAATGGTCAGAGTGGGAGGTCTTGCAAGTGGCAGCTGTGGTTTGACATGGAGCTGAGATGCTGGATAAGCTGGGCTCCTGTCCTGTTGTGGGATCTGGGAGAAGCACATGCCCACCCTGGCCTTCTCTTGTCTGTAAATTTGGAACAGTGATGTTTAGTCTTAAGGTGACCAGAATGCTACCCAGTTTGCTGACCCGGAGTTGGAGAAGCACAGCAGAACTGTCACCTGTGGTTGTTACCTGTCCTCATTCATCAGGTGACTGGAAAGGTTTCGTGGAAGCAGCCTGGGAAATGGGACATGCCCCCATGTCTCTCAAACTGCCTTTTTAATTGTTGTGGGATCTTACAGACCTGTTGGATGGAGACGTTCTGGGGAAGGGGACAAAGCCTAGGTAATGAGAAGAGCAAAGCATTAAGCAAGGGAGTGGACGTTGTACAGCAAACTCACCAACCTAAATGTACCCTCTCCTGCTTCTTCCCACAGGGACGGAGCAGCAACACCCCCATACCAGGGGCAGAAAACCCTTCTGCTGCTCCACAGCTAAGGGCCTCTCCAGGAGTGGAAGAAACGGAGGATTTGAGGGCAAAACCTCAAGTCTGGCTAAAGGATCTGCTGTGCTGCCCTGGCACGGGGGAGCTATCTTTGTGCCAGTGCCTGCAGGAAGCTAAGAGGGTGTGATCCAGCATTGCGTTGCCCTGCCAAGCATTGTCGCCAAGAACAGCAGTGACCTGCCTGTTTGCTGGAACAGGCTGTGAGCCACCAGATGGGGAAAGCAGAGCCCAGGGGCCTTGATATTTCTTCGTGACTAGTCGTAAAGCACATCCCACCTTATTATCTCTTTGCTAATGCATGAGGCAGGGATTGGGTCTACACTGCGTGCAAGGTGGATGCTAAAAGCGACCAGCAGTAGGGTTCAGAGGAAGAATCAGCACTTTGTTTGCATAAAGGTAAAGCAAATAGTCACTGATGTTGTGCTCCTTCCAGGCAAATAGCACGCTGCCTCCACGTCTCTCCCCCAGAGCCCTGCATCAGCCTAGACAGGGAGTAAAAGAGATAACAGGCACCAACTTTTCTCTTACAGTTGCCCATATATTCTCCAGCAGTGCTGCAGGCTCAGTTTTTCCTCCACAGGGGATGCATATTTAAAAATAGTTCAAACACTAAGCATGTATTCAGACTATTCTGTTTTCAAAAGACACTGAGGAAGACTCGCCAGTGACTTACTGTGGCCATTCAAAGGTTGGGGACCGTGGACTGGTGGCACCAGCACGACATTCCTGCTCTCCAAACAGACTTGCAATGTAAAATTTGAGCACAGATCTGTGAGTTTGAACCCAGAGCTGAGGCTTACTTGATTAAAAGCGTGTGTGGAGGTAACCAGGCCAGACACAAACTCCTTTTGGTGCACCTGGTTTTCTTCCTGAGGCATTACCTGAAAATCACTTCATCTTTGCAGCTGGATCTGGCTGAGCTGGGATGTGAGATCTGGCCTAAGGTCCCTCGTGGAATGCAGAGCAGATATGGCCGACAGCTGTTTAGCACTTGCACAATTTTCAGTGCATCTCAAGTATGTGAAGGGAGTCAGTCTATGAGATTTGCTGGTTAGAAATAAAGTCACTAAGTAGAGTCAAATGGGAAATAAATTTGAAAGCAAGCAAGATATCTACTGCTTGGAAGTTCAGTCAGTCTTTCTAGATGGATCAAAGGCTCATCTTCATTTTCAAGGTCCTTCCCTGGAAGACCTTGGAGGTACCCTACATGCAGGTGTGTTCATAGAGGGTCACCCACTGCAGGCTGAGCACAGGGGTATGTCCCAGGAAATTAGGAGGGGTTTCTGGTTTTGCTGTTAATGCAGGGAAATGAGGTCTCCCATTTCCATAGATATTTGCCAAAATTACCTAATTACGTATAGATGATGTCCATAAGAACAGAGAAACAGTGTCCGATGGTTATCGGCTGGTAGTCTGCATTGAATGGTAGAAAACCATAGTGTCAGAAGAGGTGTTGTATCTTCACCTGGGCTCAGAAGCTATACTCAGAAAACACAGACAGACAAAATCAAAATACTGTAATTGGTTGAACCAATTTTTCTTTTTTCCTTCACAGAAATAGAAAAACAAGCAAAAATCATGTCAGGTTGAGTCATCACTTTGATTTTTTTTCATAAAATTAAACACTCCATATTAGAATCAGGTGCCTTTTTTGCTTATCCCTGCAAACTCTTAAGAAAGGTCAACTTAAATCCCAGCCAGCTTTGTAATGTAACACTTCAAGCGTTCAGTTTGGAAATGAATAAAAAAAAAAAAGTTTTTAAACATCTCCAATATTTTTATTTATTTATAACTTCTTCTTTTCTCTTCGAGAGCATTTCTCAGAGCAGTTCACAGGCAGATCTGTGGTACCCCCCAGTAGTACCCTTGCCAGCACAACTCCGTCTGGAGGAGGATGTCTCTGTAGGGTTAGATTGGACCATCTAGATCTGCCAGCCTTCACATAAACCTGTAACAAGAGCATAGTCTTGACCCTTCTCCACATACAGGGTGAGTTAGGTAAGTGGAAAAAGGGACCCTGTCAGTATTCAAAGCTCAGACTCCAGGGGTCATGCCAATGAGCTGCCATTGCTGTTTCAAATTTAAAAAAAAAAAAAAAAAAAAAGAAAAAAAGGGAAAAAGAAAAAGACACATTTTTGGACGTTGTGGTAGCAGACAAAAAAAGAAAATGGATAATTAGATCTCCTATCACTTGTAAGTGGACCCCAAAGTATACTTTTTGGAAACAAAAAAGACTAATTTAGCCCATCTAATTTTTGGGGGGGATGGAGAAGTGACCACCTGAGAAATGCTCACCTTTATGGCCAGTCCTACTGCAGTGAGAGGCCAAGAGAGTGAAAGAAGGTGGAGGGATGGCTTCCCAGGGGCTGCACCATTCCGCTGCACACCCAGGATGGGGACCATACCTCAGAAGTGTGACCTAGCTCAGTGAAGTTCTCAAGGAGGTATGAAGACCCTGTTTAGTTGATAAGGCTCACACACTTTGCCAGGCAGAGGACTCAGTGTACGTATCCGAACAGAGCACTAGGCGTACTTACTTCTTTTGCGCTGTCAGCCTACCCAGCTGCAAGGAATGTAATCCTCCGTCTTTCTTTTTATCAGCACACTATTACTCTGTAGAGTTGTAACTGTCTTGGATTTGCTTCGTAATCCTGACGCAAACCCATCAGATCTGTGGAGTGAATTATTACTCTTAACTGGGACACTCTGCTTGGCTATACTTCCACAAGCTGATTCCCGTTACGGGAACACGAGGAACACGTGTCTGGGGGAAAAAAGGTACAGTTCTCTCCGTAGTGATGCCTATCCATGTTGGCAGTGTCCTTCATCATGTTACTCCAATCCATCTCAACCAGTCATTTCAGGGCTGAGATAGCTCGAAAACAGCCACAGTGAAATCTTCAAAATTCATCAGCATAAATGAATGTGTAGGTAGTTATGGGACAGAGATGAAGGGATAGCCAGAAGCTAGCTCTCTGCTAGAAGGAGCCAGCAGTTAGGTCTATAGCATTTGCTGAGCATCCAGCTGAGCCTTGTCTATCACAGAGCCTTTGGTGATTCACATGTTGTAGCCGGTGCCTTGGCATGGCCAAAGAGGGGCTCTGCAAGGCAGTTGTGTGGGATGGAGATGGGTCACACACATCTTGCATTCAGAGCAGCACCGATACAGACCTGCTGGCAGGTGTTTGGCCCCTGTTGGGCAGTACTTTTCTGAACACTGAGGCTCTTTTTATGAAAGCAGTAAGATTTTCAAGGCAGATCTGCTATGAAGAGCTCCATTAAATCTCAACTTTACATCTTTGTAGGTTAAGTGCACTGCAAATAGACTATCCAGTCACCTAAGACACACCTAGGCATCCGATGGCTTGCAGTGGGAATCTCTCAGATGCAGGCAGTGGGGAGGGAGCTGCAGAAACTACCTGCATGCCAAAGAGCTGAGTCATTCTGGGACTGAGTTTACTTATCAGGGGGAGCTGGTACCTGGTGGAACATTGTTTAAATGTAAAATCCATCTGTGTCAATGAAGCAGGAGAATGTAAGTTATGGGGAGTAGAGGGAGGGGAGGGAGACTGGCATGTGGGAAGGGAAGGCAGAAGGCTGAAAGGCGGATTTCACTTTGAATTCAGACCAGACCCCTGACAGAAGAAGGCGGAATTTAAGGCAGGAACACTGGGGCTGGGGGAAAGAAAGGAGCTCAGCACTGTGGAAAGAGGAACAGATTAAAAATGTAGCTATGCTCTTATTAGAATTGGCCCGTATTAGTATTGGAGTCCAGGAGCTCCAGACGTGGTTCTCTGAGCAAGCACAGGTCAGTCCTAACCTTCCTCCCAACCTAACCCTGCGCAGACACACTGTCAAAATCTGCTCTAGGGTACAAGATAAATCAGCAGCAAAGACTGAGTTGCACTCAAGTGAGAATCTGATCCTGCAAAAACTACAAGCAGGATGGGCTGCAGCAACACTCCTTCCTCTGCTCTTCCAGCTCAGTTTTCCAGGCAGCATAAGGTTGATATACATTGGGTTTTAATCCTGAAGTGTGGGTTAAATGATAACTGATGGACGAGACTCCTTGTCCTGCAGCAGTGATGAAGAGGTTACTCTTCCTCTTGCCCCCTACCCAGCAATACCAGCACTGGCTGGCCTGTTGATAGAGCTGTCTAGAAAACCAGCTCTGCTAACTCCCTGACATCTGTGGGAAAGTTTAGTATTTACTGAGCATGTAGCCTTGAATAATATGTTGAGAAAAACAGCTTTAGCTCCAGAACAAGCAGCTGATATCATCATCAGGTACTCCTTAACTCTCTGCTGATGCTGATGATACTGCACAGAAAAGCTACCCTTAAAAGTGAAAGTCTCTGATTGAAAGTGCTCCAGGAAAAGGTCACAGAGGCAGCTGCTTTCTCCGTTGCCACAAAACTTTGTAGGACTATTTATATGGAAATAACTGAGGTACATAGTGCTTTCTTTGCCTCGGTATTTACTGGCAAGCTCTTCTTTCAGACTTCCCAGATCTACCTGCCTTGTAGCAGGGAAAGAGACATACTACCCAGAGTAGAGGAGGATTAAGTTAGGTACTATGACGGTAAGATAGACATGTGTAAATCCATGAGATAGGAGAGAACCTGTTCAAGGGGGATGAGGGACCTGGCCAATATCATCGTGAGTTTTTTTTAATGACTGTGGTATCTCTAGGAGTTTCCTGAGAGAAGGCACACATCCCACTCAGCTTCCAAGGGGCAAGTAAAAGGGTCCAAGGAACTTAAATCTGGTCAACGTTTCTTCAGTCCTTGGGAAAAATAACGGAGCGAGTCCCCCTGCAAGCCATTTCCAGACACGTGAAGGACCAGAATGTGACTGCGAACATTCAGCATGATTTACTGAGAACATGCTGTCTTTGGACAACATCTTTGACTCTGTGATGAGCTGATTAGCTCTACAGACAGGTTGGAGCAGCTGATGTCCTTTACCTCTACTTAAGGAAGACTTTTGACAGGGTCTCACACACTGTCTTTATTTACAAATTGGAAAGACATGGACTGGATGGGTAGACTATGCAGCTTACGCAGAAGGTGGAAATGCACTTCGCTCAGAGAAGTTCCTCAAAGGGGAACAGTGAGATGGAAAGAGACGAGTAAAATGTAGAAAAGGAAATTCTGGCTGGATCTAAGGTATAATTCTTCACTATGTGTATGACTGACTATTGGAACAGCTGCAGAATCTCCTTAGAGATGTTCAAAGTTTGACTAGATGAGATCTTGTACAACTGAATCTGACTTTGAAGCTAACCCTACTTTCAGCAGAAGGTTGGACCAGAGACCTTCAGAGCTTCTTTCCAGGCTATAATTGAACAATGGTCTGTGGGTATGCCTCAGTGTGCTCTCATCAACTACTGTCAGAGCCCAGTGCTTTTTCTGCTCCCTACCAGAGGTATACAAATGGTTAAAAAAGCTGTGCGAATAGTGGCATGATAAAGGGGGAACTGCAGGATTTTATTTCCTTGTTCCTGAAGTCTGTGAATTCCAGCAGCCTCCAAAGGCAACTTATGCTGTAGTGTGATAGTGAACATCATGTGCATAAGCTCAAATACTTACAAGAGAGAAAAAGTTAAGAGCCCACTAATGAAACGTCATGTCCAAATGGGGTTTAACTTATTCAAAAGGGGGAAGCTTTCAAAAAGAAAACAGGAAAAGGTGCAAAAAACCTCCTGATGGCACAGCAAATACTTTGAAGGCAACAAACTGGAGACTCAAAGGATAAACATACACTATGTATTAGAAAGCTTTTGAAAAAGATTAGGTCTAGATAAATAAGTGATTAGTAAAAGACTAAAAGTGATTGAAGCAAAAAGACAATCCTTAGAAATATTTAAATGAGAAATGAGGAACAGAAAAGAGCTTAATGGCTGGAAGTTTAACATAAAACGTCAATAGAGCATGCCAAAAAGATTTTGAGAACCATTTTACTAAAAGAATGAGATAGTAATAAAGCCTTCCTCAAACTTATTGGTGCAAGAATCTGCCAGGGACTCTATGGGACTCAGACATAACTGTAGTAAAAGAGATGTGCAAGGAGGACATGGCCAGTATGTACAGCAGAAAGGCTCAATGAATTCTTCCAACCATGTTAACTATCGAGTAGTTTAAGAAGGTTCCTACATCAACATTTGTCTTGGGGAGTAAGAGGAAGCAGGTCAACCAAAGGAATTATAAAATAAACCTAACAGAAGTCTTAGTAAAATAACTTTAAAAAATCAATTAAAAGAAAGGGAACAGGATTCAAGAGTTCTAGGCGAACGGAGATACAAAACTACTGTATTATTTATTAATCGTGGTATGCAACTTGTCACTTCAATCAGGCTTAGCTACAGGGGAATATACAATAGCAATTGTGTTGTGAATTTTTGAGAAGGGCACCATGTAGGATCTGGGAAACTGTGGTTCAGTAATGCTGACATCTTTATTAAAGTCACTGGTAGGGTCTACAAGGTGGAACAGCATCCATAGTCTCAGGGCTAAATGTAACATACTGAGGAAGAGGCGACACTGCTTTTAGAGAAATTATTCCCTGCAAATCAAACTGTTTTGAAGGACTTTGTGAACATGTAGTAGACTGATCCAGTTGGTGTAGTGGAAATAGAAGAGTTCTCAGCAAGGTCTTTTAACAGAGGATTCCAAAAATGAAATTGTTGTGGGCTGGATTACTCTTGTGGATTACTCATTGATTAAAAGGTAAGAAATAAAGAATTGCTTGGTTTTGATAATGGAAAGCATTGCCAGGAGAGTCCTGCAGGGTTTTCCACCGGGAGCTGTGCTCTTGAACGGACTTGTAAATGATTTGGAAAGGACTGACAATAAAAGAGTGATAAAATTTGCTGATGACTGAATTATTCATGGTAATTGAAACTAATATTCCCATCAGGAGTTATAGGAGTGTCTCAAACATTTGAGACATCAGGCAAAAAAAAAAAAAGACAGGTGAAACTGGGTGTTAGTAAATGCAAAATAATGCACATGGGGGAAATGCAACCCTAAACATTTATACACAGTTATGGTCTCTAGAGTAGCTATTTCCACTCAGAAAAGGTATCTTAGCATCAGAGCTCAGGGGAACTGGAAGGGAATAATGAGCAAAACAGAAAGAAACAGGATGGAGCTGCTTGAATCTGCAGTGTATCCCTATCTTTTGTGTGGCATCATTCTAGTTTCTTTTCTAAAACCCCATTTTAGAATGATGAACAGTGGATGAAGAACAGGGAAGGGGAGTTGGAAATGGTTACTCACTGTTATTCATAACACAGGAACTAGGAAGCATCAAGTAAAATGACCAAGAGTCAGAGTGGAAGATAAATGAAAGGAAATACTTCATCACACATGCCCACATTAATGCAATTCCTTCTCTCTGAGTCACGAGGGTGGGATTCATCTGACCTAGCTGTAAGAGTGGATTCACCCCACTTGAACTGGTCATCTTTTGCACTGGAGGTCACTTCTTAGCTGGGGGCTGAGGCTCCAGTTATAGTCAACAGATGGTCAGGAGGGGTAGGCATGTGAGTCACCTCATGCACTACAGACATCTGTATCAGCACAGGATGATACCTCCTTGTCCACTGACTGTATTGGCCATCTCCCTAGTGTTTACATAGAAACATGGAACCATAGAATGATTTGGGTTGGAAAGGACCTTTAAAGATCATCTAGTCCAACCCCACTGCCATGGGCAAGAGCATCTTTCACTTGGTCTGGTTACTTAAAGCCCCGTCCAACCTGACCTTAACACTTCTAGGGATGGGGCATCCACAACTTCACTGGGCAACCTGTGCCAGTGCCTCACCACCTTAATTATAAAAGATGTCTTCCCTATGTTCAATCTAAATCTAGCCTTTTTCAGTTTAAAACCATTGTTCCTTGTCCTGTCACTACAGGCCTTGGTAAAAAGTATTTTTCCATCTTTCTTATAAGGCCCTTGTATATATTGAAAGGCCACTATCAGCTCTCCCCAGAGCCTTCTCTTCTCCAGGCTGAACAACCCCAACTCTCTCAGCCTGGCTTCCTAGGAGAGATGCTCCAGCCCCCTGGACATCTTCTGGCCCTCCTCTGGGCTTGCTTTAACATGTCCATGTCCTTCTTATGCTGGGGG
>JAVJGI010000060.1:63536024-63546383 GCA_035590275.1 Ibycter americanus | reverse complement strand
CTGGACATCTTCTGGCCCTCCTCTGGGCTTGCTTTAACATGTCCATGTCCTTCTTATGCTGGGGGCCCCAGAGCAGATGCAGCGCTTCAGGTGGGGTCTCACCAGAGCGGAGCAGAGGAACAGAATCCCCTCCCTGGACCTGCTGGCCACGCTGCTTTTGGTGCGGCCCAGGGTTCGGTTGGCTTGCTGGGCTGCAAGCACACGTTGCCACCTCATGTCCAATTTTTCTTCCACTAATATCCCCAAAGTCCTTCTTTGCAGGGGACAAAAAGATGCCAGTGTGGCTGGTTCAGTTGTAGACTCATGGACATCAGCCTTTAGACAGCTGAACCTCAGGCACAGCAGCTGAGTGGGTTTGCCTGCAAACAGAGCTCAAATGCTTGGGATAGGTACTCCAAGAGAAGGATAAAAGGCAGGCAGAAGTCCCATTCCTTGGTGACTGCCATGACGACAGATATGTCCAACACCACCGAGCTGCTAGGAAAAAACACTAAAGCTTAAAAATGCTGCTGTTTCTTTTTTTCTTTTTAAACAGGTTGACTTTAAAGAGCAACATGCTCCACTCTGGCTTACAGGCAGATAAGAGCCACATTCTGACTCTGGGTGAATGAAGATGAAGGTAAGTTTCTTTCATGGATGTCTGGGAAAAGGATAAATTATCTCCTTTATGGTGTCTTTGTTGCTCCTTGCCCAATTCAGGGCTGTATTTCTGGCAGAGCAAACACATACTTCCAACAGAACGAAGCGCTGTACATCACAGCGGGCCATTGCTCTTCTGACTGCACTGCACACTCCGTACTCACAGCAAATGTCAAGAGAAAATGGATGGAGATGGGAAACACAGAAAAAGAGGGTCAGTGGTTTTCTGCTGCTTTTGATATTGGTAGTAGAAGGGGAGGTGAATAATTACGCTCATAGAACAGAAGCGTCAATAAGATAAGGAAACCTGGTACTCGTGCAAACAGGTGTCCTTCCTAAAAATCACATCTGCCTATTTTTGTCGTGTGCCGGTCCTTCCCTTCCTCTAGCTCTCGATTCTGTCAGCCAGAGCAGGCAAGAGAACAACGCAGCAGGCTGCCAGGAAACCTGGGTTCATCTCCTACCTCTACCAACCATCTACCGTCTGTGCCTGGGTGTGTCACGGTTTGCTTTTTAATCCTTCTTCTGTCTTCTCAAACATGAACAATATTTTTTCCAAGTCTCTAAAGCTTTCTGGGAGCAAGCTTTGCTTTCATTATACTTTCATGTACAGTGAAAACATGCTCTCTCCACTACACACCCCAGGCTTATGAATAGTATTAGCTAGACAAGAAATGCACAATGAAGTAGCAAAGCCCAGCTCAAATGGCTCCCAGAGCTTCCCTCCTGAGACTCCTTCAGCCTGAAACCGAAATCTCCTTTTCCCAGAGCTTCTCTTTCACTTCCCATGTATCTGGGTGACGCAGAGGATCATTAGTTTCGGTAAGTCAGAACTCAGCAGCCTTTTATCAAAGCAGCGGTGACAGAAGGCATGCTAGCCTGGTGCTCTTCACTGCCTCAATTTCTTCTGTGCCCACATGCCCACAGTGCTGAGAGATTATTGATCAGGATCAGCAGTTATGGTTTTGTATGTGCAGCTGTGTTGGCATTGGTTGTATCTCAGGTAACGAAGCCCTCAGCAGTCTGCTGTGATGCCTTAACCCAGACCGTTCCTCTGTGCGTATTAGCAACGGTATTAACCCAGGCAGTGCAGGTAGCAGTTAAAACCGAGAGTGCCTTTATGCCTAGTGCTGTATGTCCTGCTGATCGGGTATGGGTAGGTCATACGACTGCGCATCCCAGGTAAGCCTTCTCGCTCAAAGGAGGTCTCCAGATGTCTTCGGCTGACAGGTATGCACAGGGTCTAAAGCGACTGAAGGAGCATGGCTTAGAAATCTATAACTGATCTAACATCAGACTAAGCTAAGGTCCTGGTAACTGCTCGTACCAGTGATCAGAGCCAGCCCTACCCCAGGTGTAGTACAGGCTGATGCACTTTGGCAATCCATACATGTCAAGACCACAAATATGAGTAGTTAGTTACTGCAGATCAGATGATGGGTTAATAAAAAAGGTTTAACTAGTTTATAACATCAGAGCTTGTAATAGTGACCCCACCCTTCCTAGTATTTTTTTTGGGAGGGGGGAAATGATTTCCTCCAAGAATAAACCATTCTTGAACACTTTATTACAAGTCCTCCCAGTAGCCCTGGGAAGGATGTGTCCCTATTAAAGCAGATGATGATTCACCCTAGTGAAGGCTCTTTGTCCTCTGTGTAGATCTTTCTTAGCCTTGAGGGTGCTTTTAACCAGCTCCTGACAAGGCATCAGCTGAGAGTGAGAGCGATTTACACCAGCGGGCTGGTAGCTTGACCTCCCCATCCGATCTGCTGCACAAGCACATTTATAGCACCAATTTTAAAAAAATATTTTTAAATATTTAAAACTGAAGAAATATTCTGCCTTGTTCTCCCTGACAGGTATCTCCAAGGGTTGCAGTACAAGAAACTTGCAAGTTCTTTTTAGGAGGCAAATGAGCTTTTAGTCTTGGCAGGACAAAGGTAAGGGGTTTGCTTTCTCTAATTTCACGCTTCTCCATCTGATCTGGTCATCTCTGCTGCCTTAATATCAAAAGGAGAGGAACAGACACTTTTAGGGATCAGCCCACCCACACAGGTTTGGCTGTCTGTTGTAGTACGAGATAAACTGGTTTCTGGAGTTGCTCTTTTTGCTGTGTGCAGGGAGCCTGGATGATTGCCTTATTGGCCAGGTAAAATCCCACGATTAACTCCAGAGGTTGCTTAGGAAATAGAAACAGTGCCAATGGGCTGAGCTTCCTGAAAAAGGAACATCTTGAATTAGTGTATTAAGTAGAAAGGCAGCAAAGACTGGCATACAAGGTCACCACTGTTTTTGAAGGTGATCTTGATGTTTACCAATGGCCAGCAGGAGAAACACACCACCAGGAACTAATGACTTTAGAAGAAAGGACAACGTATCGCCTACTAAGAATACAAAGTGGAAGTCCACTGGCATGTTTTATCCAGCACTTTCTGAGCCATATTCTTACTGTAGCCAATGGGAACTAAAAACCTGATGTCCTTGGGAAGAGTTTGGGAGATTTCTATGAGCTTTTTCCCTGGATTTCCCCAGAAACTACTGGCCGGTTAGCCTAGCACAGATGCTTTTTCAAGAATAGATGCTGGCAGCTTTACCTACACTTGGAAGAATAGACTTTGTCTACACAGCCATGGAAATAGGTTTAAACATGTGAACCCCCATGGTCTCTTACTTTCTGTCTGCAACAGCTATCGCTGGCCTGGTGGCAGTTCAGATTCAAATGTTCTCTTAGGAACAGCGTGGAGAGCGGAGGTCGCTCAGCTCAGCCCAGGTCTGGCCCGGCAAGAGTACACACGCCCTGAGCAGGATGATGGGCTCATTACAGCAAGTGCTAGGATCTCTGCTGAGCTCTTTTATACTGCTGTGAGCCACACAAAGGTATTTAAGAGGGTATCTATCTAATGTAGAAGTAATCTTATCTGCCAGCTAAACTTTTTTGCAGGGGTACCATCCTCCAGGAGGAGAAAAATGCAGCATCCTGGCCATAACACCTGGGTCAGCACTGAGTTGTGAGCAGAGGCAGAAGAAGCTGAAGTAATTAGACTGTTTGCTGCCCCGACAGCTGCCTGCTTGCCCCAGGAAAAGATGACAAGACAGGTTTAAATATCTGTGCATTTGCATATGTGGGTTCAGCTTGCATGTGTATGTGTATGTGTGTGTGTATACCACTCGGAATGACCTTAAGGTTTTCTACAACTTAGGAACTGCTGAGCTAAGCCCTTTCCAGTCCCTGGAATATCCATGCAGTTGCCAAGGAAAATCAATGGAAATAGCCAAGTGGTGGAGCCAGACTTCTGCTTGAAATGGGTGTTTGCCACCAGGACTTGAGGCTGGAAAAGGCTTTAAGTATTGAATGTGTCACGCTCATGATAAAAGGTCTGTCTTCAGAAGGGGCAACTTTCTCAGAGCCTGACTCCATTTCCTCTGGGTATTTGTTCTTTAACCAGTTCCCTTGATCAGAGACACTCTGCCTGGGAGCTCTCAGGCATCTCCTGATCTCCTTTGTCCCACCGGAGGAGGAGCTGTGATCCTTAAGATGGAGTTTGGTCTTTATGTATTACGGATGGAATCTGTCATTTCCTTTGAAAATGATGACTCTGCCTTTCAGTTGGCATTGGAAGTGGACTGTCCCTGACTTCAAAAGACTGAGAGGATCTCTTATCAAATGTCTTCAAAAGCTGTGAAAGGAAGACTGGGAAATGCCAGCCAATTTCCTCTGTTTTTATAGTAACTTGTTTATGTTTTTCAAGTTCTACTCTGGAAAAGCAGTTGGCTTAAATTAATATGCAGCGCATTTGGTTTTTGCTGTTCATAGGTATGTGCACTTCATTTGATTCCCGGAGGTTGCCTCGGACTTGTTTTCTCAGAAAGGATTGTGTTGTTTATTTTGTTATTTTTCTGCATTAGTGTGCTTGCCTGATGCAAGTTCTCATTTCTCACTTAGCTACAAATAAATGCTCAATTAAAAAAAAAGAAATGAACAGCAAACCCACCCCTTGTATTTCCTATTTTGAAGAAAACTAACTGACTCAGAACTGAAGAGAAAACTGAGAATGGTTGCGGTGTAACAGGGTAGGGTTTACCTGGAGGGATGATGGAAGAAGGGAGCTGTGTATCTCGACTCACGCCTATGTTGTGTCGCAAGGTGGGGGTTTGCAGGAATATTGCCCCCCTCCACCGCCTTACATTATGTCAGCCTTCAGTTCAAACTGGTTGGCTCATTGTAGTTGCAGAGAGGGGAGGATGAGGCTAGTAGAGAACAAGACTGTGCATCCTTCTTGCCTAAATCTTCACCTCAGACTGACAGTGGAGATGTCTCTAACTTGGTGGCTCTAATCCCTTTCATGGTGCTATGACTCTTCTCTGGAGGGAGTCACCAAGGGTGGGCTAAGGATGGGCAGGATGACAGCACACACTTCTTGCTAAGTCTTGGGGAAGAGGTTGTGTCACTTACACATCCCTTCTGACCCAAGGAGCAGCTGCATCTGGGGGAGGTCTGAGGGGTGGGAGGTCAGACCTTCTTGCTGAAGTAGATAAAGAGTAGTTACATAGGAAAAGAGAAATGCAGCTGGTAGGCATGGGTACATGGCTCTTCATCACCTCATGGCAGAGTAGCAAGCCCTGAAGAATGCAAATGTTGGAAACTGGGGTCATGCTTTAGAAGACATTGGTGGGACACCAACGTATTGTTGTAAGGCTTTGCATGGCAAGACCTACCAACCAGATCAGTCTGTCTAGACACTGAAAAGCCGAATAATAAATAAGACACCAAACTAGACAAATAGGAATAATGAAGGAGTGAAGAAAGAGGAGAAAAGGGAGTAGAGAGAGGTGCTAGAAATACCTCTGATGAAACAATGACTTTTCAGCATCTATGAGTGCTTGAGGTCTCCCACTTCCTGATGAGGTGCAGAAGGCTATTTTCTTCTCTTATTACTGCCTTCCTCACCCTATTGTTAGTTCCCAAATGGATTACTTTTCTAGCTTTTCACCATTTATCCTAATTCAGGTTGCTGTGTATGGAGACTTCATCAATCACAGCTGACCCAGAAGGGCTACCGCCTCTTAGCCTCTGGCTTAGCTTTCTGGGCCAGCCAGCCCTGCGAATGGCACTGCAGCAGTATCAGGCCTCCAGAGTGGTGCAACATAGTGACATAGAAAGGACTGATTCCCACTCCTTGTCACCAGCCTCATCCCTCAGTCTTTCCCAATAGTTTCTTCATCCAGGATCAAGTGTCTCTTTGAAGCTGTTATGGTGGGCTACTCTTCTTCAGATTTTGTGCTTTTCCCCATTTTAGGGATGAAAGAGAGGACTCAACCACGGAACCAAGTCTCAGAAACCCCACGTGGAAGTCCTCAAATCCAGTTTGATGGTCCAAACAGGCTGAAGAGATGGAGAATAGAATCCTCCAAGAACATGGACTGATTTTTATTGTCAGACTGGACAAGTGGGCTGTCCTTGCCCTTCAAAAGGACATATGAACCATCCTTGTGAAGCCACACATCAGAAGACAGTGCTGCTTCACCTGATGGACACTGCACACATGTCCAGACCAACTCTTTCCTCCTCGTGACCCAGGAGGCCTTAATCATAATTGGTAAAAGTATTTGCACTAGTCTGAATTGCGTGCTGTATACACAACAGTATTTCTTCTCTTGGTGAGGCAAGAAAAGAAGAAAATATCTCCAAAATAAGGTGTTTCACCTAACACATGGTTCATCTTCTGTGTCAGAGGGCAGTGCTGGGTCTGTGGTCACCTGCCATGTCCTGTGAGGACTGAGATCTCTGAGAGTATGGCTGGGATAGACTGTGAGGCTGCTGTTTCCAGAACACCGAATTACCACACACATTTCCACTGGCTGTTGGGCATTAAGACTTACGAGGATATGTATGGTGTTCTACTTCACAGGCTGTGTTTGTGCCGGCCTGTTAAACTGCAGGTCATGGGCGCAGCATGGGAAATTAAACAGTTGGATAGTGCCTCAGCCTGTCTGCTGGCCACCAGACAGGCTTGGGGAGTGTTTGGTTTCATTGTAGCTATGGTGGTGTGGTTGATAGCACAGTCATATACACACATGCTTACACATATGTGCATACTCACATCAGTACATGTATTTCATAGAATGATTTGGGTTGGAAGAGGCCTTTCAAGGCCATCTAGTCCACCCCCCTGCTGTGGGCAGAGACACCTTCCACTAGATCAGGTTGCTCACAGCCCCGTCCAACCTGACCTTGAATGTTTCCAGGGATGGGGCATCTACCAACTCTCTGGGCAACCTGTGCCAGTGTCTCACCACTCACATCATAACCTTCATAACGCATCATAAGTTTCTTCCTTATGTGTTGGCTGAATCTACCCTCATTTAGTTTAAAACTATTCCCCCTTGTCCTATTGGAGTAGGCCCTACTAAAAATTCTGTCCCCATCTTTGCACACAAACACTTCACCACGACAACAGCTTTCCAATTTTTTAAATTTTTATTTCTAAAATTTTATTACTACACCCCCCACCTCCCCCACCCCCAAAAAATTGTCTCCCTAAACCTTTCCATTAGACAATTCAGCCTTTTTGGTGAAAAACATCCTTTTTTTTTTTTTTTTTTTCACTTCTGGGGCTTTTGAAAAACAAGTAAATAAACAAAAACATACTGAAAACCCACTATAACAAAACACTTTCATCAACAAAACAAACAAACAAACAAAAATTTAATCACTGGAAAAAGCACCCACACATATTCCAAGGAATATACCACTTAAAACACGGGTTTATTTTTGATAAAATTTTAGGAAGAAATAAAAATCAACTCCCTGGCTAGTGCTGTCCCAAGCTCAAAGTACAAGAGGTTGAAAGCCCACAGGAAACCGTCAGAGATAAAGGTCACCCAGACCCCCCATGAAGGGAATCACATTTCAAGTAGGTGTAAGATTTATGGTGCTCTGCAGTCTTTCAAGGGTTTAGTAAATGTCTTTCTCAGTCTGTGACACAGCTTACACTGTTCTCTGCAGACTACCCATGTTTTTATACCATACATTCCTGTGCAACTTCCAAACTCCAAACTTAAATTGCATTTTTTTGAGATTGGTAATGAAGAAACTGTCTAATTTTCTTGGTAAAAAAAAAAAAGCTCTCTGCAGAGGATGAGCACAGCATCTGCTTATGGACAGCCTGAGAGCTGTGAGCCTGCACCAACTTATACCTGCTAACCTTGTGGGAATATGCATGAGTAACGGATGGTTTATTTGCTTTCCTTGTAGTCATTTCAAGGACAACTTTCGGATCTCCAACAGAGAGGCAGCGGCCTTCTGGTACCTCAGAAAGGGCAGTGCTGCTTTGATGTATCACTGCTTTAACACAGCAGTCTTCTGGCATGGTGAAGAGTGGCAGAAGGGCAAGTTCAGTAAGGCAAGTTGCATGGAGGAAAATAGGGGTGGGGGTACATCCTGGGACCCTGATGAGGCACAAGGTTCTTCTTTGCTTTGAGGAGCAAAGAAGTTCAGGGTAGGGGCTGAGAGAAGGAATTACCAGCGAAACAGTGCTGCATCTTGCTAAAGCCCTCCAGAGGGTGCCCTGCCTGACTCACAGCCAGGAGTGTTTTAGCTATCACTGGGCTGTTTAAGTGGAGTCAAAGCTATATATATTTAATCACCTAAGCATACTAGCCTACAACCAGCCAGAAAGCACCCTAGAAGGTGCTTACACAGCGAAAAAAGCTCCTGCAGGGCATATAAGCATCTTCACAAGGTAGTTTGTAGCATCTTCTGACCCATGTCCTTTCTGCAGTGCATCAAATTAGCCAGGCTGCAACTGATCTTCCAGAGCTTCTTCTTGAGATCTTGGTTGCTTTTTTCCTTCACCTTTTTATTTATACCTTTCTCCTTCAAGGCCTCAGCAAATAACAGGATCTCCTTGTCACCCTCAGCCTTGGAAAGGGAGCAAACTAGGCTGGGAGATCCTAGTGGCAACAGGGGCAGTTTCTGTTCCGTTGTCCTGCCAGAACTCCATCCAGAGCACCATTTGGCAGCCTACCAGCTCCTTGGAAACGTTCAGGAGCATCCAGGCTTTAAACAATATTTTTTTTTCAGATTTTCCCCCTTTTCCTCTAGCTTTTCCCCTAGCTTTTCCCCTTCTTAGAGATGTCTGCTTAGCTTTGGTAGGGCAGCCTGACCCTGTCTATAAGACGAAAGCCAACAGAAAAGTGCAAGCAGACCCCAGGGGAGGGGTCCAAGTAGGGCAAGCACATGTAATATCCCTCTCCAGATATTCTCCAGTTTCCAGTTATTTTCAGTGGTTTATCTAGCTAGCAGGCCCCAGGGTATCTCTCTTTTCTATACTGGTCTTCTAAGGTATGAGACCAGATGTCTGAAGTGGAGACACAACCTCTTAACCATTCATATTTAATAACACTTATTTTTTAATTCCATTTAAGCATGCTGGAAGGTGAATTCTCTTTATCAGATGGGGTGGGGGTGGGGGGGGGAAGAGGTTTAACTGAGGCAGAGTCCGGGAGGATGACTGTTAGGCAGAGATCTGAGCTGTGTTGACATATGTATGTTACAGCTTCATCTTTAACCTCTGTCCTCATGGAGCCAGCTGGGAGATGAGTCTGGAATTAACCTTTCCCCACTGCAGGACACCCACAGCTATCTGCTTACTGGAAAGTTTTCTTTTTTCTTTCTTTCTTTCTTTTTTTTTTTTTTTTTTTTTAATTATAGTGATTTCATGCAGCTGTTGGCATCTTCCTGCTTCTCCTGTTAACACAAGATTTGTAAGGAGGGTCTCTTTTCAGGAAGGCAGCTGTTTTTTCTCATTGCTTCACTTAATTAAGATGTGAGCTTCTACTACAAAAGACGTCAGAAGTCATATTAGGCTCCACGTTGAGGAGTCATCAGAATTAGAAGTCTGCAAGGAAAAGAAGTGATGCTTAGATCCTGCTCGGCAGTCAGGGTTTGCATGGTGCAGCCAGCTAACATCTATTGGAGCTAGCAGCAGCTTATTACACACAGAGGGATGTGTTATGTGACAGTTTATCTGCATTCACAGAGGTGGCTGCAACACAGGCTTTGGCATTTACCATCCTTGGAGGTAAGTACCCAGGCAAGAGCTGGATCTAACCATCCCTGTAGACACGTGGTTGATATCTGAGCATGAACCTGGAACAATGGACAATAAAAACAGACATATAAAGCTAAGAAATGAGACTCTTCCTCCCTGTTAAAATCATGCGAACTCTTCCTATTGTATTCTGCATTAGTGCCTGTGATACTGTAGCTCTTCAGAGTTTGCTAGACCCTTAGGAACCCATTTCTAAGAGAACAGTGACAGCAGCAACAAGGAAAGCTACCCTGTCACGGCTGTATCTATCTCTTTTTGCAGTCAGCTGAAAAATATAAGCACAGGGCTGCTGCAGAGACAGTGTCTGGACTATGTTTTAAACTCAGAATATAACCTGAGCTCAAGGGAAAAATTCCCCTTGTGCTGCTTGTTGGGGCAGGCAGGAGCACAGCATGCTCCATGTCACCAGATAGTTGCAGGTCAGAAACTTTAGATGGTGTATCACAAAAGCTGAGAAAGGGGGCATGGAGGTAGCAATCGCATTCGTGACGTTTCCAGCAGATTCTGGTTGTTAGTGTTTATTGTTCATCCTCAGCCATTGGGACTGTTGTATGAGGTTCTTGGGATTTGTTTGTAAAGAATTGAGAACTTCTAGGAAAAAAACATT
>JAVJGI010000060.1:63475859-63535656 GCA_035590275.1 Ibycter americanus | reverse complement strand
GGCCACGAAGATGATCAGAGGGCTGGAGCACCTCTCCTAGGAAGCCAGGCTGAGAGAGTTGGGGTTGTTCAGCCTGGGATGCAGGGAGACCTTATAGAGACCTTTCAGTGCTTAAAGGGGCTTATAAGAAAGATGGGGACAGACTTTTTAGTAGGGTCCATTGCAATAGGACAAGGGGGATTGGTTTTAAACTAAAAGAGGGTAGATTTAGATTAAATATTAGGAAGAAATTCTTTACTGTGAGTGTGGTGAGGCACTGGCACAGGCTGCCCAGAGGAGCTGTGGCTCCCCCATCCCTGGAAGTGTTCAAGCGCAGGCTGGACGGGGCTTGGAGCAACCTGGTCTAGTGGAAGGTGTCCCTGCACCTGGCAGGGGGTTGGAACTAGATGGTCTTTAAGGTCCCTTCCAACACAAACCATTCTGTGATTCTATGATTCTTTGGTATGGCCCACACCCCACCTTTCTTTTGGACATACTGGCGTTCCTGGTACTCTTGTTCATCTGGGACTTCACTGTCCTTCAGGGCATTCAGTGCTGAGGTGCCCACTTACCCTGGAGTTGTGGTCCCCCACCAGCAAACCAGTCGTGTGACACAGCCATGGCCCCAGTTCATCTTCCTGTGTTCTTTCTTTCCCATGTGCACGTGGCCTTTGGAACCAGTCTTGCTGGCACATTTTAGCTGTGCTTCTGAAAATTGTTTCCATAATGAAAAAACAGCTTAGTTTTAGATTAATGGAGCCCTTTATTGCCGTTGTGTGACAAAGCACTTGGCTGCTTTTAGGAAGTGGTCAGTGGGAGCTGTGCTTTGAAGGTGAAAGCAGACTGTGAAGGTCTGCATTTCCATGCAAGCAAACAAAGTGCTACATCAAGCAGCTTTTCTCCATAAAGACCTAGGCAGGAAGGTGATAGCTTTCTGTAGCCAGCTCTGTACTTCTCAATTCTCCAGTACTCCATCTCTGTCAGTGGAAAAGTCTTTGCTGGGAAGGGAAGCACGTTTCCTTAGGGAACAATCTCAAAGGATGATTAGATAATGGCTACAGGCGGGCGGGCAAGCTCAGGGTCATGGTTTGTGGAGATCCTTGGTGTGGATCCAGACTGCAAATACCCCAGTGGCAGACTCACTCAAACGACAGCATTCCCTGGGGAGCAATGTGGAGTGTCAAGCTCAGGACCTCTGTCATGGGCTACTAGGTGCGAAGGTTTGGACTACCAAGGCTTGCAGGTTATCCCGCAACAGCAGTTATTGGGGATTTTTCTTGTGGGCCATTTTGCAGGACCAGACCTGCTCTGCAGGGGACTATGGGTCCTGTGGGGCTGTTATACCTGACATGTCAGGTGTGCAGAAGGACAGGAGCTGGATAACCATCTAGCAGAGACTTTGATGGGGGGACAGAGGCCGCCTCTAGGATAGTTATTGCCTCTTCTTTGCGCACTGGAAGTTCATGGCCTCGTTCCTTTCCAGATCCCCAGCCAAACTTCCCCAACTGCCAAAATCAAGGAACAAATGCACGTCCTGTGCCTTCTAGGGGAGAAGTGGGGGAATGATTCACACCACTTAATAAATGACAAGAAGTTCTCTGATACTATGCAGTGGAGATAATATCCAATGGAGCCAGGGCAGGGCAGATACACTGATTCCCTCCTGTGCGTGGTTTCTGGCACCTTTATTTTCTATAAGGTTGATACAAGTATGGTTACCCACAACGGATGGTTTGGAAGGTAGGATTATCCCTTTAACACAGGAGTTGCTCAAGAGGAGATGACTGCAAACTCCTCCAGACCTCCCTTTTTAATGCAATTGGTTTTCAAAGCTCTCCTCCTCATCACACGGCCTGACGGGGTTAAACACTTCCAAGGAGGCCGGAGGGAGGAATGTTTTTAATCCCATTGATTTATTAAAATTGTCTAAAGATAGCCAGCTGCAACAGACAAAACTGCTGCCCTCTGCACTTCAGAAAGGTCCTCCCTGAGCCAGCTCTGCATGGAAAACATTGGCAATGGCTTAGTGACCTCTGGGACATGGTAGTACCTGCCTGACAATTGCTGGCCAAATCCATCCCTGGCCAGCTTTCCAGCTGGGCTGCCTTCTGCCAGCTCTTGCATCTCCCCTGATTGTAGGGTTCGTGGAGAGAGATGTCGTGGGGGCAGCAGAGGTGGGCACCGAGCTCACTGAGAAAACTGCTCCCAAAAGGATTTCAAGCCTTGGCTTATATCAGCAAGAGGAAGAAAAAAAAAAAAAGGTCCTGGCAAAGTGAGACAGAGGGATTTTTATTTTTCCCTGAAGGGGTTTATTTTGGGTATTTATGCATGTATGTGGGCGCATGTACACACTCCTTTGGGGTCTCTACACAAGATCTGATGATCTGGAAGGCAAAAAAGATATTCATGAAGATTTTTCTGTCCTTCAGATCCCTGCTATGATCAGATCTTAATCGTGCTTTGCTCTTCCCCTCCCAGCCGCGCTCCCTGGACCACCAGCAGAGCTCTGGCCAACGCAGTGCTGCAAAACCTCATCCTTCAAGATGAGTGTTTAAAGCCCAGGGAAGAGGCAAAAAAGGCATCCGGATTTCTACCCCACACCTCTCCTGCCTGTAACAAGCAGTTGCAACAAGGCAGAGTTCAGAGATATCTGCACTCCAGGCCAAACCAGGGCTCTGCAGGATGTGACAGCTTTGATTTGTGCCTGTCCAGGGCTCACCAGAGACAAAAGGCAGTGTCAAGAGTGGTTGAATGAGCATGGCAGGCAGACCCAGCAGCGCTCTTATCAGCTGGGGGAGGCAGAGCAGATCCGAGGAGCAGAGCAGACCAGGTACCAGGAACCAGATCGTAAGGTTACATTCCTCACATACGTGGGATTTCCTGTGCTCCATGCACCCTCAACTCCCCCCCCCCCCCAAGTTTTCTTTGTAAATTGAAAATCTAAAATGTGCAAGGAAAAAAAAAGTCTTACTGAAAAAAAGGTAATTAATTTCCTGCGTTGTATTAATCTATAAAGTAATATTAAAGAAACCCTCAGCCCAAGCTAAAGGGAGTGTATTGTTTAAACCCCAGGAGAAGCAATGTTTAATTTAATTTCACAAGTAGCTATTTTCCAAAGTCTCTGAGGGAGGAAACTCTTCCAATACCACCACTCCAAGAATTTGACACAATATAATTTATATTGCCGGTATACTGAGAAACCTCAGTATGGTTACCCACGCACACCCCCAGAGAAACTCCTGCAAACTTCCAATGTAACAACGCAAAAGGTAGTGGGAAATATGGAAAAGAGTGGTGAAGTTTGCCAAAGTCTTAACACAAGGCTGTGACGATCCAAAAGCAGGATTCCTTCTACCCCATGACCCTGTTCCCTTGGGATCGCAGTGCCCTCCTGCCTGCCTTTATTTTTACAAGGGTTAGGAAACAGTGTCTACAGGAATGCTGTTTTTAAATATCTTTTCAGTGAGAGTAAGCCTACACAGCAAACAAATACTTGCTTTTGGTGGCCTGACTGAATGGCACAACCATGCCAAGACTGCACATCTCCTCAGTGCTAATGCTATCAAGAGACATTGCTCTGCAGGGTGAGCGAGGGGACCCCCAGGTACCATTCACTCTCATTTCAGCTTCTCATGCATTCCAAATTTGATGGAGATTGCAGTGAATAGCAAGAGATTTCAATCTGCATGGACAGAAAGTACTGATAACCTCACAGGCAGCCTAAAACTATAATCCATCCCCCAGGGGCTGTAGCAGTTCAGTGCTTTCTGGCAGCAGTTTAATTCCATTAACTCCCCTGAGGTCTGATCTAGCCTTATCCCGAATTGAGAAGAGCCTTTTCCCCATGTTATTCCCACCAGTGGTTGACCAGACCTGCCATCTCTCACACATGGAGTGATGGACTTACAGAACTGACTCCCTCCTTCTCTCCTGCTAGTATTGCACACCTTTCCCACCAGCAGGCTGGGGTGAGCTGTGGTTCCCAGCCCATTTGCTCGCTATGACGATGACTACTAAGAAGGGGTGAGACTACAGCGTGCTGTCAGCTGGTAGGCCATCTAACTGAATCTGGTAGGCCATCTAACTGAATCCCAGTCTCACGTAGTCCCAGGAAAAGACACATTTCTCAGGCACAAGCTGGTCCTGCAACCTGGGGTCTACAGCCCAGACACTGCTCTCCCCTGTTACACAGCCCCATGATGTGCTTTTCAAGCAGCTTTCACAGGAGCTTCTTGCCAAGATCTGTGCTATGATGCTGGTGTCTAATTTGGATCAGGGTGGGACAGCCTAACTCACATCAGTCACTCCTCTGGAGAAGAGATACTCAAGGGACCAGGGGTTTATGGCTCAAGGGCATGCACTTAGCTCCGCTAATCCCTTTTCAGTTCAACAGCTGTCCCGTGGCACTTTGCCACCCATGAGCTTGTTGAGTGCGAAAGTCTCTTGCTTCACAGCTAGCTTTGCAAAATCTACGTTACTGGGATTTCAAAAAGTTGTTCCTGGTCCAAGATAAACAGAGAAACCCAAGCAGCCTGTGAGACCAGTCTCCTGAAGGGAGAGACTTGAGAGAGCAGATTAGAAAATAAAAGGAGAAAGAAATGTCTAAGTCCTGGCCAAGTTATGACTAAGGCAAAGATAGGATAACGACTTGCAGTTCTTTGAAGAACGTAAACACCACAATGTGAGAGCAGATACAGTTCAACGAGATGGATGAGGCCAAGCAGAGAAACGCATTTGCTGTGGGTTAGGAGATGATTTGAGGTCACTGTGGAGGTTATGAATTATTCAAAGTGAGGAGCAGAAGCCCTGTGGCTGTTGCCCATTTAACATGGGCAATCCTATGTATAGGGAACATGCCCAGATGGTGTGGTGGTGGCAGGCTGACATGAAACCAGAAGGCAGAAACCAGTGAAAGGGGAGAGTTGTTCCCCTGGTTTTTGTGTGGTTTCTGAAGGCAGGGCTTGGTTTGCTCACCGCACCCACGTAAACCCATAACTCGGGCTGCAACACAAGCAGCACAGCCAGCAGGTCCAAGGAGGGGATTCTGTTCCTCTGCTCCGTTCTGGTGAGACCTCGCCTGCAGCGCTGTGTCTGCTCTGGGGCCCCCAGCATAAGAAGGACATGGACATGTTAAAGCAAGCCCAGAGGAGGGCCAGAAGATGTCCAGGGAGCTGGAGCACCTCTCCTAGGAAGCCAGGCTGAGAGAGTTGAGGTTGTTCAGCCTGGAGAAGAGAAGGCTCCAGGGAGACCTGATAGTGGCTTTTCAGTGCTTAAAGGGGCTTATGAGAAAGGTAGAGACAGACTTTTTAGTAGGGCCTATTACAATAAAACAAGGGGGAATGGTTTGAAACTAAATGAGAGTAGATTCAGACTACCCATAAGGAAGAAATTTTTTATGATGTGAGTGGTGAGACACTGGCACAGGTTGTCCAGCGAGGTGGTAGATGCCCCATCCCTGGAAACATTCAAAGTCAGGTTGGACAGGGCTGTGAGCAACCTGATCTAGTGGAAGGTGTCCCTGCTCATTGCAGAGGGGTCGGACTAGATGGCCTTGAAAGGCCCTGTCCAACCCAAACCATTCTATGATTCTGTGATTTAACTCCTCTGCAAGCACAGCTTACAGCTTGCTTAGCACACCTGAGATGTAAACTGTGCCACAGGGCTGAGAGATGACGAAAGCTTACGAAACCCCTCTGCAAATGAAATACATCTACATTTAAAAGAACTTGGTCCCTGACGTCCAAGGTCTCTGAATGCCCAGGGTGTAACCGGTGCAGCCAGCCCTGGCAGAGCACCAGTCACTGCGAAATAGTGATGATGTTACAAAACAATCCCCAAATTTTAATATTCTTAATTAAGGGGTGCCTCAGAATTAAAAGAGTACATTGCATTTAAATCCTTTGGTGCATTGCACCAAGAAATCATCCTCCTGTCTGCAATCCCTGGAAGCCACATCTTTCCAAGAGGGCAGATGTATATTTCTCAAGCAGTACTGAGGCCAATGTGACAGCACATTTAAATAGCAGTTAAAATAGGGCCACAGTGAGATCTGGTTTCTGCTTTTCAACTTACCGAATCAAATAAAGTGAGCCTGACACAGAAAAAAAAACCCAGGATTTCCAAGCTCTGAAGAAAATCACCTGGGAACATCTGTGAAACCTGGCTTCACAGCCAGATCTGTAGTCTAAGCTCAGGCACCTGGAAGCAGTTTCACTGGTAGAATATTGCAGTGAAAACTGTTTCAGCAAGAAAGTCAATGTAATACTGCAGGAAATAGAAAAATTGGTATTGCTAAATCTTTCAATTTGATCATGAGCATGCGTTTTTGAGATAAAAGTCCCAGATGCTGCAGTAATGGGGTGTCGCAGGATTCCCAGAATTACATTGCAGTTGTAGCACATTTGATTGCAGAGAAAACTGGCAAAATACAACAGCTTCACCATCACAAGGCAAATTAATGTCTTAGGCATGGTGTCAGCAGTATCCTTAAAATAGGCAGCAAGAAACCTTAAAATGGGGGTAAAGCAGATGCTGCCCCCAAGGTGGGGAACACTGCAGACGGGGATCAACACCAAGATAACAAGGTGTCATCTCAAACCTTGGCCAGACAGTTTTCCACCAGCCATCAAAGATTAGCGTGCCAGTTGCCAACCTCTTTAATCTTAGGGGAAAACCAGAATAAATTATCCTTAGTGGAAGGATGAAGAACTCCAAGGTGTTTGGGAAGCTGGACCTTCGCTGTGCAACATCCACCTTCACCTGAGGACTACTCCTTGTAGAAGCATGAAGCAGAGCTATTAGTACCCTTTCAGCAAGGCATGCAGAGAGAGGTGCAGGCAAAGTTCATCAAAACAGAAGATTTGGGGAGACTATAGTAGGGCAAAGTGTGCGGAACAAGGCAACTGAATAAGTGGCACCCCAGACTAGCCTGGGGTAGGGACAGAAAAGGAGTAACATTTGATTCTCATTTCTCACCATGTGGTTGCAGGGAACAGGGCTTGGGAGAGCAAGGGCTGGGACCACGTCTGCTGCCAGGCAGATCCTGGAGGAGCTGTATCCTCCCCTAGATGCTGACAGGGCTGTAGATCAGGGGCTGTGTGTTGATGTGAGGCAAAGACAGCCTAGAATAGATCTTTTTTCCCCTCGCTGCAAAGGTATTAGCAAATTGTTTCTACTTGCTCAGTCTGGGAAAAGAGCGGCAGCAACTACCCTTCCTGAGAGCAGAGCAGTTCTCTGTAGCTTGGAGTAAAGCAGTGTAATTCGGACAGCGTGGGAAAATGCTCTGGGTTACCCCAGAGAGACGAGAAGTAGATAGCTGGGGGGAGGACGTGGGCCTGCCTTTACAGGAGGTCTTTAAGGGCAGGTTACACAAACATCTGTCAGTGGGGCCATAGGAGAACTGATCCTGCCTTGCGGGGATGTAACAGGCTACACGACCTTTCCAGGTTCCTTCCCACCCTCTGAGGCTGCGGGCACATGGGGGGTCTGCGGAATAAATCCCCTCTGGCTATATGGAGGGATGTGTGTGTGCGTGCATACGGCTGTGCTTGCCTTGGTGCAGGCAGCACCATCACGAATCCTACAGTGTGGGCTGAGACCTGATTTGGGTGCTGTTCTTTGGGACTCATCAGTGTCTGCATCCCTGTTTGGTTGCCTTTTGGGCTTGCCCATCTCTTCTTTGCTGCATTAACTATGGATTTAGATCTGGAGAGGCTGGGCTGAGACCTTCACAGAAGGAGAACTGAGGCAAGGTCTTAATGTGCAGACAGGCAACTAGAGACCACTGCGGTGCTATCTGCTACCTCCCACAGTGGGCTGGAGATCCCATGTGGCTGCCTTCATCTGAACAGAGAGCCAAATCAGGACCAGAACAAAATGCAGAGCAGGAAATTGGGAAAAGCTTCCTACACCAAGGCTAAATGACTTGACCAAACTCATACACAAAGTCTCTTTGGCAGAGTTGCAATGTGAACCCAAATGTCTTGTGATCAAGGCTATTTACCTAACCACCTGCTCTTTCCAAAAGGCCCCCAAATGCTACAGAAGTATTGACAAAAAATTGCCAAGGGTCTTAGAAACCCTTGAGACAGGTGGCTGGGATGTGTTACCTCTCTAGAACCACCTACAGCAACTACAGGAGAAACTTCTACTGGTTTCATGCAACAGAAATTCCCTTTTAATGCAAAGAATGGTGGTGGCTGCGAGCAGCAGCATCTCCGCTACATGAGCTGGGAACAGCCCCCACACAGACTCCATGCAGGAGTTAGCTGAAGATGTCCCCTCAGATGGATGGCATCCGGGCTGTGCGTGTGCCCTCACAGGGAAGGAATTTGGGGTGGAGCCCAGGGAAACAATCCCAGCTTCGTAGTGATGATTAAAATCGCCGTTAGATTACAGCACCGGATCAGGTCAGATTAAGCAATGAGGTCAGATGACGGGAAGGAGCCATCTGTGCATTGCAGAGGGCTGGGATTGCTCTGGGGGCTGAGTGTCACCAGACATCCCACAGCCTGTCGCTGTCACCGAGGACACCGCCTCCCGCTCGCTGTGTCAGGTGTCGCTGAGCCTCCGGCAACCCCTTCCCCACACTGGCTGCAAGGAGGGCAATGGAAAGAAGCACTCTGCTCAAATCTAATCAGCTTCAGACAGGAAAATACCCCCCTGCCGTGGGAGGGGAGGTCCTGTCCTCAGTCCCCTTCCCTGTTTCTGCTTTCCCCTGTGGGAGTCAGGGGTGTGAAGACTGATGGGATGAAGTTCTGGCTTCCTCAGGCCACTGGGCTGTAAGGGTGGGAATTTCACCATGGCCAAGGCATGTGGGAATGGACAGGAGGGGCTTTGGGAGGGTCCTTCCTCCCGTGTTCACAGTGAGAGTGGGAAGCACAAGGAGCTGGAGAGGTGGGAGAAGCGTCTTCTCCAGGAACTCCTGCTGCGGTTCCAGCTGCACTTCTTACCTTTTATTTACACTACTTCTATGAGATACTCCCTGGAGTCATGAGGTCTTTCCACTGCCATCCCCCAGCCCTGAGCACACATCCTGGAGAAAGATGCTTCATTTTAGAGGACTACTGCTACTTCCAGGGGTCTCCCTTGGCCTCCTGCACCCCCAGGCTCAGCCCTGGTGGACAGCGGGAAGATGCTTCAGGGAGTGGGAAAACAACTTGCTCTGTATCTCCTTGCACTTCCCTCAGCTGGAATTTATTGCTGTGTTTCTCCATCAGCCCTGGTCCTTTTAATTTGTTTTCCCTCATTTGGTTCTCCAGTTTCTGTGCCCCAGGAAGATCTGCAGGGACTTGAACAAGTTACCTGAACACAGCTGTCTGATGCCACTGGAGAGGTCCCAGGGTACTTGTGATGACCACACCGGGCTAGCAGATGTGACACAAGACCCACGGGAGATCTGTATTCTTTTGGGTTGCGGTTGGGTGCCTAGCAGGACCTTGGGCATCTCTGGTGACACTAGGCATGCCTTTCTTAGAAAGCTAATTATTTAATTTCTTTCTAAATTTATTTTGATATTAAAATAATTAATTTGTATTTATTTCTTTTTAATTTCCCTTTAGGATGGATTTAGGCCACCCCAGGAGGAACTGTGGAGAGTGTGAGAGGCTGCAGATGCAGATATTGTACAACTGTCATCTTCCTCCCCCATCCCTCCCATGGTCTAACGTTGATTTCTAAATGTTAGTGACAGCTTAATTCTGCGTGTCTACAATTGGCAGTTTTCTTCTTGTCATAATCATAACGACTCTCGGCTGCTGGCAAGAGCTGATAGAGCGAGGCTGGAGTTTCCCAAGAAGCATCACAAGGGGTTCCAAAGGCTTTCAATTAGCAAAGACAGCAAAAATGCTTCTCTAGAGGACAGACCTGCTTTCAGAAGGTGTGTGGAGGGGATCAGTCAGGACTTCCCCTTAGTGACAGACACGATTATCTCTGCAGTAGCAAAGACTTGCTTTCCTGGAGAACGAACAAGTGAACGGAGTTAAACATGAACTGTCCCCTGCCCCACTGGTCTTTCCCATTTTCTGCAGGGGGAACACATGCGGCTGTTTGTAACCCAGAGCTCTGTTGCTGTGGGGATTATCAGCTGCGAGGTGGACTGGAAAAAGCCCTAATCTCTTTCCTGCCAAACTTTGTGCTTATCTGCAAACCAAAAAGGCCATGTTGGGTTGTTGTTTTGTTGGGTTTTTTTCTCTTCTAGGACTTTGGTGATTTACGAGTTCACAGAATTACAGCTTTATTCTTTCTTCATTTGCCACCTCCTTTGGCATGGAGTGTGAGCCAGCTTCTCCTAAAAGGATGTTATCTTTCTTGAGATCTGTGTAGCTTTAAGATGTTTTTGGGTCTATCAAAATGATATAGAAGTGCTTCCTAAAGCAGGACAGCTCCAGGGTCCTTCTCCTTTCAGCCTGCATCTGGCCAAGGTGCCAGTATGGGGAAGAGAATGATGCTGGCTATAGAAGAAGAAAAATGAACAACCTCTCTTCTTCGGTGTCACAAGACGAGGGGCAAAGGAAACCCTGGCTTGCCTCACATAAAGTCATGTACATGTTTGTCTTCATCCTTCAGCATGCACAGGTACGAGAAGGCAGAGCTTGGGAATGGCTCCAGTCCACCAGAGAACAGAAACGGGCCCTTCCCGATCCTGTCCCAACATCAGCAGCGTCCCCCAGCCATCACTTCCCAGGTGATGGGAGGTGTCTGGGGAATGCCCATGCCACCCATGTCCTGTAGCTTCCTGGTGAAACTGCCTCCTTGCAGGTATCTTCCCACTTTCACAGTGCAGGTGTTGTGGTGGAGTTTGGCTGGAGGTTAACACATCCCTGACAGCAATTCCCCAGACACCAGAGGTATGGACAACATGACACAAGACCATGTTTGCCCTTATTGCTGTTCCCTCACTGCCCTGATACCTTGCAAAATGCACTCTTTCCTCCACCTCTCAACTTCCTACCCAGGGCCTGTAAATAAAACCTTATGGCCATTTTACAGGTTCCTTCTTGCTCCAGTGCTTGGGTGCTTAGGGACTGAAAGCCTGAGAGCTTTAAAGGCTGCACATTCTCTCCCCTGTATCAGAACAGGTTTGACCTGGCTGTTTGTTGCTAAACTTTTTCTCTGCCTCAGCCTATGTTTCCCTGAACATGTGTGTTTATATAGTTTTTCTTCACTTTTGAGTGAAACAGTGCTTTGCCCTGGTGAGCATGACATTGTGATTAATTGAGCTAGGCAGAAATGTGAACTGAGCTGATCTCGTCTGCTGGGAGCTCCTCTCTGGAAGAACAAGAGGCTGAACGCATCTCGCTCTGGCCAGCAGGCACCATAGGATATCCCTTAGATGTGCCTTTCATCACAGAATAAAAAGGCACTGCAAGGGGATGCGCTCTGCTTGCTGCCACGAGGTAGCCGCCTTTGCACGGAGGATGGCTTTTCAACAGCGTCAGCCAATGTCATGCTCGTGTGCAAGGGATTTGTTGCTTTCATGAGAGCACCTCCAAGGTGCTACGTGTGTATATTTAGTGTACGTAGTGACCCCAAAGCTTTCAATTAGACAGTCATGTCAGACAAAGCATGGAGGAAGGGAAATGGCTGGAGAGAGGTGGACTGAATTTGTTCGAGTTCATTGTTCAGAGCTGAAAAAAGAAAACAGATGGTTGCCGGTCCTTTCTGGTCATGCCCTCTGCTTTCCAAGACATCACATCTCAGCAGTTGCTCTATACCTGGCTGTCCCTACCTCCCCCTTACATACATCTTACAAGCACTGAATGCAGGAGAAAAGCCCTGACGAAGGAGAAGCAGCTCAGACCTTTCAGATCACCATGAGTTGAGAGGAAGGTCTAATGCACAGGGCAACTTGGTTTGAACTTGTCGGTGTCTTGTCCAACTCAACTGCAGTCCTTCAAAGCACCTGATACTGCAGAGGCTTTGAGACATCTCTCATCAAGGCCCCCATGCTGCTTGACATCCCTCCATAAAGAACATTAACGTTTGAGCAAGGTTTAGGTTATTCTGTTCCCTAAATCAAAAGAGTAGCACAGTGAGCTGCTATGGAGGATGCTTGCATTCTCTTTGTCAGGGGACACTTCTGCATCGACCCTCAGAGCAGTACAAGAAATTTCCCAGCATGACACTGTAGGCTGAAAGCAGTCCTCAGTAGTGTCCCAAACATGAAAAGACAGCATAAAAAAGGGCAGAAGATTAAAGATGATGTCTAGAAACTGCTTTTTTGGGCAGGTTGATGAATTGTGTTCCACGTGCTCCATGCTGGCAATACAGTAACCCATGACTTTGCTTTTTTCCCCCCATGACTCTAAATTTACCTGCTCCCAACTTGCATAACCTGGTCAAAGTGATGCAACATCTGTGAACACAACTAGGTCTCATGTGAGCTTCAGAAAGGAGAAACAGCGAAGACTTCTGAAATGCTGGCTGTGTCCCGACAGCCCCCCGCCCCCAGGTATTTCCTCTGGTGTTCCTCCACACTGCACACATTCTGGTTTTGCATTGCACTGAGATTTTCTTTTTTCTCCTCAAGGAAAAATCACTATGATCGTATTATCAGACTGATTTTCTATAGGTTCAATAGCAGTGCTTCTACACAAAAGCTAATATGCACCCATTTGTTTGCAGGAGAGCTCATAAAATATGACTGGCCATTTTCCAGCCTAAAAGCAGGCACCCATAGGGAGAAATTTACTTCCATATTGCTGAAACAAAGGTCCAGCGCTTATCTTGGGCAGATAAATGTCTTCCCACACAGATGATGGGTAGGTAAGAAGAGAGCCAGTGTGGCATCTCTCTCATTTGATGGCACAGACTGGATCAAAGGAAATGTCAGTAATCAACTCTCCATCACTCAACCCTCACTCCTACCCTGGAGATCTCTCCATGTTGTGGGCTTCTCCGTTTTTAACCTGGCTGAGCCCTGAAGATGGCAGGTGGGAGAGACTTTCACAACTGTTCTTTCAGCCTGCACAAACCATTTCTGGGGTGGCCTGGCGCTAATCTGCTTTCAGCCCATGCATTATTTTCCCTCAGTGTGGTGCCAGGATGAGATGATGAATGTCTCTGCAATAAACTGCCAATTCTTATTTTGCATGTTTATCTATCTGTGGCAGTTGCCTGGTGATTTCTTTCTTATTTGGATGGATAGGCACCACAATAAACCACACCCAGTTATCTTTGGGTTTGCAGCAACTGGATGCACCCTCTTTCCCCCTCCTTACCAACGGATTAAAACCACACGATCTCCTATTCCACAAATTGCTCTGTCAGATATAACGATTTTTATTCCAGCTCTTAATTTGCTTAACATGTGGAAGCTGGTGCCAGGATCACTATTGCTCTGATACTAAGCCAATTGCTCATGCTCAGGCAAAATGGGTGTAAATTGATAATCTTCCTGATTAACTTGCTGGGATGGTCTGTGGGTCTGAGGCTCTGGGGAATCAGGCTCAAGGCTTGATTTTCTTCACAAATTCAGCTCCTACATACCATCAAATGACACAGCCAGGACAGTAGTAGTTTATCAGGTTGTGCTCTGGTGTTTTTTGCAACTCTGCTGTGTATGGGTTGCGGCAAGCACAGGAGGATGCTGTGCACTTTGGTAGATGAAGGCTCAGTTCATGGGGAAACACCTTTTCTCTCTGGAGAGGTGAAGGAAGATTTCGTCCACAGGTTCATCGTATACACAGAGCTTAAGCATAACACTTCATCAAATTCTTTAAAGACACCCCAGGGAGAAATCTGGGACCAGTCTTTAAGCAGTGCTCATAGAAACAAGTTTACTTAATGATATTCACTGCTCTTCCTTCTGTCTCCAGAGATTTTGACTGCAAGGTTGGCTTTATCACTCAGGCCTGCCAGCTTGGACACAGCAGGGTTGTAGCAGTGCTACAACCACTGAATGAAACCACTCTGTCCTTTCTGCTGAGCTCTGCTCCATGAAGGCAAGTCCTTTACCTCCACTGGGATGTAAGCGCACAAACCAAGGGTCCAGGAAACAGCAGAAAAGGACACTACGCAGGGCAAATATTTAGCCCATGTGTGTAATCCAACCCCTTCAGCGAGATGTTCTCTCCCCATCCAGCGGTGACTCCGTCAAACAGCAGCTGAAAAATCTGCTGCAACCCCTGGGTAGCAAAATCAGCTTTTATTTATCTGCAGTAGCTAGTGGCTTTTGGTGTAAGAGCCAGAAGAATCTGGTTTGTGCCTGTTGGAAGTGACTTGCTCAGGAACACAACCTTACACACACCACTACTCAGCAGTTAATAACATTAATTATATATATAACATTAATTATGCTGGTATCAGCCAGACACTCGCACTGTTCACAGTTTGAGGTGTGGGAAAACTGGTTACACTGTCCTTAAGCAATATGCCTCCAGGCATCCTCTTTGGAAGACCTGTGAGGATATTTTTTATGATGGGGCCATATTTCATAGAATCATAGAATCGTTTAGTTTGGAAGGGATGTTTAAGATCATTGAGTTTAACTGTTCGTACAGCTTTGCTTGGAAATCAGCCAGCAGCCAGTATCACTAGAGCAATATTATCACCAAGGGGCTTTAAACAAACTAAAGAGCCTTTCAGCCTGGATTTGGGAGGCTGAAAGGGGATTTTTAACATGGGAAGGTGGAAGAGGCTGCCCTCGCGTGGCAGTTTTACCGAAACAGCCCTTTCTAACATCTGGCTTTCCCAAGCTTAGGGGATTCCCAGGGAAAGATAAACTCTGGAAAGGGATTCCTTGGGTCACATTTGCATTCAGAGCAGAGGCACTGGGAAGTGATGAGTGAAGGGATATCCTTTTCCCAAACTGAAAACAGTCGCTCTCTAGGAAAGAAACACATCTCTGAGTTAGCGTGAGTCAAATTAAACCAAAACAAAACCAAACCACAAACCAAAACATTGGAGGAGTTTCACAAAGCAAAGCAAGATGAGGTCTCAGCAGGTGCCTGTGATGGGGAAACTTGCTTAGGTCACAGGTACCATCTCTTGTTCCCAAAGATATTGAACCTTCTGTGCAGCCTCTGCCTTTGCTGTTACCTTGTTGTGTCCTGCTGTACCAGGTGTCCAGGCTAGCTCAGGTTTGTCATCAGGTTGGCAGAGGAAATTTCAGGGCTCTGGTACCACTTTATCCTCTGTCCCTGGAATGACCCTCCAGCTGTAGGACTTGTTTTCAGGAGTTATTCTTTCTCCCTGCATCCCCTAAGAAATGTTAAACTGCACTTCAATCCACTCCAATAGCAGGTGCAACATGGAGCCAGCCTGCGTGAAGACATTGTCTCCCTCTTTCCTCTAACTGCCTCTCAGTGCCTGTGCTCTCTGCATCTGACCCCATCGAGGTAGTGAGGGAGGACTCCCCGTGGTGCTGGTGGAGTTTGCAGGTATCAGTTTCTCCCCACTTGCATTGCTGAGGGCAGACTGCTGTCTTGAAAATAGACACGGGAAAAAACTCCAAAAGTGCTCCCAGAGAGCCTTGGTTTGGACAGAGCTCAGCTGTGATTCCTCCTCTGCAGAAGCCGAAGCCAGAGAGAGAGCTGAGGCTTGGCTTGGTCCCAAATGGACCATCCAGGTGGCTGCAAGGTTGGCTCTCAGTCATCTTCAGTTGCCTGCACGTCTGATACTACCTCCTGGGAGCATGACCAAGCAGTCTGGACAGCCGAGAAGCCAGGCTAGATTCCCTCTCCACGTCCACAGTGACCCTCTTCCCACCCACCTCCAGTGACAGACATCTGACCAACGCAGGTACTGCTGACAGCATGACTGAGAAGTTCTCTCTCCCCACTATGAAGGTGCTCATGGCACCCCCAAGCAGCAATTTGACAGCTTGTTTATCACCCTGAAGCAGCTTTTGTTCCCCTCCTTAGCAGCCCCCTCCTGCCATGTTTTCCCCAGAGACACCTACTTTAAATTTTCTCCCTTCAACTCCAGCCATGAGACCTCCAGAACAGCAGTTACCTACCACAGGTGATGTTGTCAGAGGAGCTGTCGACCCTAGGGACATGGTTGCAGGCAAACCGATGGCAGTCATTCCTGCCTATAACCCGTAGCTCCTTGCATGCTGATACCTCGTCCTCTCCATGGCGATATTCCCAGACTGAGAGGCTGTAAGGAGGGATCTCAGCTACTTCTTATGCAGCAATGTACCTGCTTTCCTTTGCAGAGATGCCTGGTGGGCGGGTAGGCAGGACGAACAAGCAACACGGCTAAATGCATGACCCCCCTCTGACTTGGTTGCACTGACTAGGCTGTTGTTACCAGCTCAGCAGCAGGACTCTGCTGTAGCTGAACTAGCTGAGGTCCACATAGGTGGAAAAAGCATCAGTTCTCTGTAGAAATGGGGAATCAGCCAGGGCGTGAGCCTCTATCCGTTGCACAGCTGGGGAAGGGAAAGGTGAGAGAGTCCTTAGAAATGATAGACATTCAGGAACAGACCTTTCTGTTCTTCCTGAGACACCTCCCCTGGGACCAGGAGAGCTGTGCCCTACAGCCACCTCTCTCGGACTAAAAAGAGAACCTGATGTGCAGCACAGTTACCCTTACATTGGTGCTTTTGAGATGCTATGAACTGTCATTTTTAACCTCCAGCTGACATTTCAGAAGCTTTCAAGGGTCCTGTGGGCCCTGTGTTATATCCACCAACGCAAGAAAACATTTTGGATATGCTAGGGCATCTCAAAGGATACCAGGGAGTTGATTCAATTGCCTGAACAATGTTGAGAGCTTGTGGTTGAGACTCAGCTCACAGATGAAGATGCTCATGGTGTCTCCATTCTCACCATTATGGTGTCCCCATGTAATCCGAGTACGATCTCCCATTACTGCTGGGGGATGTCCTGTCAATGCAGGTAGTGGGAATGGGGAAGACTGAGCTTGCCATTAACACCTGCATTTGAGCAGCTGAGTCTCTCTTGACCCTTCTGAGTCACTGTTTTTCAGAGGCTGTAATGGGAGCTCAGTTACCAACTCATGTGGAGATGCCTCTAAGCAGACACGCAGACTTATATGTCTCTATCTGTGAGCTTAAGCCCCCCCCCATCCCTTAGAGTCCAGTGAGGCAAAGGCCACCCATGACTGTTTGGGTGGATTCAACAGGTTTGGCAGCATATCTGAAGAACCCAAGGCAGGACCTGAAACAGCTTCAGGTTATATGTGGGGCAGACAGACCTGTACAGACAGATTCTGTGTCTGTGGGGTCCTAGTCCTCTCTATAGACATGAGTTACCTCACCCTGGCCAGGTCCTTCCTGCATGAGTGCAGCCTGTTCCCACCACAGCAGGGCAATGGGGAAACGCTGTGTCTCTAACAGCGAGCAGCACGTCCATGCTGCCATCCCTCCTGCGGGAAGCACGCAGCTGAGTTTGTTGTGGAGCACAGAAATGAGTGTGTGGGGGTTTCTGCCCTTTGCCTTTGAGAGATGCCATCACACAGCCTGTACGTAGGTCTTGTAAACAGCTTGAAGAAATAGTGAACAAATCCATCTCCTATTTCATGCATGGCTGTCACCTGAATTTGCTGGGCTGTGCTAGCAAGAGGGCAGCCAGCAAGTTGAGGAAAGTGATTCTTCCCTTTCCTTCCCTTTGTGCAACCGCATCTGGATATTAGTTTGAGCTCCCCAGAGTAAAAAAAGCACTGATGACCTGAAGCATGTAAGTCCAGCAGGAGCCACCAAGATATTCAGGGACCTGGAGCACATGACATATGAGGAGGGGCTAAAAGTGGGGTCTGCTAATCCTGCAGAGGAGAAGGCTCAGGGAAGACCTTGTTGCCAGCTGCAGATATCTAATGGGAGCCTGTGGAGAAGATGGAGGATTTTCTTTCAAGATGCACAGCGGTAGGACAAGAGGGCATGAAGACAAGTTGAGATATTAGGAAAAATAAATTCAAAACGAGAGTGCTCAAACCTTGTCTTGAGGGCCCAGGTTGATTATGAAAATTTCATTCTTGAAGATATTAAAAACCTGACTGCATTTGGCCCTGAGAAAGCTGGCGCGCCTTAAAGTTGTCTTTGCTTTGAGCCAGAGACCTTGAGAGGTTTCTTCCAACCTATGTTGTTCTAGGAATACATATTTCATGCATGTCCCACATTCTAGGAGCCCTTACCAAGCAGCAGCTTCAGCACAACTGGGGTGTAGTGTGCCTGTTAGCCAGTATGAGCCGGGGCAGCCAGAGGAATTCCCACAGCAATACACCTGAAGGTCTGATGGGAACTGGCCATGACCCAGAACACCAGAGCAGCAGCCAGAGACTGTAACTTTGAGCAACTATTTGTAATTTCACCTCCCCATCCCAAAGGTCTTTCCTGGAACCCCTCTCAGGCAGACACAGAGTCTTGTGCTGTGCTGCTCCATCTAATGAGCAGCAACATGAAAGGGTCTGGTTTCCACTGGTTACCCAGGTATGTTGCTAAGAGAAGCATAATAACATCTTCTTTTCACAGGCGAAGGAAACTGAGGCATGGGGGAGAGGCTTGCCTCAAGAGCTGGGAGGAAAACAAGTGAACCCTGAGGTGCTTGTTTGAAAATGCTTTAGTTATTGATATTGATTTTGACTTTGTTGAGTTTATTGAGTTCCTTTCACTAAACAACGCATGCAAAGCTTTATTGGGAAAACCTAAGGTAGGAGGTTTTCTAAACACCTAGCATGGCAGAGCCCATGTGAAAGACACCTCCGTTTTCCTGGGGAACTTCAAATAGCTTACTTTAAGACACTTATTGATCATTAAACCAATTTACATGGGGACCCACAATCAGCCTGGGGATGACAACCATGTCCTCTCAGTCCCATGTCATCATAGTGGCATTAAACAAGAGTATTGCTATAAATGTATTCATGTCTGAATAATATTGCAATGCCAGAGTAACTCGCCTCATTAAATATCATGTTTTATGGAAGGACTTTTCCCCTTCTGCTTGCCCGTGAGTTCATCCCACAGAGTTTAGCGCCCCATGTTCCGGGAGCCCACGCTCCACGCTACCCTTGTTAAGGGTAAATCACTCTTCCCTCTGTTTACCATCACAGTTTTACAGATCAGACCTCTGTCTCGTAAGTTCTTTCCACATTTCCAATGCTTTCCCTGCTAATTGTAAAACTGTAATTACGAATTAACACAGATCACCACTGAGAGCCCTTCGCTGAGCCCCGGCTCAGCCTCTCTGCAGTCTCATCCCCCAGCACTAGCTGTGTCTCCGTTAATCGAGGTCGGAGAGAAGGACTGCATCAAATGGTCCTTGGGTGGTGCTGAGGTGAGGCTCCTTTTCCATCCAAACCCAGCTGACTGAGACTCGGTGTGATTTTGCAGGCTGGGCACTTTGCCTTGCGGTGCGCAGCCAGCTGAGGGCAGGAGAAGCCCATACATCAGGCGAAGCTCCTGCGCCGCCGAGAGCAGCATGTGTGTGCATGTATTTGTGACTGTGAAGGAGAAGGGGGGACAGAAGAAAGCAGCACTGCCTTGAGCATGCCTCCTGCAGCAATTCCCCCTATTTTAAATCTCTGTGACTGAGTCTGGTCCCAAAAGAGGGCCTTGAGAGAGGGTGGGATGGGAGGTGGTGGTGTTGAACACCCCAGAGCTGGAATGATAGAGGAGCAGGGATGCTGGGATTTCGCTCTGTACCAGTCCCAGCCGAAAAGAGGAGCCCCCACGAGCCCCAAGAGTCACTCTCCAAAGACCCTGGGATGGAATAACCCCACTCATGGACTCAGGCTGGTGATGTGACCACCACGCCCCAGCAACTGGTGGATAATGAGCTCCCTTTCAGCAGGCAGATGGAAGATGATGTCCTTGCATTTTCTATTTCTGATGGAAAGATGCTGTCCAGGCAACGTGGAAGGTTTTTACGATGGGCAACAACTATCATCAGGCTGTTTCTCCTGACAGTCTCTATGACCACTCACCATGTATACCAGAATTTTTCATCTGACTCCCTTTATCTCACTCCCAGGGTCTGCTGCATAGCACAAATCCCCTTTGCAGCAGGGCTGAGTCCAGCAGGGCTGTTGAATTCTACAGAACCAGTTTGTCCTGGGACCCAGCTACAAATCCAGCCCTGCATCGATACTGACTAGGTCTCCTGCAGTTCAACAGGAGCTCCGCAGCCTGAGATCTGCTCTCAGAGTCCCTACTGCCCACACAGAGTTCTTCATGACTTTTCATCATTTGAAGATTTGAAGATACATACGTGACACCACTGTACCATGGCCACCCTTGGGTCATGTGTTATCTTAACCGTTGATCCCTCAGTTTCTCCTTGGTCAGGCCAGGGCATAGTCTCCATAGGGTGACAAGGGACAGTGTCATACTGAAACGTCTTTTTCCAATGATGTCTTCAGACCTTCACACTCTGGTGAGTGCGTAGTGTTAGATGGAAACACCAAACATTAGAGGAAAGAGGTAATACTGCAGAGAGCGGGTCAACCCGTGTGCATCTCAGGCGGGCAGCTCACACACTGGTGATGACTGGTGTTACCAGACCAGCCCAGCTCTGCATGCTTCTGAACTAACCTCTGATGTGCATCTGTTGACAGTGTGTCTATTTAAACCCTTTCCTTTAGTACGTGCGATATCTCATGGTCCAGTCAGTTGTATTGATTAGATAGACTCCTGTTTTCACTATAATCTTCCTTCTGCTCACTTCTCTGTATTTTTTATTATCATTGTGCTTTGTAGGATTAGGTAGGGGGCTTCATGGCTCTAATTTTCTATTTAGCATGTCCCTAAGCATAGACACGGTGCTCTCAGAGATACAGCTATGGTGCTTTCCCTCGGGAGTACTTAATATTGCTTCATTCCAGTTTGTTTTCTTGCTGCAAAATAAGTATTACTGCTTGTGTAAGAAAACCAAAATATCTTGGGGTAACTGAGAAGTCTTTTCTCTCTCCAGACCATTCATGTGATTCTTATAGCTTTTGCAAACATTTTGCTTGCCTCTTCAAGTTGGATTGATGGACACAGCTAATTCATAAACTGGGCAGAAGTATATCAGAGAAGCGATGGGGCTTCTGTATTCCTTTCCATTCCCAACATGATGTACTAGAAGGGTGCTTAAAATTTGCTCTTGTGCTCTTAATTTTAAGCCTGACTGTTACAGGGTTTTGGTTTTTTATGAATGTCTTTCTCTTAGACTAGTTTTTGGCCTTCAAAATTGGTTTGCCAAGTCTCATTTTCCCTGAGTTTTGTTAGAGTATGTTTGCAGGAGTCTCATACCTACTTTCTGTAAGTATTTTCACCTTAGCAGAAAGGAACAGCATTTTGAATCTCTGACGAAAAATGTTCTTTTCCCCAAATCCTATGCTGGGACTTGTGTTAATTAAGAAATCAACCCAAACGAAAGGGGTTTGACCCCAAAGCCCTTTTTGCAACAGTCGTTCTCCATTCATCCTATGTACTCTTGCAAAAGCATGTTCTCTTGGAAATGTATTTTGAGTGCTTCAGCCAGCATTCACCATCTTTAATTTTACCCACCTAAAAGTTAAGCAGCTGAATTTTAACTGACCACAAAGTTCACTTCAGAGGGGTGAATTGAATTTGGGGTTCATTGGTACACATCAGCCTTCCTACTACATAGGAAGGTTGAAGTGATGGTTGTTATTAGCTAGAAAAAACAGTTGTGATATCTACAGTTAGAACACTTGGCTATGTATGAAGAATTGGTTTTGGGTTTGAACCAAACACAAAGACAAACTGCAATGCTAATATAACCATAGCAACACAATAATACGTGCTTAAAAAGATCTGTGTGGTCAAAAAGAGCAGAATATTTGAATGTCTTAGCTAGAATAGCTAAGAAATTACTATGAAAAAATAAGATATGAAGAAGCATGTTTAAAAAGAGGTGGCTGTTGGGAGCTTTCTGGGACAATGTGTCTGGAAGCCCCGAGGGTAAAACCTCAGTGGGAAAAAGCTCCACATATTCTAACCCTTGACTTCAACAGAGGCAACCCCATGGTTTTCTGTGACAAATTGTAGCATGACTGGCCCAGGTTATAGCTAGAACAAGATGTGATCAGATCCTGTTAATGCTTCCCTATGTCTGATGGACAACATCGCACCCAACAGCCAAGCTGCTGAACAGTAAGTAAACTACTTCTCAGCCTTCCTCAGCAGTCACACTTAGAAATCTCCCCACATTCTGCAATTCCCCGCCCCCCTGCCCCCCCAATCTCTTTGGTTTTGCCTGCACCAAGACCCAACGTTTCAGGGTATGTCCCACCATGCTTCTGGCAGCCCTGGGAGGTTACAGGGCTCTGCTCAAAGGATCTCCGTCTCCTCCCATCTTACAATGCCCAATGGACGAACCTGGTGCCAGAACTTCCCATGGAAAATGTTCCTGCAAAACCCAAGTGGTGGCTGCCTCTTGCTGACCCAGCAGATCAGCACAGCCTAGTGTCCAGAGCCATCTTCTTGAAACCCCTCTGCCAGCCAGCACCCAGGGCTATCTGTCCTCAGGAACAGCACGTGCAGGTGCAACACATTGCAGCAGGTAGCACTTGTAATGCAGACCCAAATACCTATGATGAGCAGTCAAACCACAGCTCCAGAGGTGCCTGCCACCATTTCAAGTGTGGCTTGCACCAAGCTTGCATCCCGTGTGATTGTACAGGCAGGGAGAAGGATATCCATAATATGAATGTGCTTGGTTAGTTAAATCACCTCTAGCAAATAATTTGCCTTCCCTGTTAGTACAATGCAGCTAAGTCTGCCCCTCTTGCCCCAAGGGGTCAGCCAGCAGTGTCTGTTCGTGATACAAGATGGGTCCCCAGTCCTGGAAATTCTGTGCTTCAGTAAATAGTTCAGTCTAATCACTGCAGAATGGGTTAAAGAGCCACTGCATTCCTCTCTGCAAGTCCTTTCCAGGATGCAGGGAAGTGATTCCTTAGAACAGAGAGCTCGGTCATTCAGCAAGCAAAAGTGTAATAAGGTCCACACAGCTGGCATCCACAGCAAAAGCAGAAACACCTGTAAGTGTTTAAAACTGGGGCAATTCCTCTTTCAAAGGATTTACCAATGGAGGCCACATGAGAAAGGAAAGTACGGGACCAGGTGGATTCTCCTCTCTGGAAAGAAAACCCAGATATCTTTCTTACACAGATCCTCTTGTCCCAGCCTGGGCTTTGGGCTTAACACAAGGGTGCTCAAGGTGAAGCCATCGGGACACGCAATGTGGGAGGTCAGAGAGCATCATCTGAATATGGGTAGGGGTTTGAGGGCTGAGCCTGCAGGCAAAGGACAAACTGCTCAGATTGGAAGATTAAAAAAGAGGATTTTTTTTTTCTTCCTTGGATTCACTTTAAAAAATTGAATTAAAAAGAAAAAATACAAGAACAAAAGAGCGAGGAAAGAATGCCTAAAATACGACATACAAGTCTGCCTCTGTTTAAGGCCTGGCTGGAGATGAAACCCAAATGTTTCTGAATTAGAATAAAAACAACAAACTCAAGGACATTGTGTTTTGATGGGTTTCATTTTATCCTTTGATAATTTTTCATTTGTATCCCGCAATGGCATTTCATTCGGGTCTCTGCCTGACTGCACATTTTATTCTGGAGCTTGATTTCATGCTATTACTGCATACATCAGTGGCTCCCGAGATTCAGTAACTTGGTCCTGCTCCTTAGCAAATAGACATGTCTGTGGTGTACTTTGCTGTAGATACTTATACAAGCCATTTCCCTATTGTGCAGGCTCATAAGTATTCCTCCAGCATGGCCTTTTCTTCTATAGGAAAAAACAACAGCAGTGAAACTGAGAGTCAGAAACGACTAACCAATTTGTCAGTGGCGTCTTTGGACAATTAAAAAACCCTACGTCTTTCTCTGTTTGTTCCTATCCTCAAGCAGAACAGAGAAAAGCAAAGATGAGAGGAAATGTACTTGCTGCTCCTCTGACTTAATTAAAATCCAGGATCAGGGGGAAAAAATGCAGAAGAATTGGGGGCTTTAACAATGGGGCTTTTTAAAAAAGTAAACAACTGATACTGATGTTAGCTGGGAACAGTAGGTGTATAGAGGGTCTTGGCTTTGAGCAGAGGGAATGCTTTAGGTGATCTTGCCAAGTCCCTTTGAGCTCTGTTGGTTGCTGATCCCATTTTTTGCCAAGATTTAGATAGAGGTTGAAGCTGTCTCAGACCATGAGTTAAGTGCTCTGTGTCTCAGTTAACCCACTGGAAAAATGAAGATGCTCCTTCTTCATAACACAAGGAGTTAGTCACGGTTCAAACCCCCATGCCCTCTTTCCAAGAGGAGATGCTGAAAAGCATGTGTTTGATGCACAGCACTGGTTGTACAGTGAGTGTACACAAGGAGGCAAAAATTCACAGGAGATGCTTTCTGTTCTCACAGCTTTCCCTTTCTACAGGGGCCCAGGAGCAATCTCACATTATTGTCAAGATCCCGTTCAGAGGAAGTTATTTCTCCAACTTCTCCGGCCTGTTCTATGATATGGAGAACTTCTGAGGTCATAAGTCCAACAGCAACCTCCATGGCCCAGCCCAAGAGTTAGACTGACCTGAGGCTCAGCATACCGCCTCAGCTCTGGAAACGCCACTTCTGAGGGATGTAGATGGTTGTGAAACACATGTCCTTAGGGAGATTTCTCTACACAGTAAGGTATCTGCTGTGTCACGGCATTCAAAGCCAACAAGGGGAGAAAATGTTAGTGGGAGAGGAGCTAAGCAAATAAATAACACATGGGAAAGAGCTGTCTCTCCCTGCTAATGCAAATGTTCCCTTCAGCATGCCCCATAGTGTTTGGCCTCCCTGAAGTTGAAAATATCTCCAGGAACAGCTGCTTCCAGCATTTCCCTTTGAAAACAGTCATGTATCCATGAGACCGTTCAGGGAGCTTTTCCCAGCCACTTAATATTTTTACTCCACACTGTTGTCCATTAACCTGTTAACCCCTTTCATGTTTTCCTAAGTAGTCCCACTTCCTCCATCTAGCTCACACCCATCTCATGCTCAACTGCCATTGTAATGTTCCCTTGGTCAACACCATTTGGCCAAAGCACATGTCTTGGTTCTGCAGGAGTGGAAAGCTGGCTTGAATTCAGGACCTGTAGCTTCAAATTCCCTTTTCTACTAAAAATTGGTCCCAACCAAGTCTTTGCTTGATCTCATAATTTCTGTTTCCAATCTGAAGAACAGATTCTGCCCTCAAAGCATGTTCCTCCTTTAGATACCATGCTTGTGCTCCTTCAGAAAAGAGCCCTTCCTACAAATAGTTAACCATCCCAGTTACATACAGTGTGATCTCAGTCACAAATGGCTAATGTCAAAGATTTCTTTTGGCTGAAATTATAAAGGATGGTGATCGTGGGCCAGGGATTGGTGTGTTATGCTCTTGTAGTTCGGCTGACGCTATTCATTGTGGTTGTGATTTATGGCCTGCTGATGGGTGTAGCATGGGTACTTGGTGGTGTACTCTCCCCAAAAAGGCAATCTGTGCCCCAAAGAAATTACCATCTCAATACAGAAGCCAATCAGTAAAGAAAGCAACTAATTACCCATTTTGTAAAAATTAATCCCCTGGAGTTCTGTAATTAATAGATGTAAACGATGCTGTGAGCCTGTAGCCGAGCAGATGTCTGAACCCAGGTCCCAGCCCGGTGCTGTAATCGCGCCTGTCTTCCTCTATTCGCAGTGCATTAGGAAAAGGTCTTCGTGACCTAGAATGATCTTTAAATGACTCACTTCTCAATCTTTCAGCATCCTCTTTGAGGGGAGGAGGGATGGGGAGAAAGGCAGAGCTTTGGTTATTGTTGTTTTCCATCTTTTTAATTTGCAGCTACATTGCTTGTTAGTCTAAAAGCAAATTGAGACAAGGCTGAAGTAACCATCTCAGCAATAAAAGCTCTCTGCTGAGACAGACCTATGAAAGCGCAAGCAAGAGTGAAAAATTGACTGCTTGAGCTAAACAGCTGCTCAGGTTGACTTTCAAAGAGAGTTGAGTCTCATGCCCGGCTTGGGATACACACCCCTACTCCATGTCCCCTACCTCCCCCTTGCCACCTATATTTAGAGCATCTTTCTTGCTCTGGGACCCCATGTCAGACACAGCTGGAGGACCAGGTCCATGTTGTACTAGCAGCAATATTTTGCCAGGTGTTTTGTCTAGGGTAGGAGAAGGATGCTGGGCTGCTCTGATCAAAGAAGCCCTAATGCTTCCAGGCAGGCAATTTCCTTGCCATAGGGCCTAAGGGAGCTGATCCTGGATCGTCTGACCAGTGCCTTGGCCGGGAATCCCTTTGTGGGAGCGGACCTGTAGTCTCACGTGTGGGAGGGAAGGAATTGAGTGAAGCATTGTGATTTTGGTGAGCGCAGCCACTCTGCAGGATTTATGGTTAAAGGAGGGGAAGCGCTCAGCATCCTCTCCTCCAAACCCAACAAACCAGAAGTGGTTAACAACTAACCTTTAATAAGTAAATGTTGAAATTTCCAGCCTTTCACCATAACAACAAGAGCCAAAAACCTGAAAAGAAATACAGAAAATCGGAAAGTCTGAAAATATTCACATGACTCCAGAAGCAGAGACTTTCCAAAAGCCACAAAAGTCATCAGCCATCAGAGCTGGTAGCATTACCTCTAAGCGCAAATGTCCCAGGAAATGTGACCCCAGAGATGATGCTCTGGTAGGAATTAGAGTGGTGTTTTACTTGGAGCTCTCTGAAGGGAAACAGTGAATATTCAAGTGAGAGGGTGAAAGGAAGACCCCATGAAACCTTTCACAGCTCAGTCAGAAATGCTCATTTCCCTGCAGAGCCATGGGAGCGTATTGGACCCAGTTCTGTACTGGTGTCAGGATCTGCTCCTCAGAGGCTTTTATCCAACAGCTATCCCCTGAGCATACGTTGCATGCTATTAATGTATTTGAGCTTTTCCAGACTTATCTGTACTGAACCTCTCAAGGCTCCCTCACTAAAGCCCTTCTGTCTAATGAAGTAATTGGGTTAATAGGTAAACAAGAAATCAGTATGCTTAATTGATGTTCCCAGGTAAATCAGCACAGGTAGTGCTTATGTTTAAGGGCTGTTTCTGAAGGAAAAGCAGAACTGAATTAAGTCTTTTTTGCAGCTTTTTTACAGTGTCTGAGACTGATGTGCAAGGTTATGATTTTCTCCCCATTTGCCTTTTGCATTAGAAATAATTTTGGTCTCTCATTCTGTTTGTATGTGTCTCATACTCCTGGAAGATACTATGGGTGACTGGAAAACTGATGAGGCTGCAATATTGAACACTGAGAAGTGTGAAGGGACTAATATTTTGGGATGGAGATTTTTTTCTTAGCCCTGGTTTAATTTGCACTCTTCATTTACCTGCATGTAGCTGAAATGCCTGTTGAATGGTTGGGAGGAGAAGCACTTTCACTACAAACCCAGCACGCTGCCTCTCTGAGTTAATGGCTATGGAGGCATCAAGAGCTTCTGTCTTTGCCTTTCCAGAGGAACATGCCCCCAAGGAGGGAAGAGCTTCATGCCATCCTGCTCTTCCTCAGGATTAAAAAAAGCAAGGGGAAAAAAAAAATCACAGATATGAAAATAATACTGTTAAAAGGAGAAATAAATACTCCAGGCTTTTCTGATTTCCTTTCCAGCTCACTGTTACAGGCGTGGCACTGGTGTGCCTGGTCCAAAGGTCTCTTGAATCAGGGGACTTCATGATGCATTGCTCTTTCAGAGATTCTGGATTCCACCACAGTAGCTGGACCCTTGTGCTCCACTGCAGACACTGTCCTCAGAGGGAGGGATAATGATGAACAGGAGAGAACCAAATGTGTGTGAGCGACCTGGAGGAAATGGTTTATGAGCTGAGATCAGAGACATCTAAGCAGGGCAGAGCAAGGACGGGGGAAGGTCTGAGAAGGATCTTTCTCACAGGGATTTCCCCCTCCCCAAGAACAGGGCAAGACTCTTTGGAGAAACAGTGGGATACCAGAGAAGAATCTACCTAGAGGTTTCTACTGGACTGTGGGACAGCCTCCATTGGTTCTTGGGACATTTTAAACCAGTCAGGCTGGCTCAGAGACTGGGTTAGGCATGACACGGGCAAAACTGACGGGCCGAGCTTTGTCTCTGCACTCCTTTGGATTTAAAGCAAGGTTCTTCTTGAAGCCCCTTACCTGCTTCTGCAAGAACCGCGTGAATGAAATGCTGACCCTGTCCTTGCTCCGGCGCATCATTTAGCACCTTTGCACAGGTGTCTTGGTGTCTCTGTTCCCTGCACACAGTCCCTGCCTCTGAGCTCACGATGGCAGCAACGTGCTGCAGCAGAGCACAGAGCGAGGCACAAGGCGGTGGCTTCCCCCACCGAGAAATTCAGTCTCTTCCTGAAAGATCCTGACCCTTCTCGGGGGTACATCATCTGGCAATGCTCAGGGGGCAACTGAACCTGTCCCAGGGACTGCTCTACAAAGCTGGAGTGAAGGGGAAGGCCAGCACTGAACAGAAGATGGGACCTTGCTTCCTTGCTTCAAGCACAGGCTCCATCAAACAGAGCTTTCCGCAGGGGATTTCCCCCCTTTTTCAGGGTGTACCCAAGGGGTTCCTGTTGCTTGACCCCTTCTTTTTCTCATCTGCTAAGTATAAGGCAGCGGGTGGCTTTGTGTGGAGCAGGCCATGGAGAAATATCACGTTTGGAAGCTCCACAACTAAGGGAGATGGAGGTGTAGGACCAAGACCTGGCTCCACCTGCACCTTTGCTTTGGCCAGGAGAAAGGCAGGTGCTTGCTTGCAGAAGAAGAGGGCAGAAACAACCTCTATCTTTGGTCTAACTTCAATACACACTCAGAGATGAACACAGGTTCCTGAAGGTTTGTGCTCAGCAGTGTCCATGGGTAGCGGCTCTCTTTTGGGTAGCAGCATTGGGCCAGACCCCATGGAGTGTCTTCTTCCACCTCCCTGCACGCACCTGTTGGCTGGCACAGCAACGGGACCCGATGGCAGCCTGCCTTGGGAGGACGACAAGGGTGCTGGGGACACAGAAGACGTAGTGTCTAGCTCTGCCTTTACCATTAGCTTTTTACCTGGCCATGCACGTGCTGTAAACCTTCCCCAGTATTATCTGTGAAGGCTATGAGGTCCCTTGGAGAGCTGGGGCTGGAGTTTGGGAAGGGATTGGGCAGCATTTTGCACAAGGCAGGAGGGACTGCATGGGGACTCCAGGCAGCACTGGAAGAGAGCTACATTAAATCAGAAAAATATGTCTATGTATTTACTTCCCTCTGATCTGCTGTGGGTGTTTGCCTGGCCCTGTGCTCAACCAGTTCAAGACAGTAACCTGCTAGAAAGCCAGTTTTTTTCTCGGTTGGGTTTATTTTATTCCTCTTCGAAAAGCTGAACTGGCATAATGAAGTGTTGTGCAAGAGCCAGTCTGACACCAAGGATGTGATGTGAGTGAGGAAGGGGCAAGCTTAAAACATTTTTAGACCAGTTCTGCAGGTTTTGTGAAACTACACTTTCACAGGGCCAGGATGCTGCTGCCTGAGGTCAGCTCCAGGGGTTTGCTTGCCCTGTATGCTCAAGTGCAAAGACAACCCTACAAGTGCATCTCATGTGAGCTGAGCTGGTTAGTGGAAAGGTAGACTTTCCCCTCCAAATAATGGTGTCACAAGCCATCGGTCACCTCCCATGCATCAGATCATCTCTCCAAAAGACGTGCAGAGGTTTCCCAACTCCTACTTGTGAAGGAGCCTTAAATAACAGCCAGCAGTTTTCACAAACTGCCCATTGATTTCTTGCAGCCTGCAAATGTGGCAAGTGGCACAGAGTTGATACTGCAGATCCATAATTAATGCTTTGTGATCCCAGATCTGAAGGCCCTTTCACAGGCAGAGGCACTGTTAAACTGCCCCTGAAGATGAGGGATGGAGTAGTGGAAGGGATTAGCAGCCAAGCCAGTAATGAGCTCAGAAAAACACAAGCACAGGAAATAAAAAACCAAAAAACATAATCTAAGCTGTGAATGAAAAACGTTCATTTATGAAGTGCTGTTTTGCAGAAGGCGGGTGCTTCTGAAACCACCTAAAGTGCTCATACTCTTGTTGCTTGCTTGCCTGTGAAACCCTGAGTCAGATGGACAGTTTGGAGCCTAGACTTCCCAAGATGTGGTTCAGCCAGATCAGGCTGGAAGAAGATTTGAGGGCTGATAGTCTCTACCCAGATGGCAGAGCAGTGACACTGGTCTCCAGACTGGTGGATCTGTCATTGGGATTCTCTTGCTAAGAAGGTCTTAGTGATTTTTCTTATGTGTATTGTCAGATGTGTGAGTGGCTTTGCCTGGACAGTGGGAGAAAACAGTAAAAGGTGCTACTGCAAGGAGCTAAACGAGGACCAAGCACTTGGGAGTTGCATGGCAGACCCTTAACCATCCCCTTCCTCCTGATAACTGCAGCTTGCTTGCTGGAAAGGACTGTCTAGAAGAGCTGTTCCCTCACACTTCTGTTTTGTCCTGCTCTGTTCTAAAACGTTGCACTGGGAACCCGCCCTGTGGTGTGGGTGCCCACTATGAATGCCCCCACTGTGCTGCTGGTGCCCATGCTGAAGTGGCAGATGGGTCATTTTAGGTCTCCACTCCTTACCAAGAAGGATGGAGCTTGGTAGTGTGAGGGCTTTTCAGACCTTGTGACGGATATTCACTGGGACTTATGTAGAAAATATAGACACAGATATGTATCTATTATCTATATAATTATATACAGGCAACAATGCCAATATTCTATGTGTACTGGGGTAAAAAATCAAACAGTGAGAGCCAGGGGAGAGGTCTCGAGGACAGATGCAGGCTGTCTCCCACCTAGGAATACTGGCTATCTACACATCTTGAAAAAGTGGGATTTGTGTCAGCTGGAACCTATAGGTAGATAAAGAGCCCACTTCAACAGGAAAAAGGAGCCATTATCCATAGCACAGTTAGCTTATGAGAATGAAAAAAGAGCATTTGGAGAAAATATCTGCCCATTAAATATGAAGTTAAGAGCTTGGCTTAGGTTCAGAAGGGAAAAAAAGGCTTTTGATTAACCAATAAAGCCAATGGTGATGTTGAGATTATTCAGGGCTTATTGCTTTTATGAAAAGAATAAAAAGAAAGGAGAAAAATTGAAAACAAAAAAGAAAAAAAGAAGAAGAAAAAAAGAAAAAAAGGTCTGTTTTACATTCATTGGGACTGCAGTAGATTGCTCTTGCCAGAGTAATAAACAGTAGCTTGGATGCATCATGCAAGACTGGTTACAAAGATGAAAATATCTATTTCTTCAGGTTTTAAAATGTTTAGAGGTAGTTTAAATGACAGCAAAACCTTCTGATGCCTCCATGGAGGGAATATTGACTACAGCAGCCTTGCTTGTGGTAACTTAATCTCAACATAATTCTTCTACTCGATGGAGCAATGGGAGGCCTTCAGCTTAGTTATGACATCTAGATGAAGCCATTAGAAAGAACTGAAAGAAGAGCGATCCCAGCACTCCTTCTACATGAGGAACAGTGGAAGAAGTAGGAGTGTTTTGTCCATTGAGGAGGGGGCATGACACCACCTTTCAATACGTAGAAGGTAACACAGAGGGGAAAGGAATACGCTTTTCTCCATGGGATAAGACATGAAGCTCTACAGCAAAATCGAGGGATGTTTGCATGAAGAACTGGGAGATCTCCTAATGTGGCACTGGGCTAGATGGTCTGGGAGGGACTGGAGGAATCTCACAGCACATTAGATGCACATCAATCTGGAACAACCCAGTCAAGGCTGAGGCTTGGCACTGCATGGTAACATATCTCAAGGTTCCTCCAAGACTTAATTATAATAATCAGCACTGTAAATGGCATAAAATCTTGGCACTCATACCTTTAAATGCACAAAAGAATAGGATACAACACTGCAGTGTATCCTCCTTATGCCCCTCTAACATCCTGTCACTAAAGCAAAGTTGCTGCTTCCTGGAAAGTGCACATAGACAAATGCAAATGAGAAAGAAAGGGAAATAATTTTTAAGACTTATTTTGAGACTATCTATTGGAATAACCTGCAAAAGGAGTCACTGGATTCCTCACCCCAAAGGGACAGTGGATTGTCCCCTATTCAAAAATGTGTGTAGAAGGAAATTCTGGAGAGATCAACACAGTTTATGTGAGTAGCACTGACTATGATTTCCTGCTATGGGCAATGTAGGAGCTCGAAGTGATCTGAAAGGTCCTTTCTAGCCTTGAATTATTCCCCCGTTGCACTGAGTCCATCATCTCTTGTGTCTGAGTCTGCCTCAGCCAGGGGCTGTCTTCATTTTGAAGACATCCATCACATAGAACTGGACTCCTGCCATGCCCCCTTTGCAGACAGGACTTGGCTTTCTCAGGCAGACACCCATAACAATCAGAGTCTGTTAGAAGGAATCCCTTGTCTAGTCCTTTGGCTGAAATCTGATGGGATTTCAGCTCTGAGTTCTCTCATTTCAGCATATTATTTTATTTTGTCTGAGGCTAGAAATGCATTAGGCTTCTTCTGAAGTGACTTTCTGTGAGCATCCTATAAGACCCCAGTAGGATATTAATTAAAGCTTTAGGAATCAGGACAGATTCAATGGAAAACAATCACTGCAGAAATCCAGTTTGCCTTTGCTGAGTAACAGGTAAGAGGGAAGAGAATGACCCTATTTTACTTGTTTTTCACCTGTCAGGCTGAGAAGAAAATTCCCTACCGGAGGTTCCTGGCTGTTTCTGCCAGAGCTCCACAATACATGTGCCCTTGAGTGTTTTGGAAGTCCATGTTGTTCCTGAGAACAGACACATCATTTCCATAAGAAAGCTCACACAGGACACCACCAAAAAGTGGCGATCCATTGCTCAGCTCAGTCCTCCTGGCTCCTCATGTCCCAGCCCTCAGTATTCAAGAGCCTCCATTTACTGGTGTATGACTGGTGGGCTGTGGGACTGATCCATAACCCTGCAGGAGAGGCTCTGCTGCCTGCTGCCACCATCACAGCCTGCTCTGCCACATAGTGGGAGAAACTCACAACCCCTCCATGACCAGTTAAGACCTCCATACAGCTTCGGGTAGACCCAGGGCAAGACCCTCCTGTTTCCAGCGTGACTATTCACTCCCAGGTCTCCACTCAACACTGTGGAGGGATTTCAGGCTTGACCTGGTGGGCTGACTGCTGCATCCCGTTCCCATTGCCCACAGTCTCTCTCTAATCTCTGCCTGCCCTGCCCGTGGTTCCCTCCAGTCATCAGCAAAAGCAGGGGCTGTGTGTGCTGCTAGGATAATTAGAGTGCTACAGGGTGCTTAGTATGCAGGCAGTGGCTGTGCTATTGCTCAGGAAAAAAAGAAGAAAGGGGGAAAAAAACCACAAAAGCAACTGAAAAAAGCCCATTTGCCCAAGCAAGAAAGAAAACACTTTTTATCACTTGATTCTCTGTTTCCCCAGGAAAATCAAACCTGTGCACAGAGGCACTTCTGGCTGCCATGGGGGAGAGCTGTCTGTGGAGGGATTACCAGGCGTTGTTTAGCCCTGCAAAATGGCAATGCTATCTGCTGATGGGTGCACCGGGAACAGCTCTACCCCTTGCCTTCTGCAGTGGAGGAGACTGTAGAGCTGCTATGGAACAGCGGTGGCAGGTTCTGTGCTCCGTTCAAAAGCAAGGGCTGTGTTAAGGTCTGATGGAGCGGAGATGCTCTATGTTTGCATGGTTAGGGCCAGTTGTGAAATGCAGACATGGTGCCCTCTTGGTGTCCTCTATCCTACACATGATAGGAACCAGCTCTGACATCCCTAGCGTGGGAAGAACTGAAGCAAGATCCAGACACAGTACCAGGAGTGCGTAAGGGAGCATCTACTGCATGTGGCCTCATTCCTCTTCAGGAAATACCAAGGGAAATAATCTCTGGCTCACTCTGCTCCATGCCTCCATGAGAGGGGAGAGAAAAGCAGGCGAGGCCACTCACCAGGGAGCATTTGCAGAGCAGATGGTAAGCACAAGGCTGGAAGCTGGGTGGATGCCCTTGGTTAGTCAGAGAGCAGAGACCTGACCCTTGGCCAGCACAGAGCAATCACCACCTGTCTGCTTACCTACTGCCAACCTTCAGTTTGCAATGTCCACGGTCCTCCCCTGTTCCCACCAGACACTCCAACATAAAACCTGCAGCTTTCCACTGAAAGTGGCTGCTTTTCAGGTGGAGGTGGAAGGGTTAAACTTTTTCCTCCACCTTAAATTCCACACACAAGGCAATAACAGTAACAGCAGAGATTACAGCAGCACATCAGTCTCAGGGAAGGCTGAAACACAACACCTGGCACACAAAGGCAGCAGGAAGCATCCCCCACCTGGAAACCCCATGGGCTGTGGGGGCAAGAGAAGGGGATGAGAAAAGGGACATCCTTTTTCCTATTTCACAGGGAGGGAGCATAAGCACAGAGTGGGTCAGCGACGTGGCCCATGAGCAGGCTGTGGCAGAGCTGGTTTCACACCAGGGCCAGGGGCAGTTGTCTGAAGTGCTCTGCTGCAGACATACTGTTTCTCTCCAGCTCAATGCATCCAGCGTGAATCAAGCCTACAGGTATGGTCACAGTAAGACACTGAGGTGTCTAGTGCTGTTCTCATAGTCCCAGCAGATCCTGGGGATCTCAGGGTCCTTGGGTATCCTCAAGAAACAAGAGGATCTAGATAACGCAGGTCAGGAGAAAACCTTATCCCACTGCCTCCTACCATGCACCTTCCAGAACTCTACCCAAATGGCCTACCATCTCTGTTGCTGTAGTGAAAATATTGTTGCTCAGGATGCTTTGCCATTTTGGGTAGCCCTTCAATTTTCTGGCCATCCACCAGCCCAGGCAGAGTAGAGCACCAGCTGATATCCAGAAATCCCAATGAATGTCACAGTGACTCCATGTGATCACCTGTGCACTTGAGATAAGCTCCATTGAATTAATACTGGTGTCTGTGGAGATGTTAGCAGATGTGCTAACTTGCCCCAGTACAAAAGGTGCTACTAGTTTCCCAAGAGCCTTCTCCAGTGTTTCACAGTGTGGATGTGAGGACAATTTTTCCTAATGTCAGCAACCCTTGCTGGAAATTAAGCTAAGCAACTTGACTTTCTTGGTCAGCTTCAGGAGCAAATGAAAAGATTTGTTCTCCCTTGCTGAGAAATACTGAGATGCTCTCCCCTGTACCTCCCCAAACAAATTTACTTTTACATTACTGAACTTTAACCTTTGAGTGCTCTTTGTTTATGCCCCTAATTCTCTTCCAAATTTCTGCCCGTCCTGTCATTTCCCATTTTCAGATATCGAATTCTCTTTCATAAATTTAACTGCCTGCACTGGCAATGAGGTGGTGAAAAGTAGGTGAGCTGTTGCCCTGGAAAAGGAAAGGACACACTGTGATATTTGGTAAAAGCCATGTTGAGTCTGCTTGGAGGACAGTGTATATAAGCAAAGCACAGAGAAGGGTGTGGATCTAAGCAGAGAAAATGCATGTAAGGGGCCCGGGCAGACCCACCTTCAGCTGAAAGGCCAGAGAAAACTTGGAGGTAAGGAAGTGGAGCTGTAATGGATTTCCTAGCTTTTCTATTCCAGGTAAGGATTTACAAAGTGCATTAAGGCAGCCAGGATGGTGTTAGTCTGCAACAGACAGACATGCCTTTCAAGACACTTTCCTATGAAATCTGTATATGCAGAAGGAATACAGACTCCGTCAGAGACAGGTTGTCAAGAGGTGAATTAAAACACTTCCTTCAGCATCGAAGAGAGGATCTCCTCCACTTTATAAGGTGTGAACACATTTCCAGTAGTCAATGGCTGAAACATAAATAAGAGGTCAATGCCCCTGGGCTGGGCTGGCACTGCACACAGCAGTGTTGGTTTGGATATTTATTGGTGCTCAGGACCAATCCTTCACTGCTGGGTTTTTTTTCTGTGCGCCTCTTGACTTCAGCCACTGAAGCAATCAGTAATTATCTCACTAGGCAGAATTCAAAGCAAATGGAAGGACTGAGGGAGGGAAATGCCTTTTCCCAAATAAACTGTGTTTTCCTGAACAGAACATCCCCAAGTGTCTGGAAATGTCGACTCTGAATCCAGCCAGATTTGCCTAAGTGGAGATGGAGCAGCGGGCTATGCGTGTTTCAGAATCACAGATGGACGATGAAGACCGCTAGCTCTTTTGCAGGCTTACCAAGACCTAATATTCTTAGACAAAAAGTTCCTCTGGTGAATCTGGGACTTTGTGAAAGAGGACGCCCTTGGCTTGAGTTACACTGATGATCTGACTGGGAACCTCTTAGTTATTTTATTTCAGCCTGCCCCACCAGACAAGCCTTTGAAAACGTTCAGATGTTTCTTTCCTGCACTGGAGAGCCCTGTGCTACACAATGCAACTCAATTCACTCTGCAGACCTTCCCTCTGTGGGGCTGTGGCTGATTTTGAACTTTTCTCAGCAGTTTGATCTCAGTCTCCTTCCCTTATGAGAGGGTAGTGCTTTGGGCTGTAGACTTGCTGTCCACTGAAGTCCTTGATCTCAGGGAAGCAGAAGTCTTTCCAATCTAATAACTTCTCCAAACACCTTCATCAATGCTTCCTCAACAGCAACCAGCTTCTGCCATGCTTTGCTGCAGAAATTGGCTTAATTCACATCAGCTGTTGAAAGATTGATCTTTGGGTGTCTGGCTCTGTCTCAGAGAAGGGCATGTTAACCCTTCCTCTGTGGAGACCTCAAAGAACATGTGCACATGGGAGGCATTGGAAGGAGAAGGGCTGTCCTCCATGGGAAGGAGGTACAGGCTGCTGGAGATGATGGGCTGGCAAAACCAACCTGGAATGCAGCTGTGGATAGTAACAGTGAGGAGTGCCTTTCCCTCCTCCTGAGGATCCATGTGGACAGGAGGGAAAGTGAAGCACAAGGTGCCTGTTGTGCCCAAGCCAGCCATGATGTCCTGGGCTACAGGGCCTGGCAACCAGCTACCCTAGATGAACTCCAGGAGATGCTTATGCACACTGGTTACATCCAGCCTGGGCCTGAATGATGGGATTCTTTGGTGGAACTCCTGATACTGGGGTGCCCCAGGAAGCAGGCTGGACTCAGACTGCTTCTGAACCCACTATTTCTTATGCAAACGACCTCTGGGGTCTCCTTGAGAAGAACCTGGGTTTGTCTTCTCTGTAGAACATATGATATCACTACAAGTTGGGTTGGAGGGGGCTCTCTGCCAAGCCTGAAATGGAGGGGACAAAGTGAGGCTCCATGGATTCAAAATCCCCTTGAAAGCTAGATCCAGCTGTCACCTCCTGGAAGGTGAATGTCCCCAGAGAGGACCCCAAGGAAACTCCTGTGGGCAGGTGTTGTGGATGGCAGGAGAGCTTGTCCTTATACCCTGCACAGCCCTGCTTCAGAGCCCCAGCCCATCAGATAGGCAGCTATCAGGACTCATGCTGGCATGGTCCTGGGAGCCTTGACGAAACCTAATGGAGAGGAAATCCTAAGAGACCCCAAAATAAACCCACTGAGGAATATGATGTGCCTGTTTTAGGACCTAAAGATAGCTGTGCCAGAAGCTCCTGTGCTGGAGCAGAGCGGGTGACACCCATGAACATCTTTGCTCACACAAAGGCAGCATGGGCAGACTGATCCCACCCTGCAGCTGACTGTGACTGCAAAATCTTTTCAATCAAGTTTTCCTCCCTCTCCTCTCCAACAAGCATTGAGTCATCATCGTAAGTCGTTTAGCAGTATGGATATCTGTGGTATTTAAGCCACTCAGCACATTTTCAATGGTTTTTCCTCAAGCTGAATGCTTTATGGGACGTGTGGCACAATGGATAAGGCTGTGAATGGGAGTTTGGAGGCTTTGGGATCCTTTTTCTTGTGCCTCTGTTTCTTCCTTAGTTCAAGATGATTTAACACCTGTGGCACCCCAGTAGTCATGACAGCTGTGATGAGGGGTTGGGCTCTAACCCTGCTTCATTCCTGGTATCAGAGTCCATGTCTGGGCATGTGAGCCCTTGTGCCCTGCTGCCTCGCTCAGGGGGTGAGGTGAGCTGGGTGGAAACTGCTGCTGAGAGCTCTGTCACCGGGTGAGTTTTGATGGAAAGGTACAGACTGATTTTTCTGCTGAAGCAAGAAAATTTGGGAGCGTAGGATTTGGGCAGTTCTCAAAGTGAGAGGCCCTTCTCAGCTGTTGAAAAGCAAAATTTCTAGTTTGAGCAAGATGTCCCTGGAGAAGGCAGTGGAGAGAGAGATGCATTTTCAGGGAAGATTTTTGTCCTACCTCTCTTCAAATGGGCTAATAACCTTCTGGAACTGTGTCTCTATCCAGCTGCTACGGAGGGACCTCAGGTGACTTCAGCCTGGACATGTACCTTGCTAAACGCTAGCATTAAGGTGACATTACTGGATCTTAAGAGAATAGGCACTCCTTCCAGTGAGGACAGGGGTCCATTCAGTACTGGAGACTTACAAGACAATGGGGAACTTTTTTGGGTGTTAACTCTGAAAACTACTAAGGGAGAAGGCAGTCATCAAACTGGTCAGAATATGAGATTCTGAGCAAATTTCCTTCCTCTTCCTTTTTCAATCTTATTTATATCTTGGTATACAGCAAGGCTCAAGGTAGCCAGTTGCTCCTGCTGAGAATGGCTGGTGTCATTGAACTGAGAACACAGTCAGCTTTAGGGCTTCATATTCTTCTTTTCCTCTGCTCCTCCCAGTCCCTTTTGCAACAGAGAGTTATTTGAAATCTGTGCTGAAGAACTCCTTCCTTTTCCAGCACCTTAACCCACCTCAGCATCTCTAACAGGCGTGTGTGTGCACACACACACGTGCACACACAGCACAAAAGGCGACAATGGTCCTTGTTGCTGTTGCTGTTGTTTTGATGCTGAACAAAAGGCCTGGCTCCTACCCCGCCTCCTGGCTGTATCACCTTCAGGATTGTGTGTCAGGAATCAATGCTACAGATGTTGACTTAGCCATGATGCTAGCAGGAGACTTTTAATACATTTCAGACGCAACAACAAAGAACAGATGCCAATTCATAGGGAGGGAAGAGAGATGTTTTGATGTGGGTTTTTGGAAATGAATTTTCATGCAGCCTTTATTTCCAATTTTATAGTTTTTTCTTTTCCCTGGAATGCATATTAAATGCTGATAGCCTGTTATCCTTGACCTTTAGAGCCTGTGAATCTGAAAATCCAATTCCCTGTGAAAAGCAATGCATACAATATGGACTTTGAAGAAAATGCCAGTAAGTGGTTATTTTCTTTTTGGCCCTGCAAGGGCCTACTACCAACTGTAAAAAGGCAAGAGCACAACTTTGGTGGAATACAGTCAACAAGAAGAGAGTTTTCTATAACTCCTTGCAGGCCGTGGGTTTTGTTCACCCGGTGGGGAGGAAGGAACATTAAGCTGTTAGGAGAGGGAATTCATTTTCCTCTTTCTCAGCACTCCAGTTATTGTGCTTTTTAATGCCTCTAGTGCTGCCAGATGGGCTCAGAGCATCTTGGTAGAATGTGCCTCCAGATGTGCCACTCTGTCCTGGTGGGATTTTCTTTAAATGCTGCCAGATGATGCTGGGAACATCACGATCACCTTTTCTTTCTGATGTGCTGAAAGCATTCTGGTGACCTCCAATTGTGCTGGGGACATCCCTTGGAAGCTGCCTTCCAGATGTGCCGGAAATACCCCAAGGGAGTTCTCTTCCAGCTGTGCTAGGAACATCCCTGGGGAGTTTTATTCCAGGTGATGTGGAGATAGGTCACGAAACTATTTGTCTAACTGTGCTGGTGGGCATCTGCAATCCAGTGAACCTACTGCAGTGCTCAATTTGCCAGATAATTCCCTTCTCTTGTCCTCAGCCAGTCATCATCCTTTTAAAACCGCATTTACTTGGGCAGAGATGCACTGGCACTTACAGTGTCTGCTTATAACAGGTAACAGCACAATTCCCCTCACTCTCTAGCCTCTGGATAGGAGTGATGGATACCTTATTTTGCTTTTAATGTGTCCTGGGTTTCTTTATGGATAAAGGCTGGGGACTGTATTCAAGAACTGTGTTAAACCCATGAGTATGTTTACCAAAGGCTGTTGGGGTAGGTAAGGTGGGAAACCCAGCTGTTTTAAGAACAAAATAAGATGCTTTGCAAGTAAAAAAGTCATTCATTAGTTGCAGTCCCCATGGACGTGGTCTCTCAGGCATCAGAAAAGCATACCGATACCAAGGAGCAAAAGTTGGAGTTTCCATTCCTGAAGAATCCAGGCGTGATCCCATGGCTTTTCAAGCTGTAGACCCTTAGCAGATACACAGGTCCTCTGCAGCCTGCACATTTCAAAAGCTGGTCTCTTATTCTCCATGAACAGTAAGACAAGGGGTGTCTTACTTACCGCCCCACCATTTGTTCGGTTATCATGTAGTACTATGAGACTTGGATGCTTTCATGGTGTCACTGAGAAAGGGCTGCAGGAGGAATTACCCCGTTGTGCAGGCACTGTATCCCAGGACCAAGGCAGAACACAAATTCTTTGGGATTGGATTTTCTGATTTTCATGTGGAATCCAAACTTCATATGAAACCCAAAGGCTGGAAAGTCATGTGGACCTAAATTCACCAAAGCCAGGAGCTTTCTGAATAATTTTGCTGGCAGCTAAACTCTGTCTCAAATAAGACACAGCTCCTAGGTCTTTTTGTGCGTCTGCACCTTTCTGCCATGCCCAGGCTCAGGCAGGGAGTCTGCGGTAGAGCAGGAGAGGAAACCAGGTTTGTCAGACTCCAAGATGGGTCTGTGATCGCTGGACATCTTGCCCCTGGCTGTGCTGCCTGTGAGTGGCATGAAATGAATCTTCAAAGGGCTATGCGGATCCCCAGCCCTCTCTCATCCCTGTGGTGGCCAGCCCCTCAGTCTTTGCTTGCAGACAATGAAACTGCAGGGTGGTTGGCGCACACAGATATGCGGTGCCAAGCTTGGCTTTTCTGATTTTTTTCTTCCCCTTCTTATTTTTTCCTCACTCTTTTCCTTCTAATTTAGAGCTCTAGATTAAATTCAACTTAATTAGAAGGATTATACATCTTATAAATTTAATATTTAATACGCAAGCATAGGCTTTTATTAAAGGTGTCCTAGGAGGAATGGTAATGAGTTATTGCACAATAAATAGTTGGATGGAAATGAGTATGATAAAGAACTGGAACTTCTGGAGCAAGGGAGGGGGAAAGAGGATGTGAATGCTTGGGAAACATCTCCGGTGACTGTTCAGAGTGCTGCTGTCATCTCTTTGCTGCTCACACAGTGACTGATCCAAAAGCAAGAGGAATTTTCCTTCAGCATTGGCAGGAGGAAAGATTTGAGAGGCTAGGGAGGAGAGTGGGGAGAGAAGAACATGAGGAAGGTCAGAAACTAAAGATCCTTGCAAAGACAAGAAGCTCATGTAGGGTCCTCTCGGAGAGCCATGTATAGGTGTTGTGAACAGCTCCCTCACTGCCTCCATATCTGTTGGAGGGGTCAGCTTGGGTGTCATTGGGCATCTTCATTGCAGTGTCCATCCATACCTCCTCCTGCCCTCAGAAGCAAGAGCTGGGGCCCACCTGTGATGTGCAACCTGTCAAGAAGACCCTGCTTTTGTGCCGTCCCTTTGAAAGGAGTGCTAACATAGAATTAACTTCTTCCAGTGTCTACAATGTGGGCGTCTTGTGAGCTGGCATCTATGTTCCCACCATAGACAACAGAGATCTAATTAATACCATCAGGAGGATTAAGTGTGCGAGTCATTGGGCCACATGTAGGTGTTTGTTTTAGGATGAAACAACTTGTACTGTAAATTCTGCACGCTGCACAAGCGAGCTCTCCAGGCATCAAAGGTTATCTTTGTGCTGGTAAATAAAATGGGCAAGAGGTTGCTCTTCAGCCTCGAGGGCAAATGGACCAGTCTGATTCATACTTGGTATTTTCTGTGAGAGTGTGAGCAGGTCTCTTCATCTTTGTCAGTATGCTTAACAGTGAAATAGTGTGGACACTATGCTTGTTATCATACCCGGTCCCAGTTTGGTTCCTAAGACAGAGAAACCACTGCCCAAACACTGTTGTCTACGCTGAAGGCACTCAGATGAATCTTCCCCTTCTTTCAAATGATCTGTTGCAGAAGGGGATCGTTTTGCCGTCCTGGCAGCATCCCAGACTGGTAAAGCTGTGTGGCTTAGACGGCCAGTGTCCCCACAGCAGCTCCTGGCAGCCAGTGTTTTTTGCCAATCAGCTGATGGATGGTAGCTACCTCTTCTGGCAGCAAACCCATAGTATTGCTAGGAGTTGTGCATCCTGTCTGGGTGCCAAAGCAGAGCTAAGTCAAGACACATCTGGGAAAACAGAGCTGGGAAGGTGCTGTGGTCCATCAGTGAATAACCTTAGGTAGTGTCTGGTATCAGGGTGGGGAAAGAAGATACCAGCACGCGATTGGGGTCGCAGTCCAGGGCCTGGGTGTGGGGAGCACTGGGAAAAGGCAGGAAATATGTGGTGGAAGGATGGGAGTTTGGTGATGGGGGAATGTGTTCTGGCGTATCTCCATGCAACCTGGTACAGAACTGGGCCTGTCATGATCCGTGGGGTAACTGAGATGGGGAACCACCTGAATGGTGGTTTTGTAACTGACAGACCCTCTGGGGCCAACACTGCTCTGGTCTTAAATGGCCAGTGAGAGGAGAAGGCATCTCCTCCTGGAAATGAATTCATCCCAAGGCTTTGGGGAGTTGGAGCAGCTCATTAGGATGGTCCTGTCACACGTCACATATATGCTTTCAGGAGCCATCCTCTTATCATGCCAGGTCCTTTCCCTCCCACTCAGCCAAGATTTTCTCAGCTGGTTTTACCCAGCCAGGCTAAATCATCTCCAACACTGCTTACGTGTATTTCTGTATGGGAAACTGCTCTCTGGAGGGTGTACCTGAGTTCAGGTCTCCTTGCCTGCCCTCAGGTTTCATCTCAACTCCCAATCCATGCATGTGTTTTTCTTCAGCTCCAAGTGATGCACAGGATGTAGATAAATCTGCCACACATGGGACTGGCAAACCAGGCTTCAGGGCTTGTGCAAAGAAACACCTTTTTGTTTCAAGCCAGCGTGGGGAGATTGCTTTTACAAGCAGGGAGTTAAGACACCGTGTAAATACACAATTTTAGGCCCTTTGGATTTATACAATGGAGCTGGAAAATAGCTGGAGCCATCTCTGGTTGCTCTGGTCAGCAAACAGGGCAGTTGTTATCTCCACAGATGGCCCCTGATGTTTGTAATTACAAGCAAGGATTATGCAGCAAGGAGATGGAATCAACTGTGAAAACCCAGAAGACAGCAGGGGAGCTTAGGCACCGGCTGGTTCCTTGCATGGAGGCAGAGATAGTACCAAGATATATAAGTAGGCTAGAGGTGCATATGTCAAACCTATGGGGATCCTGATAGAGGGATGAAAACTGAGGAGGGGAGAGAAAGGGGGGAAACAACTGATTAATTAACATTTTTGATGCATGCCTAGGGTGAACATGGTGTGCTAATGAATACTGGCATAGTGGTAAAGCTTTCTTAGTGCCCTCTGCCCTGGACAGCCTCACAGTAAAGCTAGACATGGACAGGATTTAACTCCTACCTTTTACGTACAGCTTTGGACCCTTTGGAGCACAGATTGGAAGGAGGGGTGCTTTTGCCAGGGCAGGAGAGTTGCAGAAAGGTGGAGGAAGGAAAGCTCTCATTCTCACGTCTTTTCTCCTATGCATTGTGATGATAAGGAGAGCAGCTGGCACCCTGAGTTGGATGTTTGGTGGCAGGGGATATCCATTGTCCAGCAGTTCCAGGAGCCCTGCCATTTCCCTGTAAAAGGACCCATGCTGCAGTGCCTGGGGATGCTGGGCACTGAGCACATGAAGCTGCTGGGGAGGCAGGACGAGGCAGACGCCAGGGCTCAGAGCTGTGCAGAGACATTGTGTGGAGACCCAGCCTACAAGCTCTCTATCCTTGGCAAGGTGGGATGGTGGAGTCAGCAAAGAGTCCTTCCAGAGACCAATGCCAGCCACCAGCTTCCAGCTTTGGGACAAACTTTATCACCTTCATCCCCTCGAGGAATGCAGTGGGGATGTCAGTCCTTACTCATACCCTGAGGATAGAAGAGAGACAAATCCCTACGGCAGCCGTAAGCTGTTCCTGCAAACAGCCAGGAGTCTTTGAACTACCTCAGGCTTAGCAGGGCTGGTAGAAAAAGGGGCATTCAGACCTTTCCACAGGATATCTGCCATAGTTGATGAAGTTATTCTGGTCATGTAAAATAACAGGGCCAGTTGAGACCAGGCACTGCACCAACACCGAGTGGGAAGACGCTCCTTTGTCTTCATCCCTTAGGGTGAAGACACCTGGGGAGCTGCAGTCTTGGCAGGGGATGAATTCAGCAACTTGTCTGAGGAGAAAAACCCATGGTGGAGAGCTGCAGCAGGTAATGCCCCTTGTTGGGCTCCAACACACCTCACAGGGCTGCCTTGCCCTCAGACAGCAGCAAATTCCCCTTTTCCTTCCTCCTCTCTGTTCCCTGTGCAGAGGATTGGGAATTTCTGCTTGACTGGGAATCAAAACAGACAGAAAATACGGGTGATGACTCTCTGCTACCTCTTTTTATGAGATGGAAAATGTACAGTGAAAGAAAAAGGAGGAGAGAGGAGGAAGACACTGTTTGGGTCCAAACTGTGCAGTTTTCTGCATCGTCTCTTTTAATGAAAGCATCCAAACAAGACAACAGGAGCTGATGATTCAATAACGTGCAGGGCTGGGAGATAATGGGGGGAAGAAAAACAACAAAGTGAAGAGGGTTTTAATAACCGTTCATTGAGGCTGTAATTAAATCTTCATTTCTGTTTAGAAAACAAGAATCTCATTTTGTGCGTGTGCCCCGTCTCCCCACCACATCTGCACCCATGTTTTCTTGTGGGCAATTACTGAGCATGCTGTGAGCTGATTAGCAAATACAGGTGTGGCAGGCGCTCTCTCCTGCAAGGGAAAACGGAGGAGGAGGAGGAGGGAGGACGAGGAGCTTATTGCCAAGGCTGGCACCAGTCCTGCCACAGGTGGGAAGCAGGAACCTGCAAACAAGTTATGGAGCCAGCCAGGTACTTCTTTGGTGCTTGATAGAGATGAGGAAAGGGGTGTAAAGAGGGCAGAAGCATGGGGCTGCCCACCTGGCCTGCTGTTGCCAGACAGTATGATTTGGTATGGAGGAGGGATTCAATCCCTGTGGAAAGGCAGAAGGTGGCTGATCATCAACATGGGAGTTGTGGCACCAAGTGTGTTGTGGTCTGTGTACTTTCCATGTGGGCTAAAGAAACTTTTCATAACCATGGCTATGTGTATAATGAAACATAAAAGGGCACATGCTCTGAGGCTGAGGGCAAGGAATACAGTTATTTATGTCCATATATCTCCCTTTCTTCTCCATCACATGGCATAATGGGCTCAGGCAGTGTACATGTTAGCTCCTCAACTCTGCCAGGGCGTTGCCAGAGTGCTGGTGGCATTGGCCAAAGCTCTGCCAGGGACTGCGCTAGCAATTGTTTCCCTGGCCCTGGTTCATGTGCTTTTACCGGCTTAATCTCAGAGGTGGATGCTTTTCTAGGGGGATGAAAAGCACACCAGCAGCACAGCCTCCCACTCACATGGAGAACAATGTCAACAGTGGCACTGTTGACACATAGCTGTGGCCAAACAACATGCACGTGCTCTCTAGCTCACTGTCCATCTCAGAGAGGTGAATACAGTATTTTGCTTGGAGATGCTGTTTGTCAGCAGCAATCTGTCCTCCTCCTGCTCTCCCAGCCTGATGAAATTCAAGGAATGACTGAGGTAAACTCTACCTCAGCTGTGCCAGGCTTTCTGTGGGACTAAACCAGCATTTCTCCCTCTCACAATCTGCCTGCAGGGCTCATTGCCTAATTTCTGCCAGCTCATCAGAAAGCACAGCTCTGTGGTCACTGCCTGAGAGCCCATCACCTCTTTGCATTAGTTCTGCCTGTTAATTGCCAGGAGCTGAGTGGAGGCACTGCTCCTGGTCTCTGCCAGAGTTTGCCTGGGCAGAAGGGCTGCATTCGACCTTCATTTATGTTCCAGCAGCACCACTCACTTAGCAGTATCTCCTGCCATCAATAAACCAATGTAAACAGAGATAAGCCAGATAAAGTGAAAGTAGGTCGCTTCTGCAGCACAATGACATCCAGCTCGGTTATTCCTTATGCAGCCTCAAAAGTTAACTCTCCCACCACAACATTTCTCTACCCCCTTTTTGTTTAAAGTTGTTGGGGCAGGGTGATAAGGCAAACACGAAACCCTCCTCACAGCTCTACCAGGCACCACACTGAGGGCATCTGGAGACTGTTCTGCAGCTGTGCGGTGGATGAGCAGATGGAGAGTTTGGTGTCATTCACAGATTATCTAAACTCTGTGTTGCTTTTCTACCAATTAAAGTCCTGGAAAGGTGCTTCTTGCTGATGGCTGGGGGAAGCTGGTTTTGCTCCCCTCAAGGACCCATATTCTTTATGTGTAGGTCCCATATTCTCTGCTGTGTCCCTGGAAAGAATGTCACCACTGCAAATTCTTCCCTTAGTATTGGCTTATCTTCAAGTCTTGATGTTGACTTAAAGCCACAAGCTACCTCTGGTAGTGAGATAAGATTTCATTTCCAGTTGTCTACTATACCATTAACTTCTTCACTGAGAACCCTAAGGGCTGGTTAGGATCCCATAAAATATCATTGTTATATCATGAGATGCCAATGGCTTCCTGTTGATGTCACCTGCGACCAAGTTTGGGCTGGTAGCGTGTAGGTGAAAAGCTTGGTGACCTAGATACAATCACCTGAGCCATTCAGGCACCTAGGTTATGTGTGATTTTAGCAAAAAATACCAGTGCTATTTATTGGTCGATACATAGATTTCAAGTGCTGTCATGAAAACATAAGAACCTCTGGAGATATTTCTAAGACCTTCTAGCACTGCAAAGAAACATAAGCATTAGCTCAGCCTTGGATGATCTCCAGAAAACAAGACAAGTAAGGATGATTCAGTGCTCCTTTTTGGAGATTTCAGTAAATGCTGTCTTCATTAACATAAAAGCTTGTGGGAAATACATTTTAAAACTTTCTATTTGAGTTTCATTCTTACAAAAAGAGGTCCTAAAAGTGACCCTCATCCATCCAAGAAAACAGAAACGACACTGTAGAAGTTATGTGTTTGGTATATCACTACCCTGAATGGCAAATAATCTCTTCTCTGTGCTACCTCCACAGCAGGAAGGAAATTCATTGCAAAATAAAATGACAAAATAAATAAATCTCAGAAAACAACAACCTCCTACCAGATATTCCACAGGAGGGAAGTACAGCAGCAACCAATAAGTAAGTTGTTCTGGAGTGAACAGTCCACCAAACTCCAAATTGTTGCTGGTAAGCAAGCCACAAGCCACCATACTGAGCACCCAGATACCAGCCACCTCCCGGTGTGCGGCTGTCAGGGATCACTGGCATGTCTGTAGCATGGGTACCAAATTTACTTATATTAACCAAAACATTTCTCTTGTCCTCTGAGCCTAGCTGAAGAGCCTAACTTCTCCTAAAAGCCTTTGTCCTGCCTCTCCCAGGCTGTTGCCCCTTTGGTGCCTGAAGAAAGAGGAGCAGAGAACAGAGTAGCTAGCTGATGAGATGGCTAGAAGTTCGTATGAAGGCTCTGAAACATTTGAGCCGAGCCTGAGGTGCTGCTTCTGCTCAGATAACCTTGGTTTGCGGTCCTCTGAAGTAACATCATCCCTCGTGTCCCGTCCTCTGAGAGACCACCCTATGCTGCTTAAGCAGAAATCACTCTCAAGCTGCTGCTTCCAGCAGCTCTCTGTATATCTCTGTATATCTCCTTCAGGGAAGCTAAAAGTATTCAGTGTGGCTGACATAACCTCTACCGAGTCATGTTGCTGATCAGCTAGATGGAGAAGTGCTGAGCATTTGCAGCCTGGCCCCATCACGGATTAGACTGAGGAACCGGTTTATTATCTCAGTCTGCAATGCTCTGCAAGTTGGTGCCTGGTATTCATCATCTCGAATTTACATTCCAGGTGCTGCTAGCAGCCTGCATATGTCTCATTTGGGGATGGGTTTGTGTTGGTGCATGGAGCCTACAGAGCCTCAGGAGACAGCCATCCTTGCTCCTTCCTCCAGAAACAGTGTGAGAAGTAACTAATAAAACCTATTTTGTGTGTCTGCCAACAGCAGACATCATGTCCCCTGTCCAAGGTGGAAGGGCTGCATTTAGGGTCCTAAAGCCTCATCCTTCCTGGCATTATTTCTACAGATCTTTTTCATGATCCTCAGCAAAATTTCCTGTTGTCTGTTTTCATAAAACCTGGCAAACATTTATCTCCTTAACTGTGTCTGTCCAGTTGAAGCTGTCACCATTGTAACTTGTAGGCAGATGCAGATACCACTGCAGAGGCAGATACCATTACAACTACCACTGTAGATGCAGATATCATTTCAGATACCTTTTCAGACTCAGATACCATTACAGATTAAGATTACATGGCAGAGGCAAATGCCACCACAGATCCAGATACCATTGCAGTTATCGCTCCATATATCGTTATGCCAACCTTTGTATATGCCAAGGTTTTGTAACTTACATCAAAGCTCTGTTTTCCCCGGAATCTTCTTCTCCATCTTACTTGGGAAAAGAGACTAACCCCGACCTCACTACAACCTCCTTTCAGGTAGTTGTAGAGAGTGAGAAGGTCCCCCCTCAGCCTCCTTTTCTCCAGGCTGGACAACTCAGTTCCCTCAGCTGTTCCTCATAAGACTTGTGCTCTAGACCCTTCACAACTTCGTTACCCTTCTCCGGACATGCTCCAGCAAAAGAGTATATTTCTTCACTGAAAGGCTTGTCAAGCATTGGAACAGGCTGCCCAAGGAAGTGGTGGAGTTACCATCCCTGAAGGTATTTAAAAGACATGTCAGTGTGGCACTTAGGAACATGGTTTAGTGGTGGGCTTGGCAGTGTTAGGTTTATGGTTGGCCTCGATGATCTTTAAATTCTTTTCCAACCTAAGCGATTCTATGATTCTATGCAACTGCTATCTCTGCTGGTGTGCTTGCCCCTAATGGGCCCCCTTCCCTGACAGACTGGTTTTTACATCATGCTGGACTCCAGTGGGAGAATGCTGGCACAGACAAACAGACTGTGCTTGTGGTCTTAGCCATCTGAGCTGATGTCTTGGCCAAAACAAGACTTTGCCTTTCCCACTTGCTCTTAGTATGAGGTCCATGTTTCTATGCCTGGCATCTGACACATGGTCTCATGGCTGTGGAATCATGACAGTGGTGCCCATGGGGGGTTTGGCACCAGAGCGTGTCCTTGAATGTCCTCTCTCTCTTCTTTGTCCCTACAGCCTCCTCTGGGCATTGCTGCTGCTGACCAGGTAAATGCAGGCAGCAGACAATGCTTTTGATGGCTGGCGGAGGCTGAAAAAGCTGGGGAGCGGGATGAGAAACAGAAAACACCTCCTCAGTCCTTCTGCAGCACCTTCACAGCACATAGGGCTGCCTTTGCTTCACTTGGGCTGTAGGAACTGCGTGAAGGGCAGAGAGAGGTGGTAAGGTGTAGGGAGATGGTCTGGAGACAGCTAGCGCCATTCATCCCCTGTTAAGCCCTGTCCTTTGCAGCATCCTCCTCTGCTTCAAGTCACCATCCTCAGGGAGTCAGAGGGAAAGGGGCTGAAGGGGACAAGTGACCTTGGTGGGTCTCAGCTTTCCCCCCACCTCCCATGTCCTCCTGTTGCTGCCTTGGCTGGGGCTAAGGGGTGGTTGGAAGCAGCCAGAAAAAGCCACAAGAGCAAAGCTGGAGGTAGCAGAGGCATCAGGAGCTGACAGCCGTATGTGCCCCTAAGCCCTCTGCAGTCCTTATTTTCAGCTGTTTGTTCTAAGCAAAACTCGCCTGTTTTGCTGTGTCAGTCATTGGCTCTACTACCTTTGCCCATCTAGCCAGGGCTGTGGCCTTAAAGAGCTGGCAAGCTTTTAGATCTGGCTGATAGCAAGCTGGAATAAAATTATTTTTGCCAAACGAATCTGCAGGCCCTTTTTTTTTTCTTTTTCTTTTACATGTTTGTGTGAAGAAAGGGTGGAGGAGAGGACTGGCAACTTAGGGCACCCACCCGGCTGAGCTCACCTGAAAGAATTGCATCAAGGTGGGGGGAAAAAAGATGACAAGGTTATTTGGGATGAGGTGAACATGGCAAGGAAACCCCTAAGGCTGCTGCCTGAGAGGATGTTCTATTTGTTGAGGGGCTGTTCTTGCAGCAGGAGATGAGCTGGCAAACTGTGGCTGTCGGTGCTGCGACAAAGGCACCAAACCACAGAAGACAGTGAGTGCTTTCCTCTCCCCTCCAGCTGCTGCAGACCCTGTAAGCAGCTCCTTCTGCGTGTGAGCTGAATGCCAAATGCCAGGGCCACGGAGCAGGCAACAGTCTGCACAGTCCCAGCGACAGATACAAGGTGTCCTGCAAACTCACAACGACAAAGTGCTTTCCCCAGCTGCAGTTTTAAGTCTTCTGCACAATACCATCATGCATCCCAGTAGATGAGACGGGTGGGTGGGGAGGAAGGGCTGTTATGGATCATCACCCATTGGCTGTGTTTCAAGGGCAGAAGAGGAGCAGAAAGGCTCTGGTTCTTTTCTCGGAGGGGTAGCATGGGATTTTCTCTCCCATTTTCAGTCATGGGGGCTGGTACTCCCCACAGGTGGGTGCCTGCAGGACAGGGTTCATCTCAGTGTGGATGAACTTTCTATGCTGTCCTGTTATCCCCTTAAAGGAGCCATCCTCATTTCTGTATCAGTTGTAGTTCTTCTATAACTGTTTATCTTCCCATTGTGTTTGGCTCTCCCAACAGCCCATCCACCAACCGTGAGAATTTGTGAAAACCAAGACACCTTCCCCCTTGTGTGTAAGATCTCTCCTCCACCCAGGTGGGCTCCTGGGCCAAAAGCAATGCTATGCAAGTGTGTCTGTAGCCAAAGGCATATCAGAGAGAGAGGGTGCACCTGGCTTCACATCCTATTCCCTCTGCTTCCTTGGCTTCATGGCTAGGTAACAGCTTGTATAGGAATTAATCGGATGACCTTCTATCTGAAGCCACTGTTGAAGCACCAAATCTGTTTACCAGCAGAGGTCAAGTGACTTGTGTAGGGAGCAGAGACAAGAATCCTTGACATTGTGTGCCAAACGCTACCCGTCTGCTCAAATCTCTGCCACTGCTCCTTCGTCCAAGCCTGCTGCTCCCACTGTGTTTGCCATTATTAAATGCCCCAGGAGGCAGCAGGGAACCTTGTCCTGCCACATCCTGGATTTGGTACTGTACCATCCCTGCATCTAGTTCATCTGTTCCTGTTCTCTCCATTACTGTTTGGAAATCAGGCTTTGCCGGCAGCACGCAGCACAGCACGTGCCCAGTCTGGCAATAAAGCCTCCTCCGGAAGCTCTCCCATTTTCCTTGTATGTTAATATGACCCTAATGGCCTCATTAGTTTTAATTTGTTTGGCCACCAGATTTAGATGAGTATTCCAGTGATACCTGGAGAGAATAAACAGTGACTCATTAATGCAGCTAAAGTTACTGCCTAGGGTGGCGGTTGAGGAGGAGGATGGTGCTGGAAGGCAGATTTTCATGCACCTGGATGCTGCTGGTCACAGCCATGGATTCACAGCTTCTGTCCTGTGGAGGCTCAGAGCTGGTAAACAGCACCTGCAATCTGACCTGGAGGCAGGTCAAAGAAACTTCTAGAAAACCCTGACGCAGGGGCAACACCTCAACTGGCACGATAGGTACCAAAATGTAGGTATCGATCCAAGGGGCGCTGATAGAGGTGAAATGCCTCACTGCCCAGTCTCACTGGGGTTCAGGCAAATCAGTTTAATGGCCTCTCAGGACAACAGCCTACATAAACTGGTGCTACACAGCACTCTGCGTGACAGCACAGAGGGAATTTGCACCTTCAGGTGCAAATGTAGGTGTGGATGAAGGAGTCCTAAGAGGATAGGACAGTGGCCAATGCGTATTTTTACAGTTAAGAGATACTCCCAGTGGGAAAATAGCTTCAAATGCTTCCTCCTTTTCATACCTCTGCTCTGTCACAGTCCCCAGGCTACTTTGCTTGGACTCCTCTGATAAAAGTGGGGAAAACAGGGCACAGACCAGGCGTACTGCAGGCCTTTCTGGGGTAAAGAAAGGGGAGGTCTCTCAGAGATACTGATGGTCTGTCCTGGATTGTGTTCTTGTGATAAAGAAAGAAAACATCCTCCCCTCCTTCTTCTGCTCTGGGTAGCAGCTTCCTCAGGAGTGGGTGAAATCGTTGCTGCTCTGGGATGGACAGTGTGGTCCCTTCTGCCCAGTGCAGAGTTTCCTGGCCCACACCTTGCCTGTGGCCACAGTATTTCCTGGTTCTCCTCTAATCTGAACCTTCTTCCTCCTTTTCTTCTGTATTTTCCCTCCCATTTCACATTTGTGTCTCCCCTTCTGCCTGAAACAAGACATGCAAAATAAAGTAGGAGGCAAGCATTGCTGCAAGTTGGCTGATTTAGCCTGGATTTTATTATACCTGAGAAAGATTCAAATAGTCACCAGCACTGGTTTGCTTTCATTGAGGACTGTCTTGAAACTTCAGCCAAGTTCTGGGACAAAGGGACTCGAGCCCTTCTTCAACTCCTAGTGTGTAAATAATTTTTTGTCCAAATAGATAAGTGGCTCCTGTAAGAACAGCAATGCTTAAAAAAAGATAAAATGTATACGTGAGACCTCCTTCCTCATGCCATCTGTTCCTGAAACATTGAGATTGCTGCAAGCTTTAACTATATCACAAAATGACATCTCACCCTTGGCCCTGCTCCTATGCTCCTATTTACTGATTCCATCTGATGCTAAATGCTATGCTGCTTTTTCAAGTGGAGAACATGCCTCTGTGAGGCACTTCAGGGAAATTCCTTTCCTCTCTGAGAAGCAACAGCCTGGAGTGCCAGGCGAGAAGCAGTGCACTTGTCTGTGCATGTGTCTTGTTGCATGTCACGTTGCATGTGTTACAACCATGTTTCCTGCGTTGTCTTATTCATGGCTGGTTGCAAGAGCAATAAATGATGTATATTTAGCATAGCTCATGCTCATTTGACAAGGGTGATAGGGTCTGATAGGATGAGGATCTCATCTTTGTGACAAAGGCACCTGGAAAGTGGAAGTGTGGGAGTGCGACAGAGAGCAGAGGAGATGTGAGTGGCTGCAAGTCGCTGACTGTGAGAACCACCAAGGACAGACTCAGCTGGGCTCAGACTCTCCCTGTGGTTTTAAACTGGGGAAGGCTGAGGCAGTCATTAACCAATGCCATCATGAAACCTGGAATTGTCCCCAGAGCGAAGTCCCATGGTCCTGCTCGCAGCACAGATGCTGCTGTAGTTCTCTCCCTTTAAATTCATTTGTACCAAACCAGGGATGCTAACAGCAAGTAACGTGTCAAGAATGTGTTTTCTCTATTAATTAAGTACATGCCAGAGCCCTTTTGCAAGCTCAGGCTCAGTACTGCTGTGGACTAGCACACCTTTAGGCACAGATGCCACCTGAGCTCTTGAAACATGCAAGAATGAATGCACACATGAATGTTCAAGCATTTGTGTGGGTCCAAGCTCTTTGTCTTGTGCCTGGATGTATTAGGCATGGGCATGGTGGGCAGATTTCAGCCCAGTTCATCAGCACGTATGTTGGCTGCAGTTCTTCAACTGCATGTCTGGAAAGTCCAGTAGATGCACACTGTGGTGTCTCAGCACCATCCAGTCTGAGGACCTGGCAGTTTGCTTCCAACCCTTGAGCCCCCTTGCACACCTGGAGCTCCTTCCAAAGGTTGTCTGTGCAGGTGTTTATGGTCAGCACGATGCTGCTCGGCTGGGGCACGGCATGCTCCAAGGAGATGCTCCCCAGCACACACGCAGCTCTGGGACTCTGGATTGCCTCCTGCTTCCCAGTCTGAGCTTTGACTTTGGCAAAGCTGAGAGCCAGTGCTGTCAGGGAAATCAGACAGACCACAAGCAGGATCCTCGACATATTGCACTTCAAACATCCCCCTAAGTTACCTGTGCTCTCTGACATTTCTTCTGCACTGCTTGAGCAGGATCCTCACCATCTGGGCAGTATAAATATACCCCCAAAGCTAACCATGCCCAGTACTCTATCGTGGCTGCCTAGTCAATCCTTCTCCCACCTCTTCTGAAGGACGGAAATGAAATTTACTTTTTCAGGAGACAACAGCAACCCTTGCTCTCATTAGGTCATACTTATCATCATTAGCAGTCTGAAACACAGCATGGGCCAATGTACAGATCAGCTAAAGCAGGCCGGAGAAAATTGCTGGAGGGTTCATTATAGCCAAAGATCCTGGGGAGATGAGCACCTAAAAAAACATTGAGGTTGAATTCATCTGAGCTGGTTGTCTAGACTCCTGCTTTAGCTGGAGAAAAACAGGTGCTTCCAGAGTGTGATTAATCTCATTCTAAAGTAGACATCTCAAATAGGTCAGATGACTCATGTCCTGGCAGCACTTATTTTTCTCTGCAGACTATAAAGGGAGCTGAAGGTGACTAGCTTAGCTGCAGACGATCAGCGTGGTAGACATCTAACATTAGGTAAGATGAATCCCATCCCGTGAGACAAATCAAAGCAGTGGACTTTGCACACTACAAGAAAGAGGTTAAAATTGTCTGGCTAGTCAAAGCCACTGAAAAGAGTTGTTGAGGGAGGCGAATTTAAAGAGCTGCGTTATCAGGCCAAAGAACAAAATCTTCTTGTGTACCTGTTGTCTGGTGATTATTGTCCCAGGAATTGTATTTCCAGTAAAGAAGGAAGGAAAACTGAGGAAGAAGGTGAAGCACAGTCAGCCACATTGGAGTCTGTGCAGAGGGCTCTAAAGAGGTCAGGCACTTTCCATCTCCACCATGATCATCAAAGGCATATGAGGGTAGGGAACTGCAGATGGCCCTTTGAGAAGGCACAGACTAAGGGCAGCAGCCTGGGGAGGTGGGGTGAAGGGTAAGCAAGATGAAACTACACAGGGGCTGCAAATGCAGCCTCTTTGTGTTCAGTGCTTCTGATGTCCTTCAGTACCAGCCTATGCGCGATATGGGGCTACACCAGCATGCAAGGAAGGAGGGATGATGACCTGCCATTCTTGTCCTGTTTAACGATTACACTCACCACACCTCCTAGGGTTGCAAACTCTGGCCTTGAGGTCTGGGACAGGAAAAAATACTGCTCGTGCTGGTTGTCTCTGCACATGCGTGGGACTGAGTGCATTTGGCAGCTTGGATGTATCTCCTTTTCACAGCTTTGCTGGGGGATGGGGGCCACCAGAAGGCCTTGCAATGTCCGTACGCTCCCTGTGCTCCTGAAAGTCTTCTCTACATAAGAAGTCTTCCTATCTGCTGGAGAATTGACCCATGTGCAACCAAACCAGTTTACAGTTCACCTCCAGGTCTACTGACGTGCTCTGGTGCTGGCATCCGCCCCTCCTGGGCTGCTCTGTGACAGGACCATGGCTCAGCTGCGCTTGGCACGCAGGAGGGGGGAGGCGAGATGTTTTGGGCCAGGTTTGTTCCAACTGCGTAACATAGTTGCTGCCAGGAAATTGGCTCCAGCAGCTTATTCGACCATATGGGAACCTTCTGGGGTGTCTCTGGGGGACATCCTTGGACTCTTGGCTTTGGAGTGCTGCAGTTCACTCCATCCTCTGTCCCGCAGTGAAAGCTCACAGGAGGGTGGCTGAGGGGCAACCCTTGTGTGTATTTAAGGCTGGAGAACTCGTAGGATTAAAATCCAAAATGTGCACCACCAAAATTAGAGGGTTTACACACCTTTTTTTGTTTTACTATATATATTTATATAATTTTTTCATCTAAATTCCTTCCAGCTCCTATTAGATTTTAGCATCCGATTTCCGATCAATGTGGGGAAAGGATATGGGGGACACCTTCCCTGTTAGCCTGTAGGATTATTGAGTGGGATGGCTCTGGTCCAGGAGTACTCCCATTTCTCTTAGCACTGGGCAAAGGAACAATAAAAATATCTTCTCTGTTGAACACCTGAGCATTCTTCCTTACAAAAGCCCAGCCCTGCTGCTGTCTGGGCACACATCCCTTTTGGAAGAAGAGCTATTAGCTTCTTTGGAGCCTCTTTCTCCCAGGAGGATGCTCAGCCCTCTGAGCAGAATTGTTGGTTAGTTAAAGCCGCCTATTTGACAAGTTTAAATGCATTGTACTTGGACAGTAATTGTAATTCATACTGAGCAATCACCATGTCAGCTGTCACAATAACAAACTGCTTAATAGATGTACACTGATGGGCCGTTGCCGGAGCTCCAGAGAGAGAAAAGCTTTGGCTCAAAGGGAGATGTCATTCTTTGCTTGACAAGATCTAAGCAGTCACAAGGGCTGCCTGTCCTGATGTGCAAGTACGCCCAGGACTTCCCTCAGGCCTTTGCCTGCTCTTTCCTGACGTCTGACCCAAGTTACAATTCTGTCTGACAGGCTCATCACCAATGTTGCTCTGCTCCTTTTCCTCCAACATTTCCACCCCGTCCCAACCCTATCTTGCTGCTCCTTCTTGCAGGTACATCTGCAGATGAGGGTGAACATAAATGCTAGGGGCTACTTGTGTGTACCAAGAAGCAGACACTTGCTGATCCCAGGCTGACACAACCAGCCTGTGGTATGAGGAAGGAGATGTTCTTGTTCTTATTATGCAGACTGATCCAAGGCTTGTGATGATGGGGTACTACTGGGTTGCAGTGCTGCCTGGATCCTTCTGCTGAGGGGAAACAGAGGACAAAACGGCACTAACAGTCTGACTGAGACAGGAGGTGGTGGGTGTTGCTTGCACGGCAAAGCAGCAGCATGGAGCTGAACTTTCCTGTCTACCCTTCCTGGGGTGAGTGATGCTGGGAAAAACTCTTCCTCTGGAAGAGGCTGTCATGGGAAGGAGGAAGCTAAGGGTTTGGGAGCATTCAAGTAATTTTAGGAGTTCAGCACTGCAGGTGAGACCTTGCCTGGAAAGGCTGAAAAGTTAAATATGCAGAAAATTAATTTCTAATGGAAGTGTTATGTACAAATTGGAAAGAGAAGCTTACTGCTGGTGGCCAAGAATGTGCCCACCCTGTGTGCGGCAGTGAGATGCAGAGTTCTCTCATTCAAAGTGGCTCTAAAGCACACATAGGGTAAATTTGACGGAGACGAGCTCCACTCCCCACTGTCCAGACCACTCCTTATGCCCAGAGTATGTCCAAACAGGCTGCTCAGCATCTGTCTGCCACCCTACTCTGCACCAAGTGGAATGGCAATGGATAAGGTCTTACCTGGAAACCTGTGGGGTATGTAACTTAGAAGTACTAGGACAGACATCTCAAAGGCTAGTGTAGCTCACCACTCTGTGCCACTGTATTTTAACCACCATGGTGAATGCAAGAGATCTCAGAGGTTTTGTACTGAGCGGCTGCAGAACCAGAAGGAGCTCAGTAAAAAATGAGGTCTGTGGCCAGGTGAGATGGCTTTGCCCAACCCTGATCTGCAGCATCTGAACAGCACAGCAACATGCAGAAGAGACACAAAAAATTGTTGCCTCCAGAGCCGGTGAGCACCCTGGTCTGGAGTCCAGTCCACACCCTGCACAGATACTGTCTGACCTTTAATTCAGGCGCTGTGTGAAGGGAAGGATGTCTGAGCGTGTCAGAAGGAAATGACAATTGGAAGTCTGGGGACCACGTTGAGCTCACAAAAGCCGTAGCCCACTATTGCAGAGAAAAGGTTTGAAGCACCGGAGCTTTCTATTAAGTCTCTGTGCACACAGACTCAGTTATTGCAATGCTATAAGGGATTTCTGCTAAAGAAGAATCAGAGCCTGAGAGTCTTTAGTAGGACAAGGACCAAGATCTTTGTGATGTCCATTGGCTACATTATGCAAGAACCATAATCCATATCTCAGGTGTTACTGGGATTAGCTGTACTGGGAAGTGAACCACACTGGGGGAGCTGGGAACGAAAAAGAAGGAAAAATGGGAGGAGACAGGGATATTTGACTCCTTTCTATAGGACCTAGGGTGTACCACATTCAAGCAAATCCGAAGGCTGCTGTCCCACCACTTAGCTGTGGCTACTGAGCTGCTCTGGCAGGAGATGCAAGTCCTGTCAGCATCTCCTCTATTAAGATGTGGTCCTGGGGACTGAGTGCTTCTGACAGGTCTCCATGCCAGTAACATGCAGCAGCTGCCTCGTTCTGCCTGTCTGCACACTGGAGACGGTTGGAGGAGGAGTGGAGATATTCCCCTTCACACCTGAAGGGACACACTGAGCACTGCATGCTTCTTCTGACCGCTGCTTCAATGCCTCTCCCTCTGCTCTCCCCTTTCCTCCTCTTACATGAGGAAAAGCTTTGCAAGGTATGGGATGCCATGCTGTGGAAGATGGCATTTGCTGGCCTTAGGTTGTCACATCAACAAGGCATGGGAGAAAGGATCCTGCGCCTTCCAAGCAGGGCTGCTCTCCTCAGCAGCCTGAAAAGCCTCCTTTTTGGGGGATTGGTCTGTGAAGGTCAGCAGGGAAGCAAAAAGGGGGAGAGCTTATTGGTACTGCAAAGTTGGTTGCTTTGCCCAAATACTTCAGTTAATGAGGTCATGGTCTTGTTTTATTTGGAAATTGGTCTTGGGGAGGCTACTTTCTGCTGTACCACCAGACAGTTCATTGCAAGTGTTACTGTGAGTTTTATCGGGTATCTTCACCCCTTCCTCCTCACCGTGTATGGGAGACAATTTCTCAGAGATTTTATTTCTGCTTTGTAGGAGGAGTTCGGTCTTACCACTACTTTTAGTACAAAGGACTTAACTCATACCTGGGTGCTGCCTAAACGTTGCTCTGGGGGATTAACAATTAAGAGTTTGAACTCGAATCTTTTGACCCCAGAATCACGATACCCTGGTGAAAAGCCACCATCCACAAAACTCACGTTGTCTCCAAAGGATGCTGAAGGCTGGGGATGCCTGTGAGAGAGTGCCTCAGTGAGGGCTGCCACTCAGTTTTTAGCAACAAGCAGATGCTTCCCTCCCTCTGCAGCTGGGAAGCCGGGACGGTGCGAGTGAAGTGACTTTACCCAAGTTTGAGAGTGGAGCCAGGAATAGAAGTGACGTCCCTTGGCCCTTTCTGGGATGAATCATCCTTATAAATCCGTTTGCCTTGACTGATCTGGTAAATATAGGGTGTGAGAAAGGGTGATTAAATGACTTATCTGAAGTCACATGTGGCATTTATGGGATTTGGACACAATCCTAAACCGGCTCCACTGCTTTAACCACTCTGCTTTCCCTGCTGTAGCTGTGACCCTGAAAGCATGCAAACACCATCGTGTATTACAGCAGCAAAGAATAAATTCACAGTCAGCCTGGAAAATCAGCTCCCTAAGGAAATACAAGATTAATCCCATACGGGAGAAGATGCAATCTAAAGCAGGCTGTTAATTAATTATTATTATCTTAACCAACCCAAGTATGGAGTCAGGGACACAAGTAAGGTTACAATTTTTGACAGATGCAGATTGATTTCTTAGAGCATCCACACCAGGCAGAGCAGCTAATCCCTTTCACAAAGGTGCAAATTGTGAATCTGATTTGCATGCTTGGCTGGCTGCTTGTGTCCCACCCATGGGCAGCAAGCAGGAGGAGTTGGAAACCCATGTGCAGCAGGAAAACCATGACGTAGTTGCCATCACAGAAACATGGTGGGATGACTGGGACAG
>JAVJGI010000060.1:63449509-63475117 GCA_035590275.1 Ibycter americanus | reverse complement strand
CCCAACGAGGGGCTGCCCAAAGCCCCCACAGCTTAAACCCTGATCTGGGAAGAAGAGACCTCCTCAGGTGAGCGTGGAGTGAGCAAACAGCTCGGTGGAGTGTGACGTGGCTGCCAAGGTGCTTTGCTGCTAGTAGGTATGTTCTGGGGCAGAACTCAGGTGGATGAGCGATTGTGTATAACCAGCACTGATGTGTGCAACGGGGGATCTCACTTGGCGTCTGTACCTTTGTATGCCACAGCCCTAGGTACTTGATGGGACAAACCCTGGGGATTTGCAAGATTCCAGTTCTGAGGTGAGGTAGAGATGGCTCTAGCAGAGTCATGTTTATTGGCTTGGCCACCACTCAGAGAGACCAGCAGGGACTAAAAAGGCCTGAAAGAGTCAGGTGGACTTTTCCAAAACTCAGGGACAACCTCAGCTTTGTCATCAGATAGTTTGGCACCCATTTGACCTGACCAGCCAGTCCTGATATACACGTGTTGGAAACTAAAGTGTCTTTTGGATCATGCATGAAGGGGAAGAAGAAGAATAGGGACACATTGTGGTAGAAGCATTTGGAGAAATTCCCCAGGCAGTGATACCAACCCCACCTTTATCCTCTGTCTTGTAACTGCGTGCTACTTCTAACAGATGGCTGCTCTTCTGCCATGGAGGTTGTGCAGATGCCTAGTGATGGGGACAGTGGGGCTGGTCCTGTTTCACAGGGGTGCATGGAGCACCTGAGATGCTGATTCTGCTCCCTAGGGAGATGGGTCTCGCACAGTGCTGTCAGGGGATGATGTAGGGAGTGCACATATCTATGTAACAGCCTGCTGACTGCCATGGTGTAGGAGAGGAAACTGAAGCAAGGACAAGAATCGAGCATGTGCAACTAGTAATACATGCATCTTGTTGCCACTGACTTTATTGTGAGTATTGCAAGACTTTTCTTTTATTCTGAAGTTCCCTGTGGTTTAGGGCTAAGCCTTGCACAAGAAGGAAAAAAATTTCGAGTCAACAGAGATTTTTAGGATATCTCCATAATTCATGGTCTGCCCTGCCCAGTTTCTAGAAGCCAGAAAATATTTATCCTAGTGTAGCCTAACGGTGAAAAGTCAGGATGCAAATAAAATAAGCCCATGTTACCGCTTTGAAACTTTATTTAGTGAGTTTTAAGCCAGTCTTTTGATGTTGAGGAATCTGACCCTTAGTTTAGGATGCTGGCCAGACTACTGAAGGTGGAGGAGCTGGCAGCTGGCCTGTTTGCTCAGTTGGCAGCAGGCTGACCTGTCACACCAGGTCACCAGGAAGAGCGAAACACGGCCAAGTTGGCTGATGTAGTTTGAGAAAATGCAGTTTGGCTGGAGAGCACTTGGTGGGATTTTAAGACAAAGAGAAAAAGGATAAAGACAGTAGGGAGAAGATGCTTCTGTTGAAGATACCTACATAACAACTCTGCTTTAATAGCATTAATTGGTGTTTGACTTTAGTCAGACCAGAAAGATAGAGATAAATGAACAAGCTGTGGGAAGAATGATCCTCGCTGGAGCTGTCTGGTAGGGAAAGACAGGGAAAGGACAAAGGTTAAAAGTCTAATGACAAGCATCCTTAATGATTGCTCTTCCTGTATTCCCTCTGGGTGACATTTCCTGACTCTAAATTGTCTTAAAACCACTCTAACACGGCTGAAACATTTCCAAATATAATTCAGCTCAACCAATACTAAAGAATATAATGGAATTGCAGGACAGAAAATGAAGCGCAGTAAGTTTTTTAACCATTACATGTCATTCAGAGCAGTTCAAATGGTGCATGAATTTGGGTAAAGGGAGACAACACTGGCGCGTTAGCTGGAGTGGAAGTTCACCTGCCTGCAGCAGTGCATGGTTTACCTGCAGACCGTATTGCCACAGATAGTGTGAACCTTTGCACTGTGACAATAATGGGAACGTCACCCACACTCCCGTGGAAAAAATCAAGGCAGCTTCCTGAAACAAAATTATGAGTTGTCTCAGATGGTGGTTTTTCAGTCCTGGGCAAATAAATCTCTCCTTTGATAGTCACAGGTGTACATGGGAGGTGTGCGTTGCCTCTTCTGCAGCAGCCTGAGCTCTCCGGCTTCTCCAAAGCCATGGGGAGCTTGGCTGCAGAAAATGGCTTAAAAGCACAATTAGCTCTTTGTAACAATAGCCTCTTTATTCTTCATTATGAAAAGGCCTGAAAGGGAATTTGTTTTCTAAGATAGATGTGAAATGAAACTCTATCAGAACAAGTAACCTTGCAAACCAGACACAATAGCCGGTATCTACCCATCGCTTCCTCCCTTGCCCTCCCGAGGCAGTGCACAGCAGCTCTTGAAAAGCGTGGTTTTGTCTGCTCTTCTGCTTATAAATTACACTCATTAATAATATTTTCATTTCTTGTGAAAGCAATAAAATAATAAATGTGCCTCCACAGTTCCTGCTTTGCTCAGAGGCCAAGCTCCCTGCATCTCTTGGGCAGGAAGGTCAGTGTGCTGGGCTGGATTCATGCCCGTATTTTAGAGGTTCTTTTAGCTGCCATGTTCAGATGTCACTCCCCCACTTCATTGACCTTCCTTGGTCCGGCCCCAAAGCTGACCTGTAACTTGCCAAAGGGACTCTCCCAAACAGCACAAGCTCAGGCTCCAAGCACAAAACCCGCACGATGAACCTATTTGTGCATTTTCATCACCCAGCATTTGAGCAGCTAATGAGCCTAACAGCCAGGCTCAGGCTTTGGCTCAATTTCCATGTGGCAGATGTGAGTGAAGGAAGACACCTGAGACAGCTTCTCCTGTCCTTCAGGGACTCCAGACCTGCCTCTAAGCGTCGCTGCTCTGGTCTGTTTGCGTTTTCTTATCAACAAATGTGAGGATGATGCAGTTGCTTTTAGTATCATGCAAATCTTTTTCTTATTTGCCTTTGGAAAGTCTTCAAATATAAACAAAACTGGAATGAGAAGGATACAAGCACGAGGCACTGGAGGATAAGAGCTGGCATTGCTATGTGGGTTTTAGAACCAGGAAATAGAATTCACTGCAAAGGTATGAAAAAACAAGAACAAATAGAAACAGACCACTTCCCAGTGTCAGGCAAGGAAAGCTGATCTGCTCTGATAGCAGGGAGGCAGAAGACCCTTAGGCACAAAACCTGGTGAGGGAGTCTCTAAGCACCAAAGCTGGGTGCTAGGTGCTATTTGAAGAGTAACCACTGTGAGTGCATCAGGGAAGGGGTTATCTTAGCAATTAAGCGAAGCAAAGCCTGGGGAAAGGATTTGTTTTCCCAAGCTTTGTCACAAAGTCAATAGCAGAGCTGACGTGTGAACAGTGCTTCCTGCTGGCAGTGGGATGCAAGACTTATCTCCCTGGAGAGCAGGAGGGAGTGCTGGCAGGTGACTCAACTCTTTGGACCTTCTAAGTAACTGTTCAGTGGAATTCAAAGGGAAAGACATGACTCCTTCCCCCTGGTAAAGATGCTGTGTTCCTACATCCCAAATTGATCTGGGAAAGGTTTTCGGGGAGCCTGTTGCTCTTACAAGGCAGGAAAGGGTCACATCTTCTGACTGCAGTATAATATAAGACTCGATAGCTGCCGACTCCCTGCTGTCTGAAGACCTTTTAGAGATCTGACCTGTCTGGAGGTCAGGGAAAAATAAGGGTTGCTCAGATCCAGGACTAGTCCCTCCAAGTGTGCTCACTCCCCCATAGATAGTGGTGCTGTAGTGAGAGATGCAGATGGGTGTCCAGGCACATCTGGGCGCACAGCTGGAGCTTTGTAGCTGAGGAAAGCCTTGACCCTGGTGTAGCAGGGCTGGGGCCAGCCAGATGGAGATGGGCAGAACAGGGCAGAGCTAGTGTACACTGAAGTTATTCCTATACTAGCCAACTGAACAGGGTCAGAGCACTGGTCCAAGCGCTGTTCACAATCATCCACAGGCTTTTCTAGTGTGCTTGTTGGCACTGGTTTTGACCAAGATCAATTAGAGCACTGTCACAGTCAATGCCCAAGCACAGTTCAAGGGATAACACAGGCTAAGGGCATCCCAACAGTCAGGATGGGCAAGGCTGCCTGGTTCTGGTGTGTGGAAAAAAGTTTAGTTGTATGGATGAGTGCTGTGCCCCCTGGACCAGGAGGTGATCTTTGGCCTATCTAGCAGGACAGACATAGTCTGATAATGCCTATGCACTAGCCATGGCAAGTCAGGGCATATAGTAATCAAGTCACGCTGCCTGTGTGAGTGCACAGCTCAAATGACTGCTAGCATTACGGGGAGTGTATTCCTATACCTAGGAGGAGTTATTAAATCCTTCCAAAGCCCATGGGTGCTCAGATCCATCTTCTACAGGCACAGAAATAAATCCCCATTCCCTTCTGCAGGTAATTACTTGCCTGCTCAGACTCCTTGCACATGCATGTGCATACGTGATTTGCATGTAGCAAAGGCTGTCAGTTTTCTCTGTGACTGTGCATGTAAAACCAGCAAGGAAGCACTGACTGTGCCTGTCCCCAGGCTGGTTTCCAACTTCTCCAGAGGTAGCTGCTCTCTCCAGGCTTGGGAACAGCCTCAGGGTAAGAGGTGACAAATGCAAGAGGGTAGGACTGAGCTAGTGGTCCCCAGGCAATAGGTAAAAACATCTGCAGGAACTTAAATGGGAGGGGGGATCTGAGGGGGTAGATGGGAGGAGAGACAGGGCAGAAGAAGACAGGAATGAAATGGTGGGAACAAGACAACTCATTCAGCAGAGGCTGTGGCAGGATTCAGGCAGGATTCTCACATACAGCTCTATCTAGGACCCCAGTTAGTGGGCATTTGCAGTTTCTTCCCTGAATCTTCCTTAGACCTAAGCTAGACTAAATGAAAGTAAATAAAGGTATGTGGATTTACCCAAACACATGCTGAGATGTTGCCATATGCAAAAAAATATGACTGGTACTCCCCTTGTAAAGATCATGGTGTATCTTACAAATTCTATCTGTAGTGACTAATGCAAACCAAATGCCTTCACTACAGACAGCCCTGCAGAACCCACATCCCTGCAGGGTGTGCATGGGGAAGATGTCTTGGTTTCTAGGCTGGGGACTACATATCTGAAGCAGGAAGGCCCCACCAACATCTCTGCAATCTGCATCAAGGCAAGGAAAATAGCTGTGGTATTCAAGCTGTCTTGGAGATAAACTAAGTGGGTTTATTATAAAACTCCTGCGTGACAGAAGTGTTGCAGGAAGTGTCTCTCCTCTCTAAAGGATGGGCATGCATAACTTGTGGTACCTCTTCTCTCCAGGACCTTAAGTCTGCCACAGGTCTTCCCAGTGCTCCGACAAGAGCCTTATCCTGGCCTGGTGGAAGATGTTCAGCTGACAGCTTGTGGACATCCCACCCTCAGCATTTCTCGTTGCTGCTCCAAAGTGGGTTGAAGTGCTCACTGGGCTGATCTCCCCCCGAATTCATCATTTCTGCTCGCTGGCTCCAAAGTGAGTGCTCACCTAGAGAGACCGATACCTCCAGGCTGTTTTCTCTGCTGTCTCATTGTCTGCCAAGTGCCGCCCCATTGGAAACGACCACAAAAGCTTTTGCTGCTGTTAGATAACAAGCGTGAGCTAGAAGGGATCTGCCTGAGGACAGGGTGAAGAGGAACAAGTCTGAAGTTCACAAGGAAAAGCACTGAAGACAAATGCAAGTTGTGCCAGCTGCTCCCACCACCACGCTGCAGAGCGTGGTGGTGATGTTTCTCGTAAGGTCACCCAGCCTGCAGTTTAACAAGCACAATGAACAGACTCGCTGGGCTCCCTCCTGCTATAACAACATATGGTGGTGGGAGGGTGATTGACTGGTACAATGTGATTTTCAATAAAATGTCTTCAAGCCAGAAAAGTTCCAGGTGACTAGAAGTAAGCAATCATTGTGCCAATCTTTCAGCAAAAAAGGGTCACGAGTTGAGTACGGCAACTTGAGGGAATAAGGCAGCTTTTTATAGCAAGTAATATCTCTTCTGACAGTGCTAGTGAACTGCTTCAAACCACACTTGGCTGGGAATGTGCTAAGATGAATAGCTTTGTCTTTCAGTAAGTATTACCAGGAGCACTAGGAAGAATGAGAAACGGTCTGTAAAGTAAGCAATAGCTAAAAATCCTCTTCTCTTCTGACCCTATTGTAAAGAAACCCTTGCAGTGTGTGGAGGGGGGAAAAAAAAAAAGTGTAAGGAGGTGCCCCTGAGGAGGAAGAAAAATCCACGCTAAAGGGAAACCTGGAAGCTTTTATTAGGGAGTGTTAAGGATTAGGTGTGATAAGCTGGAGTATCACAGTCCACTCTGGCACTAGCCTCATCATTCCCTCCTGTTTACCTTAGCGTTATGGTGATGGTGGATTGAGACCTTGGCTGGTTCTGGTCACACGGTGTGATAGGCAGTGTTTGTCCCTGTGGGACTAGATAGCTGGAGAGAACTGTTTAAATAAATAAGGCAGGTACAGGGGGACTTTTATCCCTTTTGTTGCAGCCTGACCAAGGTATCACTGAGAAATTATGGCCATGTGGGCAAGTGACCACAGATCTCCTGCACCTTCACAGTTTGATGGTTGCTGGTCATCGATCCTATGAGGGTTCAGGACTGGGAGATGGGGAGGCTTTCCTGGTGGGGGCCTGGTCCTTCATAACCCGGTGCTTTAACTAATGGGTCATAGCTTCAGGCTTCCAAGGGGGTTGTGGGTTTCTTCACAGTTCTGGGAAACTGGAGGGAAAAGCATGTGAAAATGCTTGTTTAAACTGTCATGGTTTATCTCTGAGAAAGCTGAACTGTGCATCCTGTCCTCCCAGGTGTGATCTTGTAAGGACTGGGAGGCATGAGCGAAGCTGCCTTTACCCTCCCAAACGTCAATCTCCCAGACTGGCACCTCTCATCAAATTAGCACTGGGAGCTGGGTGCCTCCGTGGCAGCCAGTCGCCTTGGCATGTGCCAAACCTGTCCATTGCTCTAACTCAGCCCTAGCACATGCAGAATCATTAACTCCTCCTTGAGTTATCACCTGTAACCAGCCCCTCTTCGGAGAACTTTCAACCAGTACTCTTCCATAAAACCTTCATTTTGCATACGGTCCTGTCAAGAGTCCTCTTCTTTGCATTAAAGTGTTTGTATACCCAGCGTTTTTTGAGACTTCTTCAAGAAAAAGCCCTCCTTGCACCTAGATATGCATTACTAATGTACAGTGTTTACTAATCATTATCTTAAGGTAAACTGGCTGACTCACCCTGCCATGGCTTAGTCTGCTAGCAGGGAAAAAGTCTTTGGTGGTGTTATTTTTCCAGATGAAGCAATAGGAAAAAAAGGGAGAGAGAGGAATCAGAGACACCCCCAGACAACAGTTGTGTGCCTTGTGCTGTGGCTGTCTAAGCATATGCTCTTTTATGGGACTCCAGGCCCTGTCAACTCAGATAGCAAATCTTTCCACTCTGTCTAGGCTGAGAGCGAGCCTGCTCATCTCTGACGCTACCACTGAAGCACCTGGAAAGAATTATGAACTCTCTATCTTCTGGTGTTAAACCTGAGGTTATTGGTTGTTTTGCTTTTGTTAGTATTTGTTTTTCCCTAGGGTGAAGAAAGGATCAAGGATGTATCTAAAAGAAGCGATAACCAGATATTTGGCATTTCCGTTTCAGCTCAGGCTTTTCTCAGATGGAGCTTCCCCACTGATTTAATCAGAGAAATAGCCCCTTCCACCCTCATCTCCAAAACCAGCTCTGTGGAGTTGGGGGTCTGCTTGCTTCGTTTTCTGCAAGTGTAGCCCAGATGTGCCCTTGCTCTGCACACAGGGGAAGATCTGTGCTGGAGTGAGGGAGGAAAAGCGCTGATGTTATTTGATTATCTTGGATGCTGAGATCCTGTCAGATACATGGGCAAGTGGCACCTCTGTGGGTCTGAGTTAGGTGCTGAAGGACTCAGGGGAGCAGGAATCACTCACCGTTTCTGTTTTTCCAAATCCCGCTTGGGGATGGAGCAGCAAGTTTTAAAAAGGTGGGTGAAACCCTGTTTGGGGCAGCCAAGAAGTGGGGAAGGAATGTGAATGATCACTGATCCTTGCTCCTTAGCTGGGATCCCCATACGGTCCACCATGAAACCAGTAGGTCAAACCTGATCAAGCAGATTACTTTTCCCCAATGCCTTTTTGTCAGGACAGTGAGTGTAGGACGTGCTCTTCCTCTCCCAGCCCAGTCCCTGGATGATGATGGTAAAAGTGGCTGTCTGAAATCTGGAAATCAGGGCATGCTGCAGCTGTCAGGAGGGTGTGCAGAGCTGCAGTCATGGTTATTGGCCCAGGAAGGTTCAGCCAGCCTTCACAACTGTGTTCTTCCTTCTGAAACACACCTACCATAGACCTGTGGCCAAATGTCTTCAAGTCACTTAATGATTTTGGCCAAGGTTTATCTCAAAGTAAGGCCTTTGGTGAAGGTTCAGACCATCCCCTTTTTCTCCTTGGTTATCTGAATTACATGGCACCAAAATTTCCTGCAACCTTCCAGTATTACATTATTATATTACTTCTACTCCACGTTAACAAAGTCTGGGTGGACATCTGAAGAGTTAATGGTATATTTTTCTTTGGCATAATTGATGTTTATCCTTTTTTAGTCTGAGATACAAAAATGCCCAGAAGGCATAGGGGGACTTTAAGATCTCTTTTATACCCTTAATTCCTGAAGATCATTACAATCAAGGAGACTTTAAATCCCCAGATAAGTCTTAGCAAAGGGATGATGAATAGATAAGAAGCAGTAGCAGTGTATTGCAGTAATATTAATCCAGAGAACTACCATGGTACTTATCCTGAAGAGAAGAGCTTGCAAAACAAAAGTGAGATGGGAGGAGGGGTGGGCATTTGGCTAATACAAAAGCCTGAGCAGTACTGCGCGGGTGAATCACGTTTTTCTCATCAAAAACAAGTAGTCCCATGACACCACAGCTAAAGGAGTTCGGTTTCCAGCAGAACCACATGACTTCAGTTAGGGTGAACCCAACCCTTTTTATCAGTCTCTCCTCTCCCTCACTGTTCCTACTCCTTAAAACTTGCCTTTAAGGTGCTTTTTCATCTCAGTGATATTTGGTTAAAAGCAACCAGTGTGTTTCATAGTCAAGGCTGCTCCTTTTTCACTGCCCCCCTCACCCCCACCCCCCGATCTCCTAGGCTCAAAACACACATTTTTTTTGCATGCACACAGTAATGGATCTCTGCTTTTAAGACTCCTGTTATGGGGTTGTGTCCTTAATATGCTTCCTGAAACATACGTTGCTTATCAACATCAGAGAGAAGGAAGTAGGCAAGATTGCCCTTGGGTCTGGCTCCATATCCTGGCTCTTGTGCTCTTGTACAATGCTCTGCCTGCTGTTCTGTACCCAGGAACATTGGTTGTCTTCCAGGAAGGATGAAAACAGGCAACATCCTTAAACCCGGGTATCTCACATTAAGGCATTAAGCATTTCCCTGTTTCCTCTGGAGCTGTAGCATTGTCCCACATAGGAGATTAGCACCAGGTCTGGAGGACTGTGTGCTATCTGTAAGGTCCGATTTTCAGAGATGTTGCAGAACGGAGAACAGGAATAGCTTCTTTACTCAGCCTCCTGGAGCCCTTAAACGCAGAAGTGTGTTTGCAGCAGTAGGTGGGTCTCTCAATTGTATCTTGCTTGACCTCATGGGACTGGTCTTTAGGAAGAAAGGCTGAATCTCCTGGGGATCGTACACACTGGCTAAAGTGACATGCCAGCATATTGGTCTGATATAATCTGGGATTCTGGGCTCAAGAAAGTTGGTGTTGACCTATTGTTTTATCTAAGAAAATACTGGAGTGAGAGGGCAGCTAACTGCAGAATAAATCAGTAAGGACACCCAACAGGAGAGTTTGGTTTATTGTGATTCCCTGTTTTTTTCCTGTCTTAGAAATCTGGTTCTCCCAGGGGCAGAAAATTACTTCCCCAGCAAAATTAGTATGATACTGTATGTATAAAGTCCAAATCAACTCTGTGTGTCTGTTTGTCTGTCTGTCTGTCTGTCTATCCATCTATCTATCCATTTATCTATCTATCTCATTAACACCCTTCTTTTCCACTGCTTTTGGTGAAGCAAAATGACCTTTCAAATCAAACAGTCTTGAAGCCTTCATGTTTCAAAATTATTTCAGCTTTATAATAAAAACTTCTTTCCTTCCTCAATCTTCTGCTTCCTCCTTAGCACAAAAAGTAATGTTGTCTTCACTTTCCACATCCTTTTAAAATTTTTTGTTGTATTAGGTTTTTCTTTTCCATGTTTTTCCCCAAACTGTTTCCCATGTTGGAAATAGCTAAACAAACAAACCAACCAACAAACCAACAAGAAAGTGAAATTATAAGTCTCTTAATCTAGAACTTTTCCAAAGATGGAGAAGTTTAAAAATTTTAGAAGGTGTTGCAGAAGTTAAAATGAAAGAGAGAACATGAATAAAAATGAAAGCAAGCAAACAAAAAGGATGCTTAAAGTGTTTGAAGTATTTTTAAAAAGAAAGTGTTTCCCACTATCAACTCTGAAAATAATGAAAAATGTCTGAACTTTTCCTCTAGTAATTACATTCACATCTTCAGTGTGTGGCACTAAATAAATACCCTGGGACCTCCTGCCAGTATCTGGTCTATAATGGGAAATGTGATACTCAAACAAGTGGTCTGAATTTACCAAAACTTTCTGGATATACCTCTGGAGGGGCTGTGATAATTAGCCATGCAATGTCTGTTCTTCCTCTTGCTCTTTTACATGCTTTGAGAGCAGAAAGGGGAAAGAATATTTATGCTGCGAAGGAAAAGTTTGTGATCCAGATACTGCAAAGACTGACTGTGAGTGTGGAAGCTGCTTACTTTCACCTGCCTAAGACTTCATCCTTATATTTCCCAATATTCCTGTGAATGTGCCTGCAAAGGTGGTAAGCAATCTCTGTGAAAAGCTAAGTAAACAAAGAAAAAAAAAAAAAGGAGACCACTGGCATTGACAGAAGTGTACTGCTGCCACACCGTAATTTATAATTTACAGAATTTTGTGAATTTGACATGATTCTAGAAGTGTTGTTGTAAGCTCGAAGGAGAAAAAAACACCCCCTGAATCCATAATGAAATAATTATTTGCAGAAGACAGAAAATGAGTATATCAGTTGTTTGAAGAGGTTATCGGAAGCATGAAATACAGATCACCAGTGCTCCGTAGCTGTGAGCAAGTTGACTCTTCAGTGTATGTCAGAGTATTTGAGAATATACTTGAAATCTTTTCTTTCCAAAAGGCAACAAAAGTTTCAAACCTTTACTGGCACATTCAGTCTCAAGACTCTTTCAGTGATGAGACTGCTTGTGTTAAAGAGCAAGATGGGTCAAGGAGCGGGTCAGGGTCAGAGGTAGGGAGTGTACAGCATCTTCAGCAGCACCAGTTGACCACTGCCTAGGAGAGCATGCAGCTGGCTTGGAGTGCAGGTGTGCATGGAAAACCCAGGACATAACATTCAACCTTTGATTGAATCTGATTGAAGGGCAGCTTAGTCTCCCTAGCTTTAGACCTTCACCCTTCAAACAGTATGGGAAGCAGGCGCAGGTTTGTGACCAGGGCACACTACCACCATCAATAACATTTCCAGCTAATTGAGTTGCTTTAATGCTACCTGGGAAATTGCATAAAATTTAGCCATCTAAATTTGTAGGATCGTTGACTTTTTACACTGAGTTAAGAGGTGCCATTCTGGTGAGTAATGGACTGGAAACCAAACATGGGTGGATGAGCTTTACAAGTCTTGTCTGAGAGCACTATCCTTAATGCTTCTACTGGAGGCACGAGTCATCTTCACAGCAGCTGACCTTAAAAGTGGATGCCTTGCTGAGGATCTTGCAACTTTAGCTAATCACTGGCAATAACACAAATGTCATGGCATGGACTGGTGGTTTTCAACAGTGATGACAGGAAGTATTTGTAGGTGGGTGACACTTTTCTCAGTAAAATAAGGATGCTGCACGTTCTGTCTGGTTGCCTATGTCCCGGCCATTTATCACAGGGTCTAGTTTCTGAACAGCTCTTACATGAGGATTCATTGCTCTATACTCAAATGCATATTTAGATCAGTGTTCTGCTGATAAACTGGAAAGATTTTTTGTTTCTTTAATGGAGAAGGTAACACCAGCAAACAGCAATGAAGGAAGAGGTGAAATACATTCCTTCAGGCTACTTGGGAGGGATGTACTGGGTCTGGCTGAGTCCCTTAGCAGCCCTCCCAGTGCTGTGCTTTGTGTTGGTAGCTGGAAAGGTGGTGGTAACACACCGGTGTTTTGGCTCCTGCTGAGCCGTGCTCCACAGCATCGAGGCTGTCTCTCCAGCATCCCCCCTCACCAGGGGGCTGGGGGTGGGCAGGATCTTGGGAGGGGACACAGGCAGGACAGCTGACCCAAAGTGACCAACGGGATATTCCATACCATATGACATCTGTTCAGATATAAAAGCTATGAGAAAGGAGGAGGAAGGGAGAACATTTGTTATTTATGATGTTTGTCTTCCAGAGTAACCGCTACATGTTCTGAATCCCTGCTTCCTGGGAAGCGGCCGAGCATCACCCACTGATGGGAAATAGAGAATAACATCTTCTGTTTTCCTTCGCTTCTGCATGTGTGACCTTTGCTATTGCTTCGTTAAACTGCCTTTATCTTGACCCACCAGTGTTTGGGTTTTTTTCATCTTATTTTCCCCCCCCCCTGTTCTGCAGAGGAGGGGAGTGATAGAGCAGCTTGGTGGGCACCTGGTATCCAGCCAAGGTCAACCCACCACAGGTTGTTTAGTCTGGAGTAAAGGAGGCTCAAGGGAGAACTTCTTGCTCCCTACAGATACCTGAAAGGAGGTTGTAGTGAGGTGGGGGTCAGTCTCTTCTCCCAAGTCACAAGTGACAGGACAAGAGGAAACAACCCCAATTTGCACCATGGGAGGTTTAGATTCGATATTAGGAAAAATTTCTTCACCAAAAGGATTGTCAAGCATTGGAACAGGCTGCCCAGGGAGGTGGTGGAGTCACCATCCCTGGAGGGATGTAAAAGACATATAGATGTGGTGCTTAGGGACGTGGTTTAGTGGTGGGCTTGGCAGTGCTGGTTTAGCGGTTGGACTCAGTGATGTTAAAGATCTTTTCTAACCTAAATGATTCTATGATTCTATGATTAGTTTAGAAGTCACTAGCCACTGATGAATAAATGAAAAGTTGTGACTGAGCTCCCTCCTGAAATTAATTTCTGATTGACTTTGGAAGGCATCTCCCTGGGGCTGTTTTCTGTCTTCTGAAACAAGCCAAACCAAAAAGGGCAGAGGGAGGTAGGTGGGGCTGGGGAGAGTAGGAATGAAATTCAATAAAAGGCAACTCTTAATTAAGGCCTAGGAGCGCATCTGAAGACACTGACAGGTGGTAGTCAGCTTTACTACCTTGTAAGTCAACTCATTAAAGCCTCTGCCTGCATTTTTAATATCTGTGAAGAGGGTGATTGAGTCTCTTCTCAGAGGAGAGCAGATCTGTTTAGCATTATATCATATTTAAAACACACAGCAATGCTAAAATTGGGACTGGAGTCCCAGTCCTGTTAAGCCAAAAGGCACAGTTCAGTCTGATAAACAGTGCTGTGACTTAAGATGAACTATACTCTTTTCTCTTAGGGTCTTTCCTATTGCTGATGAAAGTTGGTCTCTCTTATTTTATCTTTTAGTCTCAGGCAAGTTATTTCATGTGAAGAGTTACTGAATCTCAGGCTATCTTCTAAAATTGCTCAGTTCATAGGTCATCTGAACAACTGTGGGCCTGCAATTCAGCATTCAAATGAAGGCATCTGAATGTCTACAAAGGGGTCTTCCCTGGGAGATGTTGGAGCTCCTGCTACAGTTAATACCATCATGGTCAGAATCCACTGACTGCATCGACCACATCTCCAGTGGTTACCCCAAGAGCTCCAACAGGCAGCTTACTCAGAGACACCTACAGAGAGACACCTAAACGTGTGTGTCTCCATCTGTGAGCCAAGTATTAGCCCTAGGTATCAAAACTGCAGAAGCTTACAAATAACCTTTTACCCTCAGGCTCATTGAATAACGAGTCAGATGTGACTTTCTGCCTTCTGGAGTACAATCCCACTGGTTTCTTGGGTGATCTGAACCCTGTTGCTGATAAAGGGGTCTGAAGGAAACATCTGTGAGGCTAGTCTCTTGTGGCTCCCTTGTCAGTGGTGCAGACAGCTCAGAAAAACAAGAAGATCTGACGTGGGTAGGGTTTTGATGCTGTATCTGGACAGCTGGATCACTTTGCTGGTGTTTCTGCTTTCCTGCATGCTTTTAGCTCCTGGAAAAGAGTGGTACACTCGAAGAGTTGCTAGCCAGCCACTGAAGTATTTCACTCCAGACCAAGTGTTTGGTCTGGTCTTGCAGGACTGTGTGTAGTATCTTGGTGGTCATTTTCTCTTGGACACAATTTGTGTTAAATTCTTTGTGGTTTGTCCCATCCCCAGGTTGTCAAGGCAGAGGACGTTTGGCAGCTGCTTGGTGGATATCTACCCCTTCATCCATTTTTCGACCTTTCTGTGACTATCTCCTGGTTCATCCTGTCTTCTTTTGCTTCACTTAGTGTCTTGCTGTTTCCCCATGTCTTTGTCTGGCTGTTTTAGTGCTCCTGGTGCTGCTGAATCTGAACATCTCCCAAAGTATTTAACATCTTAGTTGTTCTTTCAGGTAGGTAAAAGCTACTGTCTGTATGTTATATCTGGACAGCTGTGACACACTGCATCTATTTTGGTAAATTTAACAGTTCAGGGTCATAGGTCTAAGCACTAGGAAATTTAAACTGTTGGCATGGGCCAAACACCATTTGTGATAGCCAGTTTGGATGAAGGCACCTTGTTTTGGAAGCTAGGAGAGTAGCAGTATGAACATAGCCCCACAAGTGTTCAGTTAGCATGCAGCTATGGATTTGTCACCGTGGTAGTCACGGAGGCATGGGAGGGCAGATCAGAGCTGACCATTACTGATAACAGGGTGGTCAGCATCAGCTGCGCTTCAGACTGTCCCTCAGGAGCTGTACACATGTGTAACGTCACGCCAAACTTCCCTGTGGACCAAGTTGCCAGTGGAAGGTTTGCACCCAGTTGGATTTGGGAGTAGACAGTGACACATCAAAGTCTGGATAAGCAAAGGCAAGCAGATCCTTTGGAAGCCAAAGCTCCGTGAAGTGGAGACATCTTCATGTCTACAGCACCTTTCAAACTGGGAGGAACCTTGCAGATATCATGGAAGTGCAGCCAGCTCTGGGTTGGAGCAGGGTGGCTCTTCAACAGGGCCAAATCATGTAACACCTGGGGCTTCAACCTGCCCCAGTCCTCATGCCGTTGTGGCACTATGGGAAGGTCCAAACATCTTAACTGATTTGCCCAAGGCTATGCTGGACGTTGATTGCAGAGCTGAGAACTGAACCAAGTTGAAATCCCAGGCCATGGACTTTGCTCCCTTTACTATGCAGATGCAGAGGTGATGTCTTTGTGTGATACAGCAATTAATCCTGTACGATGCCTGGCTACTGCAGCAAGTTTGATGGCTGCAGTTGGTGACACTTAGTTACCCAGAAGTGCTATCAGCTCTGTAACACAATTTGCAATAAGTCACCATTAATTAATGCTAAGTTATGAAGCACTTCTAGGGAAAGTGACACACCAAATCGACATCAGTGCAAGAAGAGTTCATTATGGTTAATGTTACGACAATAAAAGACAAAGGAATTAATGATGAATTTCGATGTTAAGTATCACTTTTCCCATGCTTTAATGCATTGTCTCAAAAGGGAAGGGGCACTTGGAGAGGAACTGGAAAGAGGCAGCATAATTGTAGCTTGCAAAACAAAAAGCATATTCTTCAGCTTGTCTGTGTACACAGTGGCTGAGCTGTGCCCGCTTTACACAGCCACACTCACACACCCTTGGATGTGCACACACCCTACCCATCCCCAGCCCTGTAAACACATCCTAAAGCCGTCCCTCACATTTCATACACTCCCAGGTATGTGTCATGCCTCTTCACAGGGAGACGGTTTGACATTGATAGACCTTCCCCCAACGTACAGCCTTGTTTTGACGGCTTGACTAGTCACTGTTTACTCAAACGCTGCTTGCGCCCGTCCTACCCCACTGCGGAGAGACCTGTCTTCCTCTCTGTCCCCCCTTGCTTCTCTCCTGCATTTTCCCCTCCAAAGTTTCTGCCAGGTCTTTTATGCCATATTCTGGATGGACTGTTTGTGAAGCTGCCTGCCTGCGTGGAAAACTGAGAAAGAAGGTGGTGATTTTAGGGCTTTTATTATTTTTTTCAAATCTGTTCTCAGTTGAATTCACAAGGCAGCATTAACTCCCCTTGCTAAATCTCTCTTGATCAACATTGACACATGCTCAGTCCTCTCTTGATTCCTCTCTCTCTCCATAAATATATGGATAAAAATACATACACACACCAGTGCTTGAAATACCCTTTTTTCCCCTGTCTCCATATATATGTATGTTTCTATATCTCTCCACCCAAATGTTCCTGGTGACTGCTGTGCATGAACACAGAGAGCAATGCCTTACACAGACATGCTTCTTACCCTTGTCTCAGGGATGACCTAGATGATTTCAAGCCCCTTTTTCTATTATCAAGCCCTTACACAGCACAGAAATAGATAGTTTCTCCCAATTCTTGCCCTGCATGACTTGACCGAGCTGGTGGCAGTTCAGTGGTGCAGTTTGGTTACTCCGGAGCTCTGGAGCGTCCCTACTGTTCCTCGAAGACCACAGTCACCAGACTTCAAATAAAATTTTTACTGTGCCAGAGTAGCCCCACAGGCTAGTTTGGAAGGTATCAAAACCATGAACTCTCAGAAAAACCCTCTCAGACTAACATTTTATTAGAGTAAGGCTGATACTGAACTCATGACAAGTTATCTTCATATTGTTCTAGAAAAGGAATGAATCGCGTGAAGAGTTAAGCATTGACTAACAAACTGTTGCAAGATGCACATACACAAATGACTACACTTAAAAACTCTGTAGGTTTCTTACGCCATGAAGAACTCCAGAGAAATTACTCCTAGAGATTAAAACATCCCAAAATGACAAAGCCGGAAGTTTCATTTTAAGGAGAGAGGGTTTGGGGATCTCCCATTTTAAATTCTGGCTAAACCAAGTTTACCTCCACCCTTGCTCCCCGAAAATTGCAATCCTGCATGCAGCTGTCACATAGAAACTCTTCCACAATGGGCTACAAAGCCAAGCCGGAGCAATTCCCTCAGCTAATCAATATACAAAGTGCTGCTGCGGTTCTGATCTCAGTCAAAGCGACACGCGCTCCCCTCATCACAAAGGCCTGCGAGATCAAAACCAGAAATTCAATAAAAACCACACTCCACTCCTGTGTAGCTGCACTTCCGAGACGAAGCAACATTGATACCAAAGTGCTTGATGCTGACAGCCCCACAGAGCGACAAATACACTTGCGTCCCGGGAGCAGGCCCTAAAAATAATAATAAAAATCCAATATGCGGGGTGCTGAGAAGATCAGATTGGAAACAAGAAGTTGGGTTGTAATGCATCAGTGCTCAGATGCCTCACTTCTGTGGGCTTTATCTCAACAGTGATAAACATGACCTCTTCCTTCATCTTTGCCCCAAGGACACACAACCAGAAACTCGGAGATGAATGGCTGTAATGGCCTGTCTCTCAGGAGGAGAGCCTGAAAGAGAAAAATATTTTCCTCTGCATTGTGCCAAATCTGTTGAGATATGAAGAAAGCTTCTTTCTCAAATTATCTGAAAGAATAAGAGGGAACAAATAATTTCCAGATAAAAGAGAGAAGAAGAAAAAGAGCATGTTTTTTCAGAGCCGTCAGTGGTAGAAGTAGCTGAATTCAAGACTGAAAGTTCTGTTACTGAGTTAGATGGAAATGGAAGGTTTGGATGGGCATCTGAATACCAGTGTTTGATTATATGGCTTTGGACAAGCTTTCCTTTTCGGTCATCAGATGGGTCAAATTGTGCTGCCTCTTCCCCTGATAGGTATTCTGGGCATCACACAGAATGGCTGTAACCCCAAAGATCCCTCTCACAGCCTCTCAGAGCTGCTGGCCTCTGATTTACTCACTTATATCCCAACACCCTCCCATTCCTGTAGGACACCTCCACAACCCATAGGCAAACCACCATCCCCATCTTCAGTGATAAACCTGAACATGCTGGACATTGCAATGGGTGAGTGTTAGGCATCATCACATAGGGATTTTCCTCCTGGCAAAATTAGTAGCTGACAAGGAATTAAAGTTGGTAGTGCTGTATATAAAGTGGTACTGCTGTGTACAGGAAAAGTATCATTCGGACACTATTAGACAGGCGATAATCCAGCCATGGGACTAAGCTCTGTAGGAAGCCAAACTTTATGACTTCTGCTCACAGAAGTGCTTGACAAACTGTATTCATACTGGAAGCTCAATGACATATCAGGACAGTGATTTACCTCGGTGAACTTGGAAAAGCAGTATAAAAAGAGTCTCTTCCTCCTTTGGCTCTGCTTTTCCTCCTTTTCTATGGTATAGTATAACGCAAAATGCCCTGTTTTTGTGTTAAGAGGTCAGGAGCGCAAATAAATCCCATCTCCTGTCTTTCAATGCCATATGGCCCTGTACACCTGTACCCAGGCGTGTCCCTTGGGAGGATGGTCTGAAGCTCTGTTGTCCCTTCCAAGGAGCGTGTTTGGTATCTTTCCAAACCAACAACCTCCTTGTCAGCTATGCTCTGTCACTGATTGACATCCCAGCTGATGATATGCCTAAATTTTTTGTTTTGCAGCCACTCCAAGACCTCTTTGCTCCACTCTCCTGTCATCTGAACACTCTTCACCTCCTTTGATGCACTTCTGACCTGTGTACTGCTGCCTCCTGCGCGTCTCTGTGTCTCTGCAGACACCCATAGCCACACTTGCACACTGCTACAGTGACAATGGGATGGAGGTTAAAGCCACTAATTGCACAGAAACAAGTGATTATGGGGACAATTGCAAAGCACACCCCGCCCTTGCACTAATTCTTCATTCCCTGCATGGAGTGATGCCCTTTTGTTTCCCTGGATAAGTTCCTAATGATGTTAGGGGGCATCCAAAGAACACGGTGGCACCAGGGTGAGCTTGTTAATGAGATTAGCTGAGTTTTAATTTAGATGAAAAGCTGGCAAGGCAGGGAACAAGGTCTGTTATTATTTTGCATTACAAAAGACGGGCCTGGGAAGCAGAAAGGCATGGAGGCAGCAGGCTGAGGGTTGGGCTGGGGAACTTATGTAAAGAATGACCGCAGATATTCTGATGAGTCATTCACCTATATTCCTGTCCTAGACTTGCTGACCGTCACGTGCTTATTCACACCTTCAGGTTGAGGTGATATGGAGGGAAATTTCTACTTTGTTTCTTTTGGGTAAAGCTGTGATTTGACTTGGCTCCCCCAAGAAGTTTCTAGGTGTTGACATGAAGCTGGTTTCTATGACCAATGTAATGATCGTGGTTTTGACCATTTCTGGTTGTGACCTGAGGGAGCTACTGGGGGAGGTTTGTCTTCATGGGTGGGCAGCGACTGCTTTCTGGCTGCAGCCTTTTTGCTACCAAGGCTCTGGTGGTAAACCCGATCCCAGTGGCTTGTCTGAAGTCAACACTAGAAAGCTACCCTATCCTCTGTGCCACCACTGTGTACCTGCTGTTTGCCTGTGCCACCACCCCATTTGAAGGTCTTCTCAGAGTTCCCTCTAGACCACATTGACATTTGCCTGATGAAATGTTATGGAGAAACCCAAATCCCTTTTGCTTCTTCAGCTGGGGCATAGGGTTTATAGTCCAGTCCTGTCTTTAGAGGATACCAGGTATTGTCCTGAGTGGCCATACTCAGCATGAATGGGGTGAATGGTGGGTTTGTTGGAAAAGCAGGTCTACAGAGGTATGGAGGACCTCTGAAGACCTCAACCAAATAGCCTCATCCACACCTGTAGATGTGCTCTTGTGTATGTTAGATATCAGATGCACAGGTGGAGTCACACGAATCCCAAAGGAAGGTGCATGAGACCCTACCCACGACGTCTTAATGTAAACTCCACTCACAGGATGAGGGAGGATCTAACCTGAGTAAGGCTGAGCAAAGGGGAACCACAGCTCTTTCTAAGGAGCGTGTGGGTGCTGTAAGCCTCTGGGCAAGCTGAAAGATCACGGAGCTCAGTGTAGGTGACCTCCCCTGTTCTTCACTATGATGTAGCTATTGAGTATTTATTTGATGGGGAAATGGGCTAAGAAAACATCTCAGCCTTTCCTGTGAGGCACAGCCTTGCTTTAACCTGATAATTTTAAAACTCCCGGTGTGAACCAAGACCTTAAAGACTGCAGCCTCTGGTGGAGTTCAGAGTGAGGGCCCAGTGGGAAGGAGCAGAGATGAGAGATAGTAATGATTGAAAATAGCCGGCAAATTTGTGAATCCTCACCCATTTCCGGGGCTTGGTTGCAACCAACACTAGTTTAGTTAGTAGAGCAGCAGGCTGAAGGGCATCTCTGCATGATGACTGAGTCTCAGCCCGGCTGCATAGTTGTGTCGGAGAATCTGGAGTTAGTTATTTAGGCTCTACAACAGCTTCCTGTTTCTGCTCCCATGAAAGAGACTACAGGTGTGTGTGAAGCCCCTGTTTGGAGCATAAAGGGTGAAGAGAGACTGCTCACTATACCCCTGCTCACCATACCTGGCACACCCATTGAGCTGCCTTATCCTGCCAGATCCCATCGGTGCTCCATGTTTTCTATTCTCCACATATAACCCCTCCAAGAACCCATTCACCCTTTCCGTCTTTGCTTCTTAGTCCTCCTCTTGGACTTTCCTCTCTCCCTTTTAGTAGGACCTCCTTCCTCTACCCCTGAAGCTGTTCCCTTCTCCTTACCAGTACTCCTGTTAAGACATTTGCTTTGGTTGCTGGAGGAGCCAGAAAGAGCGTCTGGATGGAGGGTTATAGCCTACAGTAAATATAGTAAAAACCAAGGTCCAAGCTCAGAGGAAATCCCCATACAGGGTTTTAGGCAAAAGGTGTTGGCTGGTGGCTCCAGGACCTTCCCAGACCTGTGACCTGATGATGAAAGACAGTGGTTTGCCAAAGGCAGAGGTAAGATAATGGGCTGTTGCCTCACCGTGGGTTTTGCCTGAGCCAGAGCCTCTCTCCCCCGATTTCCCTAATGCATCTAAATTTCTTCTCCAAAACCAGCATTGAGGAACATCTCCAGAGAGACTCTCAATGCCAAATCAAAAGCATCTGTCATATCTCCTGCTCTGAGTGAGGGTCTGTCTCTGAATTGCCTGTGGCCAGGGAAATTGCATTTACCTGCAGCTTATTCACTCCAGGACCTCCATGCCAGCATATCTGACGGATGCACTGGCCAGCCAAACCTGGTGCACAGGGTCCTGGAGCAGGAAGGAAGCTGTGACCCTTCAGCACAGTGTCTCCTTTTAGAGGTATTCCTTAAATGAAGAAGGCAGGACCATCTGCTTTCCTATCCCTGCTGAAACACCATTCGACTCCCCAAAACAAACCCTCATGACTCCTTTCCTAGCAGGCTTCACTCTCCTTATGCCTGCCTCCTCATCAGCTGTGGGGACTTGTACCCTCACACATATCTGGGATGGGTTTGTTAAATCACGTTGTTCCCTTTGCAGCGCTCAGAGTGTGGACACTGAGGGGAAAGTCTAACTTCTGCCAAACTATTCACATTTGACAGATTTCTGAGCAGCTCATGATATTTAAAGCAAAGAAAAAAACCCAAACAAAACAAACAAAAAGATTTTGTAGGTGAAGAGTAGGACATTTGAGAGACATCCCCAGAATGAAAACTCTTGGGAAACGCAGGAGAGAGAGAGACATGTTAAGCACTACTTTGCCTGCATCTGCAAACCATGGATGCCAGCAGAAAATGGAAGGCAGTCAGAAGGTGGCTTTATTTCTGTCAGTTGTTGGTTGTGAATCACTTGATAGTTTTAATGGTTTTCAGTTAGCTCTGGCAGAAGAAGCTAACTACAAAACATTGAGAAAGAAATCTGAAGAGCACTTCACTCTGTGCAAAAATGAGACCTAGGAGGGAAAGATGAAGCAGTGTCTCTTTTTCCTGCCATGAGAAGGGACAAAGAAAAGGAAAATGGGGGAAAGACAGTGATTTGCTCTGAAGATGAACAACTGATTTGAGGAAGATGACAATTAAACAATGGAAGTATACTGCACAGGGCTCTGGGACTAAAAAGACCCCTAAGAAGAGCCTCCTGAAAGATCCAGAATCACCCCTCACAAAGCAGCCAGAATTCACTGAGGAAAGGGGAAGCATTAGTTGATTTAAGTGCCTCTGAGAACAGACAGCATGAAGCAGACCATCAGACTCATGCTCAAATGGTTCTAGAGTCAATAAACCCCTAGTTTTGTACAAGCAGTAGTGCCTGTGAAAACAGGTAGTGGAGTGCCTAAGAGAGATGCATGCATGTATGGGAGGATGGTTGGTGACCACCTCCAACCCACCTTTGCTTGTGAGGTTTGGCAAGCCCAGAACTCATCACGTTCTTGTAGGTAATAGGCTGCCTCAGCCACTGGGATTTTGTCCTTTTACACCTGCTGGTTTTTGTGACCGACAATGGTGTTGGCAGCACATTCACCCTGGAGTTCTCCCAATTCCTGAAGGCTGTTGTACCCCAGAGGTCACCCAGGCTATGGGAGGGCTTACAGGGGTCCAGTGACTGGAACTAGACTATCACCAAAAGGCAAAACCTGTTGGTGACGGTGAAGGAAATACTGAAATCCCCTTACCAGCCATGCCATAGGTATTCTTCACCTTCCATTTTGGCAGCAAATGTCATGTACCAAGCTATGGTAGCACTCAAGGTGGAGATCAGCTGGCAGCTCTGACACTCTTTTTAGTCAGATAGCATAAATAGTTCTAATAACAACCTCTGCGTTCAGCCATGGGAAGACAATAAAGTCTTGGTAGTAGTTCTGTCTGCTTTGACTACAAGGGGCTATAGGAACCACAGCATCACTGCAATAAGTCTGAACTACAGAGACAGGAGAACCATCCTTTGGGGCTGACATTAATTTTAAATAAGGCTCTGCCTCTGTCCTTCTCATCTTATAGACATATTGGTGTTTACAAGCTTAATTTCTTTTCTTGTAGAGCTGTCTGTTTCATAGGAATAGGAATACGGGATGGGGTATCCAGTTTACTGGAGGTGTCTGTCTCTATTTGCAGAGAGCAGAGAGGGTTGTAAAGGATGTGTCAGATATCAGGGGTCAGCGTGGATGTCGAGCTTAAAGGCATGAAATGCACTACATTGATTTTTGTATCTGTGGTTCTTAATGGCACCTACATGAGCATGATGGCTTTGGCCTTTGCTCATGCTATCTCTCTGATGATATAATATTGCTCACCTGGAATAAGGAATGAAGATCTTCTGTGGGGTTAGCAGTATTGATGAAGAAATGAAGTCCCAAGTAGGTTCAGCAATGTTTCTGATGACCCTTGAAATCCCCACAAATCTCTCTGTTGATGTTGGTGGGAGCTGGGAAAAGCTGAGAAGGATTTGTCTGTATTGATAGAAGAGACAGGAATAGCACAAGGCCCATGCCTTAGCCCCAAAATCATCCATCTGCAGAACGGCAGGGGATAAACATAATTTGTAGCATGAATTTCTCTCTCATCCGGAGACAGATCCATCCTGTCATGCAATGGAGACTTTTCTCTAGCAGAGCTGTTTAAATCTCAAACAAAAATTCAGCTGGGAAAAGTTTGCCCATTCCCATTTCTTTTCCTGCGGTAGCTGCTGCAGCTCCAAAATGAAATAAAAATCTTGAAGACATGTGCCTTTCATGTGTCAGAGCAGACTTGCTCTGGAAAGCACGTGAAGAGCAGGCTTGCTTTTCACCTCTCTGCAAATGGGATTTGGGAGGAGGAATGGAAAGTTGTTGGGGCAGGGGCTTGGTGGGGCTAAATATCTGTTGGGATGAACAGCCTATCCCAAAGATGTCCTGGATTTATGGTTTGGGGGTGACGCTTGATGACTGTATTACCTGAAGCAAGGAAGGTTCCAGCTCTTCCTAATTCCTGTGTCACTGTCTCCTGTGTCTGTGTGGTAGCTCATGCAGAATGGCTCATCTCCAGCAGCGGGAAGACAATTCTCTTGACCCTGATGAGCCTTAGACAGAGCTGATCTGACTGGAGATGGACAAACTAGAGTGGTTTAAGAGGACATAGTACCCGCTGCTGGAAGCAGCTACTTCCCAGGTGAGATGAAGCCATGAAGTTGGCCTCAGTCTGTGGCAATGAGAAATAAAACAGGGTCACCGCAGCCCCTGGAGGATCCTGGTTTTCTTCTGATGGTGGTTAAAGCCATGCTGTGGAGGAGCGCCTGTATGCAGTTAATTATTGTGTTTCATATGGGTGCATTGACCTGAGCCACACTCACTTCTCCAATGAACTCGACTTGGTCGCTTATGAAGGTGCTCTACAGCAGTGGAAAAAACTAAGCTGAAAGCCAGTGCAGCCACATTAGCTTTTGAGACATGCAATTTGTACTGCTACAATTGATGTCAAGTCTCCCGTTAGCCTGGAGGCTTGGACTGTAGATACTATTCCCTGAAGAAAATCCTTTCATCGCTGATGTGCCCCTTCTTCCAGCAATGTCAACACCATTCTCCACAAAGGTCTCAGCTTCTCTGATCTGGTTAGTCCTCCACCCTGGAAGGCTCCTTCACCACCTCCCCCTGAGTGCAGAGGTTTTCATAGACAGCCACAGGATTAAAGGCTTTCTCTAAGAAACTTCTTTCCAGTCCATGATTTTCCGCACTGCTACATTTTGCAGCTCCTCTGAGACATGTCTACAGCTGGAAGATATGACTGGCTGCAGGCTGGAGGAGATGTGAGACAACAGCAGACTGCAGAGATGTCAAAACAGCTCCTGAGACTTGACGTTGTCTGGATGTGAGGGAAGAACCAGAGCACAGGAAAAAAAGAACCAAACTTTGAGCATTAAATGGATTATGGAGGCGGACTGTGATGTGAGGATAACTGGATTTCTCCCTGAAGTGATTATTGCAGCAGTAACTTGTAGCTCACACATACTTCGAGACCTCATTTAGATATATTTTCTGGTTAAAGCCCTTTGACTGTCACTGTGCCATACAGGCCCTTAGCAGAGGGAGATAACACTGTTACTAGCAGTGCTTTTATGGAGTGCTTATGTTGCAGTGAAACAGGCATCCTGCTACAGCCCTAGTCAAGCTGGGTAAATCAGGAGCTGCCCCTGGAGTTGCAGTAGGATGCTGGGTCTGAGTGCAGACTGGATCCAGTCCTGAGTGAGGCACTAGTAGCACCTTCACTGCTAGCACAAATCTTGGCAAAATAGTGTTGCCCTATGTAAGGGCTTTTTCTGACATCTGTGCAGGCTTTCCCTGCTTGCTCCCGAGCCCTGGATGTGGAGATAAAGAAAAGGCTTTGTTCATTGCCTGGGTGCCAGGCTGCAGAGTGATTCTGCCTTAAA
>JAVJGI010000060.1:63435159-63449249 GCA_035590275.1 Ibycter americanus | reverse complement strand
CCCCTGTTCTGCAGAGGAGGGGAGTGATAGAGCAGCTTGGTGGGCACCTGGTATCCAGCCAAGGTCAACCCACCACAAGGGATTTGCTCACTGGATTTGATGAAGCCAAAATATTTCACCCAAGAACTTAAGGGAATAGAAGAAGCTTCCCAACACTGCACCTTTTCTCCTGAGATGACTTCTGGTTCAGAATGGTGAGAAGTTTTTTAACCATTGTGGTCCATGGGCTGTGGGCCTTTCTGCTGTGCCAGTTAAAGAGCTGGCCCTGCTGATGCCTTTTATTCCTGTGCATTCCTACCCATCCTAGTTGCTGTTTCATTTTCCAAAGGATTTCTGAAGCTAAAGATATCTTCCAGTCATTACCAGGGACAGATGCTCTTAAGCCACAAACTTAAAAGCAAGAGAGAAGGGCTTCATAACCCAAAACCAAAAGCCATTGATTTCTGCAAGAGTTATGGCAGAAGAATCCCAGCACTTAACAAACAGATCAGGAACTAATGAGGAAAAAAAGGAAAATCAATCACACTGCAAGTCAAAACATGTTACTTCCATTTTCCAAAGAACTGAAAATAAGATTAACTCTACAGCATAACTTTCTTTGAGTCTAAGGATAGCTTTTGACCCAAATGTCTATTGATGTCTTCCTTTTTGTTAGCAAAACAGAGGTCATCACTTGAGGGAACCTGTGCTGTTGAAATGAATATAACAATTGCCATTAAATCAAATGAAGTCTCTCAATGGCTTTGAACAGCAAACTGCTGGGTCTTGATCTTAAACCTCAAAAATGTTTCCAAAATGACTTTTCATTGCAGAGCTGCAGCCCTGCTGTAGAGAGCTGGGGAATGACTTAATCACCAAGAAGAGATTCAAAGAGTCACCAGGAGCAGGGCAGCATGGGGATATTTGTCTCCTGGGTTGGTACAGGCAGTCTTTCAGTGAGGACCTATTAAAGATGCAGCAAGACATTGCACGGTAATTACTTTGAGCCCTGCTGCAACACTATAAAGCAATGCTAAGTATTTTTGTGTGGCAGCACTTATTTCTCAGAAGACTTGCACATCAGATAAGAAATTAAGAGTTTCTTTTTCTGCTTGTGCAAAAGGGGGTGAAATGAGCTTCTTTTGTGTTCGGTGGTCAAAACTGATAAGTGCGTATCCTGCTGTGAAATCATGGGAGATATCTCAGATGTTGTATGTATGAGATGTTCTGACAAGGTCCCATGTGTCACGCAGGTGTGTACGAACTTACTGGACCAAATGTGTGTGTGAGAAGTCCTGGCTGAGACTGTGGTAGCTGCTCTTCAGACACGTAGCAAAAGAGGCGTACACCTCTAAGACTGAGTTAAATTGGTCAGGCAAAAGAAGAGTTTATGGATGAAGAGAAAGGGAATATAACTTTCTTCTTTGTACTGATGAAGAGCTGAGGTCCAGTTTTCTAAGGCCTTAGTGAAACCTGAGGTTGGATTCTCATAACAGTTCAATCCACATGACACTTTGAGCCAAGCCTTCTCAGTCATAAATATGGAGTAATTGTAAAATTTTCCTTTAGGTGATATTTTTCAAGGACAATGATATTTGTATGGCATCAAATCTTGTGAATTCTTTTTACTTCTGTAGCTCTGTCCATAAGCCAAAGGCGGATGCCACAGTCTATCCCACTGTCAGCAGCAAGTAGTGTCAGAACTGCACACAGGGATCTGGGTTGCTAATTTAACATCCATCAGCCTATTGCAAGCCTATAAATTACAAGCCTCCCTTAGCACCTGGTAATTTCCCAGGTACACTGGTCAGGGCAGATCTGAGCTGGAAATGGCATGTTCTGTTATTAATGGCTTGGTAAGGCATTGAAACCACCCAGGGAAAAACAGGTCTCTTTCTACACCATGCACTAAACCCAGCCCTAGAGACAGACACAGCATTAAAGCTCCATTGCCTGCAAGGAAGAATGGCCAGCTTTTGCTCTTCAGCTGAGAAAAGGCTTATGCTAGAATGGAGTGACAGGAGATCTATGAGACCGGCACAAGCATCACCTGATGAAGTTGAACCTCAGCCCACAGTAGGCATCTGGGCTTGACCCTTGTTGATCTGCAGTGCTTTGATGGTCTAGCTGATGGCTGCCTACCTTTATGTCCATTTATTGTGTTCTTCTAGCACTTCTACTCCCAGTAAGGGAAAAATACGATCTAGCTCTGAGAACTTACATGAGAGTTTGTAAAAGCTTGCATTTCTTGATAAACTTTGAAAAACCTGTCAATCTCTATGCTGTGCTCTTGTTTCAGTTTCCCACCTCACAATAAACACAGGATGAAACAGCAGCCCCTGGAGTGGTTTAGAAACCTTTATCCAAGAAGAAAGGTTAATGGAGTAGAGTTAATGCAGTTGAGTTTATTCTTAATAGAAGGGAGTTTGAGATGACTTGGCAGAAATCTTTAGCCTTAGGAAGGAAAAGGATGATAGTGGATAGTTTTGCCTCTGATGTCATGGTTAATAAACTCAGAACATAATTTAAAACTGAGATTATTTGGGAGATGTGTCACGTCAGGCACAGAGGGAAGAAGATATAAGCAGTGGGTTAGTGCCATATCAGACGTTAGAGGAAAGATAGAAGCAGTGGGTTAGTAGTCAACTCAGAAGCTCATACATACCAAGGATAAGAGTCCTCTAGATTTTCTAGTTTGTCTGTTATCCAGCAAAATCCAAAAACACTGATCTTGATTCTTCACATAGTTGTATTAATTATTGTTGAAGAAAGGCAGCTCTGTGAGTTATGCCAGAGGACACCTTTATACCTTTATACCAGGCGAGTACCTGGTACTCAAGATGGAATAAAGTGCTATATCTTGCCATTTTCGAGGAAACATTATGATTCTACATTTTCCTGTGGCTTAACTTTTTCCCTTGGTAAATAGTGGGAATGTGGTATGCCTCAACACACAGACAGCATCAGTTGTTGGTTTGTGAATATTTACAGGGAGCTTGGGTGGGAAGGGCTGAATGAGCACAAAACATTTTTTCAATGCAGCTAATGAATTTGTAACTTCTGGCATCCTTTTTAATGTAACCCCCATTCAATCAATTTGCAATTAACTCTAGCCCTGACACTTACGGCTGTTTGAGCAAGCAATACATCTGTGTGCTAGAAACCAGTCTGCTTGATGGGATCTATGTGAAAAATTGCTACTTGTTGAAAGATAATATGGGAGAATGTCTGCACCTCTTAATGAGTTGGAATGGGGTTTACTGTGCTGAAGGAAAATTGCGTTCTGCCTCAGGGACCTCATTACCTGAACGTATACCCTCACAATCCCTCTTGCAGTTCGGTGGGGAAGCCTCCCAGTGAAGTGTATTAGCAGTTTCGTCAGCACTTAATGTGAGCACTGTGGGTCTGAAGTAGGGTCTGGTGGCACCACTGTGCTTTGAGACACAGTACTCACTAGGTAATCTCAAGAGATGACAAGAAGCTTTGGAAGTTAAATTAGCTCTTAATTAAGAGAACTTAAAGAAATGTAAGGGCTCTTAACTGCTCTTACCACTGAAGCCATGATTAAAATCCTACATCTAGGACTCAATAACCCCATGTAATGGTGTGGGTTGGTGCCAACTGGCTAGGAAGCAGCTTTACAGAAAAGGAGCTGGGGGTTTTGGCAGACAGCAAGTTGCACCTGGGTCAGCAATACGTCTTGTGGCAAATTGCATACAGAGTCGTATTAGCTAGTAGGTCAAGGGAAGTGATTCCTCTCCTCTGACCAGCACTTGTGAGACCACCTCAGGAGTACTGTGTCCAGTTCTGGGCTTCACAGAACAAGACAGACATGAACATACTGGAGCGAGTCCTGTGAAGGGTCACCAAGACGTTCAAGATCCTGGAGCACATGACGTCGGAGGAGAGGCTGAGGGTTGGGTCTGCTCAGCCTGCAGCAGAGAAGGCTTGGGGACATCTCAGTGCCATCTACAAACGCCTAGTGGGAACATGTAGAGAAGGTGTACCCTGTCCTTTCAGAGGTGCACAGTGGAAGAACCAGAGGCAATGCACACATGTTGGAACATGGGAAGTTCTTATTAGATATTACTGCAAAATAAAATCACCATGTGACTGTTCAAACACTGGAAAGGGCTGCCCAGAGAGGCTGTGGGCTCTCTGTCCTTTGAGATATTCAAAACTTGGATAGACAAGCTCTGAGCAACTGGATCTATTTGACCCCACTTGAGCATGGGCTCTTTTCCAATCTGTTATTACATTCTATTATTCTAATGTGGCACTTAGGGACATGGCTTAGTGGTGGACTTGGCAGTTAGGTTTATGGTTAGACTCGATGATCTTAAAAGCCTTTTCCAACCTAAATGATTCTATGAGTGTATAATTCTATAAAACAGACTGGCCTCCTATAAAGACAGACTTTTCCTTTTATCAGCTGATGGAGCTCTCTAGTGAGGTTATCCTAACATCTATCAATGAAATCATATGGACTTAGTTTATGCAGTCTAACCAGTAGAGCTTTACTAATAAAGTGTACTTTTGACTGCAACAAGTCGAGAAATGAGAAAATGGAGCCTTTCTTGAGAGGTGGTAACCTCCAACAGAGTGTGAATAAAAAAAATTGGGGTAAATGATCTCTGGATCTAGAAGACAACTGTTCTCAACAGACTTGGATATTTAATTTTTTCTCACTCTCTTAAATCTGGCCAGCTATTGCCTGGGGCTCTTTTTGAGTCACAGCATACAAATTGCTTTGGGGGCAACCATACCATATAATTTCTGCCATAGAAAACACATAGAATGGTAATAAAGGCAGTGACTGAAGGCAGGGAGATTTTGAGTACATGGCTCCCAGGCTTTAAGCAAGGTCTCAAAGCTTGCAGAAGCCTGCCGTTGCAGAATAAGCAGACAGACATTTAGCTATTATATTTAAAACTGTGTTGCTCCATGAATGATATGAGCATAGGATAGGCTGTAGAGGGTCAGACAAAACCTTCTGCCTCCAAAAGTGGCTAACAGCAGATGCCTGGGGAATAGTGTAATCACATGGCAGCATACAGTGATATTTCTCCAATATGTTCTTCCAGCCTCCAGCGGGAGGATAAGGGTGTTGAGCAATAGCTGTTATCTTTGTGCTTTGAAGCCCTTGACTGACTTCTCCTCTGTGAGTTGGTTTTTTGCAGTTCCTAGGAGTACCTCAGTTTAGCTACATGCTGTGTAGATGCCCTTTGCTTCTCTCAGCCTGATAATGTCACTAGAAACGCCCTGGTTTTGGTATTATGAGAGCTCATGAACCATTGCCTTCTCTTCATCTTCATGCTGATCCAGCAATACTCAGGAGATTGTACTGACTGCAGTGTGATCCCAGCACCAGTACTAAACAGGAGAGATATATAACCAAAACCTAGATATAAACAGTCAAAGCATCCTGGGACCAATGGATAGATGTGTGGCACTCCAAAATTTATCCCTTGAGGTCGGTCAAAGCTGACAGCTGTGCCTCTGTATTAGCTCCTTCTTGAGCAGCTCTGCTTTATCTCTGGTGGAATGGCTGTTCCAGGCTCCTGCTTCTCTGATGCTCAGAAACTGCTCATTTTTGTCCTGTGTTTATTCTTCTTCTCTGTCTACAAGACTCCAGGCCCCTCCTTTGGTGGTTCTTACAGACCTCCCAGAGATTTACATCATTTCTTCCTCAGCTATTGTGGCACTGGCCAGACTGGGTTTGCTTCAATGCCTGATTTAAAGTGATTATTTCCTCCCTAACAAATATTAACATCTCTTTATCCTTCTTTTTGTTGTCTTTGGTTTCTGTGGTCTCCATTGTTGGTATCCACAAAGTACTGGTGTTGCTTCAAGGGACGTTTGGAAACGGTACCCAGACGCAACTGCATTTGGCTGTTTTGCTGGTCAGAAGATAGGGATGTGTGTGATACTATGAGAAGCTATTGCAGCTGCAGGAACAGAAAGGGCAGAAAAGTTCATGAAGGTTCATCTGAGTTTTGCTTGTGAGCACAGCCAGGAGGCTAGGAGGTCATCTCAATCCTACTTATAACTGACACAGTCTGGGGGTTGAGATAAATTGCAAATCACATAGGGAACAAGTGAAAGCGAATTGTCAAGAGGTGCTAAAATTTGGGCTGACATCAGCCCTTCTGTGGCTAAATCCTCCACGGAGAAGAAATCAGGGAATTTCAGGCTGGAAGAAGTCTTGGAGGCTGGACCTGGCTTCACCACTGCATAATAGGCTACTGCTGTGGTTATTTCTCTCAACTTTTTTTTGCCCCTGCTACTGTTAAAAATGCATGACAAGGGACTTGCCAGCCCCTGTTCCCAGTGTAAGTGCATGTGCTGACTGATGCTTGCAGGCTGTGCATCCTGTGTTTTCAAAGAGAGTGTATAATGATGGGCCACCGTTCAGCTCATTGAGAGTTTGTTACATAGTCAGAGCCATTACTATGAAATTACCAAATAAAACATACATTTTCATTCCCCATGGTAATAAAAATTATCAAAGTACCTCTCCCGGGACAATTATAATGAGATAATACAGAACTCCTGACTGATTCCAGTGGCTGCAAAAAAAATATTCAAAGAGCATTCAGCAAGACATAAGTGTATGCCTTGGCTCCAATCACTTCCCTGTCTCATGGGATAATGAAGTTATCAAATTAGTTTTAAAAAGGTGAAATTTCCATTTTTCAACCCATCTGACAGGTTCTCCCCTCAATAATGTCATTACAATGAGGTGCACAGGACAGCATGAGCATTTATTGCTTTTGGTCTAGACACTACACGACATTAAGAAATTTTGCCCTCTTGTGTCTGCAGTGTAATGTTTATACTCCAAGTGTCCAGGCCAATCAAATGATAAAGAACAGGGGTTTAGGTTTTGGTTTTTTTTTTTTTCCTTCTGCACACCCAAAACGTAAATATAACCTTATGTTCAAGCCTGCATTTGCAGAAATGTAGCATAAATGGCCTATTGGGTTATATAGCTCATCTGTTTCCCATTACTGCTCTGCAGCAAATTACATTCTTTCTGAAGAGCAATGCCAGTACAGACAGCCTAACAGCCTTGTTTCCCTGGGATCTGGGATGGAGGTCACGAAACATATTCTGAACTGCTCTAAAGCCCAGCTTTTCGGACTGACATTAGCAGAAACCCTGCCCTAGGATGCCTCCAGTGACACCAAAGAGAGCAAAACACTATGAGAAGATGCTTCTACCCATCTCTGAAAGTCCCCCCTCGCCTTCACTGAACGTTAAGAGTAAGAGGACGTCAGTGCTCCTAATTCAGGCACCTCAGTCATGTGCCAAAGTTACGGCTCTGCCTAAGGGCTGATGCCTCCCATGGTTTGAGTAACAGGGATATTTTTCTTTTCGTCAGCATTACCATCCTTCCATTTGCTGGGAAGAGAACCCCAAACTTTCAGGAGCAAGAGCATTAGCTCCTGTGGTTCCAAACTAAACGGCTCAGTACTCTTCTTGAGAGCAATAGCAAACCCCTCATCTTGCATAGGTCAGGCAGAGCGGGGTGTTAATTAACATATCCATGGGGCAGCAACCAGAGCCACTCAGTGGTTTTCACGTAGGTTGGCTGTTTCAGGAGCAGGGACAGTCTCACTGCCTGGCCAGATTGGATTGTGATAACCCAGGTAACACTCCTCTCTCTGCAAAATGGAAATGGGGAGCAAACCTGAGCAACCTCTGCATCCTGCCAAACAACCTGTCAATACATCAGAACTGGATGCCCTCCCGCCGTGACCGTGATTTCAGACACCGAGCTGGCTAATCTCCTTTGTGAAAGAGCCTCACGGGCAACAGGCGCACACAGAGCTACTCCTGCGTTTACCTTGACACTACGCGAGCCACAGCCCTCGCCTCTCTCGGAGCAGTTGTATACATTACCATCACTTTGGCATCTTGGTTGCTGCTTTCTCTGATTCTCCTTCTGTTCATCAGAGCAGATAGGTTGTTTAGGGTCCCTCTCCAGCCCCCCCATGCCTGCACTCTTCCTCTGAAAATCATTTCCCAGAATCCCTGCTTTCCTTGAACTAGTGCTGAACAAGCTGCGCTCTGTTTTTCCCCCTCCAGGCTTTCTTTACAGCAGTTCTTGCAGGAAGAAGTAATTTATCCAGAATTAAAACATCTGGTTATCGTGCTCCCCGGGTAAGTTAGCATTAAAATAAGAGAGAAACATACTGCCTGGCTGTCTCCATCATGTGAGAGGGGAATGTGCCCCGTGGCTCCACGCAGTCACAAGGTGAAACTCTCCCCAGAAGCCGGCTGCGTGGGCTGTGCAGGGTGGCAGGTTTTTGGAGTGGAGACAGGAGATCCACAGAGCTTGCTGGGGCTAAAGGTGGAAGGGAAAAGTGCCAATTTTATCTCACACCTGGCTTCTCTTTAGTTTAGCATTACAGGCTGATAACACAGGGGCATAGAGCAGTGTCCTTCACTCCAGAGTTCTGGTGCACAGAAAGAACGATGCCTGTGCTATGAATCCACCCACAGGCTTTATTTCTGTAATTCAACTGCACAGACAGAGTATCTGGAGAAAGTGGCTTTGCTTAATGCCAAGATGCTGATGGGTGGTGGATTTTACAGTCCAGTCCCTTTTCCAAGTTTCCCCAGATCCTGTTTCTCCCCATGGAATGAAATATGACATGGAATGAGACATGGAATAAGCCAGCACCACCTCATTGTCCCCTCCTGAGGATTTTCAAACTTCAGTTAAGTGGGACAGGAGGAAACACCACTTTCCAGTGGCAGCAGTCACTTTTGCACCAATCTTCCTTTACAAGTGATGGACAGCTGTTTCCATGCCTTTGCACAACTGTTGTCACTGTTGCAGAATAGCCTCTCCTGGAGGATGTAGTGGAAGAGCCATGACTTGGGAGCCCGGACAGAAGAATAAGAGGAGCTCTGGTGAAGTCACTGGAGTACAGCCTACTCAGTTTCCTGCCAGTGACTCTCAGCAAGATCTCTTGCCATGTAGAGATTTTCTATGCTGTCTTATTTACCAGTAAGCCAGAGGCCATGAGCCTTGCTGCAAACCTACTGTACAATCATTGTTGCAAATGGTGCAGTAGCTACAAATATGCTTGGGTTGCCCAGGAACAGCTTTTGTTACGGATACAACAGCCTTTCCAACCAGGCAGCCATGAGGAAAGGCAGAGGTTCCGTGACAACATAGATGGGTGATGATCAGGTGCTATGGTTGGATGTTTGTTACCGACCTCCAAAGGCACCTCTAGAGTTGATAGCTGCTGTTGGGAATGTGTTGGGAATGGCTATACGTGGACAGTGGGACTCCTGGGACCATCATCAGCTGTATCTTAAACTTTCCCTGTGTTCCATCTGTCTTTCCTGGTGCTCGGTTCCCTCTTTCTCCACTTTTCTCCTCTCCCTTGAGAGCTCTCACACTGTTCCTAACATCACAGGTAGGCACTCATCTGACCACAAATCTTGTCTTCACTGTGTGAATGAAGTTCCAGGTTCCAACTTCACTATCACAGCAGCTGCAGAGCCACTGTGACACAGTCTGGACCAGGAAACTGTCCTGAGCAAGGCACGCTCTCTGGTAAATGATGCAGAGAAAGCTGGAACTCAAGCTCCGTAGAAGGCTAAAGTGTTTAGGTCTCAGAACAGTGTTGCCTTCATTAACATCCGCCTTGCATATGGATTGTTGTGACACAGCTCGACCTGCTCCTTCTGCTGGCCCTGTGTGATCTCTTTGTCAGGGAAAAAGCAGGTTGGTATAGTATAGAAATAAATATCAAAATTATATGATAGAGCATCAAATGAGGGGGTGCGCTCCAAAGGTGGAGGTCAACACCTCCACGTACAATCCAAGAACATGACTGTTGGATATGTGCTTTACAGACTGGGACTGTGTTGTCAACATCTTCTGCTGACCTGTGGAGTAACCTTGAGCAAATCACCCTACCCCTTTGCTCCTTCTCTCTCCTCCCAGCATTTGCTTTGACTATTCAAGCAAGAAACTTTCCATTCCAGTATGTGCACACAGTGTTTATCACGTCGGTGCATCCTCAGGCTACCAGCGTACAAATAATAAAAAGCAATAATAACTGGTTGCCAATCAGCAGAGAATCAGGTTTTCTGTTTCTAAATCAGTTGGAAATTGTTTTTCTCTTACTTTGAATAATGTGCTGGGAATATGTAAAATGAAGTCTTGATTTTTTTTTTTTAATTTTTTTTTTGGCTAGCAGCAAAAATACCCCTTATCAGCATTCCAAAATATGATTAATGCTAATCTTGACCTTTCAAAAGTTCCATGCCAGGCAGCTGATGATGCTTCTGTGTTGTAAAGAATCAAACAGAAGGTGTTTCTATCCACAATGAAGTGTTCTTTATTAATGAATGATTTGCTTACCAGGAAATCCAAGAATTCCTTTGCACTCTCTTTTTACAAACATGGGGGAGTTCAATCATTTGGAGTGGATTGAAAGCATGAATATATTTATGAATTTCTCATCTCTTTCCCCTCTCTCTCTAAAGCTGGAACACAAACTCTATTAGCTTATTACTATAAGTCAGAGATATTTTTTAACTTCCCATGGCAAATACCCAGGTTATCAAGAAAATTAATAGCTCAAATTGATCAACATTTTGATGTCTAGCTTCAGCTGTTTCTGAGATTCTCCACAACAAGAGAAGAATACATACTGCAAAACATGAAATAGTAAAGTCAGTAGTTGTCCAGCTTCCAGAAAAGAAAGTGTAGCATAAGTGTCTAAGCTTCAGTCAAGTCTAGGGATCTGAACCCAGACTCGCCAGGTTGGTGACAAACTTCTCATTCTCTTCTGCTGTGAGTAAAGCAGAAGAAGACCAGCAGAAGAAGATCCTTACCAGTTTGAGTACTCATATAGTAAAAAAATTTCACAGACTCATGTAAGTTTAAAGAACTTTTAGGGTGTGATACACATGGGGACACCCACCACAAGGGCTGTGCTTCACTGGGATGTCAGTGTCCCTTTGCACAGGGACAAAGAGATAAGCACTTTGATGGACTCTGACATGCATGATTTAGTACCAACACACAATCAACAATAAAAGAGCAAAACCCTGAAGCATCCCACAGACCACATGTGCTTACGTCTGCTAGTGGGGTTTCTACGCCAAAACCCTGGCAAGATTACTGCTGAAAGAGGAGAACTGAGAGGTGGAGTTGTGTCCCAGCCTGGGAAGAGCTCCTGAGTTAGAGTGCAGTAAGTCCAACACTTGACTTAACTGCTGTGCCATGTGTTACCACTCTATCCACATGTAGAGAATGCACTGTGAAAATACAACAGAGAATGTCCTCAAGCCATACTTTGAGCAGCACCAGCAGCAGCACTCCTGGAGAAGTATGGCTGCATAGAGCAGGGTCCACTTCCTTCTCCCCATTGCTTGTTGTCAGTTAAAAAAAGTGAAGAATTGTGTAGGTGATAGTGAAGGGGGTGTCCATACTCTTAAGTGTCTTAAATACTGTTAATCACTCTCTGGAGAAACTCCCTCTCTCAGATAATGCTAGTTAAGAACTTGGGCTAACTTCTGGAGACCTGAAGCTCATTTAACTTAATCACCTGTTGTTGGCTAAAATAAGTGATGTGACCATACAGCATTGTGTGGTTTCTGCTTCTTTGTAAGAACCACACAGGACTGTGAAAGGCATTGCCTGGAGTGGAAACAACAAGAGGAAAGCCATGCAAATTAGCAGGGAGATGGTCTCCTTGAGGAGAACTGGTAAAGAGAGGTTCACAGATAGGTCATGGTCAACACTATGAAAACGTTTGAACCATTGTGCTGAAAAACCTGTTAGAATCTGAAGATTTTTCAGGTCCTTCAAGAAGTTTCAAGTCCAAGGTTAGAGAACAGTGGCATTTTCATCTGGAGATTGTGGAGGGCAAAGTTCTTAACTGACAGAAATTGAGGGATCATTGGATATTTTGCCTAATTCATTCACAAATATAGCATTTTAAGGTTACCAAAATCTTCTGCCACCAAAGGGCTACATGGATGGATTCACTAAGTTCTTTGAGAGTCACGTGTTGGGAGTATGAAAGAACTGTAAAATATATTTCTTATTTATCTTTATTTCTACTTGCGAGTAATTCAGGCCACATCTCCCATCACATTTCTACTGACTACTTGCATTATCTGTGATGGGGATGTCTCAAGCCATTAGTGACTAACACTCTGAATAATTAGGCTGTGAAATTCTAACTGCAGGATTATTATTATTATTATTATTATTATTATTAGTATTAGTATTAGTATTAGTATTAATTTTCCATTCTGTTGTATTAATTCCATTTGGTATTGGTCTGTTTTCTTGGAGAACAATGATCATTCATATAAAATCATTTTTGTGCAAAATGCTTTTCATCATGTGATTTAACAGACCATGAAACGTCTTACGTTGGTTTTTAGATTTTCAACTCTGTGTCAATATTACAATGACATTAAAACCTTCCTTGCATCACCCCTGGAATACTTATTTGAAGCCACTGTATTATTCTTCTCCTTTCCATCCCTTTTTCAGCTGTCCTTTGTGTCCTTTCTTCATCTTCCTCTTGTTATGCATAAAAATTCTTGCACTAGATGTTTCAGTGATGTGCTGCTTCTACCTTAAATGCCACTCTTGGACATACCCTGGAGGTCAGAGTTCTAGAAAAGAAACCCTACTGCCTCCAAGAGGAATTCCTGGCTCCACCTTGCCTTGCATAAAGATGCTGGTTTCTCTTGCTGACTTCCCCAGCCTGACAGCGATGCTGATCATGGGCTGGCCAGCACCCACACAGCCTTCTGCAATCCTTCGCATTTCACTTAAAATCAGCTTGATTTCACTGCTGAAGCTAGCTGAAGTCTATCTGAGTGAGCGGGTGAAGCTTCACTTGGCAGGATTTTGGGCAGGTAGGACCATGCCTTGTTCCAGTGCTGGTGGAGCAGACAGTATGGTACCACCCTCAGCACCCACGTGCCATGTCACACAGGACAGGTGACAAGCAGAGCAGGGGATTCCTGCTCAGGGAACTTACGCTGCTGTGGGACTGTCTTGCAGCTGTAAACATGAACAGTGCTACAATCATTGTAGTCCTCTTCAAACTAGGGCTCAAAGTGTATAACGTGTTCATTCCCCTTACACAAACCCCTCTGGAGAGTGCTTTATGATGCCCATGTAACGCACCTACACGTCTCTGCCAAGCCAAATTGTCCTAATGAAGCATCCCAGGATCTTCCTTCTGAGCTACCGGCAAGCAGGATGCTGAAGATCCAGAGCACCAAGGCGTGAGGCCAAGCACTGCCCAGCAATGGTCTGTGTTGTTGAACTGTTGGCATGGACCATGAAACTGCTTCAGTCCAGTCCAGCCAGTGCTCCCCAGCAGCACTTGTTTATCGTTCAGGGACTAGCCCAGTCTGGGGACCATGCCCAATAGGTGTCACGGAAGAAACCAAGCTGTGCCACTTGCCTCGGGACCAGCAGGGAGGCCAAAATCTGTTTTATTTGCTAGTGCAAACAGAGCTTGTGTGTCTGCTTCTCCCCTGTCAGAAAAAGGATGTTTTTAGCCCATCCTGCTAGCTCATAAGGTCTGGCTTATATGGATTTGCTCTGCATTCATAGGACACATGGGCTCCAATGTTTGTGAATATAACAAATAATACCAATAAAATGCTTTGCAGTGCTGTACAACGGCCTGGAGATGTGTGACTACCACACAGCCATCATATTCGAACAAAAGGCAGCTGAGTCCCTGCCAGTTCTGGCTTGAACAAAATTCCCCAAGGGAAAGAGGTAAAGTGACTGTCTTCTGTCACCCCTGCCATGGGCTCCTGCCTCTAGCTCAGCCTTCTTCCACATGGTCACTTACTGCCCTGCTCAGCATGTCCACAAGCCAAAACCCACCCCTGCAAGTGGGAGACAGCAAGAAGGAAAGTATGAAGCAAAAGAGTTAGGAGAAAAATTCCTGCAGGAGATGCTGAGACTGGGGATAGAACCAATATTTTTTGACAACATTTCATGCCAACAAGCTCACTCTTTTCTTCAATTCTTTTGTCTTACCTTCCTTCCCTATCCTATCCTATCCTATCCTATCCTATCCTATCCTATCCTA
>JAVJGI010000060.1:63398153-63435059 GCA_035590275.1 Ibycter americanus | reverse complement strand
CTTTTCTTCAATTCTTTTGTCTTACCTTCCTTCCCTATCCTATCCTATCCTATCCTATCCTATCCTATCCTATCCTATCCTATCCTATCCTATCCTATCCTACCCTACCCTATCCTATCCTATCCTACCCTACCCTACCCTATCCTATCCTATCCTATCCTATCCTATCCTATCCTACCCTATCCTCTCTCATCCCATCCCATCCTTTCCAACTAATGGTAGAGGAGATGAAGATCCTATCTGCTCTGTGCCTCTGTGGTTTAATTTTATAAATGGTCACTTGCATTTGCCATTCACCTCACAAATCATTGACTTTCTGTTGCCTTCCGCATTCCCTGCACTCCAGTAAACTCTGCTCATTTATCTGCAACTTGCTAAAAACCCATTTTTTCCCCACAACAAAATGCTGTTGTCAAAAACTTCAAATCATCTCATCCATCAAGTGCCGTGTGAGTGCGTGCGTGTGCGCGCGCGTGCGCAGGAGGGTAAGGGTGCGATATGTAAGCTGACAGATTCATTTTCTTGCAGTGGTAGCTCCAAGGTTAGCTGGATTCCTTGGGGTTTAGCTGGACCAATATTAAGCACACAAAACACACACTCCCTCAGGGCACTTCCACATATATTTTTTTTTTCTAATTATGGGAACTAAATTAGGGGCACACTATAAACACTTTGGTAGTTGTGAAAAGTCCATTTCACCAGGGCCCTTGCCCTGAAGCAAACTTGAAACCAAACCCTCTGCAAGGGATTTGCAAAGGAAATGGTTTCCTTCTGACAGCCCCATCCATGCCCCAATACCTGCTCCTCGGCCCATTCATTACATGACTGTATTTCTCCCCACAAAGGAAGGTTGCGACAGCTGGGCTTGTTTTGCTGTCCTGTTCTTGCATGTTCTGCAAGCCTCTGGTTCAGCTGAGAGCTAAATCACTGCCTTTTTGAGCCAGTTTTGTCTGTGAAGATCTAAATGTGCCTCTATTTTGGGAGAAAAATCTGTTGGTGAGAGTAGAGGACACCACATTTTCAAGGGGCTGTCCTGTCTCAAAAGCCAGAAGATGAAACCAAAATTCATTCCCAGAGCTGCCACTGGTATGCCAGGCTGCTTTGGCAAAGCCACCTTACGTCCTGGCAGCTCCGGTTCCTACCCTGGGATGCTGATGCTCCACTCTGGCAGGCAGGGAGGGATCTGCTGATGAAGGCTTGAGGGGACTGGGAGCCAGCACAACCTTGAGCACAGTGTTTTCATGTGAGCTGTAGAGGCAGATTTAGCATCTTGAGTTGCTTTGTCCCATCTGTGTCTACAGCTCCAGCCTGAAGGAGTTGGAAGATACTCCCTGCAGATCTGTGGCTCTTCTTGGAAGAAGCAGAAGCAGAGAATGGTAGTTACGGCAGCTGGAGAAGCTAACCACCACAAAGCTCACTCAACTGTGCTGTCCTGCTGGCTAAGGGCAGAGCAATTAAAGGACAAAATGCAGCACAATTATATGTATATACCTGAGAATTCAAGTCCTGAGCCTTATGGGTGGAACACCTCAAAAATCAGGATCTGCCCAAGTTAGTTTTGCCCTGGCATCCTTTTCCCTGACTCCTCCAGCAGAGATAATTTTCATTCAACATTTCACTCTTTGACCATTTCTCATACTAATAAAATGGGAGAGGTTGACAGCTAGGAAAGATAGGTGCTTCAGGTGGGCTTCAGGGAAGGGTCAGGTAATTGCTAAAGCCATTTAATGGCATGTCTATACAGGCTGAACATCTCGACTGACTTTTAGTGTCATTTTGAGCAATTTGCAGAGCGCAGTTTGCTCCTTCAAGGCTCTGTGCCCTTTTTATAGGATGTAATTCCATAATTAACAGTGAGGTCAAGAGGTTGTACCCAGCCGTCGGCAGAACCTGAGTGGAAATAGGTTGGGCTGGAGGCAGGCGTTTGAACTTCCAGGGCTGAACTCACAAGCTATTAGCACTAGCTGGTAAATAAGCTTAGAGAGTGGATGAGCATCGTAGATGCTCATAAAAGGAAGGGTAGGGTTTACTGACATCTTTCTCTACCCGTCTATAACACGACTGGCTGACTGTGTTCCGTAAGCTGTAGCCACACCTGATGCCTGTAAGTCTACCTCCAGTATGAGGGGGACTCCCATGATAAATCAGAGAAAAAGTGATGTGGGAGACTTTATCTCTTTCACTTTCTCATTTCTGAGTAATTATTTGGCCATGCTTCACTGAGACAAAAGATATATCTTTATTATTCTTTAGTATGTCTTTATTATTACCCCTCATCACTTTTTGGAAATGGGCATAACTGTTGTGTCCTTGTGTGATGACCTTTTCAGTAGAAGCATTGGCCAGATTATTCCCATTTTCCGCAGGAAAATGTAATTCTCCATCTAAGCTCTTTTCAAAACTGCACATCTCCCCCTCCCAGTCTGTTTGTTTAAATCATAATCATTTATTTGGAAGAGGAGATGTAGCCTTTTATTTAATTTTGTAATCACATCATTCTAAAAAGTCAGTAGGTTGGGATTTTTTTTTGTTTGTTTGTTTCTCATTTTCTCAGACTATTTACTTTGAGCTGGCCAGGCCTGGAGAATTTCAGCCAAAAGGTGATGAAAAAATAAAAATGGAAATGTAATACTGAGATCTTTAAATAACGTGAGCTCTAGCTGTCATCAGAAGCCGGCATTATTCTTGTTCACTGTGGAAGGAGTGAAGACGAGGATCCTGTCAAACAACCTGACCGTATTTATATGGGGTAACAGATGCTTTTATGAGAACTTCTGACTATATGGAAGTTTCACCAATTTGGTTTTGGAGAACTAATGTCTTGTGATGCAATAATGACGTTTTGTGAAAAGGAATGGTTTTGCCTGGGAAATACGTTTATATTTTCCCCTGTTCCTGCTGCAAATGTGTAAGTGAGTGGGAAGGAGTCTGCTGGTGGTCCTGTTCTCGTCTTTACTCTCCTTCGATTTTGCTCTGTTGCTGTCGAAACTTTCCTAATTTGCTGAAAATGGCCTCTTTCGTCTGAAGAACATTTGCAAACGTAAGGCAGTTTCACCACAGACTGTGGAAAAAAAAGTAAAACATACTTCACGTTTCAATAATATTTAGTTTTATTGCCCAAATATCATTCAGCTCTAGCAAATGCAATTCCCATGTTTGCCCTTTCCCTCACCGACTTGCCTCTTGTCCCATCTGTATCATCTGCTCTGCCAAACCACCCGCCAGGGTGACTTGCGTTCCCCCATAAACTTCTTCCTGATTATTTATTTTCAGCTCTGATCTAAAACTCACTGGAAATGATGGGAAGATTTCTGTGGGTCTTAATGGTCTTTGGAGCAAGTACTGACTCTTCAACGTGCTCTAGGAAGCGGTTTGCAGGGCAGAAGCTCTTTTGGGGAACACCTGGCTCTTGCTAGTGTCGCTAACATCCATTGCAGACCCATGAGAGAGACCTCTTGGCAGGGAAAAGGGGCAACTGAATCAGACCCAGTGCTTTTTTTGGTGTTTGTTTTTTGCATGAGCTGAGCTGAATGCCAGAAGAGGGAGGAAAGGGCACAATGCAACACCTTGAGCCTGCAGCAGCAAACCGGGAGTATGCCTGTATGCTCTGGAGACCCAGTTCTCCCTTCCATCTGCTTTGAGATCTGAATTGGTGCTGTCCCTGATGATTTCATTCGCAAAAATGCAGTGGGCTGCTTCTACCGCAAGTCATATGGACAGGAGTGGGACGGCGGGGAGAGGGATTTTACGTCATAAAGATAACAAATTCATCCCCACATCATGCCGTGATTTATTGCTCTGTCTTGTGGCCTCAGTAACTTCGGTATCTTTGCACAGCATCTGCTGCGGACGCTTGAGTTTTACGCTGTTTCAAGCTGCTGCAGCAAGTCAGACCTCCTCAGTCTCCAGGAGAAGTCAAGAGGGGTCTTGCGTCTGAGGGTTGTTCCCCAGCCACACCATGCCCAAGGTATTTGCTGCCAGTGCAGAATTCTCCACCAGTGGTAGGCATCTCGTGTCCTGGGGAGAGGTGCCCATGTAGATTTTATTTATAAAATCACCTCTGTGGTCTGATATCAGCGCTGCTAGCAGTAAACACAGAGCCAGCTATGGATTTGGAGGTGTGGGAAGAAGAAGAGGGAGCAGTGGCAGGATGCTATCATTAGGATGCATCTAGAATCATCAGGATGCCGGTCCCAACCCCCTTGGGCAGTGGTGTGCTTTTCTGTAAGTCTTTTCTCTGCGTATTTTTCTCATTTTGTTGCCCAGGGAAGCGCTGCCTTTCCCAGAGTCTTGCAATGCCACTCCTACCCAGGCTTAAAGCCCTCTCCTTCTCCCTCTTGGCACCTCCTCCTTCTCTGCCCCAGCCTCCACTGAGCACAGGAGCTGCACAAGGATGTTTTCAGGGAAATGATTTTGCTTTAAAACCAGCCAATTTATCTTAGGTGTCTTTTGCAAGGAAGGACCCGCTATTGCACCGACAGGGAGTTCTGCTCACGGAGATGGTGCCTTTCCTGTGCTGCAGGAGAGCCAACAGTATCATAAACCCACCCATCCATGATGATGGAGATTCAGGGTATGAACCAGCAAATACCTTTGCTAATTACTATCAAAATGATTGGCTCCAGCTGGAGACATCAGTCCCCAGGCCATGCCTATGAGGGGAAAATGTCCTTGTTCTGTATCTGGCACAGCAGGGACATTGCAAATGCCAGGAGAACACCTGAGCACCAATGGAGGGAAGAGAGAAAGTTTTTCTCTTTCTTTCACATGCATTTCAGGAACAAAATGTAAAGAGTTTTAATTCATCCCCACATAAAGTTCAAATGCTTTTGAATTCTTGCAGGATAAAAAATAGTTTCCCACCCAGCTTTACCAAATCATGGACTGGTTGAGGTTAGAAAGGACTTCTGGAGGTCATCTGGTCCAACCCCCTGCTCATGCAGGGCCAGCCAGAGCCAGTCGCCCAGGACCATGTCCAGGCAGCTTTTGACTATCTCCAGGGATAGAGACTCCACAACCTCTCTGGGCAACCTGTGCCACTTCAGGGAAAGAAAGACATGAGTTTTGCAGTTCTTGCTGAAACATCCCCAGCACTGTCACTGTTTGTGGATGCAGGGTTTGACATAGGACATGTCTTTAATTCCAAAGGTGTGAAATATTACCTTAAGTCAATTTGGCAAGCATTTTTCTTCCAGAATTTAGCCTTGAAACCTACAAATCTCATCAATAAGCAGCAGCACAAATCTTTAAAATTGGGTAGTGGGTAGGACCTGCTGCTTTTAATTCTCTTTTAACCTTTGCTGAGCTTCAGTTCTTTAAATTGCTTCTACAGCTACTTAATTTCTCTCCCCAACATTATCAGATTGTTATAATAACAACTATTATTGTTATTATTATTGTCATTATTACCATAATTATTATCATTGTTGTTATTATTATCATAGTATTATAATCATATAACTTTATTACTACTACTACTACTAATAATAATAATAATAATTGTTTCTTCTTGCTTGAACAGCAGAAGAGAATAGCTGTGTCACAGGAATGAACCAGCCTTGGCCATGGCACTGTCACAGCAGGCAGCAACTTTCTACAAGGATGTTGACCTAAGGCTAAGGAAACAGACACAGCCCGTCTGCCCCCCACCATGGTCCTACAGGCAGTGGGAACCTCCCCACAGCCACAAGCAAAGGGAGCTCCTCACCACACCCTTTAGCTGTGTGTGAAACTTATGACAGATTCACAAAAATAAAAAGTTTCACGAAATACGTTTTCTGATTCATGGACCTGTTGCCTTGTTCTTACGGCTTGTGCTGTCTTTTTTAGGGAAAGCGTTTTTGGATTCTCCTTATTGTCTTTGCTTCCTCATTATATTTAATGTATGTATCTTTATGTCTTTTTAAACAAAGCATTACTACAATAGGTTTCAATTCAGTTTATAATACTGAATTATAGTACAGAAGCAGTGAATAAAACTGCTGCTCAAGGAGACAGTTCTCACCTTCTGCCCAGAATGCCCCCACTAACGCTCTGGCTCCTTTCTTGTGTCAGGATAAGCATTCAAGCAGTCTCAATGAGTTTGATCAGTAATGAATCCAGCTTAAAAAAAAGTCCCATCCTTCCCCCCTGAAATCTCGATCAGTTCCCTGAACAAAGACTGTAGTTTGAGGCCAAGTTATTACATTATTATTGCTGCTACAATTGCTACTCTTACTTTGCTATTAATGTTGCTATTGCTACTGTTCCTACCTGGCTTTCAGTAAGGAAATTTATGACAGCTCTATTTTCTGCAAAAACACGTATAAGGATACTTCTGCCTTTGGAAACAGCCAGCAGTCTGGGTGCAGCTCGATGAAATTTGCAGATGAAGAAACCTCACGCCGTCTTCCCCTGCATCGTGACTTTACTCCAACAGAAAGGGCAAGTTGCTCCTAATGCCCTTTATTAGCATTGCGCTGGGCTGCTAGAGTGTGTCTTCTGGCAGATCACTGCAACACCTAGGAAAGCCTGGCATTTTCCCCAGGGAAGCCAGCTCCATTTAAAATGGGAATTACAAGCATTTTGGTGCTGAAGTCAGTGGTTTGAAACTCACCATCTGCAGTCTTGCTGCAGTACTGCTGTATCCTAATTCCATCTGTCAAAGCTCAGGAGAATTGAGGTGACGAGTCTGGCGTTGTGAAACAGCATCGAGCTCGGGTAGAGAAGGGAATTCCAGGTCCAAAAGAAAATTAGGGAATCTGAAGCTCTCACCTCTGGAATTAATGCTCGCCCCTCTAATGGAAAAGGGACTGCTGAAATCCTGTGCTTAAAGACATGAGTAAGAGAGTACTGCAAACATACTGTTTTCTGTCTTCAAAAATCTTGCATGTCTTCTGTAGATCTGTGCTTTCACCTTAACTTAAAAGCTAGAAAAAATTTCCCTTGTCTTTTCCAACACAACCTTTATTGGACTGATTGCAGCACAATGACTCCATCTCTAAAACCTTTTCCCTCTGATTTACCATGTGTAAGCCAGTTCAGATTATTTTAGCTGGGGCTTTCTACTTTATTATACCGGTTCATTCTGGAATGGGCCAATTGCATCCTGAGAACATTAAGGTCTTGCATTTAATACCCCTCCAAACCATCTCCAAATTGCCTTTAGCTTGGCTGCCTAAACCATCTTAGTGGCATCTACAAACTCCTCAGTCCCTCTGATCTCCATCCTCTTCCTCCTCCGTAAAGCCCATTAAATAGCCTATTTTCCAGGTTCAGGAGGGCTGAATTATTCATTGCAGAGGGATGAATGTAGCTCTTTTCATCTGTCCCTGAACGGATTCTGATCTCAATGAATGCTTATTGTTATTCATAACTATTCTCCGGCTAGTTTGGATAAACAGCTTCAAACCAGAGGGCTGTTTCCAAATTGTTCCTTGCTGTTCCTCACCCCAGGGCTGGTGCTTCTGCTACCAAATGGGTGCCTGAAAGTTCAGAGAGGGAAGATGAAAGATAGGAAGCAAAGGAGAAACAGGGAATGACAATTTTTTTTTCACACTGCTACCCTTGTTCTTATGCATATGTGGACGTTTGCTGGAAAAACGGGCGTTCCTGCAATGCTGGCGTGAGCAAGCATCCTTTTGTGGGATTGTTCCTGTATAGCAAACAAAACCAGACATGGACACGGTCACCCAGACCAGCTGCATGGGATTCAGAAGAGTGTGGGTGAAACCAGCAAATCTTATTGCAAATGCTTCAGCTTTCCTCCTATTCATCTCCTGCTCCTCCTCTAAAGTGCAGCCATTCACCTCCACTCTTTGTTTTCTCTAGCTGGGGAATTTGGAGGAGGTTGTGAAGATTTGGTAACAATCCTCAGCCTTGGATGTGAGGATGAACATCTGGAGCCAAGGTTCAGGTCTTTAAGGCATGGCCTAGACCGTTTGGGAATCGTTGCCAACATCTGGATATGCATCATGTCCCATGAAATATGGGGTTTCAGGTCTAACGGTTGGACCAGGTTTAATTTTAAATACAAAGGGGTTTTGCTCCTAGCTCTGCTTTCCTAAACTGCATCTTTTGAGGGTTCTTGAAGAACTCCGTGGATTGCCTGAGAAACACTTCTGAAGGCTACCCCCAGGTTATAGAAGAATAATCTGCCTTCACAGCTATCACTTCAGCTTAGCTTTCAAACATGTTTCAAGGGATTTCAGAGTTTCCCACAAAGCGTTGCATGATGCACAGTGAAACGACAACATGTAATTACCTGGTGGAAATGTGTCACTTCCCCTATCCACAAGGAACAGACAGAGCTAGGCAAGGTGATTAGCTGCATTGCTCCACCTCTCCCTGTGCATCACCTTGTCCGACGCTTTGGGAAAAGGTACCACTTTGGCAACGGCAGGGGAAATTCTCTTTGCGAACAATGTACAAACCTTCAAGGGGAATGGAAATAGAGTGGGTTAAGTATTTCAGGTTCCTCAGCAAAGGAGAACATTTATCAGAGTAAGCACAGGCACAGAGAAAGAAGGTAGCAGTTTATAAAGGAGCCACATTCAATCACTGGGAGAGTGAGAGAGATTGCAGTACTGTGCTTGTGTCCAGCCATAGATCACAAGTAGAAAGCTTAGTAAACATTTCTGCAGTGCAGACTCAAGGGAAAGATGATCCAGTGATCTGGGCACACTCAGCTGATCATGAATTTATTCCTCCTTCACCCTCCAAGTCCTCTTCTTCACTTAAGTTCCCAAGTACTCCATGCAGCTGAGAAGGCAGGAGAGAACCATAACCCACAACAGACCTCTGCATTACCCTCCAAACCACAGCTGAAGTCCCTGCTGCAGAATCTCTTCCCTTGGTGGATGCTGAATGACAGACAGATGGAGTGTTCACATGCCAGGTGCCATTCCCATCACGGAGAGTAAGGGAAAAGCAACCCCTTCTTTTGCTTTCCAAAAGGAGCTGAGCTGATCTGGAAGCCACTGAGAGCAAATACATATGGAGCAGGACCGTCTGTCATCCCCACATGCTCACAGCTATTGACATTACCTTAAAAAACAATTATCTCCCACCAGCAGAAATCAATACTGGCCTCAGCACCAACATGGGCCGCATAGTCTGAGTTATCAAGTTTCCTAGAAAGAGGGAGGAAAGAAGCAAACAGCAGGGAAATTCAGCTTTATTTAGTAGGCTAAAGCACTGGCGCACCATGGCAATGAGATCTCCATCTGAGGAAACTCGTGTCCAGAGCTCAGAGTGATGGACCAAACTTTGAGGAAGCCCAGTGGTTACCAGAGTACCACCCGAACCTGTGAAAAGTCTGGCAGCCTTTATCTTGGAATTCAAGTCTCAAATTGATCTAATGAAGATCTTGACACTGAGGAAGAGCGGCAGAATAAAATGCTTCTTACGATGAGGAGAGCTGTGGTGGGGTACCAGTAGGTGATGGCACTTACAGCATCCCCTTTGAGGAACTGTGCACTGGGATGGCTCATATCTGGTACTCAGCAAGTCCAGAAGGAATTAGGCAGTGTCGAGGAGCATCACCACCTACAGGATCTGTATGTGGCTTCCCTGCTTGCAAGGAAAGCCCAGTGCTTAAATGCAAGGAAGAATGAGGTTGGAGGTGTTGGTTTAGGCCATGGGACTTGCTGGAGTTTGAGTTTCTTAAGTGCGTCTGAGGCTTGCAGCAATCAGTGTGTCAATCTTCTGTTCATCCTCTTGAAAATGTGGGGGAAAAGCGTTGAGTGACCTCTGAGCTAACACTTCTTTAAAGGGTACAAGAGAGTGGTTTTTGTTTGTAGCAAGGTGTTTCCTCAGCGTGTAACCATCACTGTCTGCTGGGGTGCCAGAAAAGAAATGTCTCAGGGGCCTTGGTGCTGGAGTTGTTTCTTCTTGTTGTGCTGCAGCCTTCACTATAGGCTGGGGAGCCTTTTCTGAGGAGCGCTGGCTAGGTGTCCTCCAGAAGTGCTATTGCTCTGGTAACAAGCGCCAGCCCCAAGCCAGGCACCACACCACAACTAGGTTTGCTTTCATCTTGTCCATGGAGCAGGCTCTCAAACTCATGTTGGAAGGCATCACGCTCCACAGTGCTGCACCAGGAATTGCAGATGGATCTGGAGCTCCTTCCTTTCCTGCTCTCCCCTCTCCTTAACGTCCTCTGCTCTGCTTTGCTTTATTTTCTGGGCTGTGGGAGAAGCTGGGCCTGGGGATGGGATGCCAGCAGCAGGACCCATTGTCAGTGTTAGGGCCAATATGTTGTGAATAATCAGGTGGGACTCACAACTCAAAACCACTTTGTCTTTGCCTTTGCGTCTAATACCTCTACCCAAAATGAATGTGAGTGCCCTGCTGCCTGAGTGCTCACATCCCTCAGGACAGGATTGCCCGACTCTAGCTCACTGCCCTTCAATAAACACACCTGACAGTACTTTGGGTGACAATCAGTAAATTCCCTTCCTTCCATCCCTCTGCTGAAGACACCTGAATTTTCACTTGGCTAGCACATTATCTACATCTGCAGGATCTCTGCTTTGCCTGCCAGGGCTCCTTAAAGAACTGCACAAATAATTTAAATAGCTGGTTTATTGTTAAAGGCATATACCTGATTTCCCTGGCATTCAAGTGGAGTGAATCATCCCAGCTCCATTGATTTCCGAATTAGAGTGTCAAGGATCCAGCCCATACCTTATTGAAATCAATACTGGTGATCAGGACCACACAGAAACTGCTCATAAGCTGTTATCTTGATATCACCTCAAGTTAACTGGCAATGACAATAAGTTCCATTGAATCAGATGGGCCATTAAATTTAGACACTCAAATCCCAAGCTGAAATTCAAGCCAAGTGTTAGCAGGAGAGAGACACCGTTGCTTGCAGTGCCAGATCCAAGTCTGGCCCTTCTCATGTTGAACGGTTTTACCAGTTATTTTAATTATGCAGGGTTTCCTTTTGTGCTGCATATTAGCTAATTTGTTTTATGGGCTTGCTTTTTTAATTGAGTGTGGCTGGAGGACAGCTGAAAAATGCTATTCACCTGCCTCGCCAGCGCCGTCATCTAAATGCCTGCCTCCCAAGGGTAGGCAGAATAACGCTGTGCACCAATAAAATCATCATACACTCAGCTTGAAAGCAATAAGACAAAATCAAACTGCCTGCAATAACAAAGACCGAGTCTTTTGATGGCGAGGAAGGAGGGAGGGTGTCATTATGCACATTTTATTGCTGCGGTTTTCAAACCTGGTAGTGATGGGGATTTAATTCTCTGCTACGCTGGCACTGTACCTGGAGCAGAGAGGGAAGGAGGTAGTTTTTAGCTACCCTGGGTATCCCTTAATTCTGGATGTGCTGCCTAAGCCAGCAATCAGAGCCTCTGGGGGCTGACAGGGGGAAGGGTGCTCTCACCATTCCAAGCAATCAAAGTGTTGGGCAGCTCAAGAAGTTAACCTGGACTGCTGAGACTGCCTGCCTATGTGCTCCTACCTTCCCTCGGCTGCAAAGTAAAACGTGTTTACTTAAAGTGAGATTGTTTATTGATTAATAATCCTTTTTAACTTCACTGCTTCAGATGATTAGGAATGGGCAGCAATCTGAGCTAACATGTTTCAAGTCCTGGCTGGGGCGCATGTGAAAATAAAGCTCAGTTAGTAAGTTAAGCAAGAGATATTTTTTTTATTATTATTATTTGCAGCTAAGGGGGAGTTAAGGGCGTATGAACAGCTTGCGGGAGAAGCTCACTCTGCAAAACTGGGGAAGGGGAGGGTTACAGGGACAGGCCATTACTGCTGACAGGCAATAATGGGTGAAAATGCAGGCATTTGAGCACTTGTGATTATGTCCCTGTGCCCTTTATTTGCGCACACCTCCAGTTCACCCTTCACACCAGGGGTTTTAAAGTGTAACTATGCAGAAAGCTATAAAATAATTGAGGTGGCAAGTGAACTCTGAAGGTCATCTGGTCCATCCACCCCATCCCACTCCTTCAAAGCAAGGCCAACCTCAAAATTAGATTGAACTCCAAAATCAGACTGTGTGGATCAAGGTCATGAGCCTATGTTCAACACATGATGCCACTTAGAAAAATACATCTAGGTGACGGTTTCTTCCCATGGGATAGGAACAGGTTTGCTGCAGTTTTCCCATCATCTCTACAATGGTCAATATGGCTTCAAAAGCAAAAGGCATCTCCAAGAGGTCTTAATGAACTACATTTCAAAGGCTCTTTTCACCTGCACATCATAAAAGAGACCTAAGCCAACTAAGAATTGCTCTTCCCCCATGCATTCACAGCTCATGTTTATTTCTTACAAGAAGAAGCAGGAAGATATCATTTATAGGGAATAAAGGGGGGAAAAAATTACTTTTGTTCACCATGTACCATCAGGCAGTGATACGGTACAGCTACAGGGGCAAGATGCACTTTATGGGCAGGAACTATTATTCAGATAAGGTGGAGGCAAGAGATCTTAGCTGGGGTAAGGAAAAAAATACTGGTTTAAGGTTATTGCACAGGAAGCGTCCTGCTGCCCGAAATCTATGGGAAATTGCATATTTTGTCACATTTACTTATTGAATCCCAATTTCATCGTAGCATGAGGAAAAAATACATCAACCTCCCTTGTAGCTCTTATTAGATTTCACAACCTTTCAATATTAAAATACCAGCTCCAGTAACAGTGTTTCTTTCTCCATTTTCTCTCTCTTCCCCCTCCTCTTCACCCCTCTGTAACACTGCAGTATTGGAGGTGTGTTACAGGAACCCTGGTGCGGAGATGCTTTGCATCCGTATGCCACACAATGAGTTGGAATTACCAGCTTTGCACATAAAGATCCCTCCAGCTTTCTCCTAGGCCACTCATTTATTCCCTACAAGTATGTGGACAATCCTGTCAGTGCCCATTCCTATACTGAGAGGCTTCCAGCCTGGGATTGCACCCCTTCCTTTTTTTCAGTGATTTCCCAAATCTGCATGTTTTGCAGAGTGTTTAGTTCCAGCTCAGACCAATAGGAGGTTAACAGTTGTCCTGTTGGCACCCTGGAGCAGTTCTCCCCTTCCCCTTGGACTCACACTCCCAGCAACCTCCTTAACACATTTGAGTTGGCTGACGAATCATAGAATGGTTTGGGTTGGAAGGGAACTTAAAGATCATCGAATTCCAACCTCCCTGCCATGGGCAGGGACACCTTCCACTAGACCAGGTTGCTCCAAGCCCCATCCTAGCCTTGAACACTTCCAGGGATGAGGCATCCACAAGTTCTCTGGGCAACAAACCAACATCCTAATGCAGGAGGAGGAGAAAATTGCTTGGCAGCCCGAATCTGACCCCAGGGTGCTCCTCCTCTGGCCCGAGGGCTGGACACGCATCCTCTTGCAGTGGGGTGAAACTGGAGGAGCTTTCCTGGTGCTAGGTAGAAGGACCATGTTCTCAGATAGGATCTGAGATTTCAAGACTGTTCGAATGGATTAAGGCATGCTCCCAAAGGTCATCCTGACTTACCAGAATTTCCCCAAAACTTGATGACCTTTTATGCACCCCCCAGTCAACTTCCATGACCCATCCCTTCCACCCTCCTACAAGTGAGAGAAGGCAAGCCCTGCACTGGCAATAGCCAGAAGTATCGCTTTACCATCCCCAGACTTGTAAATCTTCCCTTGTTATGTAGGGAGCATGCAGAGGGACTGGAACGAGTGGGTGTTCAGTGTTTCAAAGATGGGCTGCAAGTGCTGTGCTATGAAGTTATCAATCTCTCTCTAACGTAAAGCACGCCGTAGCTGCTGCAGGGAAAAATGTGCTGCTTTCTCTAGTCTTAAAAAAAATCTCTTCTGTCTCTAAACAGATCAAGGGAAAAAGAATGGTTTCCTCTGGTTAAATGTTTTAAAGAGCAATGCAGGATTTGGATGTCACCTAAGGTGGGGAGGAGAAAGCAGTTGTAAGCTAAAGGAGTGGATTGCTTTCTTGGTCTCTGCAGAATGGACCTTGTGTATTTAGCTTGAGCAGTCTCTACCTGTGATGCTTTCCAGATCCACCTGGCTCTAGGGAGGAGGAAAAATCATGCCAAACTCAGGTCAGTTCAGGAAAAAGCCCAGCTATCTGATCTGAATTTGTAACAGGCCACAGGAGAAATAAATCCCATGACTCTGTAGTAGAAGCATAGGAGCCAGACACGGGAAAAATTGTGGAGTGCCTGAGGCTCAGTTCAGATAAAAGCTGCAGCTAATTATCCAAACACAATATTCATATCTTTGAATCAGCAAAATGAAGCTGGAAACTTGAAGGGAGCAGCCTCTCCTGTGATGTCTTAGTCCCTTGATTTTTGTCCCTGTCCCCTGGCAGGCAGGGCAGAACCAAGAAATCTCCAAGTTAAAAGTGGCCAGGACTCAGGGAAGACCTTGCCGAGGGCCAGCTAAGCAGTTCGTTCTTTTAAACACTTTGAAGGAACCTCTCCTTTCAAAGAGAGGGAAGCAACACTGAACGATCCTGAAAGCTTACACCAGCTCTGCCAGACCTTTTCTAATTTATTACCCCACTTCTTAGGTAGGTTCTTGAAAAAATCAAAAACACTGTCAGGTAAGACACAGAGGCACAGGTGTGACATGTTGCTTTACACAGCTCAGAAAGGATGAGAGCCACATTCCCTAGGTGGACTTGGATGAACAGCGGTAAAAAAAAAAAGATTAAAACAGTACTAACAAACCTCCTTCCCCTGAAGCACTCCCTCTGAATAAAAATAACAGTGCTGAAGCAGCACTTTCTGTCCTTAAATCCCAGTGTGCTTTTCCAAAGGAAGGTCAGTGCCATTGCCCCTGTTCACAGGTGTGGGAAAGGAGCTGCTGCTTTTCGTAAAGGTTTTGCCACCCCACAGCATGGCCCTGTTTAATGAGGCCACCAGACCTGCTTTTTTCCAGAGGTTGAACCAGTCCTGAATGTTTCTGTGGGGCTTCCCATCATTGTGCTGCCTTCTTGTCCTCCCTCCTTTAAAGAGAGCAGTGTGGTGTTACCCCATCCCAGAGGCCAGATTTGCCTGACATTTTCTGTGTTTCCTCCTCTTCTTCATCCAGCCAAACTCCTGCAGCGCTTTGCCACAGTGAGAACAGAGCAAAGAGTAAATGAAGTTGAGGCTTCATGAAATTAAGATTTTTCTTCTCCCTTGCCCCCTTTTTGAGATTGCGTCTAACCAAAACTGCTCATCCCTTATCTGGCAGCATGTAAGTGATAACCAGACAAAGGGGTCAAACCCACCATCTTCCCATCTGTCTTCCTGGGATGTCCCCTCCCAGCAGTGTTCTCTTGTTTCTTTTGGAGGTGCTTGTGTTCATCCTACAGCTCCATCTACCCCTCCTCCTTCCCCAGCTTTCTCTTCCTTTGTAGCACCAGTTTGTCCATCCCTTGCTCCGGGTTACATGTTCTTGCCCTGATCATGCCCCAGATTAATTCCCTCCCTTCTGCCAGGTTGCTGTCTGGAAGATACTAGGAGGCTGCCATCTATCCACATCATCTCAAGCCCTCTCATTTCTAAATTATAACTACTTCTCTCTCCCATTTCCCAGCCTCCAGAGTATGTGGCCCTCTATGCATCACAACATTGAACGAGCTTTTCCCCTCTCAGCCTGGCAGAACCTTCCCACACCAGGGCCTGCTGACAGCTGTGGTAGGAAGAAAAGGAAATAAATGTTTAGATGAAAGGTGGGCATTAGCATGGGGAGATACTGAGTAGAAACACTGGCAAGCATGTGGCTCAGGCTTCCACCATCAGAGAGACTTTCTCACATTGTCTTGCTGTAAAATGGGTAGAGCAGCACCCCAAGGTGGAGAGCACTTAGTTGTGTTGATTGAACAAGTGACCAGCTGCAGAGCTGAGAATTGCCCCATGTGTTTCCCACACAGTGAAGATGATAGTCCCAGTGCTTTACTCCAGGCACCAGCCGTAGCCAGTATTACACCTCTGGGTGCTCTGATTGCCCAGGTCTCTCTTGGCTGCTGCTTCTCTCTGTTGACTGTGCTGAGAGCCTAGAGGAAAAGGCTCCTAATGTAAGACCACAAATTGAACGTACACCCTCTCCCACTCCAACACCACCGTCAACAGGAAGTGGATGGATCAAAGGAAGACCATGCAGCCCTGTAAGACAGCGTTGCCATTGCTCACAAAAGACCATAAACTCTATCGAGTTTGCAGATCCTCAGGACTGAGGATTCACAGGCAGATGTTGTCTGAAATTCTCCTGACCTGCCCATAGCTTTGTTTTACTTGGTTTAGCTGCCACAGAAATTTCTTTAATTGACCAGGTGTCTATAGTTAATTTGTTTTACTTCTGTTTATTTTTGCATGGCACAGTCATAGCTTTATATAGGTAATAAGAGGCAGTTGTTCTACGTAGAATGAGACATTTACAAGTCTGAATCAATAGTGAAGTTTAGAGATATACAGGCTTGGTGTGATAGCAGAAGCATCCAGATGCAGAGACAAAGAATCAGTGAAGAAAATGCAGAGGTGTACAAGTCTGTTAGTGAACACATAAAAATTATCCCAAACAGATCCTAGAGGGAGGAAGAAGAAACCATCAACACAAACATCATATTTCTCTGGGTGAAGGACTCTAGATGCTATAACACCCCACCACCAGCAGACTGAAACCACCAAGCCAGAGGAGCCATGGAAGGGTGAGCAGAATACTAGGAAAATGGGAGAAATCCAGAAGTGGTTGAACAACAATTTTAACTTCATTAATATTTCTTTTTTTTTCTGTAACAATTAGCTCTGGGATAATCATGATTATACTCTTAACATTTCAGTTACACAAACAAAAAATTCTTGGCTTTACTTACATATACACGGTCTTGTTCCTCTTTACCCATAAACAGGCTTTTGAACATAACATGTTTTCTAAAGATGGTCTAAATATGAGGACATAATCACAGGAATGACAGCTACTGTGAATATTAGAGGTTATTACAAAGATGTGAAGGATGATAGTGAGTTTTGGAGGCTACATGTTAAACAACATGATGAAGGATTGGAGAAGTCAAAGAACTCCTTGTCTTTAACACCTACGCCAGCTTTGATTTTGTGATAACATGTGCCACCCCTGGCAGGTGAATTCACAGCCTTGTTCAACATTATCTGGTAGTGGGGCTGCGGGGGGTTTAGAGGTATGGGAGGGTAAGAGATGCTCACGTCCATCGGTAATGGGGATCAAAGAACTCAATTTTAAAATAACTCATTTCATATAAAACTGAACATCCGCTGTATGATATCATGCTTTTTTCAATGCTTGGAACTGGGTAGGAAAAAAAAAAATCTATATTGCTTCTGTCCAGATTATGTATTCTAACAATTGTGCTGTATTTATTTGGTGTAACAGTAAGCCAAAACTGTCTACACATGGCTGCAGATTGCGCATCCCAGTGCATTGAACTGACATTTATAAGCCCACCCTGGACGACACGCAGTTATTGTTGGAGGCCTGATTCTAGTCATTCTTACTTACGAACAAATTCTACAAAGAATGTAATTTCTCCTGATTTAGATTAAGATTAATAGAATCAAGACCACATGTGCCATTTTTAGAGGGTGAAAACAAATCTTTTTAACACTGGAGTCTGCTAATGGCTATAGACTGTAATTCATAGCCTGTCTGCTGGGTAATTTTGCATGGCATCAAAGATTTTTGCAAGCAGAAATATGGCCGAAATAACACTTCTGCTTCATTAGATCAATACCACTGAAAAATATAAAACCACCTAGTTGCTAAAGGGGTCTATTTAGTTTCTCTGTCAGATGCTGATCCCAGGTAGAATCAGTTGGTTTTACTTACAAGCATGAATACATTGCATATCGAGGACACCTAACCCAGGAGCAGGAGTGTTGTTCTTGATAGGGAAGCTGAGAAAGGGCCATCCAATATTTGCTGAATGTTCACGAAATGAAAGTCCATAATAATTAAATCTCTAAACTTTGTGGCACTACCTCATTTCAGCAGGTGTTTAAATGAAGTTAGGGGGAGGCTCTGGTGGGAGTGTGGAAGGCGTCATGTAAAAGAAAATAGATGGTCATCTGTTCGCTTGCTGATGGCCTGGGAAATAAGGACTGAAGGATGACTTTTCAGCATTGGTCAGACTGGGCTGCTAGAAAATGCTACCTAGTTCAGCGAGAAGACACAACACCCATGGGAAAGAATTTAAGGAAGTGTAAAGCTGTGAAGGATGAAGGAGGCTGAACCACTCCTGGCTCTGTCATTTTTAATAGGCTTTTGAATTAGCATTGTTCCTGTGATAAAGTAAATTTACTCCAACTTCTTTGCCTCAGCCTGTCTGCAATAATTACCCCGGAGAAACCAGGGCTACCTGGTTTCCTCTCAAAAAACAACTGATGGATCTTTTCTTGAAGAAAAATCCCCTGACCACTTTCCCAATCAATGTTATTGTGGGAAACCATTAATTAGGAGGGGTCAGGCAAGGTTGAGAACTTGGCTGGAACCTCAGAGGATCAAGCAGTTGATGCTGGGGACTTTGAAAATGTCCTGTTCCCCAATTCAGACTGGTACCAATAGTTAGGAAGAGCATTAGGGGGCACTGGAGGTACTTTTGTAAAAAAATATGCATGCTTTGTTTAATTAACAGCTGGTTAAGCAAGTGTTAAGCTACCTAAAAGCCTTTCAAACCCTGTAGTCCTTATCTTCTAACCACCTGCATCCTTTCTTCTTGCAACTGTTAGTAGTGCAAACCTACTTTTTTCATTCCCCTGCATCAATAACATAAAAGTGAAAGGGAGATACTCAGTGAGGTGTCCAGGTGCTAAACTCCAAAGTGCTGAAAGGTAACATGTCCCCTCACAATTAGTCTGTGGCTGTTGTTTCCAGCAGCTATCAACATCAAGACCTGAACCTCTGTGGGTTTCTCCAAAGCCTTGTGCATCTCTGTGGGGAACCAGGTCATTCAGAAAAGAGATTAGACAACCGACACAGTCGCTGTCCTCAGAGTGCCCGCCAACTTCCAGCTAATGAGCTTGAGGAAGAATTTTATTCTCTGGGAAAACTGTTTCGTGAGTGTCAATTTCAAAGTCCTTCTGTCATGTAGATGGGAATGTCCAGCCAACAGTGTCTCTCAGGGAGACAGGATTGGCAGAACAACCCAGTGTGACGGATGGATGAGGGGCTTGGCAGTTCTTATAGCTCTTCTAGTATCAAATCCTGTGACTTGATCAAGAAGTCTTCTTATTTTTATTATTATAAAAATTCTGGGCCATGTTCCCTCAGAGGACACCTTTCCCTGAAGGCTTCCCTCCCTTTTCTCCTGTGCACATGGAGCTGTACCTGAGCCATGGGTGGTCCCATGCAAGCTGAGCAGGACACCTTATGCTGACAGCTGAGAAAACTTGAGGTGAAGGCTTTAGTACCACTGAGATGCTGATGGTAATTACAATGCATTTTTCCTTTTAGACTGAGAATCTTCTCATATCAGCGTGAAAGAACAATAACCTGGCACATAATCTCTAGTTTTTGAAGACAAAAAGAAGGGGAGGTCAAATCCAAATTTTTGGGGACAAAGGTTTTCTGTTGTTCAGGTTTTTTGTGTGTCAAAATTTGAAAATGATGTCAGCAATTTGCAAATTTCCCACCTGTTCTGTTCATACCTGAAAACAGCCTTAGGTCCTTCTCCTTTCTAAGTGATTTTTAATGTATAGCAAGGACTCACAGTGTTGACAGCTCTCCAATTTTATCACAAGTCTCATTACATGTTTATTTAAGCTAAGGCCACATAACCCAAAATAAAAGATCGTGGTTTTTTAGTGAAAATATGCATGAAAAAATGTCTACTTTTTTCCTTTTTGTTTTAGTCAAGAAATTTTAAGTACAGCAAGCAACTCTATATAAAGATCCACCACCCTTGCAGGGATCACAAGATTACTCATGATTCTTGTCTTCTGTTTGAAAAAGGAAGAAACTATGTTTCAAGCCTTCATGAGGTGGGGAAGAAAAAGCTTTGAAATATCTCCAGCAGGCCAAATCTTGGAAAGCTCAGTTATTATTTAAATCTGTGATTTTATGGAAGGAGTCTGCCCCATAACTTTTGTATCCCTTGGAGCTGGAAACGATCAACGAGAAAGAAGCGAAGATATTTCCTGAGTCAGGGTAGTGGTATGAAGGTTGCTGCAAGATAGTAACTGCCTCTAAGTAGAGCTAGGGATTTTGTCTGTTTGAAGTTGTGACAATTAGCAAAAAAATTAAAAAATAAAATCAGAACAATGATGGGACCTTTACCTTGGTCTGCTTTGGATGAATGTTTCCATTGCTCTGTTCCTAGGTAGATGTGCTTCTGTTCATGCCTGAAAGCTAAGAAGAAAAGCTCTTCAGGTACCTAACAAGGGAGGTAAAGTAGTTGCAGACTTGTGTTTTTAGGGCCCTAAATTCAACTGGAATCCTGTGCTAAGCATTCCTGTCCTTGCAATGACTGAGACCCAAATCCATGGTAAATACAGAGCTATGATGGAGCCCTCATGGCTAACCTGAGAGTACAGGAGTTAGATCTTCCTTTAAAAAGTTGAGACTAGTTTAATTATCACATAGCCTGAAATGCAATTCACCACAGAGTTCCTGGGTTCTTTGAGCCTTGACTGGTGAGTTTGTTTTGTTAATATCCATAAATATCCTCAACACGGGTTGAATTCTTCTGTTCTCCTTTTTCCCTACTGATGCTTATCCAAGTTGCTGTCTCTCCAGATGAAGTTTCTCCACTCTGGTTGTGTTGTTGCCTCTTCCTTCCCTCCAGTCCTTGGGTCTCTGTCTTTCTCCCAACATACATTCCTCCACCTCCTCTTAGACCATTGCCTGCATTCTCCCACCCAGATATCTATCCCTTTTCTATTTTGCTTGCAGTGGGAGTGAAAAGCTCTGCCTCCAGACAGCTTGCTTCTGTAACGGTGACTTGACTCCGACCCCAGCAAAAAAAGCCCAAACAATGTGTATAAAGACAGCAGTTTACAGGATCTCCGTAAGATTGCCTAAAAAGTTTTACATTCTTAAAGTGCTAATATTGCAAGAGTTGCCCACTTTGTAAGAAATTTACATTCTACTTGGGTAGAAGTCATGGCTTTCGAGTCCAATTTCCTTGAAAGCTAGTGCAAGGTTGGATCTGGCAGTTTTGATTGACCCCATATAATAAGAGGAACTGTGAAATTTGGATCCAAAATTTGAAGCTGGTTTAGTTCAGCTTTTATGATTCATGTCTCTGCTGTGCTAGTCTTGACAGATTAAGAGAATTACCCATGCTCCTCTTATTTACACGGACGAGTTGGTTTGTGATCCCCTGTAGAGTTCATTTCAAAACCCCCTTGTGCTTGGTGAAGGAAGAAACTTCAGTAACCATCAGCTGTGGCATTGATCCTTCAGAGAAATTAACCAACTGAACTGAGACTTACTGTGAAATCAGTGATGCTCAGCAGCCGCTAACTTCATTTGCAACTCACCGGTGTTAATGCATTTAAAGTATTGATCCTTCCTAGTGTGCTTTGCAGCTCTGGCTCCCTTTTGGCATTGCTAACACAAAGGCAGCTCTTTTCAAAGCCAGGATGAGCAAGCAAAACCCTTCGACCCCGAAAACAAACTCATTATTCAAAATGCTTGTCGTCTTGCTGCTGCAATTGAATTGATTGGAAAATAAAAAAAAAAAGAGAGAAGAACTGGCAGAAAAAAATCGGATTATTTCAGAGCATGAGAAAAGAGCAGGCAGAGGAAACATCCTTCTCTCTGAGGGGAACAAATCTTCCCCCCTTCCTGCTACCTTTTTTTACATTATTATTGCATTATTGTGTTATTGTTAGGGGTTTGCATATATATAGCACATGGGATTGAGAAGAGCACTGAGAGCTGTGGCCATGCTGGGAACAGCCCACATCTTGGACTTTTATTGCCCAGCAAAACCAGAAGGACTACGGAGTTTGCTCAGTACTCTTTCTAGTACTTATGCAGGTTGTTTGGGGAAGGACATTACCCTTTCAACATCATGGACTTCTAAAGTAAAGGCTTAGCTCTCAATTGATTACTGAACAGAACAAGTTTGATTTTTTTTGCTTTTGCAACAACAAATGAGCCTTCAAATGAAAACTGCAGCTGAAAGCAGGAGAGCTGCTGTTTGCAGCCTGCTCTCTGTGTAACCCTGCCTGTGCTTTCCACTGTCGCGTTCCCTGGGCTTTGCAATGAGTTTGCTTACACAGTGCTTTCCCTTGCCCTATTTAAGTGCTTCTGCAGTGTGCTCATGGTAAATTAGGTTACTTTATAAGAAAGTATACTGCAAATCCCCTTCTCTCGCTTCAGCTGTTCCCCCTTCCCATAGATGGCACACTGAGTGCAGTCTGTCTTTCTCCAGTTTTGGGAAAATGTCAACCACATTGTGGGGGCTACTAGAATCGGCTTCTCCCTTGGACGACTCTTGGCATGCCAGAGGCTATTGGCTCTCCAATTTCTCCAGTGACCCCAAACCTTCTCTCCTTTCAGTTCTTTTATTGCTTTTAATTCTTTTACCCATATATCCTGTGCACTCCCAGGCTCCAGTTCTCAGCAGTGATTGCACTCAGTTTATGATCTCTGTCTTTAAATGTCACATCTGGGCATTTTCAGATGCACACATCTCATTCTTTAACATATGCAGGTGTCTTATCCTGACCTTCATTAGCGCTGTGACAGATTCCAGCCATCCTGCTTGTTAGTCTATTATTTAGCTGCTTGTCAGCTACTCTCTGCAGCTCCCTGTTACTTCTGATGCAGACATGAAATAATTAGATGCCTCGTTTTTCAGGCATCTTTAGCATTGCTTGAATCTACTAATTCAATAACACAGACTCAGCCAGGATGCAAACCCGTCTGTTTTCTGGCCATTTGTAGAGGCCTTGTTATTTTTAGTGACATGCAATAGCTTGGGAGCTGTGGAGGGTTGAAGGGGTGGATCTGTGGCTCAGACCCTGCTTTAAGACAGGCACAAAGGAGACGTGACATTTGCCTTCAGCATACAATGTCTGTTGTTCTCCATGAAACACACAGCAAAGTTGCAAAACTTATCTGGCAAAAGCCAGGTAGTTCCTGATCCCTTTTGCAGCAGTAAACTATAATGAGGCATCTCTAAGTGGTATCTCTTAGGGAAAGACATTCCCCAAGCATTGTGGAAAGGCTCCAGGAAGGTCCTTTCTTCTTATTCTTCCGGTTTTACAAAAAACATCTGACTTTTTTTCTTTTCTTGAGTAATTATGATGTTTATAGAATCTGTTCTTTGCTAGGAAAGCTTGTCCTTCATGTCCTTTTTCTTTTGCTTATATCCTTCTACCTGTATGCTCTGCTGTCTGGATATGTTTGGAATATATACGGTCAGTTATGTTGTGATGGAATGGAGGCCCCCATACCTCTCTCAGGGTTGGACAAGTGGGCTGAGTAAGCCAAAACTTGGTGGAGGAAGGAGAGGAGGGGATGTTTCCTCCTGCTCCTCTCCCTCCTCCTTGGAGAAAGATGCTGGCTGGTGTGAGAATATCTAAGGCCGTACCCACCAGCTGAAACGGGCTAATACAGCCCATTTCCTTCAGTGTCCTTTTTCACTTTCTTGCTGATTTCCTCCCCCTGCCCAGCGTTACCAGGCACACTCGCACCATGTCTGACCTTTAGAGAAAAGGGAGGTGGCTGTGGCCGCGACTGCTCCTGAGCATCAGTGAAACTGGGAGAGAAGACCCAGCTGAAACTGCGCTGTGTGCGTGCTTCTGTGTTTTAGATACCAAGAGAACAAGCCTAATTTATTATGAAACAGAAGTTAGCTTTACCTTTTCATAATTAGGGAGGATGCTAATGTTGCATGATTGGAAAATGTCACCCTGCACAACTAATTTGAGGCCTAATTGCAGCTCAGCATCATTTACAGCTCCTCTAGTGCTAACTTTCTCGCAAGGTGTTGCAGAAATGTACAGAGCGGTTAGCAGTGAGTAATTTATCACCTTGTTGCCTAGCAGATAGAGGGATCTGGGAGGAAATTACCAAAAAGAAGCAATACCAAAACCTAAAGCCTCAGGCTGGTGAAACAAAGCACTCCATATAACCACAAATGACAAGGTTAATTATCCCAGGGCTGCTGCAGAAAACAATACATTTCTCAGGCACTCTGTCCTGCAGAGTTGCTGAAGAAAGTTGGATTGGGCATGTCAGTTGTATCACAACACAGTCCCACAAAGGTATGGATGGGTCTGCCCTTATCTAAAGCACACCGGGGACTGCTTTGTGTCCTGAATACAGAAGAGATGGGGGCCACGCAAGAGACACACAGAAATCGCTACAAGAGCCAAATCTTCTCTTCGACATCCACAAACTGTGTTTCTGTGGGGAAAAGCCGAGCCTTGCTCTGGCTTCAAATGATGTAATGTCACTCAGGCTTGCGCAGTCTGGCTCTAACAAAGAAAAGCTATGACTCTAACCCTTCTGAAACCTCCCAGGATCGTGCAGCACCTAGACATCAGCCTCAGCCTCTCCAGTTATATTTACTTTGCTGCAAATCTTTCCTGGTCTCTGGCCATGTTATGTCTCTAGGGTTGCTTGCAGACACCTCCCCAGGTGTGCTTGGGCAGGTGAGATCCTGTCTGCTCAGAGCAGGAGGCAAACATATTAAATCTAGAGGTGGCCCTGCCTAGACATGCCAGGTAGTCATAATCTGTGTGACTCAGTTTCCAAGGTGCGTGACACTCGGGAGATGGCATTGCACAGCGTAAAGGGGCCATGTTCAGCCCCTGTCAGAGATAATACAGAACAGCTCCACTGGTTGCTCCTTGTAACTCACTGTCTCCAAAAGTGGCTATAGGCATATGCATTATGCATAAGGACAAAGCAAGGATTTGTGGTGTTTCCTCCCTGGTACTCTCCCTGCCTCCAACCATTTGACTTCCAGGGCTAGATGTGTTCTCTGTGGATTTAATAACACTGACTGGATTTTTCTTTGAAGTTCTCTGCTCTTCCCTGAGCCCTTGTTAACTTTCAGCACCAACTGTATCCGTGGCAAGAAACTCCACGGCTCTATTACACCTTCTCTGGGACCACCTTATTCTTGCACTGGAAAAGACCACGAGCAATCATTATCTACTCATCCTCTCCTTGACACTCATGATTTTATGTACTCCATCTCACTACTGAGCTTATATCCTAGATTATACTCTTACTCCTTATGGAGTGTTCCAGCCCTTTGAGCACCCTTGTCTTTGACCCTTAGTCCCATGGCTCTCTCTCCTCTTTTCCTCCTGGATTGATAGTTTCCCATTCACACCTGATGGTCTGGGAACCCTAGGGAGAGGAAGTTTCGCAGGTGTCATGAAGATGAAGGCTTCTACATGTCTCCTTGTAAGAGATAAGCACTGGGAGAGCTCAGGTTTTTGCATTGGACATCTCAAAGTAGGCACATGCAGCCTGCTTGGGCAGATTTAACAGGCTACGTGCTTGGCCATGAGGTAGCAAGTGAGAAGATTTGGCAAAAGAGAGGTAGGGCAGGGGGACCAAATTTCATGGCTGCCTATTGAGCTGGACTTCATCCCACTCTCAGCCTGCTCTGAAATCCCAAATAGCTGGAGAAACCAGAACCAAAAGCTGGACTTGGTTGGCTCAGGGACTCAAGAGTATGGTTGAGAAGGAAAGGACTTTGGCTCCCATCCAGGCTCTTCTCCCCGAGTCAAACCTCCATGAGGAAGAGGATGCTGTGGCTGTAAGCTGGATTCCCCAGTGTCCCCACCACGTCTCCATTCCTGCTCAGTCCGTTGGGTGAGGAACACAAAAGAAGCTGTGAGCTCCCACACCATCCACCTGATCGCCAGCTGACTCCTCCATCCTAGCGCTGGGACATCCCACCTGCTGGAGAGTGGGCCAGCAGCTTCTTGAGTCCTTGAGACCTCTAGCTGAAGGTGATTTCCAATCAGTCCCATCCTGTGGAGAAGCTCTGGGGTTCTGGGGGGGCTCTGCATGCTGTGATTTACTGCCTGACATAAACACACAGCAAAATTTAGTGTCGCACCCTCACAAACACACATGCACTCACGCATTTCACTACGTAGCTTCCTCCAAAACCCAAACACATTTAACATCTCACTCCACACGGAAATACATAAAGCATGTCTCATGCACAGGTGCTTTCTCGGAGATTTAAGGTACACATGCACAGGGTTATAATGAAATATACACACACACACACACACACACACCCCTCTCTGTTTAATTTCCCAGTGCCACCCAATAGGGAAATCACATCAGCTCTGTAAAGTCCCCTGCGCTACATTACAGGAGAGTTAATTCACTGGAGGAAACTACAATCTGATTTCAGCTTTACAAGCCAGCATTATTATTCTTTTCCTTTCTATTCTTTCACACTTAAAGTGATCCACTGTCATTCTTTGTGTCTCTCCACCTCCAGCCTGTATCGCTTTCAGTGCAGCCTGTCTCCATTTTATTTTTCACCTCCTAATATTCAATTTCATTTTAAAGCCTGTCTGTGCTCCCTCTTTCTTGCCTGCTTCCCCTTCTCCCCATCCCTTGCAAATCCCGCCCGTCCCTGTATGACACAGCTTTCTTGCTGATTTTCTCCGATTTCTCCTCCCTTTCTTCATTATCAGCATGTCAGATTAGGATCTGACAAGAAACTAGAATCAACTGTTCGTCCAGAGCTTTACAGCCTAAGCAGGATTAGTTACCCTGATATAAAGGACATTTTCATTTTTCTGTAACTGGAATACATCTAAAGATTCCCATCATCTAACCAAAGCTGTGGGCTTCTGACCTTTTCCACTGGGAAATGGGAAGTCCATTAAAAATTGCTCCTTGGTGCTGTAAAGCTCTCAGGAACTCTTTATGCATCAGGAAGAGGTGATGGTGCTTGCACAGTGGGTTGCCAAGAGGGAACATGGGGGATGAAGTCCCAAGGCTTGCTGGATGCAGAAACCTAGAGCAAGATACGTCTGAGCCTAGAGCAGTCTCACCACGCACCGATTTCATCCCAGGGAATATTTTGCTGTTCAAAAATAACCTGAGGAACACCAGCAAACCTCTGGCCCGTGGCCATTCCCACACTGCTCCCTCCTGCTGAGGAAGGGGTGCCACAGACCTACGCACACTGCTACTGGGGGCGGGGGGGGCTGAGCAGTCACCTCAATCACGGGGTAAAAGCTGCTCCAAGTTTGAAGGAGGTAGCTGATTAACACATTGAAATGCTGAAGCTGATTTTCATACAATGGTGCAGATTTTCACAATGAGAGCCCTTGGCCTTCAAATTCCTGAGCTGTAAAATCACTCTGTTTAGTTAATGACACGCTGGCTGATTTATCCACAGAGCCCACACCACGTAATGCTCCATCTCAAGCCATAAACTTTAAAAATTGGAGTAAGAGCGCTGGGGCTGGTAATGCAGAAGCAGAACAAAGGCAAAGATGGTTGATGTTTCCCCATGGCTGGATGGACTGAGTTAGTGAGAGCTCCTGGGCAGCCAAATTGGGGTAGACCACAGGGTCACCAAGGTGAAGTGATGGGTTCCTCATGGGCCAAGATACATCCTTGCTGGCCTGGTGAAGACCTAAGGGTTCATCACATGGAGAAATCAGACGTGGAAAAGCCCCGTAATAGAAAAAACAAGAGTTGGGACCCACAGGATTTTACCTTCCTGTGCAGGGTTTGCCTCCTGCTCCCTCTTTTGCATCTGAGCTAGACCATCAAATTTACATAATTCAGGGATATCTTCTCCCCTGTCACACAGGGATTTTCCCAGTACACAGAGATCTGGGCTGTCTAATGCAGGACACTATTTCTGGCTGTGGTCATTGGCAGAAGTTTCAAAGAACAGCGTCAGTACACTCCAAGACAGAGGGGGAAAATAATTTGTTCCCCCATAATGAGGTATCCTCCTAATACCTAAGAGATTAATTTAAATTAATGAAACATAGGATGTTAGATCCCTCTCGAGAGTTTTTTTAACTTTAGCTGTTACAACTTCAGATGTCCGGGTTATCCTTATAAATGTCCAAGCCATCTTTGCGTCTGGCTGAGTTCCTGGCCTCACTGACATCTTATGGAAATGAGTCCCTCAGTCTAATTACACTTTGGATGACAAGACATTTCCTTTGCATTGAATATCTCTCATTCTTGTTGTACGAGACAGGGAGGAGAGCCGGTCTTAGCCTACCTCTCTCATTTTATGTACATCCTTTGGTCTGTGCCCTTTCCTCCCATTTCTAATATGCCAAAGTATAATTTCACAGGCTTTATTTACAGGAGATATTTCTCAGGAAGTTAATCCTTCTTGCTCTTCCCCGAAACCTCTCCTGTGTCTGTCTGTAGATGTAGTGACCTTCCGGGTAAATCGTGGCTGCAATGATTTATACAGGATTGTGGATGCTATCATGTTTGGCTTAGAAAAGCCTCCCAGGCACTAAATTAAGGCTAGTCTTTGGGTGTAATGCAGAGGGAGATCCAGAAAGCATAAAGCTCAAAGCATTGAGGCAAGATCTGCCCCTGGTTCCCACTAACTTCAGGCCCGTGTCTCAACCTTCAGATTTCTCCAGGATGGCGTGCAGTGTTCACACTTCAAATCCCATTTCACCTTCCAGGCCCTAAACAATCTGCCCCCATGAAACCTACAGCAGATTCACACTTCAGTATAAATTCACAGAATCACAGAATGGTTTGGGTTGGAAGGGACCTTAAAGACCATCTAATCCAACTCCCCTGCAATGAGCAGGGACACCTTCCACTAGACCAGGTTGCTCAGGTCCAGCCTGACATTGAATGTTTCCAGGGAAGGGGCACCTACCACCCCTCTGGGCAACCTGTGCCAGTGTCTCACCACTCTCATTGTAAAAAATTTCTTCCTCGTATCTAGTCTGATATAATCTAGCCTAGTATCCCATAATCAGTCTTAAAATTCCAACAGAAGCCCATCTACCACTTATAAACAAATAAACAAAAAAACCCGGTCAACTCCACCCACAGAACACAGAGGTAAGATCCACAAGTTTTATATCTCTATTTCCTTGCAAACTACCAACTCAGACAAACCAGAAGAGCTGGGTGAATTCTGATTGACCTGACACCTGCACTTATGGGTAAGATGCTCCCAGAGCAACTCAAGAGGAGATGAGACAGCGCCAGGCCTATTTAAAGCAGTGGTTTTAAATTTAATTTCCTAGCTGGGGGAGTTGGGGGAGGGATAGAAGGCAACAGCTGTCTCATTATACCATTGAGGGTTCCTTAAGTGAAAACTGAATAGATTAGTCATGGAGAAAATTAAGACAAGGTCTTTAAGCCATCAATAGCTTCCTATTTGAGTGCAGGAGGAAAGAGAGTTGGTATTTTACTTTAATCTCACTGTCTGGAGGTTCAAATTTTATTTTTAAATGTGTCTTGAAGCCAGATGTGAAAGATCTCTTTTTTTTTTTTTATTTTATTTATTTTTTATTTTTTATTTTCCAATCCAGCAGTAATTTTTCTCCATCAGTCCCAAGGCTGATGTGCGGGGTTGGAGAAGCTTGCAGAAGTCTGCATTGCATTTTCAGTCATTGCATTGAGTCTTCCTGCTTTTTCCTTTTAAATAGAAAGCCATGATCAGTTCTGCTTTCCACCAAGCTAAAATATTCTAACCAGTGTCTGTAGCTCCATCCTGTAGCTTCAACAGGAAGACCTGCAGGTGTCAGAATGGACATTAACTTGGTTTTGTGGGGCATTTTTGATGCTTTTGTAACTCTGCTGAGCATCTACATCTGAACACCAGTACTCTGGGGAAATGAGCTTTGTGCAGCCCGTTCTTCTGACCGCTGGTTTGAGGTGGGGCCCCTCATGCCCTTCCTAGCACTGCCTCTGCTCCAGAGTCCAGCCAGGTCTCCAACTCTTTCACTGTCTCTATCCCATTCTCTCTGTCTTTCTGCTCTCCCTTGGCAGCTCCTTGAAGTATTTGACACTGCAAGATGAAATGTGGTAGAGAGGGACACCCAAATGGACCTTCTCCAACAAAACCCAATTATTTGGCTGATTTTTGATCGGATCAATTGCCAGCTTAGGATGATCAAGTAGCTAAGGTATTTATTGATGGAGAGGATGTTGCATGAGCATGTCAGGAGGTTTACTGAGGTTAAGCTGTCTTACATCTGCTGCTGCTCCCCTGACCCACAAGGATCATTGCACTGTCATAGGAGGAAATTAGGTTGGTCGGACATAATTTGTTCCTGGGAAATTGAGGCCGGATGCTACTTATCCCCTTGCTGTTTTCTAGGTGCTAAGAGACAGATTGCTTGACTGTTCGTTCCAAGATTTTTCTGAGCATTGAAGTCAAGCTGATTTGTCCCTAATTCCCTAGGCTCTCCTTTCTTTTTACTCTTTTTCAGGAGGATGATGAATTTCCTAGGTGATAATAGCTTTGCATTGCTACCAGATCGTACGGTTCAAATGACAGAGGGCTGTTCTGCAGTGCTGAAGGTCCTTCCTTCCCCATGGGATGTGGGAGAGGAAGGGCAGATCATCGTATAAAGATATAGCGATTATGGTTCCCACATCGTAAAGCTAACTGGGGCAAGTCTGCCACAAGCTGAGGAGCTTTGCTTGGTATAGTTTCCCTGTGGCTTTCATAGATAGAGTGCTGGGAAATATACTACTTGTTCTTTCGTGTTTAAATCAAACCAACCCATTATTAGGAAAAGGTGTTACAAAAGGCTAGCTGGGAAATAAAAAAGAGCACAAACTCTTTATTTTTTTTTCCAACCCAAGTATCATTTCTGTTGAGGTTTTAATTATATTTTTTTTTTCTTTAATAATGAGTCGTTGCATTGTTCTCTCCATGTGCTCCCATTGTTATGACTCTGGAAACACAATTAGAGTATACATTGGTAATTTCATCTTTAAAAGTGTATTGTGGGGAATTAAAAACTAAAGGCGGGGAGACCTTGTATTCACTGCTGTTGCTGCAAACAATAGGAAGCAGGGTTCAGACAATATGCTGGCGGGAATGGCTCTTGTTTCCTGCCATAAGAGAATGAACACGGCACAGAACAAAGGCTGAGCTGAGCCTTTCATGGACTATGCTCTGTTGACCAAAATGCAAGGGGTCGTTATATGTGAATAGCACAAAACAAAAGAGATTTTAATTGCAAACATTGATCATGCCCTTTGGTTTCTGGCTCCGGTTGCTATGGCTTCGCCACTCGGAAGGTTTTCTAGCTGCAACTTTGCAAATATTTTTCGGGGGCCTCTGTTATGTGACCTTGTCAAAATGACAGAAAGTTGCTTTTCCCCCCAAATAAACAATCCAGCTTTTTTTCCCTTTTTCTTTTAAGGTTGCAGCAAAACCCTGTTAGACGTGAAGCTGCTGTTGTTCCTCAGGCCACAGTTTCACTCTCATATGACCAAGCTGCAGGAAACTAGGACTCCTGTATCCTTAGGCTAAAGAATAAGGCACTTTCTGACTTTTTCTCTGTTTGCAAATTCTATTTGGGCAGATAGAGGTAGCAAAAGGTCTGTGTTTTGGCCTTGCCATAGATCTGCTAGCTGGGAGCTCTCCTGGGAAGCCAGAAGAGAGATTACATCTGCCTCAGAAAACCTCTGTAAATACCAGGCTGCAGTGCAAATGAAGGAGCTGCAGCCTCCTGTGAGCACTTTCCTAAGGAGGGCAACGTAGCGCTCTGAACGAAGGTGGCTAATGAGTAGCTCTGGGTCTGTCGAGCACACTGCTAGACTGAGCTAGAAACAAAACAAGCCAGGCCAGTTCTCTGATCCTGAGGCCCACTGGCACAGCGTGGCTTGCATCCATACCGCTGAGCTCTCCTGTCACCAGATCAGCGATTTGGTCTGTGCTTTCTCTTGGAAATGTCCCTGCCCTGGGATAGCCCCTGAGCTGTCATCCAGTGTGGTTCAGGGAAGTGTTGTCTGGACATAACCATAGCCATTGCAGGACCCATGCAAGGGGTTTAGCAGTATGGACAAGTGATGGTAGGTGTTTAGCTATAGCTTGGTATAGCCAGGGCTTAGTTATGCCAGCAACAATTTAATTGTGGTATTTGTCTTAGAAGCAAAATTGTTCCTGTCTACTTTTGCGTTGTGGACAGTAGGGAAGATGCTAACGATGAGCATCATGCCTTAGTTACAAAATAAACATCTTTCTTACACATTCAGAAACACATAGGTGATACAGGACAAAGCTTAACTGAAATAACTGGTAGAACTTGCTGTTCATGAACTGTAGACTACTCAAACACCTTCCTTCCAGCATGGCTCAAGATCTCGACTGGAGCTGAGCTAGGCTTAAACCTCTCTTCCTCTGATGCTTTTTCTCTGCAGTGTCATTCTGACTACCTTCCTTTCTTCTACCATGACAAAACATGCCCTCTCCCTTCTTCTTCCCAAACCTTTCATGTCTCTCTTTGTGCCCTCTCCTTTTCTTTTTTGCTTGGGTATTCACACACTTTTTCTAGCCAACCCCAGGGAACTTCTGCTAAAGATTCATCTGGCTTGAAAGAGACATTTACCTACGCCCAACAAAGCCTTGATGCTTTTACCGTCACTGGAGGGAAACAGGCACACCCTGGGCATGATTAATTCAAGTCTACATCTAAAGTGGATCAAGTAAACTGTGTTAGGTGGCATGAAACCCAGCCTGGCAGAGTATCTGTGACCACCTCAAAAGGCACAGATGTTGGGAGAGACAGCACTGGCAGAGCATCCTGAACTGCACTTTCTGCTCTGCATCCTTAAACTGTTCACCCTGTGAACTGCAGCTGTTGAAAGAACTGCTGTAAGGGAGGTGGAAAACAGGCAGCCTGGTAAGTACAACTGTGGATACTAGCAGTCAGCTTGTTTGTTTTTATAATGTTTCAATGTTTCTTTAATCTTTAAACGGTTTTGTGAGGTTGTTCCTCTACAGATAACTTTCTCCCTTACATGGCTCCCACTTCCTGAACCCAAAGCAGTCCATGAAATGAGGAATGCCGGTCTGGATATATACTGTAGGCTTTGTTAATGTCAAAGTCCATCCAAGTTTAGCAACAAATGGAGTCCTGGTTCCTGTCAAAAGTCCTGTGCAGATCCATCTTCCTGCATGACATGAGCTTTCCATCACCTTCCCCCAGAGCCACAGGCAAGTCTCTGCCAGTACCATTTGTGGTGGAAGCTGAGAACATGATACATGCAATGATACAGAAGAGAAAAATAGTGTTAGGGCTTACACATTTAGTGCCATGGCACTAGAGTAAAGAAAAACCTCAGTCTCACAACGCTCGATGTTACACAAGATAAAACCAAACTGTGAATGATTCCAGGCTAGACTTTATTGTATAGACCTATCCAAAATGTTGGCTCCGTTTGGAAACCTTTCATAGCCTGGAGGATAAGAAGAGCAGCAGAAGCCAGACTACTTGGCATGCAAAGTGAAGCAGGGGGGCAGTGCTCAGTGCTCAGTGTGCTGCTGATGGCTCTGCACCGGCTGGGGAGGAAGACGCGGACAGGCAGCTTTGGGCTGCATCCTTCATTGCTCTCTTCAGCCCGCTGCCTCTAGCTGGTGCCAGCTGCACCGCTCAGCATCCTCTGAACATGGCCCAGTGAAAGGAGGCTGAGCTCGGCGTTGGCAATGCAGAGCCATGCAGAGCTGTCAGATGGAGCAGGATACGTACGCTCCTGGTATTTCCCCTCCTTCGCCAAGTTCCTCAACGCGCAAGCTTACTCCAGAGGTCAGCACGAATAAAGACCCAGGCTCTGACAAAGCAAAGGTGTCTTTGCTGACATCAAGCAGACATGGGCAGAGTGCCTGGCTCTTGTCAACCCCTGATACCTCTTGGCCCTGGTGGTCTTATATATGGAGAACAGCCCTGACCTGTCCTGGGAAACTCAGCAGCTCTCCTGGGTCTTCGGTGCCACCCTGGAGCGGTGGGCAGCCCTGGCTGGCTGTAATGCAGGAAGGTCTCAAAAAAAGTGAAAGTACAAACATTACTGTAGGGAGATCATTTATAATAAAATTTAAGAGGCTTTTACAGTCATTTACACAGAGATCTGTCAAATACCTGGAGTTCGTTTCTGGTTTTAATTTAGAGTTTCTTGCTGTGCACTCTGTGCTTGCGTATGTGCGCAGGCACAAGTTTTGGCTGGGAGATGCTATTGCTTTAATATCTTACCAGTGTTTGCAGGTTTCCAGCCCTTCAGGGATAATTTCACAGAATAACACCAGTTTCCTGTAAACATCTGAAGCCGTCGTTTCACCCTGACTCATTTCCCAAAAAGTCCTTACGCCCAGTGCTCCGTGCAGGCTGGCTCTCGATCGCTCCCTCCGCAGCACTTTCCTTAAGCTGTCTGAGCGGCTGAGCTCACCGTTACCTAGTCTCTTACAAATAGGGAATTTGGGCTGGAAATTTAAGCTGCCTGCATCTGGGCTTTCTTTCCCAAAGAACCATGAACATAGCAAAAAACTCATCACCTCCCCCAGCCAAATCCAGCATCATAGAGGGGCTTTTAGACCTTTGAATGCTTGAGGAACACCTCACACTACCATTCCTATCCCAGTAAAGAACTACGTGGATTTGCTTTGCTGCAACAAACCTGCTGATGGCTTTTTATTATGTTTGTCCTAATGCTGGCATAAATTCTGCTGAATTTATTTCAAGTTTGCTTGAAAACCTCATTTGCCTAATTGTAATAATAAAACAACATCATATGCAGATGTCTTCCTTCTTTTTCAAACTAAATTTACTTTCAATTAACAGTGATTCAGTGTTCGGGTTTTTTTGTGAGAGGCACATGAACGGGTGTTGGAGAAAAGGTGTGTACATCAGGTGGCATCCCGGAGCTATTAGAAAACCAGCACGTTTGAGCGTAAGCGACACATGCAATCCATTGCCTTGCTCTGGCTGTGTAAATCTGCAAGAGATCAAATCCAGAGCACATAACAGTAAGATCTGGGAGCCTGGGAAGAGCCAGGAGAGGAATATACTGTCTGAAGAGCTGTGGCATGGGCAGGTGCTGCCTACCAGTCCCGAGGAGTCCGGACCCTGTAAGAAGTGTGTGCTTCACTCATTTGGGAGATGCATTTTGAGAGATGCACTAATGCAAAGTAGGACATTGATTATTTTTGATAAGAGAGCAAAAATCCAGAGAAGATTATGAGAGGATATTACGCCAGTTTACCCTGCTTCGGGTAAGACGGAGCCCCGCTTGGCTTTTTACTCCACAGCTGACCTAGGGCTGAGCATCTCAGACAACAGTTAAGCCCTGCAGGCACTAGTTTGGAGAAAAGAAATTACATCAGCTTCATTGAAGAGGTGGGGAAACTGAGATACAGAGCAACTCACAGACTTGGCATTGTACACTCAGAGTAACGTGTTGTCATGGTTTAATGCCACCCAGCAACTAAGTACGACGCAGCTGCTCACTCACTCTCCCTGCTCCAAGGGATGGGGAGGAGAACTGGAAGAAAAGTAAAACTCATGGGATGAGATAAGAACAATTTAATAATTGAAATAAAGTAACATAATAATCATAATAATTGTAATGAAAAGGAGAGAGAAGGAGAGAGGAATAAAACTCAAATTAAAAAAACCCAAAAAAATCATACATAATACAATTGCTCAGCACCCACTGACTGACGCCCGGCCAGCCCCCAAGCAGTGATCGATCCTGCCTGCCAACTCCCCCCCAGTTTATATACTGAGCATGATGTTCTGTGGTATGGAATAGCCCTTTAGCTAGTTCAGGTCAGCTGTCCTGGCCCTGCTCCTTGTGCACCTGCTCACTGGCAGAGCAGGGGAAACTGAAAAGTCCTTCATTTAGAGTAAGGACTACTCAGCAACAACTACAAGATCACTGTGTTATCAGCACTATTCTCATATTAAGTTCAAAACACAGCACTGTACCAGTTACCAGGAAGAAAATTAACTTTATCCCAGCTGAAACCAGGACATGTGATTATACAGAGTTCATGAACCAAGGTCTTTCTCCTCATATTGTGGTTGTTAACAGGCTACAACTAAGGCTCAAAGCTTCTGCCTTGAGCTTATGGGGAGCTGTCTTCAGCTGTCACAGCTGTCTTCACCTGTTGCAGGACTCAGCTATAGCATGATTTGAAGTGACGTTTACCCAGGCTAAAACTCCTGTAGTAGCAATAGGCCTGGAAGAAAAGTCATCCATCTCATTGATAGACACCTCTGAAGGACTGTGATGCAGCACCTAAAACAGTAGAGAAGCCATAGCATGGATGAGATGCTGTGGCTTTGCTTCTTCCCTTCTCCCTGGTGGGGTACGTGAGGCGGAGTTCTCCCAAAGTCGGCAGCATTTTCCTAGTGTGTGTTTGTATAAGCGAGGTCAGATGAGGATCACAAGAAGTGCAGGCATGTGCAGTGGGAGCAAACCATTAGTGACCTTTCCAGGTGCTAGCAGAGTCATGTTAGTTGTGATGGCCTGGCATATGGTTGAAATTCAAGCCCTCGTGCAGCCTTTGGCTATCATGAGTTGAGCTGAATGATACGCAAATGAATTGTGATGAGCAGCTGGAATTCAAGGAAATCATTATAAATAATGTATATGGCTTGCTCAGGTTTGTAGATTTCTCAAGCAGAATTGTTTAGCAATCATTTAGGGCTGGTGAAAGGTGCTAGGTCAGTGTTTCTGGAGAAAGAGGCGCTGGTTTACACCCTGTAGCAGCAGTGGCACAAGCAGGCTGCCCAGAACTGCCCCCTTCCTCTTCCAGTTTATCATCCAAAGACTTCTCAGCTTTTGATCTTTTCCAAGACTCTCTGGAAGAGTATCCATTATTGCCAGCTGCCACTATGATGTTACAAGATGGCCAGCAGTATACGGACAACAGATCTGAGAAAAAATAATCGCTTCACAGGATGTCCAGCAGCCATTAGCTGTCAACTACCCATCCTACTGTTTCTTCAGCTTCTGATGGGGTGTTGTTACCTAAGACAAGAGA
>JAVJGI010000060.1:63384556-63398053 GCA_035590275.1 Ibycter americanus | reverse complement strand
GGTTGTAAAACACCTTGTATGTGGGTCACTTGAAGGTTTTCCAGTCAAAGTGTCTGGGTAAAATCCAATGGTTTCCTGATGTGTGAGGGAGAAGATTAGAAGTGGGAATTGCTTCGCTTTGGTTTTAGAACTGTGAGATCTGAGAAAGAAGAGAAGTATGATTCATCAGTCCCTCAGGAAAGACCTGCTGTTGACTCCAAGATCCTGGCTTCTGCCATGGGACTGGGAGGTTTCAGTGCCATCTGCCAAAGAGCAGAGGTATCCATGCCTGCTGGCTGGGTCACCACTGTGCAACTATGCGTGCACAAAATTCACACAAAGACTGGGAGAGGACTTGCATGTAAATTAGTACAGGATTAGTGTTTTTAACATAAGCATGAGGCTTTTCCTAAGTCTGGCAAATGAAAATTCAGAGGCATTTTCATGCACCTCCTACTGTTGCTATGTTTGGGTTATAAACATTGAAGAGAAATTTAAAATCAATTCCATGCCATCTCTTTTAGACTCTCCCTTGACGAAGGTCATTTATGGAGGAGACTTAAATGCAACATTTAAGGCAAAGTAGCTGGATCTACAGCAATTATGTCCCTAAAATATTTGAAGCAATCAGAAACCTCCATGTTTGCAGCCTGTTAGGGTTTTTTTTGCAATGTCCCTGGACAAAAAAATTTACTTTTGCAGCAATGTAGGCAGGAAAGGAAAGTTTTGTGTATGTATGGGAACTGCAATCTTCGCCTTTACTGAGGCTGCAAATCTGGTCCTTCTGAGCTGAAACAAAAAGAAGTTTCTGCAGCTCAGCCTCAGATGTTTTACAATCTCTTTCCTCTGAGGGAACATGGGTTTCGGAACAAGGATTGCAGGTAGTGTGCAAGCTGCCATCCCTGTAAGACCGGGTGATCTGTTTTACTGCATAGGTCATGTTGTCTATTGCAGCTCTACCACGCCTTTGTTCTACACATGGTACAGAGACTGGGAAATAAAACCCCACTTTCCAGTGAGGTCAAATAGCAGCTTCTCTTTGTGAATATCTTGGTGAATAGCTGGACAGCATATGTTGTTACAGGTAAAAGCAAATTAAGAGGGTTTTTGTTTGTCTGGTTTGTTGGTTGGGTTGGGTTGGGTTGGATTGGATTGGGGGCTTATTTTAGATCCTTCCCCTCTTCTCAGCACTAATGGGACACATTTAGGGTGCTAGGTCCTGTTCTGGGCTCCTCAGTATAAGACAGACAGGGGCATACTGGAGCTAGTCCAGTGAGGAGCTGAGATGATAGTTAAGGGCTTGGAACACCTCTCATAAGAGGAGAGACTGAAAGAGCTGGGACTATGCAGCCTGGAGAAGAGAAGGCTGAGGGGGATCTTCTCCATCTGTATAAATACCTGATGGGAGGCAGCAAAGGAGAGGGGGTCAGACTCTTCTTAGTGGTGCCCAGTGACAGGACAGGAGGCAATGGACAAAAACCTGAAACACAGGAAACTCCATTTAAACATGAAAAAAACCCGAAACCTTTTTTACTGAGAGTGTGACCAAATACTAGTACAGGTTGTTGGGAGAGGTTATGGAGTTTCCGTCCATGGAGATATTCAGAACCCAGTTGGACACAGTCTTTAGCAACTTGGTCTAGCTGACCCTGTTTGAACAGTGAGATTTGACTAGACTATCTCCAGAGGTACCTCCAGCCTCTACCAGTTTGCAAATAGCAAAGTCTAACTACTTTGACCAAAGTTTCTTCCATAGGACCCTGGCAGAGAAGCATTTCATCTTTACTAGGGATGCTGACATAAGGTGAACACTAGCACCCCAGTTCTCAAAGGCTGTTCTGTGTTACAGTCATAAGAAATTGTGAAAGCTACAATGCAGGAAGATGACAGCACTTGAAGATGTCGTTTTCTAAGTCTGTCAAAGTGACTGCTGAGAGGAAGGACAGAACTAGTACAAACCACCTCATCTTCCAACCAGACACCAAATGGAAAATTTGACGTGTTTTAGCTGTTTACCGATGTTTCCTGCAGGTTTACACAGCATCTTCCAGTGGTCACAGCTGCTCACTAGCACTTTTCCCTAAACATTTGAAGCAACTTATCAAGCTGATTGCCAAGATCCAGCTATCGCAGATACACGCAGACTGCAAGTGTGTTATGTTACCCTTAATACAAATCTGTGCTTCCTCATCAGGGGACTAAGGCTGGTCAACCAGCCATGGCATCTACCTCAGTTTGACTCATCCCACTGAGTTACTGACTTCCCAGCCAAGGAGAGAAGACAGATGTCCATTCAGCTTAGATGATCTCATCACAGCTCTCAAAACAAAAAACCCCACCACTTCAGAAACAAAGAAAAAAACAAAACAAAACAAAACAAAACCAAGGTGATTTTCTCTAGTGTAAGAACATCTCTTTCACTGGTACACTACACTGCTGTGGTCTCCAGATTAAAGCTGATGGAAGAAAAGCCCTGTCCCTTAATTTTATGGGGAAAACTAGGCATATAAATCCTGTGAACTTTTTGATTTCATGTTAACACTAAGCCATCTTTTAAAAAACATTCAGTTTTCACAATCAGAAAAGTATAGTCCAGACTGAATTTGACCTTAGCATTAAAATGACCGTGTGTGGTTATCTTTCTATTTCTGTCTTGATCGCCTCTTTTTCCTTTGAGTTTTCATTCCAAACCGCTTTGTTCCACGTGATTTCTAATCTGATTCCTTTCCTCCTCTTTCCATGAATGTTGACTGCAGACTGCCCTGCTAAACATTCGAATTTATAAACCAATATATATTGTAATTACAACCTGAAGCTTATTTCCGGGATGTTATCTTTGCCCTGAGACTGCGATCCTGGAAAATAATGAGCAGAGAAGGTGAGTTAGGATGGCTTCCAAGAGCAACTGGGAGGATTAACACAGGGTGGCAACATTCAGCTGGCCAACAGGAAAAGCACATGGGAGGACATTTTCACGTGAAAGGTGGGTTTTCTAGGCTGCATTGCCTTCATTTGCTTCTCTAGACAGACACTTGTCCTGTTTGTGAAGAATGGGGCATTGCAGAAGAAAGGAGGAAGCATTGCAGGCTCCTGGTCAGGGTGCTTTGGCATGAAAGCTCCGAAGTGGGACTCAGCATTGAAAGAGTTCATTCCTGGTTCTCCAGGAACTCACTTTTTCTACCAGAATGTTTCAGACAGCTTCTTTGTGCCTAAGTTTCCACTTACGTAAAATGAAAGGCTAGTATTTCTTTTCAGTGCATTCCTTCCTTTGGGCTTGTGCAGTTGCTCCCAAATATATCTTCAGTGTGCAAGCACCCTAAATTTCATAGCGAGGCATAGCCTTAGTGTGAGGTCTTGGCAATAAGGTGACCTGCATGGAGTGCTCTGGAGGGCCAGTATCCTCCTAAGTGTATTTGGTTGCCCTCTCATTGGCTAGACAGGGACTCTGAGTAAGTCTGCTGTTGACCTGAGGAAATGTCTTGAAAATTCTGGGCAAGACACAGGAGCTTTATACATAAGTAATTAGTTGCTACTGCCCCATTAGTTCAATAGCTCCAACCCTTTTGACTCTTTATGTTGGACTGTGTCGTGATTATTGACATCTTTGTGCCTTATTCACTGATGACTACCACAAGTTGATCTTGAAGGCCACATCATCTTACGAAAGTTACAGGCATCCTTATGGCAGCCAGTAGAAGCCTAAAGAGCACCAAGAAAAGCAGATGTTTTTCTTTTTGTCTATTCCTCTGACCCACGACAGAGTCTGTCCTATCTGGGGTTTTCTCATGGAAGTGCCTGTAACCTATTTCCATTAACCTTCCATAAGAAGATCTCTACAGTTGTCAAAGGCAGTTTCTTGAGTGTTAGTTACTTTCCTAATACCTGCCCTGCACTTCTCTCTTTGCCATTTAAGCTTATTATTGTGTCCTCGGTGAAGATCCCCCGTTGATGGTTGGCATGGGGAGCACTCTGCTGCCTTTGATTATGAAGGATCTTTTTGCCTGTTTGAAGACCATTACCGAATCACCTCTCAGTCTTGCCTCCTTTATGCTAAGCAGCACTGACTTTCCCAGCAGGATCAATTTTCTGGGCCTTTGTGGTCCTTTTCCAGACTCTCCAATTATCCCACTTTTTTTGGGAGGAGCAGAGCTCTTGCTGAATCCTTCCTCACGGTGACATGAGAGCAATGACACTCATCCTGTGATCTGTGACAGCTTTTAGACATCCTTCTGGAGCACTGCTTCCCTGCCCTGTACACACACAACATACTGCCCCAACAGATGTCCTGTCCCTGTTGAAACTGTTCCTACTTTCTTTTTCAGTCCTTTTTCTCTGCTCCCTTATCTTTCTGTTTGCTATCAGGTTTAGCACCAAGACAGAGTGATGTTGACTTTTAAAGCTGGCAGGGGTTGTAACAGTAACCAAGTGGATAATTGTGGTATAGAATAATAATTTGCCTATCAGTTGATTGCAACTACTTTGAATTTGAAGCCATCCCTCCTGACGTTTCACTCAGTGGATTGTTCATAAGTGTTTTACTAAAATACATCTTACATCTGACAGCTGAGCTGGGCAGTCTAGATATTTTGAAGTGAGAAATTCCCATGGTCCTGTTTCCAGAACGGCCCCGGACTCAAGTGTTTCCCAATCATCAGTCTCTGCTTGTATGGAGTTTAAGCAAGGATTTTCAGGCAGCCCTGAAATGTGCTCCCACCACTTTGGCTGTGATGAGGAGCTACTGTTCAGTTCCTCTGAGCTGTTCCCTCTGCAGTAATCTGGCAGCAGAGATCATTTGGCTCTTTTATTGCTGGAGTGTCTGTGGACCATCTCCGTGGGTCTTCTAAGGTCCTGAACTGGGATATTTCCTTTGATCACAGCTGTGGTTTGCAGGAGGTGTTTTACTCCTGTGTTTCTTGTGTTCACCCAAGCAGATACACATCTGAGCATTGGTTTGGTTGGGACAACGTTGCCTTGCAGAGCCGCTGCCTACACTTCTGCCAGCCGAGAGCGCCCTGTGCTTCACACTCCTGCATCCAGTGCATCGTGCCTGAAATTCAGTGGGCTGAATCCTCCCGTGGAAATGCACATCTCTCTCCAGTGACGATGAGCTAAAGGAAATCATATCCTTAATTTAGACATCTGTGATTACACAGGGTGAATCCTGGCTGGTGCACCACTCTTCCCTGCGCAATCGGTGACAATACTCTTTGTGGAAGCTCTTTGAGGGGATGGAATTGAGGAGCAATTGGTGCCCTTGATTCTATGGCAAGGGAAACCTCCTTGGTTAATCACTCAGTAAGTTAATTACTATTACACATGCAAGAAAAAGGAAATGTGTCCTAAAGCAATGGCACATCCACATGCCTTCTTTCATGTGTGGCTCCTACTGCCTCGTTTGGAGGCCAGACAAGGCATTTAATCCTGGACAGGCTCATCCTGAGGGAACTAGGGACCAACACAACCAACTGCAAGGGAAGGCAGCACTTCTCCTGTAGTCACTGCTTCAATCAGAACACCGTATGCACATGAGCCATTTTTGGGGGCCTTTCAGGTAACTGCTCCTGGGAGGACTGATGCTCAGAAAATGTTGTATTACCCGGCATCCACAGGAAGCACATTTTGTCCTCACAGGAACACATTTTGCACTCAAAAGACTCAGAATTTCCTCAAATTACTTCCTACTGAAGTCGGCGTGTGCTTGAAAATCCTGATCAAGACTCTAAAGTTGTCATAGCAGGAGCCTGGTTTGAAGAACTCAGGAGATAGCACCATGCAACCAGTGCCAGTGATGCAGCTGAGCAAACCAAGGTATCGAGCACTGTATGCCAGGTGATGTGTGGGGAAGTGATTGATGGAATGAGAACGGACTCCAAGGACCCAGGGTCTCTTATACTGACTTGGGATGGTTTTAAAAACAGTGCAAGCTCACACAGTTTTCAAAATTGGTTGAAACCACAGAATGAAGCCAGGATAACCGATAAAAACAAGCAAACAAATACACTCAAACAAACAATCCCTGCCCCCAGGATTGATGCAGGTTTCTTTAGCAGGAGAGCGGTAAGTAATAGCCAAATAGGAACACCATCTTAAACTCATCTTGGAGGGGAAAAAATGAAGCTGCAGACAGATGTGGAAACAGGAGAATTAACTGTTTTCTGATTAACAAACACAATTAAGGAAACAAAGCAAGAAAAACATTGCCAGTGTTGGGGAAGGTTATTTTTATATTATTCTGATTACATGAGACGGTCAGTGCTGGGTGACAGCTTTATTCTGAGAGCTATTAGAGGAACAAAAGCAGATAACACTACAAACTAATTATTACCACAATCTGTAATTTCTCTGCAGGGAACCGGAACTGCTAGGGACCAGGGCGAGAGACAAGAAATAACCAGTAACAACAACAACAAATGTGAAATTGTGGGGATGAAGTAGGAAAGTGGAACCAATGGGAAAATTATTCTCATAAACCAGAAGTGAAAGGACAGGAAAATTGTTAAGCTGATTTCATGGACTAACACTGGCAGGTCTTTTAAGGTCAAACCAAAGATTAAAAAGTCTTGTACAAGGAAAACCAAACAAACCTTGTTGGTGTTCAGAGAAAATAATACATGTCTGGGTTATCAGCAAATCCTAACAACTATTGCTAGTATTCCTGGAGATTACATGGACCTTTTAAACTGCGAGGGAAACAGAACCATACTGTCACTCCAGATGGGATTTGGATGATTAAGTGTAGCCAGAGACAGCTGAGCTGGTTGCCCTTGGATCCTTTTATGGACAGTGGAGACTACTGTAAATCCTGGTTCTTTTGGCCAAGTGTCTACTTTAGGATGACAGGACTGTTTCTGGTGACTAAGCAGAAGTGGTTAGTTTTTCTGGGGGCATCTCAAGCCAAGAGAAATTACTCCTGTTCTCGCTGGCTGTGTTGCTGTGGTTGTACAGGAGCTGCTCAAGGCTGGTTATACAACTGGTTTTGCTCCTTGGTTACATGATCTACATGCTGGAGTCACCCCAGGGTGACCTGCTTGGGAACCCAGTGTGCTTCCAGCACTTAGGTTACCTGTAGCAGTCTATGTCTGGCCTAGCAGGTGCCATCAATTCCACCTACTCTTGTGATGGGATTTCAAGAGGGTCTGCTGTCACTTGAATGGTCCCTGCTTTACCTTGCTGCATGGGTAGATGGGGTTTGTGGGCAGGATGAACGTCTACTTTGTTGACTACTGTTGCCTTAGTGAGATGGGTAGATCTTCACCTCAAAAATTGGCTGTTTTAATCCTGTAAACCAGTGGTGGGCCAGGATAAAGTCAAGAAGGTTGCTCAGTTGCTTTTTTCCCTGTTTAAAATCAATGTCCTTGGAATATGTAAGAGAAAAATTCCAGCAAGCAGCATCAAGCAAGCAAGAGCCCTGAATTAAGCCTGTTTCCACCTAGCCTCAAAATCAAAGCTGCTTTATGTCCATATATATAAATATTGGATGGTAAATCCATCCTCCTCCTTTCTGGACTCATGACAAGGAAAGAGAGGACAAAGAACCAGAAGAGACCTGCTGGGTCACCACACCAGTCCCAAACTCCTGCAAGCAGCCACATCATAAAGCTGCTGCACCTCTTGGAAGCAGTCAGAGAGATGCAAGCTGCTTGCTTTGGTGTGATGTTGCAGTGGGCAGTCATGTTGTCATTCTTTATGCTGCAATGATCCCCAGGGTCAAAGCTGTAACAGGAATGTGTTAAATCAATAAAGCAGAGAAGGCTTCCAGAACTTGATCTGTTAAAGGATGCATTGTGTTGATCTGTTGAAATTAGTTCCTGCTGCTGGGAGCTCCTGGTGTAAGGGGGAAAAGGGAAAGGAGGACGTGCGTTGCATCTCTGCTGAAATGAGAGGGGAGGTATTCTGTGTTTTCTCTATCCTGCCAACGGGCCTTAAAGACAAGATAAATCTATGCATTTGGCAAGATGACCTAAAAAACAGAACCATGTGACTTTTTACATTGTAATTCCAAATCTCTCTTTTCTCCCCACCCCCTTTTTCCTCTTGAGATCTCTGCTGGGACATGAGGACAGGGGAAACCAATGGCTGTGGCAACCCATATTGACGCAAAAATAGAAGCCTACACCTGATAACATCATGAAAAAGCTCATTTATAGGGTCTCCTCATGTGCCCCTTGGAATTTATTACTCCCCCTCATATACAGTTGGGCTTACCACTTGTAGCATGGAGGTCAAAGTATCACAATGTGTGGGTGCTGATGCAGATTTGTGAGACAGGAGAACATTTTGAAGGGAAAAGATTTTTCTCTGTAGATGAGTGTGTCCTTTGCTGTGAAGGACCATGGCTGAGCTTTACGGATCTCAATGAAAGTTCCAAAGACACGTTGATATGGAAGATCTCTGTGTGGAATGAAGCCAGCTCTCTCTAGGCAGCTCTTAATCTGTTCATGCTTGGAGTCCTTTAAAGAGCTCGTGATGTTGGTCTTTGATCAGACAAACTGAGGTCCATTGCTTCTCATCATCACCAGATCAGACACAAAAACATAAGTTTTTTGAGTGATCTTTGGTTCCTGCTCTGTCTCCTGCCTGTGAGATTCCTTGATCTTAGTTAATCATTACTATAACTCATCTTGGCTTGGTCTCTGTGTAAGGCTCTGGAGTGGGAAACGCTCTCTGAGGAAAAAGACAGTGCAAGCTTGGTGGTTTGGGAACAGTTTTGAATATGTGGTGAAACCCATGCACGGAGGAAAGCTAAACCAGCCACAGAGCAAAGCATATTGGCCTGACAGTCTCCACCAGCACTCCACGTACTACTAGGTACCTGAGACAAGTGTGTGAATTTTTCATTTTCCATTCAGGGCTTTTGCTATTAAATGGACTGAACATTTAAAAACATTAGTCAAACAAACCTGTTCTTGCCACTTGTCGTACTTTAAAACAGCAAGTCTTGTTGGCATGTGCACGCCTTGGGCATAGATGAGATTCCGCTATAGCGCCCACCTGCCAGATCTTCCCAGGATGAGGGCAAGCACTGTAGAATGGCTTCCCTGAAGTGTCGTCAACTGCTGGTGGAGGTTTCATGGTGATCTCAAGGATTTGTTATACTGTTGCCCTCATTAATGTAGAAGATATCTCAGTCCTTGGCAAAGGTGGGAGTGGCAGAGAGTTTTGTCTTGTTATTGGGCTGCCTGTGTGATGAGGAAGGTGTCTCCACATCTATACAGCTATTGGCAATGGTGATTGCTGGCTTTGAAGCAGGGATGGGCACAGCTGCAGGAGGACACCTCACTGCATGGGTGGGACTGCTGCCCCAGCAGCTGTTCTCTGTCACCTCTAGGTAAAAGATGGCAAGTTGCATTTGTACTATTTTTTAACAGTTCTTTGAAGCAGACTGAGCATCATGAGCAGACTTCATATGATAGATCAGGATCTTCAGCTTGCAGACTCAGCGGTGGATTGCCCAGCTGTGGAGATTCACTTCAGAAGAGAGTCTAGAAGTTTGAAGCCTTACATGGCCTCTACCCAAAGGTCACTATTTTGGAATTAAGTCTGAATAACAGCCAACACTAGTTCCTCTCAGACTTCTTGTTCTTCTTTTCTTTTTTATTTTCTTTTTTCCTCTTTGTGTTATGCTTCTGCCTTTGCCACCATTTCTGTTATCTCCTTCACTGTTCTGACCTTCTTCTGCGCATGTTTCCACCACGGGTTATAGATGTGTGTGTTGCACCAGTGACTGTATCTTTTCGGTCAGTTCTGAATGGTGACAGCCAGAAACTCAGATGTCCCAGATTTTGCAAGAATCCTCCAAGGAGTCTTTACAGGGTCCATAAGTGACTCATTCAAGAGCTTCACTATCCATCCTTACAATAAGGGAGATTTCCAAAAGTAAATCTAACTATTTGTTGTTACAAGTTAAGATGATGCTTTTTACCTTTCCCTGACAAAGAGAGAAAATCAACCATTATTCTCTTCCCAACTGTCCTTTACAGGTTGGAGGACTCCTGTGTTCCTCTTCTTTTCTTACTAGATGAAGTAAACTAAGTTCTTCCTTCCTTTCCTTCTGGATCCTGTTTTCTGAACTGTTATAATTTTCATTGTTCTGCTCTGAGTGTTTTCTGAGGTGTCAACATCTCTGTGGAAGTCATCAGGAAATTAAAGAGACGAGTCCCACACAGGGCCTGTTAGGATCCCACTTCTTGTAGGATTACCTTCTGATATGCAATAGACAATTATTGTTTCCTGATTGAGCCTGGTATATGACTCACATTGGTTACCTGTTGTACCGTGATTTCATCTAGACCTCACTCTAGTGAAGGTACCAGAAAATCCTACAGCATGGCATTCAAAGAGTTGTCTATCACACCTCCTGCTTTCCCTGGTGCAGGGGCAAGCTATGCTATAAAGCAGGGAAGTGCATTGTCTGCATTCTTCATGGCACATCCATGTGGTTACATGGTAAATATCATTTATATCACAGTATAAATCATATAGATGTGTGGGGCATAGTTCCTATGTAACCTATGACAGTAGTTTAGAAATTTCCTCCAAGATCTTCCTGGGCATTGAAACTAAGCTGACTGGTCTTTTGTTTTGCTTCTTTCTTTCAAAGACAGTTGTCATACTTACTGCTCTCCTGTCCTCTGGGACCTCACCTGTCATCTCTGAATTATTGAACAAAATGACTCAGCTGCTCAGAGCCACTTCCTTAAGCATTCAGGCTGATTCTGCTAGGTCCTGATGGGTTAGATGCATCTGTGTTACCTCCACACTTGCTTAATCTGGTCTTCTCTCTCAGGGCTCTTTCTTCAACATCAATTTAATAATAAATTGTATTATCTGTCTGATCACAATTAACCTTTTTTTTTTTTCTAACAAGAGGATACAAATTTCCTACTATCTTCCTGAAAGTATAGTCCACTTTTCGTTGTCTCTGTGTCACAGGCTACCTATATTCCTTCCCAATGAAACAATGGACTTGTTCTTCCCTTTGTCTTCCCCTTATTTTGAGTGATTTCCAAACCTTTCTGTCGTTGTGGTTGTTGTTAACTAATTTTTATTCATTCTGTATATTACTCTTCTCAGTTTTATTCCTGCACAGTTGGGCTTTTTCTTTATTTTCATATTAAACATGCAGTTTTCTTTCCACTTCATGTGTAATTTTATTTTTTTTCCCCTGTCCAAATGTTGAGGCTTTTAAAGGATTGCTGGTACAACCATCTTGGTCTCTTCCCTTGTTTTTTTTCCTTTGACACTGGGGTTTGCTGATATGTATTTGATAGACTCTTTCAGCAAGAGCCAATACTTATTTCATCGCTACTGAGACTGTCTACCAAGGAAGCAGTATTATTTCACATTTGTTGCCTGCTTTGTCAAATCTGTTTCTATTTTGCTGGTCTTACTCCTTCACTTCTTTAAAAAAGTGACAGTTGCTGTGACTGAGATAGCCTGGAAGAAGTTACCTTTCACCTTTAGATTTTCAGCATTTTTTCCCCATATTGCTTTTCCCCCTCCTTGTGAGATAAAAATTGCCTGAAAATTTCAGCTATCACCAGGTCACATGCTGCTGCATTCATTCTCCAATAAATATTCAAGCCATTCAAATCCCCTGGGTGTCAATTGGTCTTGTTCTCTGGATGACTCCTTCAGCTGCTCGGAACGCATGGGTCCCACTTTCCCCGACGCCAAAAGTGCTGTGGGATTCAGTTGCTGTTATTTTTTAGCTCGCTTGCCACCGTACTCCTTCAAAAGCGATCTGAAATGGCTCTTATGTTACTCTCAGAATTTTGTGGTGTGCAAAACGGAGAACGCCATGCGCAAAGGAAATAATAAACTATTATTAGCTAATTTAACTATAATGGGAAGGATAATTAACTAACACTCATCATCCAAACTGATACAGATGACACTCAATAACAAGAATAGCATTGCAATTGTCATACAAGAAAACTTGCTAGCGTCTACCCATTTTCTCTGGTGTAATGCTCACCACGCCAATGACCCTCTGCATCCCAGGAATGGCAGATTCTGTCTCCCTTGAGCACAGAGAGAGGGTTGTGATGAGTTGTCACCACCCTGAGCCCTTCCCTGGCAGGAGTGTGATGCCCATGGTGGGGTTTCTTCCTCCTCACTCTTGGGTGCCCCCGGGGCTATGTGGACACCCCACCGCCCGCTCCCTTCTCCCTGGTGCCCAGCACCAGCGGCAGAGCTGCCCAGCGCCCAGCCCGGGCACACAAAGGGCTGGTGTTTGCTGGGCAGCGCCTGCCCGGGGCGGCAGCCCTTGGCCATGCCGGGTGTCCCCAGCGCTGAGCTCAGGCAGGTGGGGCACCAGCCCCTTGGCCGTGGGACGCGTGTGATCCCAGGGACATCCAGCTCAGGGCACAGCCAGCCCAGAGATGTCCTGAGACCCTGCGGTGTCGGGTCAGCTCAAAGCCTGTAGTCTTTCACTGTCAATGGCTAAAATCACATTAGCTGGGCTGCAAACACCAGCACAGAAAGATGTCCCCAGGGTGTGTCTCTAACGTTATTCCCAGTGATGTTAACCACAGGGCACTGACCTCTTCTTGTTCATCTTCCCCACCCCAGGGATGGCCACTGTTCTGTTCTCTCCATGGCATACTCTGATCTGCAACCTAAAAGGTGCCCAGCCATTCCCTCTCAATGTTTTTTTACTGAGTGAATAATTCAGGTTGCAAGTGACCTATGGCACTTTTTTCTCCAACACACCATCAGGGTCAATACAGAAAGTTCTCATGTCGAAGTTAGATGAAGTTGCTCTGGAAGAGAAACATTTTCCTTGAAAATCTCTGGTTGATATTAATTCAGAAATAAGAGAATATGTACTCCAGTTCTGAAGTTGTTTCTCTCCCATCTAGGCTCAGCACCTCTTACAAGCAGAAGTTTCAGATGCCATGAGCATTTTCCTCCTGACACAGAAGAGAGGTCAGAATCCAGTGTTAGCTTCACTTATGTGTCATGAAAGTTGATGGGAAGCCTCCTATTCCCCAAGCACACAGAATTGCATTTCAGGGACAAGGTATTTTAGAAAGTATTACGCTACAGTTTGATCCTACCTTGTTTCAGACCATGTAGAGATGTGCCTTCAGCTTTGAAGAGAAAAGGAAAAGGCACTTAATCAATAGCCATGTGAGTGATAAGCACATAAAATGAGGTTGGCTAGCTTGTATAATCATCAGTAAGACCATATGGGTAATGCATTATTCAGGAAGAAAGATGACCATGGTGGAGATGGTTTTTATGAGCGTCAAGACTGCTTAAGGCATGTCTCCTTGTAGTTAGTTACTTCAGGTAACCTCTTACCTCGAGCATTCACAGTAAGTTATTAGGACGAGGGGGGAAATAGCAGTCAACATTTTTGTCTGTCTCCTGAAGAAGTCAGAAACATGGTATTTTTACTTCCAAAATCTCCTGTATATAGTGTACACACAGGCAAAGTGCTTAATGTTCTACAGTACAAACTGTTTCGTCTTGTGGGGGGGGGGGGGGGGGGGGGGGGGGGGCGCGCGGGGG
>JAVJGI010000060.1:63366748-63384456 GCA_035590275.1 Ibycter americanus | reverse complement strand
CTGGGCAGCCTGTTCCCCTGCTCTGGCACCCTCACAGTAAAGAAGTTCTCCCTCATATTCAGGTGGAGCTCCCTGTGCTGCAGTTTGTGCCCATTGCCCCTTGTCCTGTCGTTGGGCACTACTGAAAAGAGCCTGGCCCCGTTCCTCTTGGCACTCACCCTTGAGATGTTTGTAGACACTGATAAGATCCCCTCTCAGCCTTCTCTTCTCCAGGATGAACAGGCCCAGCTCCCTCAGCCTTTCCTCATCAGGGAGATGCTCCGGTCCCCCCTCATTGACAGTGTAGATGCAACCATGCCCTTACCTCTGGGAAAGCTGCAGCCCAGGTTGGATACTTGGACTTGTTTAGATCTTGGGCCATCCAAGCAGGAGAAGCTGTTCTCTGCAAAAGCTGTTTTCACTGACTCCGCAGTTTGTGGGAGGAGCTGTGTTGCTCAGCTGTGTTGCTCACTCTATCCTATATTGAAAGACAGCTCTCGTGTTAGACCCCATAAGGTGCACCTGTGAGATGCTTCTGCCTTGACCTTTAAATGTAATTACAATAAAACAACTCTGTACACCCCCAGACAGATAAAAGCATGAAAGAAAAGCTATAATGAAGGTATAGCTACAGTAAACAATTATCCAATGCAGACATAGGGTGTAACATAATGAATGACACTGGAAAAGGGCCAGAGAAAACTGCCCTCTGCATTCCCCGCTCTTGTGCAAAATGCAGAAGGGCCCTTAATGACCACAGAGTGGTCGGGTCTCTGTCTTACATCTCATTTGAAAGGCCATCTCGCACAATTAGCCACCTATTACTGGTGGTTAATTGACATCTAAAAGACATCAGGATTAAAGTTAGAGCTAAAAGTCAATTAATGGCTCCTAGCTTTGCTCCAGCCAGTGTTAAAGTGTGGGAACAACCACCGTCCCAGTGACATGCTGATTTGTTCCAGGTCCCCAGGCCATTACTGACTGCTCCCTGCCCCTTTTTCCTGACAGTATCAATCATTAGATTGATGCTAAATGGCTTTGGTTTCCTTATATCAACAGGCTTCCTCTCGACTTTCAGGGGATTTCTCCCTCCAGCGGGGACCTCTTACTGCAGCTTCAACAGAAACTCATGGCTGAAGGCAGCAGAAACGTTTTCTGGGGATTAGGTGCTTCAGCTCTCAGGTTTTCAGTCTTCAAGGGCTGCACTGAGGCACTCATGGCACTCAGTCTGGAGGGCAGCACGGCAGGAGAAAGCCAGCCCAGGGAGGCAGTTGGCTGCTCTAACTTGTCGATCTGGCCAATACGATCAGCATGAAGCTGCAAACAGAAAGCACATTATCTGGAAGAAGTTAGATATCAATGCTGCTATGCGTAGCATTACATCAGAAAAGAGAAACCTCAAAACAGGAGCAGGAAGACAGACCATTCCTCCTGCACAGCAGCTTCTTGGTGCTGCTGACAGACCGTTTACCCCTGCACATTGCTTCCTCTGTCACCGCATCAGGTGTACGTCTTTCTGAGAGGGCAGGAATACATCCCAACAAACAGCAGAGTCCAGGGGACAAGGAAAATCTGTCTATTTTTAATGAAACAAATCATTCAACCACTTTGCTGTGCTCAGGAAGCCTCATTTCCCAATGGACTGGCATCCTCAGTTTGAGTGATGCCAGCATCTCAGGAGGTGAAAACTCCAGCCAAATCTTTTCCAGTGGTGGGACCACTGGGATGTGTTCAATCCCGTGTAGTTTCTCAGGTGACTTGTAAGGGGTAAGCTCATTTCGCAAGCTTTCCCTCAGAGCAAAGGTATATTTGAGTCCTTTACTTGACTGCCAGTCACTTCCAAACTTGTCAGAACTCCACCTTCCTGATGCCATTAACTCTGCATCACATGTGGCAGGAACCGGTCAGAAACAAAGAAGAAATTGTTAAGAGTTAGGGAAGGGCGCATAAGTAGACATATACATAAATATACAGACGGGTTTCCTAAGTCCTGTAAGCACACAGGTTCTTGTTTCCCTTTACAATCTGTGTTAATTACCTTTTGACAAGTCATCTGAGAGCCTAACCATGGACCTCTAAAGTGCTGCTCAATGTTGAGTGGGATTTCCTCTGTCCAGCGCCTTGGAGAAGCCCACATGATTTTGGATTTGTGTCTGGAGACAGGGATATGCATGAGGAACAGAATGGCAAAGTGGTTTTAATTAGGTCCTCACTATGAGAACAAGCCAGGCCTGACCCACAATGGAGCACGGCCTTGGCACCTCTTTAGGGTGTGCAGCTATGCACTGCCAGAGAATGCCCAAGCCTGTTTATGGGGTAAGCATGGGTTAAGGACTGTCCCTGGAGATGTGCCCAACCTTTCCTTGGGGTAATGGCATTTAGATGCACAAATCTGAGCCATATTACCCTGGTAGGTCACAGGGTTGGAGGATGGAAGCTGGTGTAGACATGTGTGAAGGTCCCAGTGACAAAACTCAGGAAACTTCTGGCTCATTATGTAAAAGGGAAGAGGGAAATTTGTGGGGAAGGGAATGTTATATGGGTTTGTATTCTCCTCAAAAAGTGCATAGCCAGTGAGCAGAGCCTCCAAGAGCAGAGCAGGTGATGCCAGCCTTAGGGAGGTTCTTGCTGAACAACCCTACCCACACTTGAATACAGAAATACCTTGTGGGCCCCTGACACCAGCTCATGTTAAAGTGCTACCTGCTACTTTACAGGCTCCACTGGCTGCGTCGTGTTTGCCTAAGCATAACCATTAACGCCATTTGAGACTCCCTGTAGTACCCAGTTCATCCCCATGGGACTGGCAGATATGACGCTGGATCCACTGGTGATCTGAGCCCTTCAGAAACAAAGGCTGAAGGCAAGTGGAATATTTCTGGGCATCTCAAATGACAAAGACATTTGACTCACACGGAGACACTTGTAAGTAGACACCTAAATTCAGGTGCCTTGATCAGTGAGGTGAGTCTTATCCCTCCTTTAGAGAATGACAATAGCCACGGTCATTCAGATGTGGCGGTTATCAAGTAATATGAACTCTTTCCAGAATAACACAAGAATGGCCACTTTGGCTCAAACTAATGAACTGTTCACCCCTGTATCACATCTCCCATCATGACCAGCAGAGGTAAATACAAGAACAGGGCACGTCAGTGACAATTTTCCAAGTTTAGGCCCTCATCTGAAGTGGTTAAGTAACTAGTATCCCATAATAGTTCCTGAAGCCTAAATAAACTTACTTTTCCTCCTTACAGTCATTGCTCTCAGGTTTTGCTCTAAAGGTTAACAACAGCCTTTTTTCCCGCAGCATCTTAAAAAGCATATGCATTGAGTCCCTTATCCACTCTGCACGGGCACATGCATCGCATGGGCAGTGCTGTCACCCCTCTGTAGGACCAGGATGAAGGTCAGACACATCACACTTTGTGAGGACAATGAGTTGATTAATTCTGTTTCTCTGTTGCTTGTACCACTGTGATGCATCCACAGCATTTCTATTCTGGTTGCAGTTTTACAACTGAAATAATATGGTCACCAGGTGCTCAAAAGCTGTCCCTCTCATGTTCTTCAAGGTCTTTTTCTCCATCAAGATGCATATGCCTAGAATCCCTGCTGCTTGACTCTGGTCACAGGAAGGACACAAACTGTGCTCCCTGGTTTTTTTCTGAAAAGGTAAATGAAGATAAACAAATCAATAAACAGTGGCAGCTGGTGAGCTGCCTTCACCCAGAAGATGCAGTTGTGTTGGTGTATTATTAAAAGCAAAACAAAAGAAAGCACACAGAACATCACTGGAAAAATCCAACCAAACAAAAAAAGAAAGCCAAAGCTTTGGTTTGCACCTTTTCCACCGGGGAAGACACCTCTCAGGTTGATAGCACTTTAAATTGAGTTGGTCATGGATGAAGAAAAATTTTAATTGGGATCAATTTGCTGTCTTCCTCTGAAAGACAGTGCCTGTTCCTAGAACAACTTGTCTGACGGAGAAGAAAAATATACTCAGAATATATTCTCCCTATGAATAAGATACCAAGGAAGAGATGGTGTTGGGAATTTGGGTTCAGGTGCACGTTTTTGTATCTTTTTATTTTATTATGGGACGTGAACCATCTTTTTGTATTAGGCCTATCTAGTATAATGGAGGGCAAAGAAATGGCTTTATCTGCAAATTACAGAGAAAACAGTGAGATTGCTTAATTATGCACTTTTTTACAAGGTGGTGGTAGTCTGATTCACATCAGCTGTCTCTGAGTGTCACCATTTTATCTGTGGTAGATTCCCCTGAAAAGGGGCAGAGCTGAGAACAGAATCAAACTGCATTGCAGCACGGTTATGTGTCACTTCATTTTTCTGTTTGAGAGAAGCTGCACTGTAATAGCCATCATGAATAATTAGTGCTATTAATCTAATTATTATCATCTTTCTTTCAGACATCCCCAAACATTTGAAAAGGTTGTCGTCAAAAACGTGTTCTGGTTTCTGCCGGTGTGAATCGAGACATGACTGCTTTGTCATTTCTAGCTGTGTATCCATGAAATGAGAACAGCCCTAAATGTTGGGAACTACAGTAATAACATTACTGTTCGGATTGTTTTTAGTTTTGTTTCTCACTAAAACAAGGATTAATTTCCTTTTTAAAGCGCCAGGGTGAAAGGACCATTTTAATTTGCCAATACATTTATGGGAAAAGTTAAAAAGAAATTTATCCACTGTTGTAGGGATTTTAAAGGAGTTACAATGTAAGTCCTTTACACAGTACTGAAGAAACCGGAGTGACTCAATTTTAGGCCAGTCTAGGTATGAGCACAACTATTCTAGTGGGGATTTGAACAGGGCAGATTCTGCTGGCTCATTTCCATGTGAAGATTCCTGAATATTGGAGAGGCTGGCTGGTCACGTAGTGCCTGTGGTAGCCAGAGCTTTGGATTTAGAGCCTTTTCCTACCAATGCTGTCTGTGGGACTTGGCTGTATTTTATGTTGGTTCCCTTGGGATGGATTTTTCTCTGAGGAGGAAAGCATTACAGATGGGCTGTGGCACGACAGAAGGCTTAAAAATACAGACAAACTATCTGTTGGAGGTAAATTCAGTTTCAGTCTGAAATGTTATCTGTAAAACTTAGGGATTCTCTCAAGAGAAAAGAAATAATTTCACTTCAAAAGATTGTGATCACCTCCAGCCCACCCAGTTTCCCATTGAAAAGCCTGTGCTGGGCAGGGAATGAAAGCAAAGACCCAGCTGGGACCTCTCACGCCACTCTTCCCCAGCATTCCCTTGTCATCTAGGAGGGTCACTTAAATCTGACATGACTTCCTAGTGAATTATCTCATCATTACCGATAATCCTATTTGCTAGATGGGGCTGCCTCAGGAATAGCCCCCTACGGACTATTTCCCCATCTCTCTCTCTTCCATGTATCTTCTCTTAATGACAAGCATTCCTTTTTTAGCTCGCTTTTGCATCAGCCTGATGGATGCCACGTGCAAATTGATTGCCAGCTGGGGTCACGTCATCCTCTTCCCCACCAAATGAAAGGATTGCACTCTTTTCCAGATGACATGCTGGGCTGCTTTTCTTCCCTCTGATGCTGGACATTTAAGCCATCCTTACATGTTGACAGGTCATGGGTCTGGACTGGTGTGCTAGGTCCTGAGTTGTCAGGACCTTTATTCAGCTAATTCTGCACCTCTGCATCGTGCTACCAAAACCTGACTTACAATCACAGGCTACATCTATTTTAGCAGATGCAATATCCAGGCACTGTCCTCCTGTACCTTTGCTACTGGTATGGCATGGCTTGCACTGACAGGATTGAGCTCTCTTATCCCTAATGACAAGGCTATGCTGCATCAAAACAACTTCCTGAGAACGGTCCCCAGCTGTACTGTTTCTTGAACACCTACCTTTTTGATGTCTAGGAGTGAGCTATTTGACATGAGCCAAAAAACAGGGAGCATGCCAACAATTAAACTGTGTGGGCAACCAAGGGACAGGGCTGTGGTCCGTTCCTAAATAAAAAGAGCCAGACATATTGTTGTAGCTGTTGAAAAGCTCATGAATGGCATGGTGGGATTTTAACCCACAAGAAAGCTTTTGAGACGAGGCTCAGCAACAGGAACCATGTCTAGCCAGGGAAGAGCTCACTGCTGGACATGCTCGTACCAATGTGAGGATGTGTTATACAGTGGTCACTGCTCTGGCTACAGGCTGACAGGGACATGTACGTGCTTGATTTAAATTAACCAGTTGCTCCAGCCACAGCAGCACGGGATCAGCTTTCTGTTTTGCAGTTTATGCCAAGATTCGTGCTGTTGAAGATAGACTGCTGCTTTATAATTTAAAGAACACAGAAAAAAATCCTGTTTCAGGCTCACTGGGTGGAAAATACCTGCATTCTTGCATTGGGATCTGTAGCAGCACTGAAGGCGGTGGAGGCATATACACATCATGTCTACAAGTGTGCAGGCTCTCTAATTAACTCTTTTGAGGGTCCCTGAGAGACACAAAATCCCCCTACAATAATGGAAGTTATTCAATATTTAATTGGACACTAATAATTAAAATATACCTTCTTTCAGCCCAAACCTACTGAGCTCACATTAGCTGCCATCTTAATTATCAAGCCACACTGATCGCTTCATTGCCATGGTCCTTGCTTTGTGAAAGGCAGCACTGAGGGTGCGAAACATGGCAATGTTGTGCAATTAATGGGAAAAGATGCCTTTGTTACTCATAGGAACAGGCGTCCATCGCTACTTGGATTCTCTCTCTGACTTTTTCAGCCTTGTTCTCTACACCTTGTATCCAAAGAATAACTGATGTGAAAGATCAGGAAGCCCTTTGCTGTACCACAAAGGGAAAAGCAGCCAGATCTTCTGCTGGTGTAATCTTTACCTAACAGACTAACAGCTTAGGAGCCTGGATAGAGCTTTTTGTTGTTGCTGCTGTTGTTTTTTGTCTGTTTGCTTGGTTTTGTTTTATTTTAGCAGCAATTGGAGAGCTTCTTATACGGCATTTTCAGACCAACATTTCTAATGAACCTATTTTCAGTCTTGAGATATCAGACCAGTGAGCTGAAGAAATCAAATACTTTTTCTAAGTGGATGAAAAAGAGGGAGATTTTTGCTCAGGTCTTGCTATGAACATTTTGTCAGAGGACTGAAACATTCAGAAGGAAGGAACATAATGACTCAAGATGGGAAAACTCAGTGCTTGGGTTTTTTTGTAAAACCAGTGAAAGTTGGACTAGCCTTGCAGCTGTTTGTCTAAGAGAGTTGGAGTGGTGTGCTGCTATTATCTGCTATTATTATTAGTAGTAGTAGTAGTAGTAGTAGTAGTAGTAGTAGTGGTGGTAGTATCATCATCATTATTAATGCCCCACTTGAACAGAATGTTATTTTTAGCTAGAGGAAAACTAAGCAAATGCACTGGTCAGTCCACTGTCTCAACAATGAACCCAGAGATCAATAACAGGACAACTCATTGCACCTTAGCAGACAGGGCTGTTTAATCTGAGCAAGTCTGAGGGGTTGACCCCTACTCCACCTCCCCACATCCCCTTTCTACCAATGTTATCTTAGTGCAAAGTTACAAGAGCTTTTAAACTGGCAGAATTACTGCTTGGAAAGACACAGCCAAGTTTACAGCCTAGGAAAAAGAGGTGCCATGTGCTCAACTTCTCAAAGGCTCTGCCCAGCCTGCTGTCTCTCCAGAAGCTGATTTTTATGGATTTTCCTGCAACCCCACAGAGAGTTTGATTTGTCCCTGCTTTGCAATAACGCTGCTGCAATGTTTGGGACTAGGCAAAGCAGAGACTTAACTCTTTCCTCCCAGGAGATCCTCTGACCCTTCTTATAAGCCCCTTAGGATACCCTCATTCAGTCTGCTCCATGTTGCATGATGTGCTGCTGTTTTTCATCACTCTTCAAAGCCAGGAGCTGTGCAAAGTGCCCTGTAAAACCAGGATGGGGATAGCAGATTGGGAGTTGACAATGTAGGCGTTGCTTTTTTCATTTAATCTGTCTTTGAAAGTTTGCAGCCTTTATCCCCAAATCACCAGAGAATGAGCCCGGATACTGCCCTGAATCACCACCGTGCTCTTGGATGGCCATTAGAGAGAAACAGAATTGTCACAGACCTGGGCTATTGAGGCTGTATTTTCCCCATTTTTTTTTCCTTGGCAAGGAAACCAGTGATGACCACTAAGGTTTCCTGTCCTGCTTCAGACTCAGTTACTTACTAACCCTTTATGCAATCAAAGATATCTGCTTTGCAACCATTGTACTGTTGTTCTGATGTCCTGATGAGCTTGCAAGAAGAGTTGCTGCATCTGGTCATGTCAAATCAGCTTGGCCCTACCTAGCAAGGAATAAAGGATGGTTTTGACAGCAGCCTTCAGAAGGGACTGGATACATCTACTAACATGGCTATACATCTTTCTCTTAATCATAAGGCAAGACAAAATTATCTGGAGGGATGGGAATAACCCAAATGGAGTGGTGTGCTGCTATTATTATTATTATGATCATCATCAGCATCATCATCATTATTATTATCATTATCATTATTTACTGAGCAGGATAGATACTACCATGAGTCTTCCTCTTAGATCTTCCAGCTTTGAGGAACAACCCCCTTCTACTCTGCCAGTGTCCACACAGCAGCCACTTTGTTCCATCACATGTACCCTTCATGATTTCTTGGTGAGTGAAGCCTTGTCCTGTTCTTGTCCTGTTTTTCTTCATTTTTACCTTAACTCTTAGTTAAAAATCAGCTCAGGCTGACCATCTGCCGAGCTTCATGTCTACGTCCTGCATTGGGTTTTTAATGCACACAGTGACAACCTTGCAGAGAGAGACTTTGGGAACCACCTAAGTTAATTTAAGAAGGGAAAATCTGCTTTGCAATTTCTTCCCCTTCTTCCCTTCATTTCCCTCTTCATTTGCCCTTGACTCACTCAGCTCCTCCGTCACCAGTTTGCTGTCTGGCCAGGGCATGCTGCCAGGAATCCCTTGCCAGCCTTGAATAATAAATACCAGTTAAGTGATGGACTAATGCCAGGGTGAACTGCTCAGAAATATTCCCTCTAGACCTCAGATCAATAACACTTAGTTCTTGTTCTGTGATTGAAGACAGGCAAAAAACCACATCATCTTCCCATGAGCATAGGAGGAGCCTGCAAAGAAACCCATTTACTCTGCCTCAAGTCCCCAGGCATTCACATGTACTTTAAAGAGCAGACTTCAGGTGTGTGCTTTCTGCTGAGAAATACTTAGCTGGGACATGATATGCGGGCCAGAGGATGGCTGATACCAGGGACCGGGTGTGGAGGGAAAGATGCCAGAGGAAAAATCCTGGTGCGGTGAAGTGGGGGACTTATCTCCATCAACATGACCAGGGCATCAGACTGGCATCGATGCAGGTGATGAGCAACTTGGATGCATCCAAAACTTACAGCCTAGGTCCTCAGTGACCTGAAACATGGCCAAAAGGTATCAGGACCCAATAGGAGAGCACCCCTTTGGTTCAGCAGCTTTAGTCAAGAGAAGGATTTCTCTGGGTTATCAAAGGGGTATAACCCCCACCACAGTTAGCACCATTCAGTATTTGGCATTCTTTTGACCATGTGAATTAGGGCATGGCCGTCCAAACTGGGTTTCTGCTAGTGAGAGAACTGGCATGGATTTATAATAATATAGCAAAATTCCCAAATGAAGCTTTAGCATCTTGGCTGTGTGGTTTTCTCCTCCTCTTTCACAGATGCAAGATCTTCTTCCAACCTCGGGTCCCTCTGCTACCGCATCTGCTCTGCAGGCTGTAGTGAAGCCAGCATCACGTACCTCCTTGACACTGACTTAAGAGTTTAACATGCCAAGCAGATCACTGAGAACTGCTGATTTTTAAATGACTCGAGTGCTGGAAAATAATACATTGCTCTTCCTGACAGGTTAATTGGAAAAGCCCATGTTCCCAAGTCAGTGAGAGAAGCATGGCTGCTTGAAACGTCTGAGGTGAGGGATGGATGTTGGGCAGTGTGAGGAGGGTGACAGCCCAGCCCGAAATCAAGAATTTTAGGTCTCAGCACTTCTAATTCTCCTTTCCAGAGGGAAGGTGAAGTTCTTCTGTTCCCTGTCCGCAATCTGGGGAAGATCTATTCCCCACAAGAAAGATGAATTTTCCTCCTTTGCTATTTAGCTGTTGGTTCAAAGTTTATATAAGTTTTTATGTTGCCTGAAATGGCATCGAGGCCCACATCCACGGAGTTCAATGGGAAACTGAGGATGCAGAGAATTAATCTCTCTGGGGAACTCCAGCGCTTTTGGAGCAGGATCTGGAAGCATACGGGAGATATCTACACACAGAGGCTCTGCTGACACTGGAATGCTGAGAGCATGGATATCAGTCACAGCTGAGTAGACTAAGGTGTTTTAAGAGATGAAGTTACAGGCACTTCCTTCAGGTATGCTAACTCAATTGCTCCAGTTCTAATGTGTACTGCAGTTAGCACTGAAGATCTGGAGTCAGAAAGCAGGACCCCATGATGCCAGGTGTTCTGTCAGTTTAAATAAGACAATCCCCATCCACATACAGCACCTAATGGAAGAGCTGGTTCTTTCTGTGGAGCTGTTTTCAATTGCCTAGATAATTATTTTGTCATTATTTTATTTTAATGCTCCTCTATTGGGCCAGAGCATCCTGATGTATTCTACTGCAAACCTCCAGCCCTGGCACCCTCTGATGAATGACCAGGATGTATATGCACCAATACCAACCCCTAGCTGGAGACAGAGCCATACCCTTGTACTCCAAGAGTCAAGAGACAGTGGAGATGTGTTGTATTCCCCACATGGCTGAAATGGATCTTGAGCATCAGAGGTGAAGGAGTAGTGTCCATTCATTTTTTTTAATCTGCTTAATACTATTTTCCTCATCTAATCCTTCTCATTTCAGGGCTCTTCCAAAAACCTCTTGAGTGTTATAGAACACCAACATGAAGGAGAACTTAAAATGAATGTCTTGGCTAACAAATAGACCAGCAGTGGTTTTGTGCAGCAGGGACACAGAGTTGGGGCAGAAGTTCTGGTAGTGAGACTGTCCAGTATAGACATGGCCATGGGCAGTTGAGAGAAAGTTTCCCAACGGGATATTTGGTGGGGGCCAGCTGTCACTCAGGGAACATCAAGCCCCTATACACAGTAGAAACCCAGAATGCATAGGGAAAGAGACCAACAGTGAAGTGAGCTGGGTCCAGGTGTCATCCCAGCATGCTGAGCTGCCATCTTCTCCACCGCTCCATCTTCTCTTTAACGTGGCAGAGAATTTCATAATGCTGGTGCCAGCAAATACCACTGGAAGTGTAAAACAATCCGTACCTCCACTACCCCTGGCCAAACTCAGTCCCTAACACCATCAGAAAGGGGAAATTTTGCTAATGCGGGGTTATGGTGGCAAAATACAAATTACTGAGGCATGCAAAAATATGTTCTCGTCTTTAGCTAGTATTGCCAAGAAAGCAGCAGTCATGTAGCAAATGAATGAGTGCCTTTCTCATCCACCTGTGAATGAACTTGGTTTTGCCCACACAAGAGGTGAACAAGTGTAATTCCCTGCATTTATCCTTGTCTACACCTCTGCCTGGGGAAAATGTATCAGGATGCCTTGTATTAAAAAAATAAAAACCAAAAGTGGGTGAATTTCTCTTTGGTGTAACATCTTTACAGCCTGCAGATTAGGAGTACCACTGAGAGAGAAATTGTCTGCAGAAAAAAGCAGGACTCACATAAAAGTAGAAACAGACCTTTTATTAAAACCTAGCAGAGTGTACCTGAATATGCTCCACTCATTTCAGACCTGCCCAAATGCCTTTACCAGAAACAGCAGCAAATGCAGTGTTGTCCCTGAAAAGTCTCTCCCACCGCAACGTTTCAGCTCTTAGCCAAAGTGGCCATAGGAGGTGAGGGCAGAGATAGGGACAGCCCCTCCTCCTTGTTTGCAGGGATTTTTTTTTACCTTGCCTTCATGCTGAGGTGACTCCCCTGTACAGATTACCTGTCCCAGTGATTTGCATCTGTATGTCTTGCCTGGGAGATGTCACCTCAGAGCCTGCTCCTCACCAGGCACAGGGAGTAAGAAGAGACAAGAGAAAATGTGAGCTTTATTTATTTAACACGTAGAAGCAAGGACAGGGATTATAAGGATTTAAGATGCAACAAAAGGTGAATGCTAAATTGACACTTGGTTGACTTAGAATAGAAGTTATCCTAGGAGGATTAGCAATGCAAGGGCACTGGCACCACAGGGAAGGAAACTGGATGGCAACAAGTAGATCCAGTGTCTTGCAAAGGAGCCTTGCAGAGAAATAGGCCATTTCTAACAGCTAATGGAGTGAACCATCATCAGCATGGGGACAGGATAAATCACATGCATGCACCAGGGGTTTACATGGGCAACCTGCATGGGAAATAAGTGACAAGGGGTCGGGGGGAAAGAGAGGCATAGCGTATGTGTAAGACACAAGAAAAGTGCAAGGTCTGAATCTCTGTCCACACAATATAAATCAAGAAGTGAAAGAAACCAGGGGACCTTATGGGTGGGGAGAAGCTATAGACAGAGAGGCCACTTGCAGAGCTCTGGGGCATGAATTCCTTCTCTTTTTTCCTGGATTTTAATCCATCTTACCAAGACCATCTGTTTTGACATCTTTTCTAGGCCAAACTGAGCAGTGTGGAAGCCACAATCTCTCTCCCATGGTGGATCTCACCTCCGCTGACCGTAGGGTCTAAGGAAGAGTTATTACAGAATTACAGAAGTCCTTCTGGTTTGTAATGTATCTCCCTGGGACCCTGCGATCATCAGGATCATGGTTTGTGGGTCAAAGAAATGCATCAGTGGGAAGGTCATCATGCACCGTGTGTCTAGAGAGGCAGCTTTGTCTAACACTTAACCAGCTGCCTGAAAGCCTTGAACACTGGTAACACAGGAGAGATCCCTGTACTGCTTTCTGCACATAAACCTGGGACTTGCTGTACAAGAACAGCAAAAGAGAAGGAGCAGCGTTATCATCCAGTGTGCAGTAGACAAGAATCTCCCTATATATTGACCTGAATTATCTTGTCATGGGTAGTTTGTTGGGTGTAAACTGTCTTCGTATTTGAGTAAATATACAAATGCATCTCCGTACAGTAGTTCTTAATGAGCTCTTGCTCTCTGATGTGAACTGTCTATTGTTCACCTACTCAATTACTTCAGGGTGCCTGTTGCTGTCCAGTCACGACAGGGCATTCAGTGGATGAAGCATTTAAATCTGTTTATTTCCATCTCCCTACATCCCGCCTCCCTCCTTTGAGGACACATTAGCAATACACAACAACATCCAAAGTTAATCCTGCCCTGTCACTCCTCTGCTTTTCCAGTCTGCAGAAGCTGAGCTGGACTTGTTTCCTTTCAGTTGGTTTTTTTTTTTTTCCTCCCAGTGTGGCTCAGCAGGAGAAAAAAGCAGCCTCCAGTTACAGAGTGATTTGAAGGTTAACACAACGACCTTCATCGGGCTCCTAAGAGGGATAATGATCTCTCGCTGTAATCAACAATGCAGACTCCTTTTGATACCAAAATAGCAACTGTTAAGTAAAGCCGCTTTTTTCCCCTCTGTTTTTTTTCCTTCCTTCTTTTTTTTTTTTTTTTTTTAATTCTTTGCCTTTTTCCTAAATCTGTGAACAGAAGCTCAGAAAGCAAATTGGGAAATAATATGATCTTGAAATGGATGTGAGATAGTCTTCAATTAGACTGTTGATCATGCTCCAATTCAATTAGTTAGGAGCTGATGCTAAGTTTGTTACAGGGTCCTGGGGAGGAAAGGTGCTGACCCTGTTAAGATGATCACTTGTTGGAGTGGTTCCTAAGTGGTGCTGGATATGGATATGCACACAGTGCAGGACAGAGATAATGACAAAGCTTTCCTTTCTGGTCATGCTCTCACCGCTGCCACTGGAAGGGTACCCAGTGCAGGAGCTGGCCAGCTCTGTGATCTGAAGATATTGATGCTTAATTGCCATTTATCTGTGCATATCATAGATGATCTGCAATGTCAACTGCTAATGGAAAATACAGATAAACTGCCTATAAATGATGTATTTACTGACATTATGCACCTGTATGATATAACGTAGTTTATCTGTATTTTGTATTGGTAGTTGATATGCCATAGCCATTAAAACACCAACACATGCCCACAGAAATAAGCAAGAGGATTCTATAGTGATATGGTATATATTTTTTATATAATCATAGGGTTTTTTTCTTTGCATGGAACTGTTGTTTTGCTTCTTAAAAGCAGTAGACCTTGCATTTGGAGGCTCTACCTAACCGAGCATTATCCTCAGCAAGTATAGCTACTCCACCTACTTTCTGTTACACCATTTCACTTCCAAATGAAAACTGAAAGCACTTAGGCTGCACGGTGTCTTCTGATCCCAATATGCTCTGCAGTAATATTAAGTGACAACTCATCAGAAGTCTGTGAGAGACTTGGTCGTTCATCCCAGTTTCTCTGGTTTGACCCAAAAGGTAAGAAAAGTAAAATTCAGCACCACGTGGGGCAGACTGCATGCTGTAAGGAGTGGCTTGTTCACATGTGGGGGAAGAACCAGCGTGGAGGCTCTTGCCTACAACCAAACTTTAGACTCCAAAAATCCTGGATAGCCTCTGCAGACAGGTAAAAGGAGCACTCAAAAATGCATTCGGCACTGTGCTTGCACAACCCACATTCAAAATTTTAGCGCAAACAGGGCATGAACCCAACATGTTGTCTGCTTGAGGTGAAATCTACTGCTCAGTCTGCTGACCATTCACATTTTCATGACTCCCTGAGATGTGGTGCCTGGGAGGCTGTTCCCCAAAGTGTCTTTGCTGTGTCTGATCAGAGGGACAGTGCCAGGAGGACTGGGCTCGCTCTGATGTGCTGTCTTTGCCTTTTAGAAAATGTATATAAAAATGTGTCAAAATTACTTGGGGAAAAATGTCACAGCATCCACGGGGCTCATTTTCTGCCTGGACAATATCTGGTCTGGACTGCTGAGATGGAGGACAGCTGCAGTGAGGTTTTTTTGTCCAGTTTGCCTCAGGGTGTGCAACAGGCCACCTTTCCTGCTGTTGGTGAGTAACTCTAGGCACATTTCTTAATGCTTTCATTAGCAGGTTGTGTCCAACATATGCAATCACAACTGATTTTGTGCAGATATAGGCTCCATTATATTATCTGGTGGAGTCCACCCATCTGTGGTTCCCATCTTCACTCTCCCATCGGGTATACTCCCCATCAGGTACAGAGGCACATCTTAGGGCTCATCTTACCCTTGTTTGAGTGCTGAGTTCCCCACAAGGGTATAAAGTTCATGCGTTGTGCACATCCCAAGCAATAGAACCTGCTTCTGCATTTTCCCATTGTTCCCCCAGAACATCATTTAGAAATGACATAGCCTTGATTCCCATTCACAGACATGCAGGACTGGGGGGAGGTTACCACAGAGTATCCAAGAATGCAGATGGAGGATAGGATGTTCTCAGTCAGAGCAGAAATCCACAGAGTTATGTCCTGTCTCCAAAAATGACTCGTGGCCAGTAGAAGAAAAGTAAGGCTGGTATGTAGTGGCATTTTTACATCTTCTTGCCTTCCGGGAATAAGAGACTTGGGACTCACTGAACCGGAAATGGTATTTTCATGTTTAATAGCACCTGCTAGGTTTTTATTTCATAGATTTCTTATGTTCAGTTTTGAACCATATAGATATTCAGCAACCACAGTGTCCTAAGACAAGGAATTTCAGAGATGAACTTCATTGTGTGAAGAAGTACCTGCATGCAGTTGTTCTGAATCTACCAACAGCTACACCCAGCTGATGCTTCCTTCTTTTGGGAGTGTGAGCAATCAGACCCTGCTTCCCTTTCCCAGTACCTCACAATCAGCAATCATGCAACCGATATAAAGGTGAACAAGTCTGTAGATCACATGCTCCACCACACAGGAAAGTATGGTTTCTGGAATGGCGTAAGCCCACTGTGCTATACCTTCCATTAATGAAGGAGCTGGTACAGGAGAAATGTGGAGAACAACGTTGCAGGTCTTCTGCTGGCGTGAGTTTGCACAGCTCCAAGTGAAGCTGGAAGTGTAATACTGCTTTACAGCACTGGAGTTGTCCTTAAGTGTCATGCATGCCTGGTGTGGAAGGATGGCTGTGGAGAGCAGGTTGGAGGATGCTGGTCCCCTGAACCGGGTGATAATGTGAGAGACAAGGCAGAGCTACCTGTGCTTTACGTGCGAGGAATTTGTAGTTGCCATCAGATAAGGGCTGAATGATAGATGGTGATTTTAAATGTTTAATATTCCTTCCCTGTTGAAGGGCGTTTTACATTCGGATAAAAGGAGCCATAAATCTCTTCCGGCAAATGAAGCTCTGCTCTACAACTCACACAGACACACACATACACACACACACACACACACACACACTCCCCCCATTTTTTATTGAGATCTCACCTGGAAAAGAAAAAGAAAAAAAAGATGAAGAAATGATGATGAATCACAGCAGCTGTGGAACAGCCCAGATAAGGCATGATTTGCATTTTCATGCGATAATTCGCCTCTCTTGATGCTTTCAAATTACCTTTAGAATCACATTAATTCTCTTGCCACAAACTCCACCATGAGGAGAGAGTAACCATGAGAATGGCAATTCAAGTGACAGCTTCTGTTTGACTTTTCTGGGCCTTGAACAGCACCTGGCATATAACATCCTAGATCTGAGAGGGCACTTTGGTGGCTTTATCATACAGCCTCTGTCCACTCCAGGATGTAAAGATTATGGTCTGAAGTGGGCTGGTTTGCTCAGCCTGCTCCAGATTAAGCTCTGGGACATCATCTTTTCTTGTGATGTGCCAACTGTGATGCATGTGCTAGAGGAGAACTGTGTCTTGTAAGAGCACAGTCATCATAGTCAATAAAGGTCAAAGGAAAATCAGTATCCCTGTGTCTTACTGTGGTTACTGGGATGATTATGTACTTTAACTGTTTTAAACACCAACAGTTACAAAAAAGAGCATGGATTTGCTACAGAAAGGAGTTGGTTAAATAGATCTGCACTATTTAATCCTCTCCGTGTGAAACAAACATCCCTATGAGTCTGAAGAGAGTACTGCCTCTGCCAAAGTCTCAGCTGGAGATTGTCATCACCTCTTACGTATGCTAGCGGTGTACGCTGCGTCGAGCTGCCTGTGAGCTCTCTCCCTAGCGTGTTACAGCCAAAGTGAGCCAGGTTGCTTTAAACAGTTTCAAAAGTACGTTTCTGCTAATCCAGTTCATATCAAGTGCGGTGGGTTAGGAAGCGGTTGCATCAGCACTTCAGCTGATCCATGGGAGAAGGACGCACAAGAAAGGTGATAAACAGTTGCAGGTGCATTTGGGAGCAGTTACCACTTCAAGAAGCACAGCTGGAGGTAGAAGTGTATCCTGAGCTTTCATCTCCATTCAGTTTTGCACAGCTGTAATAACAAGACTAAAATCAGGCAGGCTTAATTCTGACAAGGATCTGTTGTGATTTTTGGTGGCGGTGGATGAGGCAGCGTTGTTTGACAGTAGGTTCTGGCTATTGTTTTCAGCCCATTTGATCCAAGTTCTACAGCAACGATACTGCTCTGGTTTAAAAGTATTTGTCATGGGGGGGGGGGGGGGGGGAA
>JAVJGI010000060.1:63338799-63365429 GCA_035590275.1 Ibycter americanus | reverse complement strand
CGCGCCCGTGTCCACATAACCCTGGGGGCACCCGAGAGTGAGGAGGAAGAAGCCCCACCATGGGCATCACACTCCTGCCAGGGAAGGGCTCAGGGTGGTGGTGATTTGTAATCCCGCACCTGTTCCATGCTACTGGGAGGACACTGGAGATATCAGTCCTCAGATGACGAGGAACACTGGCAGGGAAAGCAGCACACCAGAGGTGGGGGATGGATAATGGGAAGGTGGGAATGTCTCTGTATAGCAGTTTTAACTGCATCATAAATAAAACTTCGTAGTACTAATTGGATAATTTGGACTATTAGACTGTTAAAACACTTATTGGTCTAAGAATAAATTTTTAGCTCACATATATGGTCTTTTTGTCTCATAGTGGGTTTTGACAGTATTACTAAGCTCTTTTATCACTATTGGAGAGAAATGTGCCTTGCTGGGGTGCAGTGCATCTTGTCTTAAGAGAGAGACATCTAAAACAGGGTAGACAAATCTCATTCTAGAAGTACCCATGTCCCTGCCCTGATTATAAAGAGCATCAAGACAGCTGGCTCAGAGGGTGATGTTTACCCTCAGATGAGAGAGGTTAGGTAAGATAAATCCCTAGCCGGGCAAATAAATTTTCAATTTGACTTCAAGAGAGATGTGAAGAACACTCCAGGGAACCTTTCCTGATGGAAGCGTCATTAAATCCAGCATGCTGGAGTGCAGATAGTCCCTATACTTCATGTTCTCTTGACCTTAAGTAACATAGAAAATATCTATGTCCACCCTAGGAGCATCTGCTAGTGGGCTAAAAATGGCCACCCATGTTTCTAGCAAAGAGAAACAAGCTGGAGAGAGATCTGGACATTAAATCTCTTGCAGTGAAGAAATAAATCCAGATCCGTCTGCCACGTCACTGACAGAGTAGCTTAATATCACCATTTGCCTGCTTCTTTGGGAATGCCTTATCTGTCGGTCCTTTAAATAAGAAAGGTCTAAAAACTTTTTTTTTTTTTTCCCTTGTCATTTTCCTGGAAATTTCTGAGAAATGAGTGCATCATTTGTCAAAAAAGCCATCCCTTCTCACCAGACACACCATGTCATCATGCTCAGCTGAGGGCAAAAGTATTCTTTGATATAATGCCAGACCATGAGGAGGAAGGGTGTGTAAGGATGCTTTTACTAAGGGACAACCTGCTCTGGGGTGTGGTTGTTTTTTTTTTTCAGAGGGTGCCTGTGGCTTAGTACCAGAAAGGTGGATATTATTCCTGGCTCCATTCCTGTGCTGTTGTGTGACACAGGGCAAACCTCTGTACTTGGCTCTACATTAAGGCTCTTCCCCTTGTCAATGGAGACAGAGAGGGCTGTTCCTCCATCCTCTGTTTATCCACATGACCTGCAATGGGGATTTTGGTTACTTTCTGAAGCTACATACCTTATTTTTAGCTAGCTGGATGAATGCCCTACTGCATCCCAGCCCCAGACCTCCAGAGCATGCTTCCAGCAATGCTGCACCACAGGTGGCTGGTGTGGGAATGATTGATAAAAGACTGTGCTGGTTTGTAATGGTACCACAGAGCCAATGTAGCAGAGAGTCTATGTTGAAACAACCACACGAAGACCCTGGGAACTATCAGGAAAAATGTCTTTAGAGAGTAAAAGAAGGTATCTGAAACAACATAATAAAGAAAATGGGCATATATCTTCTTCTTCTACAGAGAAGGGTAAGCCTCTTCCCAAATGCATGCAGCAATGGTAAAGTGAAAAACTAAATGCTGAGTTTGGTTAATCCATAACTAAATTGTGGGACACACTACCCCAGTATGTCAAGAAGACCATGAATTTAAGTCTCGAAGGAGAAGTGGACTGTGAAGAAGAAGAGTGGGAGTTTCTTTAGGCTGGACAAGTGTAAGGGGCAGAACCCATCGCTACACCAGCTGGGGATGAGGAAGGAACTTTTCCATTGGGAAATACTTCTTCCTTAAGACTTCTAGTGCTGCCTTTGAAAGCAGCTGGAGTGTGTAGCTATCCAACGTAGGTATCAGTTCAGCATCAACCACTCAGAGAATCCCTTACCCTGGCTGATTTTACATTCCTGAAATATTCCTGATAGCTGTTATTTTAAAGGGTGAGCAAGAAAAGGAAGCACATTCACAATTCCATAGAAAGAAATCTTCCAGAATTAGCAGAAGGGGAAAAGGGAGTTACCATGACAACCATCCTCACCACCACCACCACCACCACCACAGACTGCAGTGTGTGATAACACAGAGAAAAGGAGTAGTTTGGGGTACATAGCCCTGTGTGTGCCTGAGGGAGAGGGCGTCTGCCTAGGCAAAGGACCAGGAGAGCTGCCGGAGAACAGAGTATCCTGCTACAGCCAGCTCTGAGCAGCTCCTGGGAGGCGAGGTGAGGTGGAGAAGGTGGACCTGTGTCTGGTGAGGCATAGGGTAAATGTTCATGGGGCTCAGCAAGGCAGTGAGGAGCTGTACATGTGTCTGTGTTGGTCTGACCCACAGGACAGGGACATCTCCCCAGGCAATGCTCCTAACTGCATCATGCCAGGTGATGTGGTGTTCATCCTCCATGCTCATCGCCCCAGGGAGCATGTCTCAGCATTCATCCTGGGCACAGCACTGCGGTCCCAAATAGGTACATTTAGCAATAAAAATACCCCAACCACCACCATGGCCAAGCGGCCATTCACTCATCAGCCCAAAAGTGATGCTAAACTCTCGCCTTCTATCTGGAAAGCTACTAGAAAGTACATAGCCTCAGTCTCTTGATGAGCATGATCCAAAGGGATTTCAATCAAGGTAATTCCCAGGGGTTAATAAATATACAGCAATACCTGCAGGGCTGTAGTAAATCATTTTCTGTGTATTGTTCGAATGTCATTGTTTTACTGCCATATAAACACATATATTAAAGGGGGAGAATTGGCAGCTGTAAGTAATACATAAAGGTTTGTATAAAAATGAATTATGCAAATATGATCTCTCTTTTCTTGTGAGTGTAATAATAAAAATGTAAAATAAATCTTAATAACGTGTCTCTGACTTAAAATGCTAAGGGGTAAAAGGGGAAGGGGGGAGGGTCAGCGTTGTTGTTTATCATTGAATTCAGTGCTGAATCCAACATGCCTAATGTTCTTGGAGAAATTGAAACATCTAATGTCAAATAAGATCTCCATGGTCTAATTCTTCATTCAGAGCCCTGGGGATAATGTATCCGACGTGACAATCCAATAAGCTTTCACATCTTCATCCATTTGTTCTCAGGGAGCCCTCACACCTCTGCTTAAAAAGTAAAAAATACCTTTAAAAACTCATTATTTCTTACATTGTAATAAATTTCAGTGGAACAATAAGTATAATTTAAAAAAGAGGAGGGAATAAAAAGTGAAGAGAGACTGGATGATAGATTGCCTACAGCTTTAATATACAGGGTACAGACTATCATCTATCTGTCTATCTACATATCTGTCTGTCTGTCTATCCACCTATCCATCTTTATTATTGTAGTGACTTCTATTCCATCTTGAATGGATGTTGTAGAACTGCATCTTTGCTGGCGAAATTTTGCTTTATAAATCACTGCCTTTCTTCAACTCTGAGTTTTTGCCAGGCAGCCTGAGACTAAATCAAAAGATAGATTAAGAAGGCCAGCATCTTCTTCTGTGGACAGTACAATCCCACCATGGAGGCATGAAGAAATGACTGTGTCCCCCCTCTCTCTCTCTGCATCACTCAATTAGCCAGGGGCATGGTGGGTACATCCCTTGGGGGGAACAATCCCAAAGCAGGAGGGGAGCAACAACCTGCCTGGGTTAAGAAGAGGGTGGAAGGGGAATTGGGCTGTTCTGAGTCAAATATCCACAAACGCTGTTTGGTATTAAAGGGTCATAGATCAAGCAAGACTTTGGTGGAGAGGAGTGGGAAGCAGGATGCTGGTGTAGAGACATCTGGGATCTGCCCTAAGTGGTAGACTTCTTTGAACTTTTTATGTCCCAGCCGGACATAGGATGCAGAACATGTAGACAGAAATACTTTTGATACACTTGCAAAAACTCTTTTCTTCTTTGATGAGGTATTGTATCACGTTTGGTGACAGCAACATCGCAGGGCACTGATGGCAGTCTGCAATCCCAGATGGGCATGCATGTTAATGACTGGTAAAAGCAGCAGAGATCTTAACAGGTCCTGAGTCTCCCTTGGGGGCGGCATTTGGTGGTGTCCCATGGAGCCCAGATCAACCCCATTCATCTATTTTCCTGCCATTAATTTTTACCACTTTTATTGCTGCAATTTGCATTATTATCTGCCAGGTAGGAGTTGGGCTGCAGGGTTCTGCTGCTGGCTTTATCTGCCTTTCCTGCTAATGGAGAGGACGGGAATTAGAGGAGGACCTCTCATCTGTCGTTGTGCTTTAAGGCTAAGAATACGCTCTGCTATCACAACCACCCCACATTAGCACATACACATCAAGGTAAACAGCAGTTGCTAGTTGCCTTTGGCCAACGTGATCAGTCTGTTCCTTGGCACATTAACAAAGTATTAATTGTTCTTTTCAGATGTATTTTTCCTGCCAAATGCAGGAGTAGTCCTGACACCACCTTGCATCCTAGGCTTTGGGGCTTAGGTCAGACTCGAATAGCGTTTTCAAACAATGAACCAGCACTAGGTTTTCATTTGGAAACCCAGAGCTATGCAAAGCTCCAGGGTGCTTTGTAGCAAGCTTTGAAACAGAGGTAAGGCTTACTGAGAACTTTATTAAAAAATAAAGAACTTGAGAATGAAACCGTGGCCTCTGGTCTTGAACTGATCTGGCCAGGGATTTCAAATGGAGGCTTTGGATATATTGGAAAGAAAACTAGTTTGTATAAACCTAGATATGGGTTATATGGGATATAGACAATGTCTTCAGCAGACTTCATTTTTAGCAGGGATGGGGAAAAATTCCAGAGTTCTTGAGGGGTCCTGAGGCTCAGTCCAGGGCAAATCTGTGCTCATGAGCCAGGAAGGCATTATGGGTTATAGTTCAAAGAAGCCCAGCTTTCATGAGGAAACCAAGATTGCTTTCTCAGGCCTTGGACAGGGTTTCAAATGGATACAGAACATCACGTTCCACGTAGCACACCAGGTTAATGGTTATTCATGTTTAGAGAGGGGTCCATTGGTTTGCAGAAGACTAAATAAAGGAACTACTGCTGTGGAACTTGATCACTGTGACTTTCCCAGACAAAGATGTGTATCTGCCTCTTGGTGACCAGTGGACAGTGAGGGGCACTGTGGAAGATCATACGGGCTGAAAATGAGCCTGAAAAGAAGAGACAGTGTTTCTTCAGCTCCTGGTGATAAATGCTATGTACGTCTCCCATACCGGACTGTTCTGTTTTTCTATCAGCAAACAATGTGTGTTCCTTAGGTACTGCCACATCATCTAAAAACATATGGAAGCCATGGTAGAAGAAGGTAACCAAAGACAGCAAGCCAGAGTCAAGGGAGATGTTGCATTGAGGGAAATGCTTTCTTGTTCCAAGAGAATAAGTGAGCTGATTTCTCTAAGAAAGCCTTTGGCATGAGATTTTAGGTGTTTGTTTTGTGTTGTTCTGTTTTATTTTCCTGGGAGAAGGGGAAATCCCAGCTTAGACTTTATTTCTACAAAATGTTGTATGTTTTTGAGCGACCCAGCTTACGTTAGTATTTTACAGAAACAAGCACAAACATATCATTGAGGTGTCTGTCTCAGCAGAGTTCTCCGTTAGATCAAGTGCTGTCAGCCTGTTTTCCTGAAGTGGGAAGGGTGAGCATTAGAGCTTTGGTTGCCCACCCTCACAATGCCTTGTCAGGTCCCCAGTGTGATATGCACAAGCTGAGCGCATCCATAACATAGGTATAACTCCCCATAAGATTGTTTATCAGGGAAGTCCAAGCAACTTACAATTTTCTCTTTACACCCGTAATTTTTGCTGCTTCATGTGAGCTGTGTATTTTGCAGCTGATTGCAAAGCTGGAGGAACAGGAGGGGAAGACAGCAGGGAAATAGCCATATAGACTGAAAATAAAACAAAGCTTTTCTAGACCACAATGACAGCCTGCACACTGACTGCCAAAGCAGGGCCCGCAGCTGGCATGGGTACAGCTAGGCAGTTCCCCTGTGACACCCCATCGATGGGGATGACAAAAATCGACGGGGTTCAGCTGAATGGTGGAAGAGCTCCCCTGCGCACTGTTATCGCCAAGAAGCCAGGACCAGACAAGAGGTTTGGTCTCAGGAACAGACCTCCTGACTTGCACGTCCAGCCTTGTACTTTGCCTGCAGCGTTTCCTCCGAATTCCTAAGAATGCTGTGCAATATGAGCTACATCACAGGAGGCTAACGAAGGACTCTGACAGCTGGAAATATTCCCGCTCTCTCAGTGGGGCCAAGCATACATGCCAGTGATGGCAGAGGGAGCTGACGCTGAGGAGTGGGACCTGACGTGCAAGCTGTAGCACTGTGGATGCTTAATAGTTAAGGTTGCGGACCTTTCTGCTACCAGTGTCTTAAGTGTCCCTGGAAGGAAACTTCTGGAAAGACCCATAGGCCACAAGACCCTGCATGACTGAAGAAACCCTGAAGATGAGCTTGCTTTTTAATTGTTGTCTGTTTTCCTTTTCTTCCTTGCCTCCAGCTTCCCTAATTTGCTTTTTGTTTAAATCCTGAAGTGCGAAACTAGGTTATTTGTGCACAGTCTGATAAAACAGATCTTGGCTGGTGCTACCATTTTCCAATCTTCATAAAAATCTCAATGCAGTGGGACCTGTTTTTGCGAGATGTTCTTCTATGGACCAGGAATCTCCATGTTGTCCCTGCAGATAGTCCACAGAGTCAAGAAATTGGCACATTCTTTTGTGCCAGGCAACCAAGGCTAGTCTGTGGGAGGAAAAGGAATTTCCCCTCACCAGCGTTGCACAGAGAGAAAGGGAACCAGAGAAAGAACCAAGATACAGACTCAGTGAAAGAGGAAATAATTTTCAGGCTAAGAAAACATTTCAACTTTGCAATGCACATTCATATATATGTATGGACTTCCATCATTTGCACATAATTTAGCAAAGCCAAGAGTGAAATCCAGTGGAAAGATTCACACATGTAAAAGAGCCATAATTTTCCTCTGAATTGTGACTGAATACTTATTATTTGCTTAGGAAGATTTTTTTTTCTTTCCTTTTTTTTTTTTTTCATTCTCCTTTAACATCTCATTAATGTTAATGCGACCCCAGCTCGATAAAAATGGGAAGATAGGGCAATAGCGGTTTAGCAAATTTATTTTGTGAGAGTAATATCTTTGGTCTGTGTAAATGATTTTCATTCTGAGAGAACAGCTGTGCAAAATGAGCATCTCCGGGCCCCATTAACCCGAAGTGAAAGGATCTGGGCAGAGATGATCAAAGGAAGATGAAGAAGGTTTTTGACTTTGTTTCTTGCTTCCATGGGGAAGCCTGAAAGGCAAGTGCCAACCTGGTGAAACCATCAGAGGGGAAATGAAGCTGAAGAAAGGGAGGGCAATACTGCTGTTGGCGATACAGGGCAAGAGTGACTATAGGGCTCCAGGACAAGAGCCCTGGTCTTTCCCTCTGTATTTAAACATTAATTTTGCACTGTTTCTGCTGTTTGGTCCACTGTGTCTTAGGGCCAGCTGAGGTATGGCTGTTTCTGTGGTCCCAGGACAAGCTACATGTGCCTCGCAGGAGACTGAATTACTGAGAGTCTTGGTTCCCACTGGATGAGAATCAACACGAAGAGCATCGTGGCTCCTGTTTGGGTCACTGTCTTTTGCTTCCTTTCCATGGAAATCCTGTGTGGAGTGGAGAAGACCGTGATGTGGTGTCAGATGAGACCTGGACAGAATTAAACCTGAGCAGACAGACTTGTTCCTCAGTGTGTAGATGGGAATTGGATGGTGCCCTATAGGAACCTTCATCTTTGCTTTTTATGGGCTGGCAATCTCCAACTAGTTGACTTCCAGCTGATATCTGGCCTGCAGTTCTGCAGTGGGTATTTGCTTATCTTCCAGGCTGGAGTGTGTTTCACGTCTTAGAGTTCACCTCTCTGTGGGTTCAGGTGGCTCAAAACATCTTGTGCATACAGGAATGTCAAGAGAGCTCTGGACATACAAATCAAGCAAGTTCAGGATTTCCTGCCTAGAGATTCAGGTTAAATCTCAGCTGCCTCAAGCACAGAAAATCCTCCAAATCCATCTTGACAAAACTTCCTAGAGGCAAAAGGTAGTGGATGGACTCTTTTCCCTCCCTTTCCCCATGCAAAAATATGAGTTTATTCTAATTATCCAAATTCTATCTGCTCTTGGTAGAGAAAGAGCAAGACCTCCAGGGGTGATACATCCATCGTGAGTAACAAGCCCTGCTTTCACCCCCGGTTCCAAGCCTGCCCTGATGTACAGCTGTGAAGGACATTCAAGCTGGTGGCATGGTACTGAACTCACTTGACTTCATATGTCTGTGCTGTAGATGCCTCTGTCTGAATTAACCTTTCGCTTGTCTCCCTTTACAGTCAATGGAAAGCGATGGATACCCAGAGGTCTAATTTGTCTTCCCAATCTAAGAATCACAGAATGATTAAGGATGTGAAAGACCTTGGAAGGTCTCTAGTCCACCCAGGCCCACGCTCCCAAATGCAGTGCCAGTTGATCTGCTCCCCTAAGGTCTCACCCAGCCAAGTCTGGAATACATCCATGGACATAGAGCTTGCAGAGTCTTTGGGCACCTGCCCTGATTTTAGCTTGTGTCAGCCTTAAGACAAAAGGAACTTGTTTAATACTGATTTTTCTTTGAGGCAGTTGTAACATCAGCCTTTGGTGACTTGACTTGATGGAGATGCCTGTGCTGTGGAGGTGGGATTCAGTTCAGATTCAGATACCAGGAGTGTCCACTGTTCAGATGTCCCTATGGGAGCTGAGTGTCTGAGCTCTCCTCATAGCCAGTGAAGATTTAGCCAACACAGTCGCTGCAGGTTCATGGACCACAATAGGCATCTACTCCGGAGTGAGGTAGATAGTTCCCTGAACTCCTCTGACCATTTGATGCAGCCAAAGATCTTCAACACACTAGGATGGAGCTGGCAGATATGAAGCAGGACTTGAAGGTCTTTATTTTTCTGCAATGGCAACTGGAGGCCAGGCACGATGTACCTCGATATCTAAAATGACAGAAGACCCCTGCATTTACCCAGCTGAATCCCATCCCTGCTGTCTAAGCATCCCAGAATTGATAGAGTTGTCTGCACATAGGCATCCAGTGCCATGAGAGGTGACCTGAGGCATGAGTGACATCCATGCAGGGCTAGCCGGTAGGGAACAAGACATAAAGACCTCCATGCTCTTCTGAGTGTCAAACAGGATAACCCAGTGAGTGGGACACGATACCTGCTAGAGGACAGCTGAATAGATGGCCAAAACATGAGCAAATAATCTATCCTTTATCATAGAGGAGGAACTGAAATGGCCCAGAGGTGCGAACAGTAGAAACCCTGTTCCATGATTTTGTTACATCCTTGCAACACTGGCAGACGGACTCTCCCATCCTGTTTTGCCTTTTCTTTCCATTCTTAGCGTTATCCATTAGGACTACACCATCATCTTCCTGTGTCAGTACCACAGCCAGCTCTTCCTTTCCACTTCTGGGGGAAGCCAGTTACAATTCTCTTCAATAAAAGAAAAAAAAAAAAAAAGGAATGAAAGGTAATAATTATCTTTTTCAATCAACATTCATACGAAAGGTCTCTAATAATAATAGCACTTAGCACTCTTAAGCTCCAAAGTGCTTTTCAGACATTAACTAATGAATCAAGGATTCAGGGAGGAAAGGCCTGGAGCTCATCCATCTTGAGCTTTCCAACTGTCATGGGATTCAGACTAGGGCTACTGCAACTACAGGAGCAGGAGAAGCCAGAGGTCTGTATGGTGAAGACAGAAGAGAATCTTCAATAGTCCTGGGGTCTTTGAACCCTGGGGTCTGAATCCAGTCTGGGTTTCAGGAGCTCTCCATTTTATTCCAGAGAAAAGAAAGACTGACTCCACAAGGCGTAGCGCTCACATGAAAGCTGTCACGTGTCCAATCTAGAGCACGCCTGTACATACTGATATGGCTGTTTCTCAGGGTCTCTGCTGCCTATAACTGTGACTATAACTGGCCTGAGCGTCAGCTTTGTCGGGAGTGTCATGGATGAAGAGGTCATGAAGAAAAAGAAGAAGGATCACATTCAACACAGACTCAACTGTTATGTATTTGGCAATGACATAGTCTCCAACCAGCAAAAAGGACCCTACAATTCCAGGACAGAGGCACTGTGCGGAGGGAGGATGGGTAGGACTTGCGTAGGAGGATTTACAATCTGCATAGAAAAAGGCTGATACAGAGACTTAACTCAGCAAGGGACTTCCTCAGTCACTGAAAATTAGGGCTGTGAAGAGGTTGAGAGATAGCAAGGCAGGGTCATTTCCACCTAATTAGTTCCTGACAGATGCATGTCTTTAGTCTTTCAAGGGTGGCAGCTCTACCTCACTGCCAATCTCTGTAAACACACCAATGTCCCAGAAGACAGTTTCTTATTCTGAACCGTCCTTGCTGTTCTTTAAAACAACCGATTCTTGCCTTAAGCACTACTGACATGGGAGAGGTATTTTTTCCCCTCAAATCTAGACAGCCTTCTCAGGAGCAGCAGACTTTTACCAAATTCCACCCTCACCCCATCTCCCTTCTTGTCTCATTTTTAGAAGCACCTGTCCTCAATGAAATGTTTCCCAAGTATTTGCTTATACTAAAAATCTGTGGCAGCAACAGGCAGGAACCCAATTCTTCTGCCTTTAAATTCTCAATCTTGCAAAGCCTTTAGTTTTGTCCTTCTGTTTTAATGTCATGGAAAGAAAGGAGCTTGAGACGCCATGAACACTCTCTCTATTTCCATACTTAGGTAGCTATGCTATTTATTGTTCAAGAGACAAGGAAAAGAAGAAAAGGGGAAGGGAAAGGAAAAAGGAAGTAGGGGAAAGAAAAGGAAGCACCGCATCTTTAAATGACTGCTTTAAGAAAGTACTTCCCCATGGATGGATATTTTATAAGGACTAGACCCGAAGTCTAACCACTACGTCTGTTCAAGAGGAGGGAGCGGGCAGAAACCCCCATTTTCAACACTTTCATAGTTGGCATTTCACAGTCAATGGAAAACAATAAAACCAAAGCAAGGCTAACAAGGTTGCTTTGATTTTTGTAGGGAAATATTGAAGGTGTGGGGCAAAATCCAAAGCAAAGTCTGTTAACTGTGTTGTAGAGAAGGGAAATTTGGCACTCGGGGAAGATGGAAAGGGGAAAAGAAGGGAGTAAGCCCTTTCAAAAGTGAAGGAAAGAAGGAAAGAAAACCTGCTTTCACAGCTGATGAGGATAAAGCTGAGAAATCATAAACCCTTTAAAACAGCCTTTAGTTCACAGCATAATTGGATTTCATGTTTTGGCAGCAAGATGTGATTATTCCCTCCTAAATAAAACATTCTTCCTGTGAATGATGACCGTGTAGAATTACCATAGCTAAGGAGTTTAGTAAGGAAGATGCTTCACTCATCTCCCATTCCTTTCACCCAAGGATCTCAAAGCACTCTGCACATGGTAATTGCAAATATTTCTGATTAGTCTGTATTGCCATTCCCACTTAGCTGATAAGGATGGTAGGGAACATCATTTACTGATATCCTGAAGTCTGCTTAACAGTTCAGAGTGCCCTGTACTCTTAACTGCTGTTCAGTCCTTCCATCATGACTGTACTGCATACCACCGAAATCCTGATCTTGCTATGACTGAAGACCAGTCCACCACTCCTGAGAACAGACTATTATGAAGAAGATACCAGATGTGTTCGAATTTCAGTACTGGTGTCCCTGCCTCCAAAATGACTTCAATAGTCTACAGTTAATGAGAAATCCAATTGTATTAAAAGAATTTGGTTCATGAGCATTATCTTTTACTGAGCTCATTTCTACTCTTCTGTGCTTCTACTGGTCCTATGAAGAGGACACAGAAGGGCAAAGAGATTTCCCACTATGGTCCAGTTGTACACAGGTAATTTTTTTAATGTTATCTCTTTAGTTTCTTTCTGGACTCCACAATTCAGAGCTTGCGATGCCTGGAAGTTATTGAACACAGTGCATTTGTGCTGGATGCACTGTGGAAGAAAATAGATAATGTTGCCATTGCCATCACCTTTTCCTTTTTTATATTCTCTTGTTGGCCTGTCTCTGACAAATCATCTGGGATTCTGCTGGATTGATTCCAAATACTGGCGTTCAGGGATATGTGGAAAGATAAGGAAATGCACAACTTGCTGAACTCAATCATAAACATTATCTCAAACAACAATAACACTAGGAAACTGGCCAAGATGTGTTATGATCAGTTATGCTCCAACACAGACAGAGTGGAGATTGTTAAGCACCACGATAATCAGAACAAATAATTTTCTTGTCCAAAATTATGCATTCTTTTTTGCAAAATGTGCATGGAAACCGTGCAAAACCAGGTATGACAGAGGACAGCCTTGATGACATAACCCCTTGCAAAATGCTAAAGGGACTAAAGCATAGAAAACAAGCACTTAAATACCTACCAGGCTGGGCTTGGACATGTCAAGCATATTAGACTCTCTTGGTCTTATGGTTGACCTGGAGTCCCGAGATGATTATTAAGCTTGCTCAGCCAGAAGAAGGAGGCAATTTTACAGGCTGGGAAAATTATACAAGGATTGTCCTGTTTGCTGTAGAGTCTGCCTCTTTCCCAGTGAACAGGCAGAGTTTTCCCTGTTGGGAATTGAGTTTGTGTCAGTTCTCTGCTCTGTCAGCCTCTGCAGCCAAGTCTCCACAGTGTAACAAACTGTTACACCATTCCGCCTTCCCAGAGCAAAACACACCAGCCTAAGTTGCTTGTCAGTGTCCTCCCTTGAGATGCTCCTTTGCAGTCACTGACCAGTTTTCCCAGGAAGGAAGCTGGCAGTTCAGGTTGATAGTGATACATCGTGGAGGGGAAGAGCTGCAGCATTTCAGAAAGCTTGCAGTCCTGTTCCTGAACACAAACAGCCTATCCTGTAGCTGCAGCAGCAACTTAATCAAAAGCAAGGTGCTATATCATATCTTAAAGCAGAAAATGTGAATACAGAGAGAGAAACACACACACACGCAGAGCATAAAGCACTGAGATAAAGTGAGGGTAGTATAAAACCTTACGGTACACAGGAACAGACTTGAACTGTGATGCTCATTGTCTAAACGAGAAAAAACTATAGCTAGAAATAAAAGAATAGCTCAGTAATTGAAATTTCAGGAAAACACAAAGAAGCAGATTGTAATTTACTGGAGGTAAACATCCTCTCTCCTCTTACAAATCACCCCGGTGACACACAACTTGTAATCTTTATAGGTAGAAGCCTAGCAGCGAGAATATATAGCTGTGTGAAAGTGAGAAATCTCAACATTTGTTTTTCCTCCCAATCTTAAGCACTGTTTTTAGGATGGATGGGGAGGAGGATATAGCTGGTCTTTGGATTTCAGTTCCTTGAAGTGCTGAGCTGCAGAGGTGAAGACTGTTTTCAGTGTCAACAGGTGATAGCGGGATGCTCAGGAGGGGAGACTCTCCTGTGCATTTGTACCTATAGTATCCATCACCAGCTACATCAGTCTTGGTGCTGATTTTCATGGTTGTTTGAAGTGTGCCAGGTAAGGGCTGGAGGAGAAAGGAAAAGCTGAATTCCTTTTCTAATGAGTCTGAACTAGCAGCCCAGAAAAGAAACTTCAGGGGAAGATGGTCCAGGCAAACTGGACTCAGCCTTGCAGCTGAAAGTCAGCTCCTCCCTGCTCCTGGCCTTAGCACTATGAATGCAAGGAGTCCTTCTGTGTTCCGAGGCCATCTCCACACAGCGGATGGGTCATGCAATTTTGTTGTCAGAGTCTTGAAGACTGCAAGTCACTCATATTTTTCTGTGGGAAATAGGTTGCATCCGTCACAATTGGACCAGGAAAAGTCCAAGCAATTGAGCAACTACACCACAGGCTTCAAGTTTTACGGTGTTTTTGTACTGTCTGGTTTTGAAGAAAAAATTTTAAATCATTTTTAGAACTTTAGAAGAAGGAATTTTTTGGAGAGCTAAAATGCTTAGGTGAACTGCTTTGAGTGCTACCCACACTTTCTTTCTGTGCCATAAAAGCTTGCTGTATAGAAGGTACAGCTGAGCATCTGTGTGCTTGTGAGGGTTGGGACTGGGCTGGGAGTCCACCTGGATGTTCAGCTGCCAAGTGTGCAAGGCCAAGTACACTAGTAAGCATTTTTAGAGGTGGAAACTGAAAGAACCAGGAGTCTTGTGTGTGGCTGGGGAAAAAAAAAAAACCCAAACAAAAACCCTGAAACAACACTTTCCTTGCAGTTTCTGCTGGGATGAAGGTTGCCTAGTGAGCTAGGTTCTGACTAGGAGCAAAATAGAGTTTTACAAATCTGGAAAACAAATCTCACTGTTCCCTTTTCACAGGTGGGGAATGAAGAGGTGAAACACTTTGTGTCCCAGACTAGCTTCTTCCCATTCCTTGTCCTCACTCTTGGTTTGTCCTCAAGTAGCTGCTTCTTTTGGGAAATAGCCATCAGTCCCAAAAGCAATGGTGATCCTCCAGACTTTCTGGATATGGAGCTACAAGTTGATACAAGCAGTTCTGGCTCTGGAGGTACCACCACCTCTTGCTTCCTGAAGCCTCTCCTCCCTCCTTCTCTCCCTCCCTCCCACAGGCATTTGAAACCTGTCTTTGACTTGGACAGGGTTCAGCCAATTTTCAAGGACCAGGAGCGTAACAAGTCCTATCCAGCTTTCGGGCTTGGTCCCAGGACTCACACCAGTGGGTTCCCAGTCTCATGTATCATCTTGTTCCCCCATTTGATGGTCAAGAGATGCATAACACCGGGCTCAGAAATGGCCCTAATACTGTTTGTTACCGCTGTGGATCAGCTGCTCCAAGTGTGTTCTTTCTTTCCCAGGACGCTGGACAAGGGCAGGGTGCCTTTGTGCACGTCACTCATGTTTCCTTACAGCAAAGCCTTTGCCTCTTCTTCCTCCTCTGTCCAGCAAGGTCGTGCACAGAAACTCTGCAGATTTCCAACTGTGCAGATTTCCCACATCACCAGCTCTTTATCCTCTGTACTGAGAGGACAGATGATTTGATCAGGAAAGCTATTTTCCTACGATGTAGATTATAATGGAAATCTGGAGAACAGCCCTGACTCCGAGTCTCCGCAGCTTTATCCTCTTAAAAGCACAAGCCAATTAACCTCAGCCTGCAGGGAAAGAGTCCCCCTGTTAGCGGCTGGGTCTTGGAAAATGAGACATAAGGGATTTAAAATCACAAGGCTCTGAAACTCCAGCCCAAGCACATAGCACTGCCCATGCCTGTGCAAACCCCCACATTGGTGCTACTGCTGTGAAGATGGGGTTACACACTCTGCATCTGGTTTGGCTGTCAAAGCCCTGTGGTGATGGTGGAGTCCATGCCAGGGTCTCTGCAGCTCCCCAGGTGTTGCTCCGTTGCCCTCAGGCTGCTGTGGGACTTGAAGAGTCAGGCTTAGGGACGGGACTTCCTGGGAACAGGGGTGTAATTTATGTGGAGTCAGTTCCTGGAGGACAGTGTCAAGAGCTCTCTCAATTGGAGGTGTTCATAGATGATAAAAAACAGCCCAAGGCCCAAGCTCGATGGAGAAGTCACGGTAGCAGTATTCTCACAATGGGAACTGAAGAGCACAAAGACTAATTAGGTCCTAAGGGGGATGCTACGAGGAGGCGACTCTGCTCATCCAGAAGTAGCAAAGATGCTTGGTTCCTGGAAACACCTGTTTCTCTCCCATTTTAAGAACTCTGATTAGGCACCTGAATGCTGACTAGGTGAGCCAAATCTGAGTGTCATTGATACTTCCTTCAGAAAAGGAGCACGTCTCTTGAATGACAGAGGCAAGGCTTTTTCAACATCTCTGCTGGTCTTCCCCACCTGAATGTTCTCTGCTTATCCCACAGATAATTCCACTGCCATCTGATGTGCAACATTCTTCCCTGGCACCAACTGTTTCCTTGTGAGCTGGAGGGAAACGCAGGCACACACAAAATACCCTTTCATCAGACACCTCTCTCAAAGTCATGCTAACTACCTGTCCTTGCAATAGTCTGTGTTCCTTTAATGACAACAGCTCTTGTTTGAGAAGTTAACATCTCTAGACATTTGACAAGCAGCTGAGTAAATGTCAACACCTCTAAAGGAGTGTGGGATTTAAGTGAATTGTGCACCGGCTAGGAAATTGCAGTTGATTCTGGGGTGAGACTTGCTGGTTCCTAACAGCTGAACTAATGCCAGCATTTTAGGGCAGGCAGCAATACTATTGTACCCGTGAAGGTGAGGGATGGACATATAAATGTCCCTGCTCCTTCTAAGTCACAACCTATGAGGGTTTTTAATTATGAGGGAGATGAGTTGGGGTTAGAGCACTATTCTGGAACACTGGAGAAATACATTTAATACTTTGGTTGTCACAGACTCCCTGAATAGCCTTAGATGGTGCTGGCCTTAGACTTCCATCCAAGAATTCCTTGCATAGGTTTCCTTGGCCAGTTCTGCTCAGGAACACATTGTACTTTCACTAAGAGTAGCCCCTGGAACAGCACACCAAAGAATTGCTCCAGCACAGCCTCAGTAGAAAAAAATCCTCCCTGTTGACTGCAGTATTTCTCAAAATACAGTATTTTCCATTGACTCCAAGTATTCTGTCAGACCTTTTCTTGTGAGCTCCTAGAGCTTCCAGGCCCACAGCCCACACTGTTCTGGTCACTTGTCAATGACCACCCATTTGCCACCTATGTGGAACATGTGGATTGGGACTCGTTTTTCTAAAGCTTGGAAATCAACACTGCAGGCACCTTCCTCCAAGACAGCCTTCTTCATCCCTTTTTACAGAGGAAAAGACTTTATTATGGAGCAATCCACCTCATTTGGAAATAGATACATGAAAAAAATGAGATGAACAGCTCCTGGACAATGCCTATTTCTCTCCTTTAATGGGTCCTACAGGGAAACAGCTCTGATAAATCTCACGTGTTGCACCTATCATCTATACAGGAAAGATGTACATGATCACAGGGCATTGGACAAGGTTTACTCAGTCACAGAGCTCTGTTTCTGCGTATTAGAGATACATAGTATGAGATGGATTCAAGTAATGACTTTTCCATGCAAGTTTTAGGGGTTGTAATCAGGAAGAGCACACAAGGAGAATTGCTTCCTTCTTGGCCTTTTTGATTGTCTGTTAAGAGCTATTACTGTTTTTAATGCAGAGCATGACAGGCTGGTGGAACTGGCTGCTGCAGGATATTAGAGTTTACTGTGCCTTTAAACAGTAGTTGCATTGCAGGTTTGTGTTATTCAAGCCAACTGTTACTATTGCAGGTTTAAAATTTACTAAAGCTCATTTAGGCATGATTAACGTAGGAAAACATTTTCTAGCAGCAAAGATAGGAAGTGTTGGAACACACTGTCCACAGGGGATGTGGAGTCTCCATCCCTGAAGGGCTGCAAGGCTGGTAAACAGGCGACAGCTTCAGTTTGGATGTCCCTCAACCTGCCAGGGGCTTGATTGCTCAGGACCCTTCTCTGTTCTAAGTTCTGACAGTATTGAAGTCAGTTTTCAGCATCTTTACGAAAAAAAAAAGAGCCACTGAATGGAACTATAGAATCACATGTGTTGCAAGGGACCTCCAGAGGTCTCCAGTTCAGCCTCCAGCTCAAAGCAGGGCTGACTTCAGTGCTGGACCGGGAAGCTGGAGCTCTCATGCACATGAGTTTTAAAGATTTCCCATGTGGACATGGCACCACCTGTGTGGGCCCCAGTCCTAGTGCTCAGACAAATTGTGAAGATTTTGCCCTTGTTTCTAGCTGGAATTTCCCTCATTACAACCTGTGACTGCCAGCTCTTGCCATTTTCCTCTGCATCTCCAGGGACAGTCCAGCTCTGGCTTTTATGTCACCTGCTGCAGGTGGCGGTTATAAAACAAATAGATCCTCTTGTAAGCTACCAGACTTCTCCAGGCTGAGCAAACCCAGGACCCTCAATGTTTCCACATCCTCCAGATCCCTAATGGATTATTTCATCTGGCATCCAATGTAAAGGGGCCAGGGAGTTTCACCTGACTCTGCCAGTACTTACCCTGACTTGTCTCGGGATAGTGCCTACTTTTCCTAAGTGCCGAGGTGAGACCTGGTAAAAGCAAAGCTGGTGATTTCCCTTGAGAAGTGACCTAATGCTGCAACACCTTGTTCTCAGGCTTCATGGGGCTGGGCTTCAGCTGGGGTCAAGAAGGAGATATGATATACCACTATGTACGGATGGGCGGTGATAGTACCTACTCTTGCAGCTTCTGTTGGTGCCCCCATCACAGGCAGAACACCAGCACCAGCCTCCAAACAGGTACCCTCCCTAGAGTCCCTGAGCTACCACCTCTATGCCACACAAGGGCAAAGGGTGTCCCAAAATCCAGATACTTCGTTGCTTTGTTTACTGTGGCCTCCATCCCTCCCTCCAGTTGCTAAGCGATATCTCTGCTCTCCAAAGTCACTGATACAGACCCTTGGCTGCTGCATTTCACTATCCAATTTGCAATTTAAATTCTCTGACAGGCAGAAGCAACCAAGCTGTTCACTTAAGATTGCAAGAAGTTATATTGAAATCCAGGAAATCACCAATGCCCCAAGCTCTTCATAAATTTCACTTTGATAGTAATAGAGACAGAGGTCGAAGAGGGAAGGAGAGAGAGGAGGGAAGGAAAGAAATAGGTGTTCGTGTGAGGGAGGAAAGATGGAACAAAGACAGTGGGGAGCAATCACAGAGGAAGAGTTTCCCCTTATTTCTGCTGGTTGTTGCATGCTCTAACCTCTAAGACCTGGTGCTTCTGCATGGGCTGGTTAAATGCCTTTCAGTAAAGTTAAACTCTCTATCTCTTTTTCACTCCTGTTCTCCTTTATTAGTGCTTCCTGGAGGCAGAGATAGGTCCCCTTTGCGTCGTCGTTTCCTTTTCTGAAACAGCCACCCAGTAATCATGGCATGAAGGACTGCAGGGAGGTGCCCCTCCTGCAAGGCAGGGTGCTCGGGTCTTGGACAGCCACCACCTGTGGCTCTTCTAGCCATCATGTAGGGTCTGTAAAAGCTGCCAAGCATGTGGTCCAAACCTGAATTGTGGTACATCGAGAGAGGGTTGTGTTTTGTTACTAGTTACGTGGGTCCTGCTTACACGTGTGGGATTTGTCCTGTGTGGGGAGAAGAGTGGCATCTCTAAATCAGAGAGAAGTGTGCATGAATTATGGGGAGTGAGCAGCTCTGGGGACCCTTGCGGGACAGGGAGCTTCAGTGCTGAGGGAATAGGAAGCTGCACAGGGGCTGGAATCAGGATGCTGATGCTGGAGGAGGTCAGGGGCCCGCCGAAGCCAGCCCTCCCCTTTCAGTCTCATAATTAGACATTTCCCTGCACTGAAATCCTCTCCGTGGGCTCAGAGCCGTGGGTTTTCAGGCCAGTAGAGGGAACCCTCCACCGCAGTTATCCTGAACCCCGCACCTGCGGGGAGCAGGGACAGTGGGGCTGGGGGCATGGGGGGTTTGCACCCAGCCGCTGGCCTGGGTGGAGGTAGGCAGCTCCCTGCCTGTGGGATGGTGGAGCAAAGTGGTTGATCCTCCTCTGTCCCTCCAGGCTGTCAGTGTGGGATCGAAGGAATCCCACCTGCTAAACAGAGGCAGCTCCAGAGATCTCTCAAATGCTTTGTAGGCATCAGCTCCCCTTTGGCAGCGCTAGAGAGTGGCGGTTCAGTGGGCAACCCTTGCCTTGTCAGCAGGACGACTGACAGCCCCCTGCAAAGGAGGGAAGTCAGGGGTCAGAGAGAGGTAGGGACCATCCCTACAGCCATCATCAGCAGCAAACAGACAGCCAAAGCCCTTTCCTTAACTGTGAGCCTCTGGCTGAGGGAGTCTAATGCAATGACTGTCATTGGAAGTAAATGGCAGAGACTCATGTCTCTCTGTAGGGACAGGAGCATGCCACAGGTGACATCCAGCGTGACCATGCCAGATATTTTCCAAGAGGCTGGTGTGGGCACTACCCTTTCCCCCTTCACTGTGTATTTCTCCAGCCCCGTGCCCTTTGTCTGAGGCACAGGACAGAGTTTGGCCAAGCAACATCAGGTCACTACAAAAAGGTCTCAGAAATTGGTCATCAGGACTGTTACATAGGCTAAGGCCACCAGTTACGCTCAGGGGAAGGAGACATCTCTGGAAGAGCTTGGTAGAACTTTGTTTTTCACTTTCAGCCTCCCAAAGTGCCCTGTTCTGAGAAACCTTTCCTCACAGTCTCCAGCCAAAGCCCCAGAGGGTCTGCCCTCTGATTGTCATCTGTGACAATAAGGGACAAACCTGGAGCTGAAGGTGGCTTTACTTCCATTGATCCTGCATCAGAGAGGTTTTATGTAATGCCTTTCAGGAGACAATTCTCCTTTTTTGCCTGGGACTAGGTGATATCAGCCTACAGCCTGAATCTGATGGGCAGCAAACACAGCTCACGGTCTTGTATTCTCTGTTTCTAAGAGCTCCATAGGGTATCTTTGCATTTTTCTATCTTGAATACTTTGTGTCAGTGAGTCACTCCAGTACCCTCAGGGCTGTGTTAAATATAAGGCAAGATTAAACCGAAAACAGCAGGGTGGTCAGCCTCATGCCCCTGCAAAGCAAAGGCTTCCATTCTTAACTGCAATGTTGGTAATATAATAAAGGCTCCAAAAATAAAAGAAGTGCTCAGCCAAAGGAAGCTCATTTCTGCTTCCTCTTCTAGCACTCTCCTGGCATTATGACTGTCTTGTTCTGAGAAATGTGTTCAAAATGAAGATTTTGTGTTGCAGGTAGCACAGTGGGATGCTGGGCCAAGGTCCTAAGGGTCTTCCCCCTCTTTCCCACAACTCAGAGAGGGAAACTTGGCTTTGCATTGCAGGTGTATTCCCACCTGGAGCAACACCCACATTCTTCCACTGTTTTGCCTTGATCCTCTGTGCTGCTCACTCTTCATAGACCAGTAATGCCAGATTAACTCCAGGTCTTGGACATGTTCAAGCTCCTGGCAGGTAGGCAGCTCTTACCGCTGTCCCTCCAGAGCCCTGCAGTCCTGAACCATTTAGGAGCTCTTGAGTATCTCTCCCAGCACATCCTCTCCCTGTCCTCTCTGTTACCCCTTGGGGTCACCAGCCAGGTGATGTCTTGCTGAAGACCATCAGGACACTAGGATGGATCTCCTCTCTGCTTTAAAGAAGGGCTAGGAAAGAGGCTAGTTTTCATGCTTCTCCTTCCAATGTGGTGTTCAATGGGCAGGGTAACAGCAAAGAGGGGAGATAGGGGTTTTCAGTCAGGTCCAACCATCTAGTCTCTTTTAGCTCTCAGTACCTCAATTCTGGTATTGCTTTCCATCTTTGTCCATCCTTGTTGAGCTTTATCATTCCTGAGGCCACTGCCAAGAGCAGTGGACACAGCACACAGATGACCCCAACACCAGAGCCCAGATAGATGTACGGTTGTCTGCCCAATGCGAGGCACACTACCGATTTCAGATGGAGATCCCTTAGGAGGGTTTTGGACAGATTTTGAGAGTTAATGGAGGTTGTGTGGGATGCCATTCTGGGTGTCATTTGATCACTGCATTTTTTTCTGATGGAGCTTAGTGGTCAGGGCTGGCATCCCATACAAGAGAGCTGCTGGGTGTCCACCTCCCTCTTTGAAGGACAGCAACTGTTGATGGGCACAACCTACCCTATGCCACACGTCTCCTCAATTTTCCTCTCTCCCTGCTCTTGTTATAGCACTTCTGGGTGAACTTTCACCCTGGATTCACTTGTTTTTGTCCGGTGGCCCAAAGCAGTCACTATTCCTGGGTGCTATGTCCCTTTAGCTTAGCCATGAGCCATCACAATTAGCTTCTCCCTCTTCTGGGCCATCAAAAAAAGCTGTTTCAGGTGTCCAGGTTCAGGGCTGTACCCCCAAGAGGCAGTTCCTATCCTTGCAGCCAGAAAACACTTTGGCAAAATCAGATATTTTTTTTCCACTGTTGCAGGCTGCCTAGTAGGGACTGGCTGTGGTTTTCCCCCCTCCTTAACCCAGCCTCACCTCTGTGCAGGATGCAACAGGCTGGATTTGAGCCAGCACCTGTGAAATTACTTGTGTGGCATCCTCCCCTCCCAGCCCCACGCTGCATTTGCGATCGGACAGCAGGCTTGAGCTCCATCGCACCACCATCATCGGGCTCATTCCTCTGTTCCTGTGAAAACAAACAGGCCTCTGAGCCGCAGCAAATCGATTCGCTGTGCTGTAACTGAATTACAAGCCTGAAACGCTCCCTCTCTCCCCCTTTCATCTTCTCCCTTCTGTTGCCTTGCCTTGCAGAGAGAAGGAGCTTTCCTCCCAGCAAAGCCAGAGATGGACAGAAGAGCTGTGCTGTGACCTGTCTGCAAGGATAGCTGAGCATCACTTCCTGACCCTGAAAGACAGCTTCACTTCTCCCGTCTGAAGTGCATCTGGAAGGAAATTAAACATATGTTGATGGGGAAAGGTCAGGAGCAGAGTCAGCACAAAGACATGGACGTGGAAGGAGATGCTTATCTGCTCACCTGCAGGTTGCCTCAGGAGGAAGCTGCTAGATCCTGTGCTCTGCCCTTGCAAACTAGCAATGCCTCCATGCAGAATTACTGCTAGGGGAAGAGGAGGTTTGGGTAGGAAACCAAGTTTTTCTGTATTAAAGAGGTGATGGAGGTAAGGATGTGCTCTCCCAAAGCTCTACAAAGCAAAAATTGCTGTGTTGGGTTGTGAGGCAGTGAGGCAACAGGCAGTATCCTCCCAGGCAGAACAAGTGCTTTTAGAAGGTGAGACCACTCCACTTCACAGGGTAACAGCTACTTTGGATGAATACTGCTTTCTGACTTGTGTATCTCTTTCCCATCTGCAAGCTACAAGCACTGGTCATGTCGAGAGACAGAAATGGACTTCACCTTTAGGAAAGGCATGGGAGGAACAATGCTCTTAACAGACCCTGGGATATGATATCTGCATCTCCTCTGCCAAAATGTACTTGCCATAATGATAGGATGCTCCTTTCCTTGTTGCTCTGTGCCCCTGTCCAGATCTTGGCAGGTTGAGTAACTCCTGAAAATTGTCAGTGTAAGGCTGGCATTGCTGTCTCAGGGAGAAAGGTGTTTTTTCCCTCCTGCATGCTTCTGCAGCCACGGAGATGTTTGGAAAGCCACCAGCCTCCTACTCAGGAAGCAAGGGAAATATAGAAAATCTATGTGTCCTCCAGTGGGAGAATGGCTGGTGTTCAGAGCAGGTTTGTTTTGTGCAGGGAGCCACTGGGGGAGCACTGGGAAATGGCAAACAGACTTTCAGAAACTGGTTTATGGCTCCCAGAGAAAAGGCAGGACAAGTACTGAGTGCCCAGAACGGGAGCAGAAGAACTGTGGCTGCAGCCTGGGCTCATGACTGCTTTGTGGTTAATGTCTGGTCTAAGGCTGTCATCAAATTCCCTCTGTAATCAGCAGAGAGAAATCAGAGCTGCTTTAGGTGATTCAAGTCCACTTATCTCAGACACCACTCTCAGGAGGGCTGAAATAGCCCTATCTCCTTCCACAGTGTGGAGATGGGGGTGAGGCCAACAGCTTAGAAAAGAAACTGAACTTTCAGGCATGAAAACTTAGCAGAAATGCAACCAACCCTGGGACCTCTGTTCAAGTCTTCTGCAGGCTCCAGCGCAGACTCGGCTGCTTTGTGACCCACTGATTTCCAAGCAGCTGCACAGAAGGAAGCCTTGGAGTGTAAGCAAGATCCCCACTTTGCACCCCTGAGGGCTGCGGGGTTTGCTGCTGGCTGCTACAATTCACCTTTGCCTGTCTCCAGAAGACCTCACGCCAGCTGAGATGCACCCAAAGATCCTCAGCGTGTACCACACCAGCCTGCTGACGAAGGAACAGACATCTCTCCACCCTTCTCACCTGACATTTCTGGCCTCTTCCCTTCTTGCTCCTCCACTCATGTCCACAGCCGGAAACCCCTGTTTTGCTTTCCTAACACACAACTTCCAAACCCCCAGTCCTGCTCCCTAGATACAGTGAGGTTTCATCTTAAATTGGTAAGACAAAGCTGTCCAAAGTGAATGAGGAGCAGACTTGTCCAGCTCTCCATGCCCGAGGGGATGCCACGCTTAAAACTCAGCTCCTGCATGCATGTGATAAATGGGATCCACCCAAAATAAATAAACAAACTTGGAGGCACACCAAAGGGGAGCAAAATCCCTAGGTTATTTCTGTATTGCTCAGTCATCTCAAGGAGAGAGCAGCTATCTGCTGGCAGCTGGCTGAATCATCAGCTACCTAATGCTGCTTGGAATGAATACAGATGCTTTGGAATTGCCTTGTGTGAGCACCACAATAAAGACAGCTAAAGCAGCTTTGCTATCTCCAGAATGGTGGCTGACGAATTCAATCGACAAAGTGACTCTGAAAGCACTCCTGGCAAAGTATGAAAGGGGAATTAGAGGCACTGCAAGCCCCACTGCCCGTTCCCTTCACGTCTTTGCTAGGGAAAAAGACTGGCAGTGCCCTGGCCAGCTCGCCTGCTTTGTTCATTTAACACCTACTAATTCATCACAACCACTTGCTCTTTGGGTGATTTATTTCATTATTCCCAGAGCCTGTATAGCGTGTGAGTGTGCCTGTGTAGGGGCAACAGCCCTCTCCATCATATCTAATGGCAAGAGTCTGTCACCAGGGGCCTAGAGGGATGAAAACAGTGGGAAAGGCTCGTTGGGATGGATTGACCATCAGGAGCATTTATCTTGGCTGTACACAGGAGGTGGTGAGCCTAGCCTGCAGGATGGACTTTTAGGGATGGGATTTCTAAGGGGCTCATGCAGGACCCTAACATCGGTGGTCCAGTTTTCCCCAGCAGTGACTGAGTGTATCCAAGGACCACTGTCCCAAGGGAGCCAAGTGGAGCTCTGCCCTCAGGGCTGGGAAGTGCCAGTGTAACCACTGGCATGTACGTGTTACACAGACCATCCTTTTTATTTGCTCTGTCCCCAAGGAGATTGGACCTGGCTGGTGCTCAGTCCTCAGTGGCAGTGGTTTAAATGATGGATGGCCCTAGCTTGAGCTACAAAATAATGACTACAACATCTATTGCCAACTCATGGTCTCTTCATGTTTAACAGGTTTCCAGCCCAGGTGAGTCCCTGTGCAATAAATATCAGTAACCTGCAAGGAAAACATTCGTACTTAACTTCTCCCCTTCCTCTTCCCACAGTATCAACTCTTTCACATACCCTTTCTTGTACGCACTCTCTTTTCATACCAGCGCTGCATGTCATGGTGCTCTCTCTTCCTTTAGCTCAGGGTGATTGGGAGGTGGGGACAGCCTCTGTTGAGGGACCATGGCTCCTCTCACCAGTCTTGCTTTGCCATTCTCCAGCTAATGGTGCTGGCAGGACCCATGTGTTAGGCTGAAGGACATCTTGTGTGGAAGCCCGCAAGGAGCAGAACGCAACTAGCACTTGGTGCACTACCCTGAATATCAAGCTCAGAGCTGCTGGGACAATGTCATCAAGATGTAACTACCTTTATTTCAGTAAATGAAACACTGGAGGGGCTGTTCCTATGTCTTAGACCAGCTGTCCTGGAGTGGCAGCTAGCAAGCTTTTTGCTAGCAAACTCCCCTGGACTCCAGATGAGGCTGGCTGCAAACACACTTGCCTAATGAGAATGGCCAGGGTGAAATGTTCTAGCTGGAAGAGTACCTGAGTATTGCCCAGGGGAGCAACTTTGCAGGTGAAGACCCTCTTTGAGCAGGGCTGTGAGGTGAAAGACCCATGAACTGCTACAAAACTACTTGGACTAGTGGCTTGTGGCAGCATCACACCACCAGAGATGTCCTGGCTGGCCAGAGATTTGTTACAAGCTGACACCAAGGCATGTTTGTCCCCAGCGTGAGAACAAGTAGGACCTGGGCTCTGTAGCAACAGATACTTTGGGTGGGAGGAAGCCCGAGACTTTGGCACATAGCAGGAGGGGTTTGGGTACTTGTCCTCAGCTTTGGGAGAAGAGGAGGGAAGTTGCAGAGGGGAAGGTTTGGCAGCAAACAGCAGGGAGAGACTCTCCCTCGCAGGCTAGGAAAGAGGGCTTAAGCATCAGGTTGCCTGTTAATGGGTTTCTAGGCTTCAGAAATTGCTCTGGTCTGCTCAAGCAGTGCACTGGCTCAGAGCAAATCCCCTCACTGGCCCTTTAAAGATGGGGAGGGGATGCAGGCTGGAAGTGCATCACCTGGCAATAGGATGACCCCTTTTCTCTCCCTTTGCATCAAGTTGCACTCAGGATGCTCCAGCGTGTGCCAGGCTCAAGAAAACACTTGGAATCCCTCTGGGGTGAGGAGACTCCCACAGCATTCACCTGGAGAAACCGGCTGCTCACGGCTGGGGCGGGTGTGCTGCTCCCTGGGTAAGAAGCTGCTGGGTGGCCGGGCCCA
>JAVJGI010000060.1:63281866-63323157 GCA_035590275.1 Ibycter americanus | reverse complement strand
CATTGATATGTTTTCCTGGCTCCCTGGCGGTCCATGGGTGAAGCAAATTTTATTCTATTTGTTGTGTGGCCTTGCCATGCTGATGTTTTTACCATGTATTATCCCATGTTTTATACAATTGATTCAACATGTTGTAGCCAAGATGCAATTTGTAAGTGCTGTCTCACCTGACGGTGTTCAACAAATCCGCGCTGTACACCGAGCTATTCCACCAGTAGTACGAATTGTATAGTGTTGTTACTTGTTTGTTTTTACCCAAATTTGCAACAGAAGCTTCTAGGCCCAGAAAGTACATGTGCATTAAGTTAAGGGGGCGTGGAAATTGATTTTCCTACTGCGTATCCCGACCCCCGACTCTGGCCGAGCAAGGCAACAGATCACGTGGATCACGAAGGCCGCAATCGCTCCGCTTTGAATCGTTAAATTCGTGAGAAATAATGGAATCTTTGCGTACGGAATATTTGCATGCTCTTGTACCAATTTATTATGCAACCTTTGTTGTACTAACCATTGCTGTGATGTTAGTCATGCTATGTATGATTTGCCCTTGTGAATGCGAACCTTGGAAGTGCCCTTGTAACCCTTTCCCTTTTTGTTCTTCTTTTTTTCTCATTCTGCTCCTGAAACCGCGGACCCTGAAATCGAGTTACATGACGTTGTGAGTGTTAGTTATTAGAAGTTGTTAACTGTTAGAAGTTGTGAGTGTTAATTGTTAGAAGTTGTTAATTGTTATGATACAGGCTATCTCTATTCCTTCCTCTTTTCTCTCTCTCTACCTCTGTCACTTGTGCCACCTCGGAAAACAAGTCATAAGTTAGCAATGTTGAGCCACGGGGTGGCTGTAAGAGACTGCGTCGGCAAGACCTACCAGCGCCACAGCGGATGTTGTCTCAACATTGCTTCTTCACCTTCGGCACAACGGATGTTGTCTCAACATTGCTTCTTCACATCTTCGACACAGCAGAGGTGTTATCTACCACCATCTCAAGAAACCCACTCTAAGCTGGAGTCAGAACCAAACTTGTGGTTTGAGAAGCGTCGGAGGGCGCCAGGAGTGGACAGTGAGGAGGATGCATATAACTGCGAACAAGGACTGTGCTCGGTGCACATCGTTGGGAGCGATCCCATGTGTGTCCGGCGCTGAGAACATCGGACGGAACGTTTCCTCACCGGCGCCGAATACCACTGGGCTCGAAACGGAATTGGACTGTCGGGACGCCGCAGCTCCGGGGTAGTAGCTACTGCCGTCTACTCTTTCCTTGTTCCCCTTCTCTCTTTCTCTCTCTTTTTCTCTCTCTCTCGCGCGCGCCCCGCCCCCCCCCTCCTTGCATTCACGAATTTACTGTTGGGGCAAATAAAGGTCCTTGGCTCTCGACTCCATTTTGAGTCTTAATTCTGTTCCCGAGAATACACACAGAACCACGCTCCGGTCTCGGACCGGCATGCGACACCTTCCTATGTTTACGAGGCCTGTATTTTGAACTAGATTACAAAGGTCTAATTATAGCATGTTTTGGAAATGCTGCTTAGTTCCATGACTCCAGAAACACAGAGGCACTCTGTTGCCTCACCTCATCTCTCACTAATAAGCTTTGTTTAGCTCTAGACATTAGGCCTGGTGATTTGCAGTGCTCATAGCCATGCTCTCCTAGCTAGAAGCACAGTGTACATCAAGACCTGTTGAAAAAAAAGGATTCCTGCACACCTGTGTCTAGTAGCATCAAGGCCAAGGGCTTGTTGCTTGTTGGCAGCTTCCCAGCCTACTCTTAGTTGATGAAGGAACAAGTCGTCATGGTTCCACCATGGAATTCCCCCAGCCATGCTGCACAATCCATCTGCTCTGAGGTAGTGAAAGGGAGAATTATCTGTACCTACTGGGGACCTCTGAAAGCCCATCACCTGGAGAAGGATATAAGGTGATGATGTTACTGGTCAGGGCACTTGCATACACAGTGGAGAAGAAGTGGAAAAGAGGGGAGAAGTGGAGGTGAAGTGCTGATGACCCTTATTTGCAGATGGGTTGTCTGCACTGCTGTTTCTTTGATTCAGGTGTGGATGTGTTGAGACATCTGGTCTGCACCAGGCAGGGAGAGGCACAGGTGTGGACGGGGAGGGTTGTGACACCCTGGTGAGACCTTTCTTGAACAATTCACACATCAGCATGGTAGACAGCAGCTGGGAGGTCAGTGGAGGCTGCAGGGAAGAGAGACAGCCTGTAGTGTAAAAAATAGGAGCAAACTGGTACTGAGGGATGGGGATTGCATGATCTCAGCTCGCTCCCTCAGATCTGAGGAGATATGACATGACTGCAGCTTCAGGAGGCATTGGTTTAGGAACCAAAACCATCTCTTTTAATACCTGTTTCATCGCATCTTGAAGCCTTTAAGACAGGTTTTTTATGGTTTACGCTTGCAGGGTATTGCTTCTGGTCTGGTCTCATGCACCTCTCCCTGCCTTATCCCCCTGCTGATGGTGCTGGCTGCCCCATCATGTTGTCCCTCTTCTCATGAGCTGCATTCAGAGTCCATCTCCCAGACCCACATAATTTTCCAGCACCAATGGTTTTTTTATATCCTGGATTTCACCTTAATGGTGGTGGGGTCTGCTAGGCAGGTTTGATGTGAACGGATTAGGACTGATGGGCTTTATTCTGTGATTGATTACACCTCTCTACCCTTCTACACCAGAGTAATCGTGAATCACAGACATCCCTGAAGGAAGCGCTGGTGGGTTTGGGTTAATTTTTCCCTCCTCCCCTGCTTCTTCCTTACTGTGAGGTAAGAAGGGAACGGAGGAGGGGATGCTCAATACCTCATCTGACAGTACCCCTGGAAGGTCACGGGAACATCAAATTGTGATGAGACTGGCACATTTTTAATTCTCTCTCATTACAGCCTCTGTTAAAGGTACATTACAATAATTGCTTTAGTTCTGCTACGGTATTTTCAGGTCTCTTAATGTAGCTGTCAGCTCAGTGTGCAGGGAACCAGCACCAGCCAAAAAAAAAAAAAAAAAAAAAAAAAGGAAAGGAGAGGTAACACTCAAATGAAAACCTGGTAGACTAGCAGAGAGGGTCCAGGACTGGGCCAGATTTTGGGTTAGAGTAGGAGGTGGTGAAATTCAGGCTTGCCAGGGGTGCTGATCAGATCCTGCTGCAGAGGGACCTCTGTGAGCTTGTGTGGGAGGTAAATTCTGGATCCTCGTGTCTCACACCGTAGATTCGCACAAACCCATTTCTGGTCAGAGAAATGGTGGGGGTTTACACTGTGCGAGGTCTGGCACAATGGAAAGGGAACACTGCAGTGGCATTTTGCATTTGTTTGTAATGCTTTAAAATACCCTATATCTGGGCCACTATGGGGCACTCAGTCTAACAACCCTCACTTTTCGACAGCAGTCTGGGATTAAGACACCTCTATGGATTCAGTGCAGAATAGACATTTACTCACAAGATACAAACCATGGAAAGGGAGGATACATCATCTGCCCTGAGGTGCTCCCTTAGCTCAGCAGCCCTCCCAGGAGCTGTGCTCTCCATGATTTCAGCCTTAGTCTTCTTTGCAGCCACTCCTGGCTTTTTTGTTGCCATCCTTAGCCACATGCACCAGCTCTGGCATCTCTCTGCAGGCTTGCACTGCCTTGGCCATCCCACAGACCCTCTCCTTGCAGCCAGCCAGCTTTGCCTCCCAACGCCTCATGTTCTTCCACATCTCCAGCAATACCCGCCACCTGATCAGCAGCTCCTTGTGCAAACCCTCCCACCACAAGAGAAACACATCAACCTCCCTGCCCTCAAAAATGCTGCCCTAACCACTGCTCGCTTCAGAAAACCATGAATACAACACAGACACATCCTTTAAAAAGCAGGCACTCCTCCTCTCTCAGACAGCCACACTGCAGCTGTGGGCAGCTCGACCTTTGCGTCCAAGTGCACTCTCCTCCCCACGTGTGCTGTGCATTCAGAAGCATGCCCACCATGAAGGCATGCCCCTTTCTCAAACCCACACCCTTCCACACACAACGCAAACACACGCTCTCGCACTTTCTTTATTCCCACAGCCACCCCTTATTCATTAAGGTCTCCATAGGAATTTTCAACTATGTGAAGAATTGTTCATAATTAGTTAACAAGAAAGGAAAATAAAGTCTCCTAAGCTGTCAGCAATCCTCCAGAAAACCAGCAACAGATCTGAGCACCATTTGGTCTAATTAGTCTTGATATTTCACACAACATATTTCTCAATTTTCGGTGGAGAAAAGGAAAGGATAAAAAAAATCCCTCTGAGGAGAACAACAGGAGTATTTTTGTAGAGGGATTCAGTGGCAAAGCCAAAGGGAACTCTTAATAAACAAATGTGCATTTATATTCCTTTACTGAATCTTTTGCAACAGTTGCTTCATCTTCTGCTTCTATGGGCACGTGGAAGCCTGGGTTGGTGCCAATCTACAACTGGCATGAATCAAAATAGTTCTTCTCTTAGTACATCCTTCTTCATTATCTCTCCTGTAGTGCGGTCGAAGGTCATTGGTAATCAGACTGTACCTCTCATCCTGCAGGATGGTGGTTCTATTGGTGGAAGGGTGTTGAGACACACAGCAGAGTATCCAGCTGCATCATGCCCATCCCAACACCTTCACTGACCTCTGCAAGCTGCAGCAAGAGTTGGACTGTAATATATCTGAACAGAATTATACAGAGCAAGTGAAATCTGCCTTCACAGACAGGTACTTCTTGATCTACATATAGCATCTCCAGGGTTCCTCACACACTTGCAGCACGCATTGGCAGAAGGCCAGCTTTTGTGGGTGACCACCTCTAACTGACCATAGTGATGGTGGTGTCCCATGGCTTGAAGCAAATTAACAGGTTGTTGATGTGAGATGTGCAAGAGTAGAGTATGCACATCCCCTCTGCAGTCAGTAGAAAGATGATGTGTGTCATCATTGTGTGAGACATCTAAGACGGAGGCATGGAATCACCGCCTGTAGGTGCCAATCTCATCAGTGGTTGTGGAAGAAGTCTAGACAATTCTCTAGGGATGGTATCCAACAATTACAACACAGAATCTGTCTCTGAGCATGTCATCCTCTGCTCTCTTTATCAGAAAAGACAGTCAGTGTGGGCAATGAAATTTAGTGTGATTCATCTCTTCCAAAGATGACATCCACTTTTCGTTGGTTGAATGACAGCTTAAACTCCACTACTGATATTGACTCAATCTCAATTGTCTGGAAAGGAAGCCAGGACACCTAGCCCAGGTGCAGACTTGTACATTAAAAATAACCAAGGAGGGGAGAGGAATTTAGCTGTGTAAACAAAGACAGACATTCAATGGCATTTGCAATGCTGTAGGTATAAATGGGTGTACAAACAGGCCCACATGTATGTCCGTGAAGCTCTCATCACTAAAGCCAATGAAACCCAGAACTCACAAAATGCTGCAGTCTACTGTAGGGTGAGATAAAGCGCTTTTTAGTGTTTTTAGGTTTTTGTCAGATATTGCAGAAGAATGGACACCCAGATCATATGGAAACCCATGCCTCACAGACTCCAAAGCTTAGGTGTTTGCGTCTGAAGCTGACTCCCACCCTTAAAGTCAATACAAAGCCCACCCATAGGAAATGCTTGTGATTTAGATGGAAGGAGTCATCTGAGATGAACCCAGGACTCAATGTGCAAGACACAGCACAATGGAGAGTCAGAGTCCAGTGAACTGCAGACCACAGTTATGGGGTTTAAACATTGTTTAAACATTGGTCATACTAATATGATAGATTGCATGGGAAATTAATTCACAGAGATATGAAAGCATCCAAGGTGTCCTGCTAATAAACACCCTGGCATCTTAAACATCCTAAAGTAAATGACAGTTCTTATGAACTCTTGTCTAAGAAACTGTATAAAAGTTCTCCTGAAAAACAACCTCTGCAGTAAGTCCAAGTAAGATCTATGGACCTCACAGCTGTTATTCTAAGGGCTTCAAAAGGATTTGCCTTATATTCCCAAAATATTTTTAATTTATTTTTCAACATTTGTTTTAAGTGTTAAAAAAGCCAAAACAAAACAAACCCGTGTTGTTAATTGACCCCTTGGCAGCTCCAGAAAAAATGTTGCACGGGTTACACTGAACTTTGGCAAACTTGAGAGAAAATCAGTCCTGGGATTAACTTCAACATGGATCTCTTCAGTATTACATCTGAAAGAAGCAATATGCCTATGACTAAGCAATGGACAGCCTTCCCTGACATAACTGCTGAAAAATAAACCTTTGCCATCCTAGAGGGACCGTAAGTCTCATAGGACTTTGAAAACAGAAGGAACATGAATATCTTTCTCCAGGCAGAGTAACTGATGCCCAGAGATGAGAGGTCAGCAGGTAATTTTCCAGCAGTGAAGAACAATGTTGAGGTGTTGTCTCATCTCTTGGGCCACCTGATGAGCCCAGTATCTAGCATGCATGTTGCAGAAGCAGACTGGCCTCTAGCCGGTGAATATTTGTGGAAATCCCTTGTTCCCTTATGAAGCACGCAGTCATGCTGGCACTGGGATAAGGAGTGCACAGAGAAAACAGGTGTGGTCTTCTACTTTCAAGATAAACCCTGTATCTTGATTTGGGATCATTGGATACTGCACTTTTTAGATGAGAGGTGGAACAGACAAAAGTTACAAATCAAAGTCACATTTTCCAAAGTGTTTCCAGCCCTATTTTCAGGCATATTTCAATAGTTAAGAGTAAAGATCATCACTTAGTGGTATTTTCAAGGTGTTTGGACAGTTTTTGAAATATCAACCTTAAGCTCTTAAGACTTACTATGACCTTAGGAGTCCACTGTCTCCTCGTAGAATAATAATCAAGAAACAAGGTCACAGAGTATATGATGGGGACAAATTTAAAGATTTTCCTATTCAACCTTAAATATGGGAGAGCAAAGAGAAGATGACTGTTTTTTTCAGAGCCTTCTACATGTCACTGGGGAAGGAGGAGAGGGTTGTCATGGAAGCAGAGGCATTAGCAGGGGGAGACATTTAGCATCTGGATTGAAACCTGACTGTAAGTTTAGCAGCTGTTTTTAACAAATGGGAGCAAACCTCCCCCAGAACAAATGAGCCTTGGCATGTACAATGCTAAAACTTGAAGGAAAATTTAAAAAAATAAAAGATAAGTGAGATCTAAAACTGGTCTGCTCTCACCATCAATGATACTGTGGGGAATTTTGCAGTTGTTGGGAGGTTAATCTGTGTACTGACTGCCCACCTGACTCAGCCTCCCTGCTCCTCTGCAGTGGATATGGTAAACTTTTCCATTTGCTGTCCTCAAGTATGGTATAGCACAGCTAGGGACCGGTAATGGATCTCAGCAGGAAACAGCTGTGTTCATCTATTGCTTTGTGGATGAAAAATGTTGGCTAAAATACACAGAAGAAATCAAATCCCTCCTCACTGCAAACCTTTTGTGACCCCCAATGTTTAGTAACTATAAGGCAACTTTTCTGGCTCCAGTGAAGAAGACCCTGAGGCTGTAAGAGGAGAGACTGAGCAACAGGAGACACCATTCTTATCACTGGCTGTAGATATCACCCAGAAATGCCATCACCAGATTTCTATTCACTCTACCCTCTACCACAAGAGCCAAAGGAAGTCCCTAGTCATCATCTGGTGTGGCTGTCCAATACCAGAGATGGTAAATAATGCCTCAGAGGGGTAAGCATCTGGGATGATCTAGGGGTGGGAAGCAGCATCAACCACCACCTCTGCCCTGGTACCTGGAGTGGCTAAGCCATGGCTACGTGTGACTGCGTTAAACTGCATAGGCTCATCTACTGTCCATTGTTTAGGCAGCGCTGGGAGGACAATGCCTTTGTGGCTTCTCTGAGACCACAGAGTGGGTCTTGCTCCTGCCCAGAAGACTCAACAACATGGTTTTGGCCTTGCTGCATTTGGTCTTGAATGGTTCAGGGACATGGAAGGACTGAGGGACTAAAGGCAGGTAGTAGTGCCTCATTTTATTTGCATAGGCACATGTTTTTGGAGCAGCCCGCTCCAAAATTGCACTCATAAAACCATAACAGCTTCCTAGCACTCCATGCATCTTCAGTGCAGCTCCCCCCATCTTCAGCTTTGCCTGGGCAGCTCTGAAGCCATATCATCAACATATGCTCTCAGGAAATGGAGTCCACCTGGGTTGGGCCATCATGGTAGCTGAGCTACACCTCACTGGAGTTCCTCCTTTGCAGCCTGGCAAGCAGCAGGTGCTTGGGAAGATCTGCAAAGGCTTTGTTCTGTCCAGATGGGATCTTCTGTGTTACTGCTGTAGGATTGAGAAGGAGTCTGGCCAGACAGCATGGCAGCGAAAAGCTCTTCACTTGGTTTCACACCTACTTCTAGTATTCAGATCTCCTTTACTGGAGTAGAAAGGATGTTCTAATGTTTACATTTGCCATTTTGGGCAGCCCAGGTACCAGAAAGGGATGTGACGCACACTGGACTGGGCTGGGCCACGGAAGGCCTGGCTACGGCAGCATCAGTCCCTGCTGCAGTCTTGAGAGCCAGTCACACAAAAACACTTGAGCACAGATCTTCCAAGAACCTGAGACTGCTTTTCAGTTCAAAATGCATACTGTTCTTTTTCTCCTCTTGTTCCACTTAGCCATCTGCGTATGGGAAGAGTCCTTTTTACTTCTTCTTCTTCCTCATCTTCTCCTTCTTCCTATTATTATTATTGTTGTTGGGTTTTAATTTATCTTCGCTTACTCAGAACAGCTGTTCTTAATAATTGCAGGGAGAAGTTCAGAAACAGGCAACAATTAAAAACAGAGATGGGGAAGAAAAGCAGAGAAGGTGATGGTGGAGAATGGAGAAGGGGAGGGTGACGGCGGGGAGAAAGAGTCCAGATATTCCCAGGGGAGAATATGAACAAAGAACATTTAATGGGACTTTTGTAAGTCAGTCTTACTTTGCTTTCCAAGAAAGTCTGGAAAAGGGAAACATTCATTCTTTGTGGAGAAATTTAAACCCACATAGTCAGTGGGACACCCCAGCCTGGGGAAGAGCAATTCTGGTGTCAGACTTCTGTGGAGTGCTGGAGGTTGCTTGGGGCTCCTGTAGAGGAGGAATATAGCAGGAAGCAGATGAGGGTGAGATGGATATGTCCCTTTGTGGTGCCCATCTGCTCCCATCTCTCCAGGGACTTGTTGTGCCCCACAGTTGATGGATCCCTCCTGACAGCACAAAACTTCAGCTATCCCAGGCCAGACCTGGTGTTAGCAAACGGCTGGCAGAGGAAAGGAGTGAGAGTGAGGAGCATGGTACTAATGAAAAGCCATGTTGTTTCCTGGTTTTCTGGTCACTGGGGCCAAATGTCCCTTTTCTGTCCCTTTGGCTCAGGACACATCCCTTCCTCATCCTCAAGGACAGGCTTGCCACACTACATGAGAAGAGGGGTACGATGTCTCCTCTACCCACCAGAAATCAGTGTACACCCTGTTAAGGTTATTGCTCATCTCTTCGCACTTTCCACTGGCACAGCATCAAGAAACCCAGCCTCGGAACGCAGCTTGCGTTTCATCCAGGTCTGCAGCCTGGTGGCTGTCCACACACAGCAACACCGCCAATGGCAGCTGGTGCCGCCGCAGCACCCGGGCGCACGGCTCCAGGCCAGAGGAATTTGGTTGCTGAAGGCAAATGTGGGAGGGGACAGGGAGGAGGCATGCATCCCACATGGCCGTGGGATGACATTACTGTCAGATGCAGAGAAAACGCCATGGGAACAGCCTGGGGCCCCAGGGAATCTGGAAGGGCTTTTCCACAGTTCTGCCACGCATCCAGCAGCTATAACTCAATTTATACAAGGAGATGGCTTCCCGACAGAGGCATTTCCTTCTACAGTCATCCAGTACTGTAAAAATCCAAAACCATTGCACTGGGAGAAAAGTTTCTTTTTCCTTTGGTCGTTCTGTCTTTCTGTTTGTCTATGTGTCTTTCTGTCTATCTGTCTTTCTGTCTTTCTTTCTGTCTTGCCTTTGATCTCTTTCTTAATTTCCTTCCCTTTCCCTTTCCCTTTCCCTTCCCCTTCCCCTTCCTCTTCCCCTCCCCCTCCACCTCTCCCTCTCCCTTTCCTTCTTTTTATGACTGTTTTATTTAATCTTTTTCTACCCCCTATCCGCTCTTTCCCTTATCTCTCTCGCACGTCCCATGAAGTGCACCAAGCCAGAGGCTGTCGACAGCCAGCAGGGCACATCAGCCTTGGTCTCACCCACGCATTTACCTACCGCAGGGGCTGTCTGCCTCCAGCACGGCTTCCTGCATCACTGCCCCCTCTGTCCCCGGGGGGGAACAGGACCGACTGCTTTATGTGTTCTTGTCACCAGCAGATTAATGAAAGCTGGGAGGACAGAGAGGGGTTGCAGCACACTGAACCATGACCGGATCCCACTGCCACCCACCCCTCCTATGTAGTGATGATTTCTGGCTCAATCTGTTACCCTGCCAAGATGCACAACAAATGGTGAGGACTGGTGATAAAAAGGATCCTGTTCATTAAACAAAGGGCTATCATAACCTGCATCCGTAAGGTGGACTCGTGTCCCTGGGTTTTTGCCACTTTGGGCAAACCACTTTGGGATTGTGGTGCTGGGAAGGCTGGATATGATTTGGGCTTTCCACAGCTAGTTGTTAAGTCTGGCACAGCCTGGCTTTGTTTTGCAGCTTTCTTTGACATAGTCTTAGAAAATACATCTTCATTTCTAGTAAGACAAGTATCATACGTTTCCTTGCACACAGGCATCTTGTGCCGTTTGAGATTCTCTAGGCTAGCAGACGAGGCAGAGCCTATGGGACTCCCCAACCCTTCAGAAAACATACTGGGGCCAGGTAAAGGAATGGGATGTCTGAAAATGGTATCCACCTCCTATTTGCAGACAACCCAAGAGTCTGGCTTCTCCCATGCTCAGCAGCAACCATGCAAATGTTTCTGCATGCTGGAAACACTCCTGCCATTTGATTTGCAGAATATTGCTTCAAATTTCAGGGTGACCAGCAGGAGGGAGATCTGAAGTCACCCCCAAAAGTTGACAGCTTTATTCATTGTGAGAGTGCCATCACCATGGCTTTCATCAAGACTTCCTGACAATGGCCAAATAAATACGTCAGGGATCAAGAAGTTATTCTAAATAACTAAGGTCCTTAACTGACATGTAAATTGAGATAATAACATGGGATGAAGTCACAACGCTTGTTCAGGATCCCTAGCCTCAGTTCTGTGCTATTGCCTGCACCTCTTCACAGCATTTTTAGACTCAATCAAAATTCACACAGAAAAATCAATCTGTATTGTGACTTAGTGGAAAAGCGGAGAGAAAGTAAGGAAAAGCTTGACATTTGGGGATTTGTTTGGGTCGTATTATGCATGTTTGACTTTCCCTTGAAAATCTGCGGTTTATTGTCTCTCCCAGCTGTTGGCTGTCTGGAAACCTGAGAATGAGTTTGGATGTCTTGCACCTGGGGAGCAGGTGGATTTTGGAAAGGACACAGAGGTGACTGAGGTGCTCCCAAGACCCAGCCCAGTCTCCCAAGAGCAGCTGATCACACACTCCAAGACTGAATGTTCACTGGAGACGGGAGCAGTAGAGGGCTAAGAATGAGTAACTGCAAGAGACATTAGATGACGAGGAGGTAAAAAAAAAATCCACCACAGATTTCCAAAGTGCACATCTGTTAGGAGGGAGTGTGGAAAAGATAATAATAATAATAATAATAATAACAACAACAACAACAGTATGAATGTGGTTTAGGGTATTTATTGTGAACTCTTCCCTCAGCACCAAGAAAGAGGGCAGTTGCCCAGAGCAGCCGAATAGCTGTGACCCTGTTGCCTACTTGGCCAAGCTAGGAGATGGCATGCTGCTGACCCTGCAAGCAGAGCAAGGACCATCATCCCCACCACTCCTGCTTGCTTGTCCCACCACTTGACTGTCCTGCCATCTCCTACCTGGGTCTGAATCCCATCCCACCTTTTGTCACTTGTCCCTCTGGCAGGAATAACTTGGCTGGTGCTCTGCTCCCTGCCACATCCCGAGCTCTGTAAGAAAGGGAAAGATTCCTGGTGACTCCAGGGTTCGCAGAGCACAACCAAGGTGACAGATACAAGAGGAAAGTTGAAAGAGAGAAACAATTTGCTCAGCAGAGCGTCAAAGGCAAATATTCCTTCGCCACTCTCATTGATTCCACACCTTCTCCAGAAGTTACTTACCTTCGTTTAAATCACTTTATCCTGTTAATCCACAAAGGGCAGGTGAGATTAGGATGGGTTAGCGCGGAGTTGCAAATATATTATTGGGATATTTTCTGTGAAGACAAATAGACCTTAAAGCACCATAATGTCTAATGCCAGAATGCAGTGCTTAATTAAGCAGCTACGGGGGCCATTTACAAATGTGATTTCTGAATTGATTATCTATAACTCTCGCTGCAGCCCCTATTAACAGCCTTCTATGAATAGGATTGTTTCCTCTAAGTGTCTCATCCAGGAAGATGGGCTGGTTGCATTTGCCAGGCATCTTATTCCAAAAGATCAACCTGAAAATATTGACTAATCGGCAACAAGCATAGATAGTGGCAAAGGAGGAGGTATAAATCTCCTCGGGGGCTTTTGGGAGGATGATAGCAGTGATGAATCTGCAGATTAAAAGGCTGTTGCATTACCATTGAGAAAGGGTATAGCATGTATGTGTGTGTGTATTAAGTCAGATCCAAACCTTGTCCTGTGTATTTATGTAGAATAAAAAGCTTGTCCAAGGTTACAGAGTGAGATCTGGGTGTCCTGTTGAAATGGTCAAAGTCATTAAAGTGTCCAAATGGGAGGCTGCAGCAGAGGAAGCTGGCAGAGGGAGGGCAAACTAGTTGTAAAACATTTCCCAGGAGGACCTCAGAACAACATGCAACGTCTTCTAGTGTAACTTTGCACTGACTTTTGTGGAGCTATTCTGCTACAAACCACCTGTTTTCTGCCCTTAAATAGTCACGTTTTATAGCCCCCCTGTGAAGAGAGATAGTCAGGAACAGAGCTTGTTCTTTGTCTTTCCATCAGTAACTGCTAGCTACCTCCTGTTATGTACATTTTGAAGAACTAGATTTAGACAAATTTGTGCAAGGGTTTGTTCCCGATGTGGCAAGAGCATCCAACCAAAAGGAGGATCCAGCAGGGAGGGCACACAGACACCTGTACAAAGGACAACAACGGTCACAGTTATGTGGGGATATGAACAACTTGGCTTTCTGTGGTGCTATCCACATTTCCAGAGTTTGCTCAAGAATGCACACTAGCTAGCAGGGTGACTGAAGTCCTGAGGTTGTGCAGTACAGTTTTAGCTGCCATTCTTGCCATGACAACTCTTAATTCACCTGCATTGCACACTCTGTTCATAGCACAGAGCTGCTGAGCAAGAGAAAACTGTTAGCAGGGTTGTTGTGATGACGAGGTGGAAGATCAGGTTATATGGAAGAGGCAGATCAGCAGCATCAGGAGAAACTTCACAGCAGTGTTGCATTTGGGCTTCTCTCCCACTCCAGGATGCCACAGGATAGTTCAAACTGCCTTTGTAAAGTGTGTAGGCAAGAGAAGATGGCTTTGCATCTGTGCCACCCTGCCAATTAGTGGACAGCCAGCATCTCTAGCAATGAAAATGCCATGAACCAGTGCAGAGAAAAAACTCCAGACCTCCAAAAGCAGTTAACTGGGGGAAAAAGGGGCATATTCTACTCTGGAAAGAACAGCCTTGTGCCCGCTTGGGTCAGTGCAGCAAAGGCATCGTCTCTCAGCTGAAGGATGGCACCAGCCCTCTGCCTTGGCTTCCTCCAGGCTGCGGAGCCGGGTGGACTGGGGAGCTGCTGAGGACCAGATCTGCTGCTTCCCAGCTCCACCTGTGCCCTGAGGAGGAGGGAGAAACAGCAGCACACACAGATGCACAGAAGCAGAAAGTGGGGAAAAAAAGCAAAAGAAAAAAAAAGGGGGAAGAATAAAAGATATCAATAATTTAAGAGAGAAAGCTTCTGCCATGAAACCCAGTCTATTTCAGGTGCCTGCAGCAGGTTTCGGACACCTTGATTAATCATAACTTGCTACATATTATTTCCCTATAAACAGACTACAATGTTACTCATATAAACAGCTTTATCTTGACAGCTGCAAAATGCCAAGATTTAATGTCGAATGAACAGAGTTTCACCATATGGCACCACTCCGGGCCTGAGATGTTATAATCCACAGCATATTGCCTCCCGGAAACAGCGATTACCAGGGAGGCCCCTCTCCCCTCTCCTTTTAATTGCGTTTGTTGTCTCCGGTTCGCATTGTCTCCTCTTTTTCCTGACAGCTGAGAATAAATCAGTCTCTCGAAGGGAAGGGGGGCTTGGGTTTGGTTGCTTTCTTTCCTCAGTTCCTATTCTTGAGAGAGGGGTTTTGAGAAGGCACTGACGGTTTGGGTAGCTCTTGGTAGGGCTCAGCGTTGCAACACCCATCCAGGTTGATCTTATCTCCCAGCCGACCAGCCCACAGGCTGGCAGATCAGAAAGGGCTTCATGATTATGTCTACATTAACTAGCATTGCCAGATGGCTGATGCAGTGGAGGCTTTTCATCTCCTGCTTGCTAATCCCCTTTTCTTTGACAAAATAACATGGGACAGCAACATTAACTTTTGCTTTTTCCTGCTTTCTGCCTGAAACTAGAGGACCCGAATCAAGTTCTTCACTCCTGGGGACACCCTGTTTGCGTTTTTGCTGGAAGGAGTAGTGAAGGTAGATGTGAACACAGACAAGGTGGCTAGAAGGCAATGCCTGGATGCAAGAGGATGCAGGCTATGATGCTCGAATGAGAGCTCAGTTCCTCCTTGGGCTCAGGAGAGAAGGAATTGGTTGTTTTACATGTGTCCCTGCCATGATAAAACTTGTGCCTTGGCTCTCCCAGGCCCAGACTTGTGCTCTCTTTCAAGATCTAACCCCATTAGTGGAGAGTGCAGAAGATGCAGCAGTGCTGCTCTCCGATCTTGGACAGGAATCGGATGAAACGGACACATCTGCTGTGCTGGTGGGCAACAAGTGAGGGAAATCCAGTATATCCTTCACTTTCCAGCATCAGGTAAGACAAGCCTGGAGTTCTAAGTCAACCCCAGCTCTGAAGCAGTACCTGGGGAAGACACAACTATACTAAAGTGGAAACCCGCCAGGCAGCCACCTTCCATGCAGGACCTCTAGCATGCCTCTGACATAGAATCATCTAAGTTGGAAAAGACCTTTAAGATCATAGAGTCCAACTATAAACCTAACACTGCCAAATCCCACTAAGACATGTCCTAGACATTTCTGCCTTTACACCTATATTTGCTGTCCCTGGGTTTTGTGCAGGTTTCAGGCAGTCATCCTTTGTGACCAAGAAAGGGAATTTTTGGTAGTTTTGTATTTTTTGCAAAGGTTTTGTTTGTTTGGATGTGTGATTATAATTTACAGCTGCTGGAAAGGAAGAAAGTTTTTACAGCTAACCTATTACAACACCTCTAGTCTCTCTGAAGATCTGGATGCAGTTTCCAGCTCTCTTGCAGAATTCCTATGTGACCCAACTCATGCAATTTTTATATGTTTCAGTTTTTCCCACCTGAAAAAGAAAAATAAACAAGATACTTGTTTTTCTCTCTGTTCCATTGCTCTTCATGTGTACTTGTGCTGGTTCCTATCTATTGCTCTGGCAATAGTAATGTTACATCCCTTTGGGGTGAGTATAACCCCAAATTTAGGTCCCTTTCTCTGACAGTGATATCCACCTCACAGTCCCTTTTTATATTATAAAGGTAGGAATCTGCATGGCCAGTGGAGGCAGGACAGGAAAGTCACGGGGTTAAATTGCAGCAGAGAGATTAGACTTGATATTAGGAAACACTAAGCATAAGGAGAAATGAAGAGGGTTATTCTAATCTTTGCAGAAATCCTGGTCATTGCTTTAGCAGGGAGCATAACCACCGCCCAGGACAGTGCGTGGACAGGTAAGTGGGGAAAATCCATCCTGGTTCTGGCAACTGAGCCAGTGGCAGTGGATCAGAGACAGTGAATAGGTCTTGAGTTTCAGCAGGAGCACGTTGTTCATGAAACAAAGCCACACACTGGCAATGTGCACAAAATTCAAGGAATCATTGCGAATAGGGCTGTCAGGCACCCACAAGATCTTCTAGACCCCTCTTGACTGGAGCCATGCTCTTAAGTTTGTCCAACTTCTTCCTAGATGTCTGGTGATTAAGGGACCTTACACTGTTCCAGCACCCTGATGACCTTGTCCTTAGCCAGTCTTTCTTCATGGGCTAAATCTCCCCTGTTGCAATATAACCCTAGACTTTGCTCTCTCATCCCCAGTCTCCATGCAAAGGTTCCACATTGCTCCTATGAAGGTGCCTGAGGGCAGACTGATTCATGGCACATTTTGTCAGTAAGATCTATGCCATAAGTCAAATGATGGAAAGGCAGATGGCAATACTTTGGGCCAAATAATTCACATTAAAGCACTTATTTGTTACCCCTTTTACCATATAAATGCATAACTCAATGTTGAAGGGGGGGAAAACAGGTTAGTTGCCCATTTGCCCAAGTGGAATAGTGCTGGGATTCATCTCTCCCCATTTCAGATGCCTAATGAAATGTATCCACAACTCAAACATATGACTTTTATGTGAAGCTGTTGCTGCACAGCTCATATTAGGAACACGACATAGGAACATAAGGAACTGGAAAATCATTGGGACCATTTTCCTGGCTAAGAGGCAATGACGTCTTGTTATCCTCCTGCCTCTAGATGTGGTTTATCTGTGCCCAGCGTGTGAGCTGCTGGGGTGGGAGCAGGGTGGAAGTTATGGCAGCTCATAATCTCCACCACTGGTGAGGAGTACCTACTTCAAGACCAGTGAGATACCTCCAGGTCCTGCCCCTACATAAGGAACCAAATTTACTGATGCTTACTCTGCCATGGAAGCAGCAGGAAGCCAGAAATGGGCAAGTAACAGTACAGGTCCAACCAGAGAAACACTTCAAGGGTGAAGCATAGCTGGCTGGTGAGAGCAGCCACATCGAGGTTTAAAACAGCCAATGCTGCAGGCTGCAGCCATGAAATTTGTGCTGGGATACAACCAAAACATCAAGTTTATGGATAACCATTACACTGGATTTATGGTTCATGTGCAGGATGGTGCATTAGCAACCTGGCTGGACCCTGGTCCAGTACTGACATCAAAAGCCTTCAAGCGCTACAGTAGCTAGGGCCTTCATCACTGAAGAGTGATATGCTGCTTTCTCTCAGCACTCTTCAAAACATTAAATAAAGTAGTTCTGCTTGGCTAAAGTCTCCCTACATCACTGCGGTGTTCCATCCTTCCTTGTCTCTTTTGATCTAATTTACAAAGCGTAATTAAAATCCACAGCCAAAACATGCAATAGTTGGGGCAGGATGACGTTCTTCCCATTAGCAGCAAGGGGTGAAAGGCAGCAAGAGAGGCTGACAGCGCAGATGGGGGATAGTGATGAGTACGGAGCCCAGTCACATCCTGATGAATTGCAGCTTGATGTCTCTGGGCCATCTGGAGCTGGTCTCGTCCTGACATGCTACAGGATCCCAGGGCCAGAAGGGGAAGGAGAGCTCATGTCTGAGAGGCAGTTAAACTGAAGGTTTGGTTGAAGTGGTATTGGCATGCAGTGAGACCCAGAGAACCACAGGGACTGCAAACTGCCCTCAGAGTATGGCTATGAATAGCAGATAACCATTCCCACTAGAGTGCAAGGAGGCTGCTCCGGGTAGGTACGGCAACTAGGGCTCATTTCATGAATCTGGAAAGAAATGACCTCTGTGAACAGGACTGCAGCCTAATTGCATGAGAGCCATGTGTGCCAACAGGTAAGAGCACAGACCCAAGTGCTCACTAGCTGCCACAGCCGATGAGATCACCTTGCCCATATGCCTTGTAATGCCTGTAGTTCACTCCTTAGCCATCCCAATCTACCCAGCCTTGGGTGGATTCCCCAAAATACTTGGCTTGAAAAGGTGCTGAGCACCTGAACACCAAAGACAGTCAATGGGACTATAGCTGAGCACCAGGAGAAAGAAAGCCCTGAGTGTGGTTGCTAGTGAGCTGCTTGGGGAGCTTCCATTTGCCCATCAGTCCCCGTTTAATTAACAAGTGACTCTTAACAATGACAACCCTTTCCCAGTTACTTGGACTACCCTTGAAAGCAATGGGAGGAAGGAGCACTCCTAGACACCTTTCACCTCGTCCTGCAGCAACTGACTCACAAGGGGAAATGGGGAATTGTACCTTACATACTGGAAAGATGTCTGAGGGTGACTGGTTCCAACACAAGCTCTGTGTTGTGGCCAGCTGATGTCTAAGGTTAGACGAAATGAATGCCAGCTGTAATAACCACGCTGGGCTACATCCAGCCTCAGCTGCGCTCAACACTGGAGCTACTGCCCCGCCTTACCAGACAGGTGGTGGATAATTGTCCAGGACTCTTTTCAACAACTTTGCTGTTCTTTTCTCTCTTCCTAGCAATAGATAAAGCTGTTATCTTAAGCGTAACACATTTGCACACAAATGGAGGTCTATGTTATGAGCAACAATTCATGTCTTGGCTTAACAAGAGTAAATATACACACACCTTGTAACTCCTGTCCCTGGGGTATCCACAAATCAACAGCTGCCAGCGATGTAAAAGTGTCTGTATTTGAGCACACTGTGGGAAAAATACTGCCTATGACCCACATGTAGGTAATTCTTGTTCAACAGCATGAAACAACGTTCTGTAAAGTTCACCCTCCCCCCAATTCACTTGCTTTCAAGCAATATACTTCACCACCATTACTGAGAATACTAAGAACCACAGCAACATATAACCTGTTAAACTTTAATTAAAATTGAAAAAATAATTTTTCAGTGAAACTTATAAACTCTAAACATAGAATCCATAGATGCTATAAATTATACAAAATATTTTGTACTTATGTGTGTATATTTAATGGAATCATTATTATACCCAATTAACTTACAAATCTTTTAATATTTCATTAAACAGGTAAACTATTTATACATTTTATGCATAATGTAACATTAATTCAGCATCAACTCAGTCTGCACACATGCCTTCGGATTTGCTTTCATTTGCATATTCTTGAATTTACACAGTAAGTTTTGCTAATTAATTTTTATCAGGAACCATATAAAGAAATGCTGTATTCTCACTCCTCCAAAGATGCTTTGTTCAGTCATCTCCTCCCAGGGAATGATTTAGTAAGAGAGAAGACTTTTCCTAGGGAAGTTAATAGGGCTCATAAATTTAAAGCTAAGAGTCTTCCTTATGGTTCAGATGGCTTAAACAGTGCAAAAGATGTTCTCTGGCCTTGACTTAATACAAGGGGTGAATATGTATCCCCGTAAAGAGCTTCCTGTGAAGAACAGAGTATCATCTGATTTCAAAATCACCGTTACAAATTCTGAATTTTTCTTCTGTGTTTGGTAAAGCATTAAAAGTAATATCAGTCCAGACAGAGATGTAAAAAAAAAATAAAAAAATACTAATCCTCCAGGTTCTTTGAATCTTTGTATTGTGCTTGGAAACTCTTAATGTGATTGCAGACTCTCAAGGCTGAGTAGTCAAAAGAAGTTGCTTGTGTGTTAGCTTGTAGAGGTCAACGTTGTAATCCTATTGCATGCAGCTTCAAAATCATAAAATCTAAGGGAAAAAAAATTGCTTTAGCCACTGGAAGCATTCCCATTATTCTTTTCATAACCAGTTATAATACAGTTATGCAATTGCCTTATACTTTAATGCAAGCTTTAAATAGTAATTTCATCCTTAAACTTAGCATCATTTAGGTTGGAAAGGACATTTAAGATCATCGAGTCCAAAACCAGCTCCAGCAACATCAGCTGAAATCCTTGTAAATCAGAACAGTGGAGCAGCTTTTGGAGAAGCAGTCTCCTTCTTTTATGATTACAGTGAATTAACATAATGCGCTTTCTGCCTTCCAAAATGTTAATTTTATCCCCCCCCCCCCTACAATTTTGCAACAATTCACCAAAGATTAATCAATAAATGGAGCATTGCTATTTAAAACTACATACACCAGTGTCATTACAACCTCCGGAACACCAACACTGCCATTAACAGTCAATATGAACTGCTGAATCTTGAGCTGAGTCCCACCATGGGGCTCAATTCACAGATGCTTACCTGCGAGTAAGGACTTGAGTCAAGCCCTTAATGCCACTACCTGCAGCTGAGCTGAGCTCTCCTTTCACAGGCAGTGGAGTAAAACAAGCACTTGCCTTTATCTAAGCCTTGCATTTGGGTGAAATGAATCACACCCTGGAAGTATCAGGATCTCTCTAAAGACTACAAAGGGAGTCTAGACAACTGACTCCTATGTGAACATCTCTACAATGAGATGCCTACATTCAGTCAAATGAATCCCACCCAGGTCTTCAATGGGTTTGTCCTCATTTGTCCTTATTTTTCTCTATCTGAAATTCTGGGAGGACCTACCAGTCTTGCAAGACTTTGTCTGAAGATGATGGGCATCCTGGGAGATAATTTTTGAGCAACGCAGTAGTGCCATGTTGATGATAGTTATGCAACCTTCATGCTGTCTGAGCTGCACCAAAGAACTCAGAATAAAAAGGGAAGCAAAAAGCTGACCTGTCCCGGTCCCTGATCCAGACAAAACTGCCTGATGCTCTCTCTGTTGGACTGGGTATGATCATGCTGCGAAACACCAGTAATTTTTGTTAAGACCAATCTCTGTAGTTGTCAAGCAGCATGAGATAGACACCCTGATGCCCGCTCCTCCTTCCCAAACTCCTCCCTCTAATTTTTTTTTCTTTTTCTTTTCCGTGCTTTCTGACCCACATTTCTCCTTGGGTGATCACTGATGGGAATTTTGAATTGCAGCTTTTTACCTAAGAGCGCTATGCAGCACAGCAGCCAGTGACCCGTTTTTGGCTGTGGCGAAACTATGGATAGATGATACTAGAATTAAATTTGGACCAGGAAGTGGGAAGTAAAGGTTATTTCTTTAGATGTCAGTAAGGAAAATGAATCAGTCACAACTATTTAAGGAACCTTAGGGAACAGTTCAAGCATATGTGATGCATGAAGGCAGATCTAATTGGGGTGATTTTGGGGGGAAGAGGTTCGTAAAACGTGCCTGTCTCCATGGTAACTGAACACATAGGAGTGTACTTGGTCTGACTGATCTCTGGAGTCCTCAGCATGTGACCGTCCATCTCTTAAATAAAGCATAATTGGTCGTTTCTGATCTTTTTTTCATGAACAGGTGCCTGACTCTTCTACAAATGTTACACTGAATGATTTCTTCCACCAAAATGCAAAAAGCTGTGCTTTCAAAACCAGATCTGATCTGCTGAAAGTAGCCTTAGACATTCGACCTCTTGGTCTCCAAAGAAAACTTTATCTCACCTGTTTATCATGCCCTAAATCTTGTCCAGATGTGGCATATTTTCTAGAAATCGTTGGACCAACACATACAGCGTATGAATCAAGGAAAGTAATCCTGACCTTGCATCGAGTCTGAGTACTACATATATGTTTCCCTTTAATTAATTGAATTACATCTCCACATGAATCATGACCATCACTGCATTAGCCTCCATCAATCAGCAAGTCACTCAGCCAGTATCCTCTGCTCCTTCCGAACGAATGGAAATGGATAATAGGGAAAGCAAAAGGCTAACTTCGCTTTCACAGATATTGTTTCCCAGTTACTTGTCCTGGACTGGGAAATAAAGAAAAGCATGGAAATATAAAAGATTATAAAAATAGTTGTATCACAGTTTCTAAAAACAAAACTCTTGAGATTTTTTTGTTCTGGAGGAGCAACAGAGGTGCACTTGGTATTATTCATAGCTCTCCGTATAGATCACTGGATTGAGTCAGCTAATTATTTTTCAAGACTAGCCCATAGATAAAATCATACAGATTTAGAGGACAATGCTTTGTGTACTGCCAACAATATATTAGTTCCTCTTTCAATTGATAAAATAATTAAGGGCTTGGTTGAAAAGGGCATATTTCTCTCTGTGGCCACTGGTGCCTGAAAGCATGAAATTTCAAAATGTTTCCAATAGTTGTTCATTGAAAAGGGACTAATCCATTTTCTGCCTAATTATTTTCAAGAGAGCAATAAAAACTGTATTAGGAATATTTAAAAATGTAACAAGTGCACTGCATTCAAATGGTTTGAACTTTGACAATGTACCATCATTTGCAGATGATAATGAAAATGTTAACCTTGGGAGAAACCATTTTGTCTACAAACTAATGACAAATAAGAGGAGTATTAGCTTCTGACTAATTGCTAAGTTCGTATACTGCTTTGTACAGCAAAGTATGCTATATATAAGTTGTCATTTGGTTCTGCAGGTTATATAAGTTCTAAATCACTTTTCCTCATCTGGCAAAGGGTTTCAGAATGACAGAAGATACTTAATAGCTTTCACTGTAGAATATATTAAAACACTGAAGAATGTCACCATGAAATGGATGGCTGTATAACCTGAGTGGGTCTTCAGATTTTTTCCAGTTATTAGAAATTAACTATTATGGCAGAAGAAGATGGCTTAGTTATAATTTTCAGATTCCTGAAGGATGATGAAGGTGGGGGTGATACTTTTAGGAACTGAAAACTAACTGCGTCTATTTCCTTTCACAAAAAGTTAAAAGGTTTTTTTCGGTTGTGGATGTTTTGGTTGGGGGTTTTGTGGGTTTGTTGTTTTTTTTCCTTTAACAGTACATTCATAAAAGTAGAACAACCTGATCTTGTATGAGGAGAAATCTATGATAAAATGAGTTCACTGAAGAGTAAAGTTAACACAAAAAATGGTAAATCCTTTGGTCACACTAGTAGTTCCTATCTGAAAACAAACCACGAGAAAGTAGAAAATATAGAAAAGGATTTTAGTTCTCTAATGCTTGACTTCACAGTTTGATTTCAGCAAGTAAAATCACATTAATCAAGAACCTATCTTTAAATCACATTACTCTGGAGCTTTTTCTTCCATTCTAAGTTCTCTCAGTTTCTTAAAAACTAATGGAAATTATTCTGTTCATTTATATCCTAAATGCAACATGGAAAGAGTATTTGCTGTGTGCGAAAAAGCCGCGCTGTGGGCTGGCTGTGCCCTGAGCTGGGTGTCTGTGGGACCACACGTGTCCCACGGCCAAGGGGCTGGTGCCCCACCTGCCTGAGCTCAGCGCTGGGGACACCCGGCATGGCCAAGGGCTGCCGCCCCGGGCAGGCGCTGCCCAGCAAACACCAGCCCTTTGTGTGCCTGGGCTGGGCGCTGGGCAGCTCTGCCGCTGGTGCTGGGCACCAGGGCGAAGGGAGCGGGTGGTGGGGTGTCCACATAGCGCTGGGGGCACCTGAGAGTGAGGAGGAAGAAACCCCACCATGGGCATCACACTCCTGCCAGGGAAGGGCTCAGGGTGGTGACAATTGGAGGTTCTGCTGGAGGCAACAACCACAACCACCGCCTTTCCAGCACCCTGAGGGATAATGACAGAGTGAACGTCACATCAGAGGAAAGAGGAGATACTAGGGCATTTTCTTGTATAACAGTTTTAAGGGTATTATTGAGACCTTTCCATACTGCCTTGGACTGTGTTAGTGCCGTTGTAACTGAGCTAGTAACAGCTGTTTGTTTCCTTTTGATTAGAGTGTAAAACTCTAACTAAACTAACTATAGGTTCTTGGCTCCAGAGGTATGGTGTGTCCCTTTTGCTCATAACAAGCTCTTGTGTGTAGCACTCCTTGGCTCTGCTCTGGACCACTGTGTCTTGTTCTTTCCAAGCTGTGCTACCTCAGCTCTGCAGGCAGTTAGCCTTGAGCAATGTGACCTGAACCAATTGTTGCCACATGTCTAAGGGCAGGAACTGGTATTTGGTTGTCTTTTGTTTAGGAGTGTAGATTTAGAAGGTCTCTGGGTAAGTTCATGGGTGCAATGGGGTTTACACATTTGTGTTCCAGCCTGCATTTCTCCTCTACTGTGGTGTTCAGGTATCTTGTGTGTGAAGCCCACATCAACATATGGGAACTAAGCTGAATGGTGACCAGCAGCCAGCTGTCCAGTGCATGGCTGGACGAGGACTGCTGTTGGTTTGAATTAACTGTGTGCTAGATGCTAGCACAACCTAGGGCAGCCTGCCAGCATTCCAGTGCCAACAGGGCCAAGCTGGGGGGGGGCTCTCCTGTAGACATCTTTTTAGGGGCAGAGAAGGAGCTGGAGCCCAGCAGCCCAGCAATGGGCGTGCAAGCTGACATGCCAAGCTCGGCTGAGATTGGTGCTTCTTGGCAGTACCGGCAGGACGGACAACTGGCTTTTGTTTCACTAGCACTGGGACAGAGTTAGATGTCCTGCTTAGCAGCTGTCTCGACACAGAACATTTCCTTAGCCTGAAACAGGAGTAACAACTCTGTGCAGGAAAGACTCAAAGCCTAACCTACGGTGAAGACCTACTTGGCTGGGGAAATAAACTTCACTCATTTAGTGGGTTAAACAAATGGACTACAAGTCCAGACTAACAAAAACTGTTGGAATTAATATTCTACCCTGAATGATCGAGAGGTACTGTAAGAACAGCCACCAGATGCCAAAATGATGCCTGCTAGGATGTGAACTGAACACCATTTGGGAACCTGGAAAAGTTTTAGTCCCTTATATTGCCCATTACATCTCAACAATTATCTCTTTGAACGACATTACTGATCAAAGCAGATCTCCTATGGATTTGTGTTCCATAGTGGTTTATTTTGTAACAGAAATCTGCCAAGGCTGCAGTATAAGTGGATCCTTAGTCACATACTAGGGCATCTGCTCAGAACAGGCTCCATCTGCCTCCCTTAGACTTAGGGGTGGATTCGCTGGTGTTACATAGGTACTGATACTCCTTGCATGGCTGGGGCATCAATTGCTCCATCCTTCACATGGATTATATTTGCAGATCTCACAAAGATCAAGCTGATATTGCTTTAGTAAGGTTTCTCCTGCCTGTGCAGCAATGTGTTTCCACAAAACCGTTCAAGATGCAATGCCTGCAGTACCTCATTTTTTGAAGTGAGGACATCAGTATCCCCAAAGTGAGATAGAAGTGAGTAGATTCATTGCTTCAGCTGATGGATGAAAGAGATGCTAGTTTTTAGGAAAGTTTGAACTTTAATATCCCCAAAGATGGATATGGGTTCCAGTGCTAGACTGTGTTCTGTCAAAGCACCTCCAAGAACTAAGGATTGTGTGGGAAGCCAGGGAAGTGTCTGTCCTCTGGCTTGTTGAGCCATTCAGAGAAAAAGAATTTTCACATAATTTAAATTCTAGGTAAATTAGTGGTTGGTTGATTGGTTTGATTGCTTCGGGTTTTTCTCCTGTTCATTTTTTGCCAGCTGTACTGCCTGGTTTAGGTTTTATAACTAAATATTTTTATTTACCTTCCTCTGGACCTTAGAGTAATTTTAAGATAAAATCCCAGCACTTTCTCCTTAGAGGTATTGTGATCCTAAAATTGGGTACAAACTATGAAGAGCCCAAAGCCTTAACATAGGCTATAAAATACTTCAAGGGATAATAGGATATGCATCCACTTTCTCTGCATGAATGAGCTAGTACTGCAGAGGTCAGAAGAAGGAGAAATGTCTTCTAATAACCAGCAATAAGCAGGAAAGCCCTCTGTCGTGTTGAAAGGTAGGCAGGAGCATGCCTAAAATGTTAAGGTGCTGAGAAAAGGCTTGACAGGGAGGTACGAAAGCACATTTACTCTTGAACAGAAAAGGGCAGTAGAAATGGCACTGTGGGCCAGACTGGACGATGAATTCAATGGCACAGCAAGAGAGAAGCTGACTCATAAAGTTAATTGATAGCTGGTTGGTTTGTCACTTAAATTTTTCAGCCAGAGCCCCTTGCGGAAAAAGAAGGATTCTTTCTCTCATAGACGTTAAATGATTGGGAGATTAGTGGCCTAGGAATTATGAAGTCCTCCCTTTGACTCCCTCTGGCTCTAAGCATTAATCAGATAATTGTCTGGGATGTGAGACACTTCTACCTGCTTCTTCCTCCCCAGCTTCAGCACTAAATCTTACCTCTGCGTTGGGCTGACTTCACCCAGGCTGTGTTCTGCTGCTGTAGAGTTTCTGTCTCCTTTATTGCGCATATTTCCATGGAAGCAGAAGATGGAAAGGAGCAAAGAGGATTGGTTTTAGGAATACAAGACCAGGTGAGATGCCTTGGTCCATGGCCTTTATAAGAGCTATGTTATATAATCTCTTAAAACAAGGCATCAAGCTCCATCTAAGTAGTTTGGTTTCCTGTCCCATCCCCTCCTTTGACAGCATACTCTAAACCTTCTGTCACTGATGGTTTGACTCTTTTTTCCTAATTCTCAGCCTGAATTTATTCAGAAGCTCTCTGATCTCTCTCATTGCGTGTTCATGGTCTCTGCAGTCCTGCCCTACCTGTCAGCTAGTTGAAGAGGTTTTGCCACCTTCCCTAGTTTTTATGCAGTCCAGTGAAATATTTCTGAGTCATAATTTGCTTCAGGAAATGAAATGTAGTGAGTCTCTTCTCCTAAAATAGGCTTTGCTGCTCCTCAATCATCTGATCAGCCCTTCATTATACCTGTTCCAGGATAAGTTAATTTATAGGACATGGATGTCCTAAATTGCACATTGCATTTGCCACCCTACCAACATGAGACAAGATTGTGCTGACCTGCAAAGAAACTCAATTTCACATCAGTTACAGAGTAATAGGCAGTTATCAGCGTGTACATGGGAGTGGAAAACAGATGGAAGACGTTGGATATTATTCCCAAGATCATGCATAAGACAGGATCCATCACTTCTCATACCATAATGAAGCATTGCTAGCACAACTTCAGCTCACAGAAGTTCCTTTTATGCATTTTTTAATCAGCATCGAAGCAACTGGCAATCATGATATGTAACATAGCTTAGAGTTAACAACCCCTTGAGATGAGTGAAGACAGCTGTGCCTCCGAGATGTGTATTCATGCCCTCTGCAGATGCTGCTGTCTCTGTTTTCATCTGCTTCACAACTGCAGGTTTTCTCTGCAACCCCACTACCTGTCTGAAATTTCTCTGGCTGGATGTGGGCATCTATAGGATGAGCATCTCTCTTTGGGCTAGTCAGCCTTGGATGCTTTACAGATGATGGAGTGAATGAGGCTACTTGACTTATGACCCAAAAGTGCTTATTGTTGACTCTCAAGAGTGCCAAGGATGAGATACAGTCATGTGCCCTGCATCTGGCTAAAGACATGTTGGATAAGCCCTGTTGTTATTTTCCTCTTTGAACAAGAGTTAAGAGTGAAATGAAAGGTAGCAACATCCACAGAAAGGGTCTGTCTTCCAGAGCCATAGCAAACAGGACCTGCTGGAGCCCCTAATGCTTCACAGCTGCCTTTCTCCGTTTCTGTGTTTTATCCATAGAACCCAAAAATATTTTATATACAGATGACATTTCTCACATCTCTCAGGCTTGCATGCCCAGTACAGTGTGGGGAGTAATTTTTCTCATCATTGCTGCTAAGATTTCAGCTCTGACAGTGGAATACACCTTGCTGGATATAATATGAGAAGTGGGAAGAATTCTGAGTGACTTTTTTTCTGCGGAGCAGGGTTTGCAGCACTGCTACATAAATAAGTTCATCACTGATTTGTAAACAGAGTGCGTTTGAGGAGGAGGAGCTGTAGGATTTTCCATTGAAGGCTCTTGACAGCTATGCCTGAATGCAGCTGGCAGACAAAGGCAAAATGAGATCCAATGGTAGGAAGAAGAAGGTGAAAGGAATTATTAAAATAAGAAACAAACTTGCAATGTTTTTTTGGTGGGATGGATCATCAGCCTAATGAATCATCTTGTAGGGGGTAGCTTCTGCCCTTGAGATCTTTATAGGCAGAGTGATCCAAAAACTTTGCCCTGCCTCATGTACTGTCTCCTAGGCTAAGAGTGAGTGGTCAGATTTCACTGAAGGTCAGACAGGATCAGAATGGTCCTTCTGGTCTTAACGCCAAGGTGTCTAGCCTTGCAGGGGATAATTAGTGTCCATGTTTATAAACAGGGGAAGCAAGATAGAGGAGCAGTAAGAGGCATGCTGAGAACTTATTCCTGTGCAGCACTGATCACAGCCCCTTTCCAGGGAACGGCTTCTCCCACCACTTGCTGGGTGTATGTTGTTCATGGCTCCCAGGGGCTGCAACCTCAGTCCCGCTGCAGGAGTGCAGCTGTGCTCCGATGTCAGCAGGAGCAATGCAAGGGGAGATCCCAGCTCACCTCTCAGGGGCAGGACCAGCTGTGATCTCACTATTCTGCTGCAAAATAAAGTTATGGTCAGTGGTAGAACACAGGTCCTCCACTCCCATTCTTGTGTATCTTGTCACACTGCGTGAAGCGTGCTTCACTGACCTCCTTGTTACACCAACCACAGGTTCTGTTGCTCTGATGTAACCTTTCTCCTGCTCCTCCACTGGGAAGCTCCAGGTTGGGATGCTCAGAAAGTAGGATGTTTTTCCCAACTCTCTGCTCTACCCATGTGAACTCTGGGACAGAGTCGATGTGTGATTCAGACACATCATACCTCATAAAGAAAATTTTTAGAAACTAGGCAGAACTTTCCAAAGGGGGGAAAAAAAATAAAATCCAGCTGACACAGCCCTGGGAATCTGTGACTGTTATCATTACTTGCCTGGTAAGGAGTCAGGACTACGCAGGGATCTGTCACTGCCAGAAGGCACTTGAACATCTGTTGCAACTTCAGCAGCATCAGAATGAGGAGGAAAAGATTAATTATGCTCTGGACATTACTGGCTAATGCATCTTCCCTGCTAGCCTGCAGTCAGTGACAGGGGTGTCCTGAACTGTTTTGCAGTGGGCTCAGCAGGGACACTCAGACAGCTGAGAGGCTTTGGCCTTAAAAGGCTTCATTTAAAAGTTGCTCTCTGGTTAGATTGCTTTTAAATGTTGCTAACTTCTCCCTTGTTTTTCCCCACCTCAATCCCAACTTCAAAAGGGAGGATTGAGCATGGAAGTGGATGCAAACAGAATTTGGAGTGGGGATGAAGGCCAGCTTCATCTGAACAAAGCAATCGTCACACAGCCTGTGGGGCTGCTGTGACTTTTGGGAACAAGAAAAGGGGATGCAGGTGTGGATCTGACACATCCAAAAGGCCTGCTTAGAAAAAGGTGAAAATAGAAAGCAGTTACCGCAACTACAAGCTGTCCCACAGTTGGATCAGCCAATGGGTGTTTGTTCAGGGGGAAACATGTCTAACGTGCTTTTGCCATGCCTTCAGGGGCTCTCCCATGGCGGGGGGAGGCTGCCTCTTTGTTCACTGATGCAAGGGGCTCTGCTTGCAGCAAACTCGACTGCTATGTCTCCAACTCCTCTAGGGGCCACAGCTGTTGCCCCAACATCAGTAGAGGAAAATGGAGGGGAATGAACTTGGTACAACTGGCAGGGTACGCGTAGGTAAACACCAGCACGATGCTGTATAGTTGAGAGCTTTAATGAGCTGTCTTCATAGAAGGTTTTACTGCCTATGGCTAAACTTTCTTGATGGTTCACAGGTCTCTCCTGATCCCCTTTTTTTTAAGATGGTGCATTACAGGCTTTTAATGTAACCTAAAGGTACTGGGGAGTCTTCTGTGGCTTCTTGTAAGTGAAATGGATGGCTGTTTTATGGACCCTTCTTTTGAATGGCTGCCTGACACTGGCAGTGATGACTCCATGATGCAGAAGACCTCCTACAGACCCAGTCCCATTCAGATAATTTTTATTGGGTTTCAGTAGACAGGTGCTGCCTGGAAGTCCAAGATAATCTCCGTGGCTCCACCTCACAGACGTAAGACACACTCAGTTCTTGGCACCCCTGAAAGACTTCTCCTTTCTGAGCTCTCTGAAGAGGATGTAATTGCAAGGGATCAATCCCAACACCGTGTTAGGAATAACCGATCTGTCCATGCAAGTGAGGAGCAGCAAATGTGTCTGTGAACATGTCAGTGTAAGTGCCAGTAGTGATGATTAGATAAACTCCCAGGTGCTGAGATGATGGAGGGCAGAGTCATCAAACTGAGTGCAGGAATAGACTGTGAAGGTGGCACATTTTGGTACCACGGCGTTTCACAGTTCCCTCACATTTTCGTTACCTCACAGATTCATGGTGAAAACGGGTTTGTATTCAGTTTTGACAAGATCATTTCTCCCTCTGCAAGGCAGGCCATTTAAGAAATAAATGCTGTAGAACAGTATTTATCTGAAGGCTGTGGAAGAAGGAAATAAAATAGGGAAAATAAGAAACTCTTTCTGTCTGGTGCTCTGCGAAGACAAAGCTACAGAGAGCAAAGAACAGATTCAACCAACCAGTCTCTGCGTAGCCCTGTTGGTGTTTCCTACTGCCTTCAGAGGTGAATAGGCATCCTGAGCTAGTGAGAAATACTATGGGGTGTTCAATGAAAGTTAGACCAGTGAAGTCTGACTTCAAAGATAAGAGATATTTCCAGATCTAGAGTAAGATCTAGGTGTTTTTATTCCAGACCTATATGCCATGCTTACTCCATCTCCTTTGATGAACCAGAGCAAAGAGCCTGTCCAGCTGCTTGGCCATCCCACTGGAGGGGACGGTCACACAGTGAAAAGCCCTGGGCTCTGGACAGGAACATCACCACAAACCACAGCTCCCATGGGGCACACAGGAGGGATTTCAAAGACTTTGAATCTTGGTTGCAAAATGACTGAAGAACTGTTGGCAGCTTTGCGACTAAGCCCCACCATTAAAAATCTCCCCGCTCCCTTGAACAACCTCTCTCCTTCTTCCACGGAGGCAGAGCGAACTGCAATTAGCATCTGTGCCCGCTCTCTAAAGCAGCTCAGAGCAAAAGTGAGCAGCGTCTCAGGCCATTAGCCCTGGCGCTGTGCCACGAAGCCCTTCCGCAGCGTGTCTGCCACCGTGATGGATGGTGGCAGGTTTCAGAGCTCGGCTTGCTCCCAGCCAGCGACTTACGGTAACTTTCTCTGGGGGTTGAGGGTAAAGGAGGAATAAATAGTGCATGAAGCATGCAGGGGGGAAGGAGACAGCGCCAGGAGGAAACTGCACCACTGCATGAATGTGTAACATCCTTCCCTGACCACCCATGGATGTCATCCACAAGATACTGTAGAGCTGGGGAAATGGTAACTAGAGATGGTAGCCAGGGGGAGGACCATTCACTGGAAGCTGGAGATGAAGGCAGCTGCTAGAGGTGCAGGGCGTGTGGGTGGTATGGGGGAAAACTGCTGGAGGTGCTGGGATGAAATGGAGCTGGGAAAGTGCTGCAGCCAGGTGGGTGTCAGGATGGCACAAGGCAAGAAGAAAAGTAATACTGAGGTACCAGTATCACTATTTGATATTACATCAGGAAAGGATGGATCTGAACCTATCTCAGCCTTACAGGAGGGAGAGTCAGGCAGGTGAATATCACAGACTGATAAAACCCAATTTCTGTAAGTTGCCAATGTCTTGCTAAGCCAGAATCCCAAATAAATGCAGCTGCACTTGTGGTGCTGACAGTATTTGCCTCAGGGAGTGGTGGCCATGGTGCAGAAAGGTCATGTCCACGTTGTTTGTGGAAGCCCTTTCCAGGCCATCACCCAACATAGCTCTTGGCTATGGCACTTAAGATAGAATTCTTATTTTTACTGTTCTTTTTCCAGTTCAGAGTGCCTGCCATACCATGTGCAAGTATGCATGAGCCTTTTGTGGGATGAAGAGTTTAGAACTGTGTGGTGGAGGGAGGTAAACCTGGGAAAATTCTGGGTGTAAGAGCTCTCCCAAGGGAACAGCCCTTGGATTCTTCATTTATGAAGAAACTGTGACTTAGCTACCTTGTACATACTGGGGACAACTTGGGGAACCAGGACCAGAAACGAACTCACCAAACACAGAAATATGAAAGTCTGAGATTTCCTCATGCCAAGCCAACTTGCTTAAAGCTGGCCAGGAAAATCCTGTCCTTCTTCAACTGCTTATTAAGTAGAGAATGACAAAGTCCTTGCTGTGAGATGTGCTTGCATCATTTGTGAATCGTTTTTCCTTCTCTTTCCTATGAAGCACACCATACAAGCAACCGCAGTGCAACAGCAGTCTTGCTACGCCTCCGTTTCAGTGATCCTGATTGTTATTAATGATAATAACAGCACTTACAGGTCCTAATCAGACTCAGCATTGGATGCCGTACACAGGATGGTTCCTGGCTGAAACACCGTGCAAGCAGTATACGCAACTCTCATACCTTCCCGTTCTTTTGTGAAACCATAGGAAAGTGTAATTAATCTGACATCAGCAAGAATTGCTTTCCCAATTTTTTCCTTTTCCAAACAATATGTGAGATTTGCCCTTAGTTTTCTGTATGCCATGCATTTCTCTAGAGACCAAAAACCTGTTACTCCCTTGAAGTACTACTAATGCTACTCTGACACCAGAAATTTTGGTTTTGTCAACTTTTATAAATTACTACCCAGTATTTCAGCACCCACTTGATTTGTGTAATTCTATCAAGTTTATTCTAGTTTAAGCCCTGTGAGTTATAAAACCAATGCCTGTGATGTGCTGTAAATTTGAAAGCACATGAAATATTTGTGCCCAATTTAAGAGCACGATAAAAGATCAAAACAGTTTGCTGCACTGGAAACTCATGAAAGCTGTGCAAAATGCACTCAGTGAAGAAAACTGTAGATGGAGAAATTACATATACATTATAATTCTGCATATGTATGGGGAGACATCTTTCAGAGGTAAAGAAGGTGCCTTGCAAAATTGTCAGAGGCTATGTGAGTTTATCAAATTGTGAAATTTGGCTGTCAGAGTCCTCTTGGGTACTGAAAACACTGTATAATTCAGCATCTCCAAGCATCAGATGTTGCAGGGAATGAGCTCTGTAGACTGCTTGCGATACACAATGAACACAAGTTAATGGCCGTGAATCCATGGGAGCCCTTTGCAGCACCCCTGGTGGGAGGTGACCGGGAAACCTAATGAAGCCTGTGTGAAAGGTGCTCCAAGGTGACCAGCAAAAGGAAAACACTCTGGATCCACTCCTAGAAGTGCACTGAAAGTGAAGTGCCTTCCAATGAGTTTGAATCTGATACTGATATCCAAAAGACCTGGCTTGTAGCACCCAAGAAACTACCATCTGCCCAGCTAGTGGAAACCATGCGTCATCCCATCACCTGAGCTGTGATTTCACCTCCCTCCCACCCAGCCTTGTCTTGCTTTGTTAGATTGGAGGGCTTAAAGCCCATAAGCTCTGATTCTGTAAGCTGATGTTCCCAAGAGCTAATGAAGGTGTTTCAAGGCATCAGTCATCACAAGCCTGTTTGCTTCCACTTGTACTACAGCTGAGTCCAGGCTCCTTGGGGAACCTGTCTTGTTTGATTGCCACAGAGTGCATGGGTGTTATGTGACCTTGCTAATGCTGTGCATCTACCTAAAATGTGTATAATCATTCTGCAGGCAAACTTCCTAGGCAATTTCTTAGCAAATGCTGAGACATTTCTTGTTGGTCCAAATAACTTCCTCTTCTTTTCCTGTTTGGGAAATAAACAGATTTTTCTATTTGCGAGGGGAAAGAGGTCTTTAATTCTTGAGGCTGAACTGGGAAGCCAAACATACTCTTCGGTACTACTGCTGTCATTTTCATTGTCCTCATGGGGCTTCTTTCAGCCATCGCCCATCCCTGGCAATTTTGCTAGACTGTGAGCACTGAGCTAGGGCAGATCCCTTCATACAAGTGCATGCAATGTTTCCTATACACAAAACTCTGTAGTGCAAAAGTAAGAAGCCCTGCTGCACTGCACATTCCCTGGGCAGAGGGCAAAGCTGTGTGGGAAACTAATGGGAGGACCTGGCAAAAATAGAAGCAGAACTTTTTAGCACAAAATTTTATGTCCTATGGCCTTCTGGTTCCCATATATTTTGGTGTTTGTTCTCCTTCCAAAAGTTTGTCCACGGTCTGTTTCTCTGTGTATATAGTACTGACAATTGTGAACTGTATTTGCCTTCTTTTTTTTCCTGTTTCTCGTTGTACAGCCATCCATGGCAGAGGAAGAGAGGTGAAGGGATAGTTCTTGGATTCCACTTGCTAAATCATTTCTAATGCCCTGGATTATCTGCCTAGCCTCCAGGTATGGTTGCAGAGAGTCACAGGTCTCTGCTTCATGTGTATCCCATGTCACCTTTACCAGTCCTATGTGGGGCTGTTGGCTTTTTTACCACTGTTGAATGAAGCTGATGGATCAGCCTTGCTGATGAATTGAACACCATTGCCTCTTGCATTTGGGAGGAGGTGATTGGGGTGTCAAAGCAATCTGAGATCTCCTTGTTCATTTGCATGGGATTTGGAAATAGTGACCCTTCTGTAATACTGTGAGGCAAGAACAGATATTTTCAGGATTGCCACAGTCTACCAGGTCTTTGTCCAGCATGTGACATGTTGTAACAGTCCCTCCACTTTCACGATCCATTGCAAGAGCGAGGGCACGCTGCATTTCGCTTTATAACAGGTTAATGAGGCCAGAGAGATGGGGAGATGGGACCTCGGCTTGGAGAAAGAGCAAGCAAACAGGAGGGGAAGTCTGAAGCAGAGAAATCCACCAAAGAGTGCAGGATAGTATAAGCTGGGTGCCAGTGTGCACCATATTCCTTCTCTGCTGGCTTGACATGGGTTCTGGAAAGGTGAAGACGACCGTCAGGAGGTGTTACTGGGTGGAGAAAGGACAAGTTTCCACCATTTCTGGATGCAACTCTGTGCAACCTGATCTAGGTGAACATGCTTTAGCAGGGGTTTGGACTAGATGATCTCCAGAGTCCCCTTCCAACCCCCGAGCATTCTGTGATTTCAGCATAAATAGCTTGTACTTGGGTGCTACAGACAGCTGGGGGAGCGCAGGCAGGCAGAGACCTCACAGCCAGGGCAGGTTCGCGCCTGATCTCAGGGCGCTTTGGAGGATCACTGGAATCAGCTGCAGACGGAGGCTGTGTAATAGGGTGTGCAGGTTCCTCTGAGGCCCACAAAGGATAAAAAAAAAAGTGGAGCAATGGGATGTGCAACAAGAAGAAAACCTTTCCCTTTACTCTCTTGCTGACAGCGTGTCTGCTAGGACCAGCCAAGGCAGCACCCCTTTCCCTGGACCGTTGGAAGGACATTTTTAATTTTCTTCTAACACCTCATATGTAGGGGCTAGGGGGCAGAGAAGGGATCAGCTTACAGGACAGGGAAGAGGAGAAAAGTGGTGTGCCCCAGCATGTTGTGGGCTTGAAAGATTTAGCACAAGGAAGAGTAAGCCCTGGAGCACTATCCTAGCATAAACTATTCCCACTTCTCCATTCTTCTCTTTTTTCCCTCATTTTCTTCCCTTTGATCTTGATTTGCTACTTCTGAGACATGCATAATTTCACCCTTGGGCAAGCCGAACAGATGCAAACCTTCTCTTTCCTTCCTTAAGACACAACTCACAGGCAGTTTTCTGATTTGGGTGCCTATGGATTAGATCTGCCTTCCATCATCAGGTCACTTTTGGTCTGGGTTTTTCTAGAGTGGACCAGGGAAATTGCCTCCAATGAAATTGGCCTCAGAGGAGTGGCCGTGATGACAGCTACAGTGTGTCCACTCCATAACTTGTGTGGCCCTAAGTGCCTGCTGCAATGTAGGCATCTTCTTTACTCCAGAGGTCATAAAGATGCACACAGCATCTTTATGATGTTGATGGTTGGCAAGTTTAGACTCCGTGTTCAAGTCAGTGTAGATGTGGTATCAGGCTTAAGGTCCTGCCTCATCTCCTTTGTCATATACCCCAAAATATCTGCTGATTTCTTAGAGCAAAGTAATCTATCCAAGTTCCATGGGCTTGAAATGAATTGAGTTTGAAGGGTGTTTCCATGCATTGCTGAGCTCATGGCAGCAAGGAAAGGAGCAGAGCTAAGTTATTTTGGTTCTGCAGGGCTCATACTGCAGATGACCCACAGCGATTTCATAAGATATTTCTGGAGTTATCTCCAGGAAGCATTAGGATGGATGGATAAAGACAGACAACAGGAATCTGTTCCCGTGGTTGTGCTGTGACTGGAAAAGGGAGTGTTTCTCCACTAACACTTACTGGCCCCCTGGTTTTAGAAGTTTTGCGATTTTTCATCTCCTCTCATATCACTGAGAAAGGGCAGAATGGGACTTTCTTCTCAGGAAAAGGGAGGCACCAGCAGGAGAAGGGAACCGTGATGGCTGAGCTGAGCTCTCCTTGCAGTGCCTGAAGGGTTAATCCTGAGCTTAAGCCAACCCATGGATCCCAATAACCTGCTCAGCAGGCCTATGGGTAACTCCAAAATCTTCCTTGTCTTTAATCTTTCCCTGCTGGCAGCATTTCTCCACATTAGTGCATTCTCTCTGTGTGCTAGAAGACAGGGGTTTCCTTTCCTTTGATCCCATGATTTTTAGTCATGCTTTGTGCTCACTCTTCTGAGATGAAGACGTAGAGGGATTCCCATCCCATCGCCAGGGAATACCTGTTGTTCTGAAAGAACCCAGAATCTAACCCTGAGGAAAGTCTCAGGAAAGGATTTATCCTTCAAAAACTGCTGCCAGCCTCGTGCAGGCTTGAATTCTGTGACTAGGCAGATTATTTTTGAAGTTTAATTCATCCCACAGACTGAGCATTTGTCATTCTTTCTGTGAATTATGTCGCATTCCTAACCAACTATTTGTTAGTCACACGCTTTCCAGTGCTTCTGTGAACAGGATTTTCAGGCTCTGAATTGCTGGGAAAAGTGATGACTGTTTGTTCTGCATGTTTTAATTATGATTGTTGTTTCTTCCTCCCAACCAGACAGACATTTTTTCGCTTTTCTTTTTGCTGGTTATAAATACTGAAAGATCCTGGCCAGGTGGCCAGAGCTATGCATCCTTTTCTGTTGCAGATATCTATCCTGAAGATATTTACCAAAGGAGATATTGGCAATGGTACAAACATTCGAGTTAATGCGGACTGTTCTCAAGCAAGTTGACGACTAAAAAATGGAGAGGGGGTGGAATACCCGAACAATGTTTTCAGTGTGAGAATGCCAATTCAGTCGCAACAGTGATTGAGGAAATATGATTTTAAAATCCAAATGTGTCATAAACTGCCCATGTAAGATGTCTTACTATCAGCCCATGCCTTAAAAATAGATATTTTATTTTCTTCATCACTTTTATCTAGGTGTAGATTGCAAATCCTGAAAGCAAAAACCTTGGTGGAAAATAGACTATGCATAGCGTCCTGCAGAGCTGGAGTCCAGACCTCAAAAGTTCTATCCCTTGATGAGTTCTGACAGTGTGTCACAAAACATGCCCATATATACATATAGGCTTCTTCACTGAAGTCAAGGTCTGCAGTGGTTTCTTTGGTGGTATCAGCCCTTTCTCCTCTGTTATTTGCTTCCTGCTGCCAGACCATTTTGGCCAGGTGACCTCATCTTTCACTTTGCGTGGCCCAAGCTAACCTGAAATCATCACCAAGGAGCATTCACAGCTCCTTTGAGCCTCTGGAACAGATTAGCAGGGGTCTTCTCTGAACGTCCCTAACTCCAGCACTGCTGAGGCCACTATGCAATTAGCCAGCAACTGTGCTGCAGCAACCAGATTGCATTGAAGATAACCAGATGTGAGCAGAAAAAGGTGCCATGGAATTCGGGCCATGTGTGCCTTATCTCTGAAAGCCTTCAATAGCTTCTCCAGCCTGGAGTTCAAACAGCAGTCACAGGCCTGCAGTGCCTCACACCAGGATGTTTATTAGGCACCGCTTCTGGTGATCTAAGCCAGTGAAACTTGCCAGGTGAAGGAGAAAGGTCAGCAGTTTGAAGGTGGAGGCAGAGTTGTGTACTGTCAGATTCTTCTGATCACAGGACATCTGCTTCCTGCTCATTCCTCTGAAGGTATCCAAGCACTCATGACACAGGATTGCCAGGGTCTGAGATGAAGTTCACAGCAGCTGTCTTGTTTGATGGTTGCATGCTCATTTGACTCAGGTTGCATCAAGTATGGGGGCTAAGAATAGATATGGCGCTGCAAGATAGTGCTGAAAAGGCTCAGATAGACGTCTCATCCATGTTTTTGTTCCTCGCTGCTGAGGGGTGACACCAACTTGTGGGCCAGGTGCTCCCTGCTCAGGTGGGTTGTCTCTTCACATTGTCCCTGCAGCTGGGAGTGTAAGGGAGAAGAAATGTAGCTCATAAGAACTAGATCCATCACATCAGTTCCCCCATATTTTTTTTTTAATTACTCCTGACCCCCTTCCCTAGGAAATATCCATGCTTAAGACCACAAACACATCTTAAACTCTGTACAGCACAGACATAGCAAATTCAGGGACATGATGGTCTTTTCCACAACCTCCCTTACACCTATTATCAACAGTAATACCAGTGATGCAGCACACTTCTGGTTAACTAGCAACACAGCCTAGCCTTTCAGGGAAGGGAATTTCTTTGAAGACCAAAATGAAGAGCTGTGCAACACATCAGAAAGTTGAGAGGCATCAGGTGCAATCTGAAATCCCATACAAATCTTGAAAATTGTCCTCCTGTAGATCTAGATATATTCAGTCAACATGGGTGTCTTGGTGCTTCTAATATCCTTCACAAGTGAACCATCAGCAGGGTCAGATACAAAAAGAGGAAGGCTGCCTTACCTTGAAACTATTGGGTTTTAAGAACGAGAAAAAGCCAAATGAACACTCCTGTATGCTCAGGACATGGCTGCTCTAGAATGTGTCTCAGTGTTCTCTAATCCATGTGGATTCCTGTACCTTTCATTGGTCTCTTTCAACCCTTTCATCCCCTCTCATGAGTGAAAGTTCAACAAGAAACTATTTCAGTCATCTGATGAAAACATCCACCAGGGTTAAAGGTGGCTATAGACTGCACCTACAAGTTTATCTAGACATTTTCTTGGTCAGATCCAGCAGTTGGGGTGTTCTTAATATATTGTCTTTTTTCTTTTATCATCCTTTTTTGTAGTTGAACATAGCAATTCAATAACCAACCTCCTTCCTGCCCCTTTCATTCCCTCTCTGAAAGGCAAACTGATTAGTATTTTTTTTTTTTTAAGAGTAATCTAAGCTTTACAAGACCTCTATTGTCAGGCTATTTTAGATATTCCATTGACAACTCACAGCTAGATTTATCTCCAAGGATACTCAGTGCCTCCTGATAGCATTATCCTTCTGCTAACTGAAAATCTGTCCCAAGGAAGAAAAATGAAAGATTTCCAAAGTGGGTAAGAAATAACAAGGGGGAAAAAGACCCAACAACCAACCGAAAAAACTAAGCAAGCTTCTGAGACAATTCCCCAGGACAGAAATCCGGAATAATGTTTTGTGCTTTTCCCTTACAATCAGCTTCCCAAAGGGGCAGAATTATCAAATATTACATGGGTAATCTTATTAATTAAAGAATTTATACATACATATGGAACACCACAATGCTGATCACAGGACACAATCCAGTTTGCAAAGTATTCTTCTGCTGGGATTCACCCAGACACTTGCTGTTTTATTAAGAGCTGGTTTTTTTAAAAAAAATTGGAGTGTTTTTAATCTATTTTTTCCAGGTGTTTTTCCTCGTAACACTTCAGGTTTTACTATATGGCTCTCTTTTTTTTTTTTTTTCTCTCCAATCAATTCCTTTCTCTGTCTCTCTTTCCCCCTCTTTCTCCCTAAATTTTAGCATGTGGTTTTTGGAATCAGAGCCCTGCACAGTAGACGACTACTACAGTTATCTCCATCAGACAGCTTGGAAGAACATTGAAGAAGCCTCAGGTGAGGAGCAGCAATACATTGCAGCTAGTCACATGCGGCAGCTTTCAGAGATGGACAGAAAACAAACCCCAGACCAATGAAAAAAAATCAATAAAACCCAACCCTCAAGGATTCCATCAGACTAAGAAAGCAGAAGTTCGGATGAGAAACCTTACCACCCTGGCTGGCCAAACTAGGAGAAACAAAACCTGTAGGAAGGTATTTAAAAAAAATCAGAACATGCCTCTACCTGCTGTTGAAAATCTTCCTTTTCATGGAGCCCAGGAGAAGCATCATTGCCATGTGCACTGGCCAACAACCTGTTTTCCCTTGAGAAATCTCTGAACGTCAGAAATGCATCACTGACTTCAAGCCCACACATATGACCCTACGTGTATTTGCATTGGAGTATTTTTGTCTGGTGAAACAACCTTCTCAGTGTGCTAAGATGGTGTTTTCAGAGTCAGTAGCACAAGATACGCTCAAATTTGCACTGCTTGACAGGAAAAGCCTTTCCAAGGATTCTGGATGAGCTGCCTAAGTGAGAGCAGCACGAACCCTTTGGCCTTTCAGCTTTAAACTCACATAAGCATTTAAGCCATCTCAGCTTAAATAAATACGACAAGTATGCTACTGATTTCGCCGTGGTTTGCCATCAGTACAACTCCCTCCTGACTTAAAAGTAGTTTATGATCATTTCTGTCATAAAATATATGAAGGGTAATGAAAATGACAGAGAAGGCACAGAAGTCTCTGTGCCAGTGAGAAATGTGCCCTACATTTTCTCATGTATGGATGTTCAACGCTTCCAGGTTGTGCTTCTTGATCTATCACATCAAATTCATAAATTCAATAAGTTATGAAAGTTCTGGTGGAAGAAAAGGAGATATTGATGTGATGTAAAGTGCTCAAGTGCAGTTTTTCCTTATCTATGCACGCTGACCAGCTGGTCTGTTAGAAGAGGTGGTGTGATCTAACGCATCACCCAGGCTTTGGACCAGCAGATTCTAGTCCCAACTTTGTGTCTGACCCTAGCAAATCACTTCTTTGCTGGAAGATCCAACCTTTGACTCAGATTTACTTTGCTCTCTCTGAACTTGTATTTTGAGGTATTGAATTCTGAGGGTATTTTATGATGCTTGCCAGCTTTAACTTCCAAAGGTTTCGCAGTCTGCCTGTTTATCAGCCATTGAAGGCAAGCTTTGGGAAACATGGACCACCTCTGAAGTTCAGACTTGTCTAACTTGTAATGCTGAAATGTTCCAGACTGACGTTCTGTTTGGCAGGCTGACTGTCTGCACGTAAATCCGAGCAAAAATGTGAAAGGGTACCCCACACACACCCCTGCCCCTGCCCCTGCCCCCCCCCGCCCCCCCGCCCCA
>JAVJGI010000060.1:63231294-63281832 GCA_035590275.1 Ibycter americanus | reverse complement strand
CCTTGTCGGCCCAACTTGAAAAGAACCAGGATAGCCCTTTCATTCAGAAGGTTTAATGTGGGATAGATGTTTGCAATATGGCATGTGCTAGGGAGTGGCTTGTGGATAAAAAGAAGTGAGAAGCAGACTGAGTGCTGTTCTTACTCTCCAGGATGAAGGGAAAGGGATTGGATGTGAGTGGTTGACTGGCGGATTGGTCTGTAAGGCAGCAACTGCTTTTATGTCTCTATTAACAGGAAAGGAAGGAGGAAGGAGACGAAAGAAAGAAGATGGAATGGGTGGGGAAAGTGAGGAGACCTGGGTGCAGCCTGGAAGCATCATCATGTGAAGTGGGAGATGGAAGAATGGCAGGAAAAAGACTGGATTTACAGCCTGACACCTCTGCAGATGGTTCCTTGCATTTGTCCTTTTGCAGACAAACAGACCCCACTTGAATTATGGGGCTATAATTCTATTTGTGGATGGTGGACGGGAAGAGGGGGGAGGTTGCAAGAGCTGTTTGGTGGTTTATGACCTTCCCAGAAGCCCTTGATGGAATTCCAGCCCCATAACTCACAGCTGCCTCTTCTGGATCTAATTCACCAGAAGTCTCTGATGTGGTAGTTGAGATCGAGTTTGGTGTTGTGTCTTGGCCCTGCTGAGGAGTTAATCAGATTGCCTTTGCTAATCCAAAGCAGGGCAGTATTATGAGACAGTTTCCATGGCGAGTGCATTCTGGTTTGGCTTGGGTACTGTGAAAGCAGAGAGCAGACTTAGGTACCGTTGACGTAATTGGATCAGTGTCTGCAGCCTTCTTTCTTTCATGGTCATCCATCAGAAAGAAAATACAGGACCAGAGCCATGGCATGGCCATCGAGGTGACCCTGGTGTCTTGAACCCCGGAGGTTTTCCATTTGGCGTTCCCTAGTGACACCAAGGGGTTGCAAGCTGCCCGCAGGTTTGCCCTGTGCTGCAGCTAGCGAGTGAGACCTAACTCCAGGCCATGACACCTAAATGAGGGCATGAGATCTAGCTCAGGTGCATGCCTGTAGACCTGCCCCATAACATTACAAAGAAGAACGGGTCCTAACAGTACCTCAGGGTCTGTACTCTGGCACGCTGGTGCTCCTTCAGCAAAGGGTTAATCAAACTGGACAGGGCAGCACTTACAGGACCAACTTGATGCCAGTCAGTAGTGTCTGGGGGACAAAGATGGGATGTCCTGGGCTGTATCACTTGCTTCAGTGGACAGATTTCTCTCTGGCATCATCTCTACCCCCAAAAGGCTGTGTTTCAAAATTAAAATCTAATTTCAAAGCTGACCACAAGCATTTCTTGGGGCTCATTCTCCCATCCTCATGTACAAGCCCTGAACAGGTGAGCATCACACTCTCACAGTCATAACAGACTGAACCTTTAAAACAGCTGCTTTTCCAACATTTTATTACAAACCTACCCTGACCCAGTAGACCCTTTTCCCAATCTGTCTTTTTTTGGTCTATCTCTGTATATTTGGCTCAGTGAAACAATGTGTCTAAAAGCATATAAGGCAGAAGGAGCCAGATTGGGTGCAGTTTCATCCATGAAGGTAAAAAATCCCTGGTACATGCTCTTCCCAAACTGTACCTGGGCACTGAGGTGGCACTGTCCAAAATTGTGCCGGGGAGCATGCTGACAGCTAAACATCACAATTTCAACCAAATGCTTGATACTCCACCTTGGCCTTCATTTATTTACTAGCACAGATGTAACCAGGAAAAACATAATGTCTGGTGGTGTTATCTGTTTGTCATGCTCCTACCCATAAAATGTTTGTGTGTCATGAATTGTGACTAACTGGTGATCTGCTTGCCTGTGTTGTAGGAAAAAGGGCTGCATCCCATATGGTGTACTGAAAGCAAGCTGGCTTGTGGAGATGTCTTGGCGTTGTGTCTGGTTTTGGGAGTTATAAGGTCAGTAAGTACATTTCCCATTAGAATTTATGAGAGGGCAGGAAATTCAAAGCAGCTAAAAATAATAATAATGGTGATGAAAATAAAACAGTTTTTCTCCTTTCAATTTTTTTTTTTTCTTTGAACATCTTAGCTGAAGGCAAAATACCAAATTGATTCCTGCTTTCCTCCCAAATGCTTGCTGGGTTGTGGGAACATACAACACCCCACAGAGGAGTTCGGGGCTCTGTGGCATACACAACAAAAGATATTCCCTTTCCTAAAACAATTACAGGAAGAAAGGTCAAAGCAGACCCACTGGTGGGGTTCATTCCACCTGGCTTTAAGAAAGGCATAGTGCAACCATCCACAGCTGGGCCAGCTCCCCCATCCTCCCTAGGCTCAGCAAGAGGAAACAAGCATTTACCTTGGTCATTCAGTGATTATTTTAGCCATCGAGGCTGCAATGAGATGAATTGTCTCCTGAAAGGACCCATTTTTCACTGGTGACTGTGCAGGGAGACAGGGCAACTAGCACAAAAGAAAACACCTACAGCTGCTCAGAAAACTCCCCAGCAGGAGAAGAGGTGATTTTGCAGAGATCCTGCTAGGATGGCTCTGAATAAAACCCCATTGATCCCAGAATCATTTTGGGATTGTGATTGCCTGCAGTGTGCTGGCACACCTTGCTGCTGGAGCTAGCAGGTCCCTGCAGGGCAAGTGACCCAGAGTTACAGTCTCCATCACTCTCACCACCTTGGTGAGGACAACAAACCTGAGGCTGAACACAAGGAAGGGAGTGTCTGTCAGTGCCCTTGTACCAGTGATATCCAGTGGGCATGAGAGAGCTAATGCTGGAGTTATACTCTGTTGAACCAGAAAAACTTCCAGGAAGGGGACTGGTGACGGGGACAGCTTAATACGATGCAGGCAGCTGAACCTGTGAAGTGTCAGAAAGCGGCTGAGGGAAATAATAAAGGGAAATTGAATGCTCTCCAGGTTGCTGGAAATAGTCCTTCTCAGCTGACATCTGGGATTGCTTTAGGAAGCTGAGCTGCAGACCGGCTCCTAGCTTTCCCCTGGGACCTGAAGACTGGCTCCTAGCTTTGTACCTTTCCCCTGCCGGGTTTTCAAGGGGCACTTGGGGGATATTATTTACACTGGGGATGTCACAGAGCTGAGGCAAATGGTCACCATTTCCTCAGTGGAGGAGCTTGAAGAAGGGATGGACTGAGATGCAGGAAATGGACATCACCTCTCACGGACAGGAAAAACAGGAAAACTTTGAAAATGCCTCTTTTCTGTAGCTTGGGTGTGGGAAAATTCAGCATGGACAGAGAAACAGCTATGATCTTCGTGAAAAGATGGGAAGATGGCTCCTGCCCACTTTGTAAATAACTGGTTGGTCTTGAATATCCAGCTTATAGCCCATTTGGGAGCTGAACAGAGACATTTCAGAGGCTGAAACGGGGAGAAATGGCAGGTGCCTCCACCACAGTTGTGCTGTCTCTGTCATGCACTTGCATACACAGCCAACAGGACCTGAGCCCAGGTCCCCCAGGATCTCCAGCGTGCCCCAGCAGGCACCAGACTGGTGCCCTGTCCCGTTGCAGACACATCCATGTCAGAGGTTTTCCTCCTCGCTCCTCCTACTCTTGCAGCTTTCATTAAATCAATAGGTAAATTCTCCACTAAGTAGTAGCAAACCTACACATGTAATCCCCTTGAAAGCAAACATTTTGAGCTTACAGCTGACAACAGGGAGTTACCACAAGCCTGGAATCTGTTTGTTTGGCTGTGCTAAGTAATTGCAGCCGCATTTAATGCTTGGAAGGATGTTTTTGTGGGAATAGTTGATGTTGTGGTGTTTGCCAGTCTTGACTGAAGACAAGAGGAAACTGTGATCTGGTACGTATTGCGTATGAGGTTTAGCTACAGGATCACAGTGTAGGTCCTAACCATGCCTTGCCCTATGGATTCTCACAAACCTGCAATACACTGCTGTGTCCGATTGCAAAAGTAGTGACTGGGTTGATCAGTACTGGGCAAAAATAGGCTGCAGAGACCCTAGTTTTGTCTCTGAGCTGCTGTGCATTTGCAGGCGATTCATTTCACCTCTTTGTGCCTCAGTTTCCTCCCCACCTCTTCCCTTTTCCTGTCCAGTCTCACTGACATGGAAGCAGTTATTTCTACAGGGACGCTCTCCCTCTGTTTATGCAACATCTGGCAAAGACTCAGCCTAAAACTACTCTTGTGCAAATGTTAAGTACAACCACCTTGTCTGGAAGGAAGTTTTTGTGAGATATTTTAGTTTAGGTTTAAAAAAGGCCCCGAAAAACAAAGACCTTCATAAAATAAAGCAATTTTTTAGAGGTGTTTTTGCTTTTTCCCTAAATACACTAATAATTCAGAATAGCTGAAATCTGAAGCACTTCTTCGCATGCAAAATTTTCCAGCAGCAGTTTCTGCCACTCACTCTGTTTCTTTGACCCACCTGGTGGGGTCTAATGGGTGATACCGACACTGATGACACACTGCTGTGACTGACTGATGTGCTGCTGGGATGTGTTGGCAGAGTGATGCCAGCCCTTCTGGGTCACAAAGACTTTTCCTCTGCTGTGTCCCAAGAAGTAGGTGGACAGAGATGTCTCATTTCCATGGCTGATGTGGTCAGTCTGTGGACGTACGTATGCTGCTCATCTACAGGTACCCAGACACTTGCTAAGCAGCATCAGACTGAAGCCTATTGCAAAAGCTGTCAGCACTTCATTTGATTCCCTTCCCTTTTTGAAATGCACTTTCTTACTTCCTTTCCATGCTCTCCACTGCGCTGAGGCTTGCAGAGCTGAGTTCAGCAAAAAGGTGTTTGCTTTCCACAAGGCTTATATTGGCACCGTGGTCTGCAAATCCCATAAAACCTGTCAGCTGTCTCCTCCTTCAGTGGGTGACAGAGGCTTAGCACTCTGGAGCATGGCGGGAGTTGCACCAGCTCCGAGCAACTCTGTTTTCCACTCTGCTGAGCGAAAGGGAGGGCAGTGGCACAGGGCTGGATGGGAGAAGGGAGGGAGCGGGAAATGTCGGGGGCATACACAGGCAGAGGAGGCTGGTAAGGCTGCTGACGTGATGTGCCCAGCTCTTGGGATGACAGTGGGTGTGAGAGGTTTGTCCCTGTTTTGTGGGGAGAAGGAGGCTGGTGGCCATGTACAGCTCTGGCTGCGAGTCTGCTGGGAGGTACAGGACACAGGAGGAAGCAGGTACACGGCTCTGCCCTCCTCTGCCATGGCTCGTTGCTGTGAGAGTGGTGAATTATGAAAGATGGCAGTTTTAGTAGCTTCCATCACCATGTCCCCTTCCACCTCCAAAGGGACCTGGCTCTGCTTACATCAGTTTGGCTTTTCAAGAGCAGGGTCAGTGAAAAGCACCTATGAACCTTTTATCTCCAGTTTACCTTCAGCTGAGGTGTCTCAGTCAAGTCTGCTATCCTTTGGGGTATATCATGAGGCTGACATGTAAAACCATGCAGACCTGTGTCAAGGCAGTTTAAACTCTGCCTGGGCTTGGCCAAGCCTGTCATCAGTCCCAGGGAGTCTGACCTCCATTAAAGTTTTGCTCTTTGCAACAACCATTCAAAAGACAGTTTCATAAGATAATAATCATAAGATAAGGGGAGCACAGTAGCTGGGGAGCAGACAAGGGAAAGAGAAAATGGATTTTCCTCTCTTGCTTTAAGCTGAGCTATGTAGGAACTGGAGCGTCCATGAGCTGCTCCTTCTCACCACGTGTGGGAGAAGAACAGGGGTAGGACACAGGGGAAGGAGGGAGGCTGCGTTTCTCACTGACTGGGGAACATCTTCAGCTTTGAACATACATGCTGAGAAAGAAGACCATGCCTGACAGCGAGAGGGCTGCAGACGTTCTCAAAGACAGCTGATCCTTTCCTCTGCCTTGGTGAGACATCCATCTTCCACCTCCAGCCAAAGATATAGATGCTGAAGACAGCTTATTTCTCTCTGTTTGCATGGCCAACCATGAGTGCTGCAAGCAGGGCTTGCCCCACTGGCAGCTTCAGGCCTGACAGGGCATCCTGGGGACAGGGAAACAAGTGGGCTGGTGTGTTTGCTTCTCCACCAAAGACTATCTATGACTCTTCCAGGTTTGAAACCCAGTGCAACGATTGCTGCTCTAAGTTAATGGCCAAGGAGCCAGAGGCTGGCTCCCACTGAGGACTTTCAAGAGCCATAGGACATGTTTCCTTTAACAACATCCCTGAATTCATGAGCTTGTCAGCATATCCAAAATGCACAGCTGATGACACCCCAAAGGCAGACAGAAAGGAATAACCTGTCTAGATCCCACCTCTCAAAAAAAATTTCAGACAATCCAATAAATGTGGTTTTGTGTGAGAGGCAAAGGAAGAAAGAGAAATAGAGAGAGGACAAAAAAGACAGAAGGCAGGTGGGGAGGGAGGGAGGGAGGGGTGGATCGGTGGAAGAAAGCTTTTCACAGTCATTTTTTGACATAAACGTGTTGATCCCCAAGCCTTTGCCCTCTCTATGAGCAGCTGGGGTCTGTCCAGCTGGCGTCCACTCCCCACCACACTTCACCAACCCAGCCCATGGGCATGAGTATGAAGCCAAGCCCAAAATGTCAACATGTGCTGACTCTCCAGAGCACTAAGGAAACTCTGGAGCATCTACTGTAGATGGTGGAAGAGCTTCAGCTTGGGGGAGGGCTCCTGCAGTGTAGATGTGAAGCAGACCTGCTTTGAGGACTTACATGGTCTTGTCTCCTGCTTCCCCTTCACTTGAATTCTCTCTCTCTGGCTCCGTTTGGCCACAGGAAGCAGCAATCACAGCCTGGGGCATTTTTATTTCTTTATTTTTTTTAATAAACTTTATTCTATATTACAAATAGGTTTTTTTCTTTTTTGTTCTGGACTGCAAAATAGGAATGCCTTATATTTACATACACAGGTATACAATTAATTATAACAAAGGTACAGAAGCTTTGCCTTTACCAAGTAACAACGGGATTCCAATTTAAATAGTATAGATTTTATTTATTTTTTAACTAGGATCAATTCAAAAGAAAATCAAACCAACAACAACAACAACCTAAGAAAAAGGATCCCAACCTCCTTTCTAATGCTGTCTTGACATCTCTTTGAGGCTGTTATTAACACTGTAGTGAAAGGATATGTCTTTACATTGACTTTGTGTTTAAGGTGGAAAACAGAGAATGAGACTTCTGGGCTCATGTGTATGTCCAAGACACAGGGTCAGACACTAGGAAGGGCCTGTCTTGTGACGTTAAATAATCCAGTTGCCTCTCATCTTGATTTCTTGGGGAAAACACTGGGAGCATTTAGCTAGCACCTAATCTCTCTGCTTCCTTACCCCACTCTGGGCTGGAAAGTGGGTTTTCTCCAGGGACTGGAGAAAAAGCAGCATAGAAATTTTGAATAACACCAAGTTTCTCTTAAGATACTTCAGAAAGAACTGCAAGCTTGGACATGTGCCTTGATTTCTCCAAATGGCTCTTGTGCCTCAGTCTATCTGAAAGTGAACAGCACCCTCTCCTACTGGGACATGCTGTCTCCAGAGTCAAGGAACCATGTCAAACCACACCAGCAAGAGAAGGGAATGCCGAAAGAGCCTAAATGTCCTGGTTTTCCCCCTATTTTCCACACCCAGGTTTGCTTTACTGAGCTTCCCTGCATACTGCTCTCTGCTGCGAGCGCCTTTGAGGTGATCTGTTTCCAAGCAGAAAGAATTTCTTGAGGTAAACTCTCCATTTTTAGAACAGAAGATTAACACACACCAAAGAAAACCCAAACCCAAAACCCAACAAAAAACCAAAAAAGCCAATGAACAAACAACAACGACGACAACAGAAATCACACACGTGACAGGTTGATTAGACTAAGCAGCTTTATATCCTCGCTGGGGGTTTTTTGGTGGTTTTATTTTTTTCCAAGTGTAAATCTTTTTTTTTCTTTTATTTTTGTTTTTTTTTTTTTTTTTTTTTTTTTGACATCTTTCTACAAATGAATTTGTAGCTGTAAGCTTGTGTCCCCTCGGGTACTTCCCTAACAGCGCAGTGAACTGAGCCATCCCAAATAAAACATGGTTGACAAGGTCCATTTTCAAAGCATTATCCACAAAACAGTTATCCCTCATAAGACAATGGAACTTTTTTGGAGGAAGGGGCGTTGCACAGTGGCAGAGGTGAGGGAAAACTGCAGGATCCCGTGGACTAGAAGATACTCTGGAGTGGGAGCACCATTGGGTGCAAAGCAGGGAAACTCAGGCTGTGAATGGCCAGGAGGCTGAGGTTCACACCATGGTGTTGAGGTTCACTTGCTTAATCAGGTGCCTGCTCCACAGCATACCAAGTTTGCATGGTAAGAGCTAGGGCACCCCAAGACCCCCACCTGCTCTGGAGGACAACTCCTTGACTAGTCATCAGACTAGCACAGAGCAAATTGTCTTGGCATCACTGAGGCTGGGCCAATACTTCTTTACCCAACAGCTGTCATGGTAAGCCATCTGCCAACACAGAAACACAATCTACTGTGATCGTGTAAATGATCCTAGCTCCCTATTTCAGAGAAAGAGATCCTTTCCTGGGCTCCCCTGGTCATCCCAGGAAAGGAGGTTATCAGAGGTTCAGAGGAGTTTAAACAACAACACTGATTTGAGAGCTGGGGTTTATATTGATTTCTTCATTCAAAGGTGGGGGATAGGCAAACTGGGTTCCTGGGTACAATTTTTGGTGAGCTATCCCAAACCAACACAAAGTTGGTGGGACGACAATGCACATTTCTATACAGTGCCCTCTGTCTGACTTCTGTAGCTAAATGCTGAACTAGGGAGAAGAAAGGGACTAAAACCACCTTGTTGGGACTGATGGGTTTCTGGCAAAGGACTTATCTGGTCATGGCATCCTCCCACATCAGCAATGGCCACTGCAGGAAGCCACAGATTTCTATGGAGGAGCAAACCACTTGCACACTAGAGCCTACCTCAGGAGTCTGGGAAGCAGGACCAATTATCTTCCTCTCTCTCATTCCTTTTACAGTGCCAAGCAATAGCTCCACACGATCAGATGAATCTGCTTCATGAATAATTCTTCTACAGGTTGCTGAGAAGAGTGAAGCATGACGTGTTTTACTGATGCTTTGGTGATGTGGGAGAGTAGTCCTGGTCATCACTAGCAGCCCAGAGTTTTCTTTTTAATGTGAGATGTTCCTTGCCCTTAAGGGTCCTTTGTGGAGACACAAATGTATGCCCCACTAAAAGGAGCCCTGGGACTCAGTCTTTTCAGGTTTTCAATATTCCTTTGGAAGTGTCTTCCACATTATGATGTCCTTTTCCAAAGCAATTCACTAAAGCCCTGGGGAGGGACAGATCTACATTTTGTGTTTTAGCTTACTTCTAAACAACTTTCCTCTTGATAGTAGCTGTCTTGTTCTTGGGTTGTTACATCATAGGAATCCTGGACTTTAGGAAATGTGGAAGGGATGTGTAATCTTTGTGTTGGCTGACTCAACAGTGAAACTGTCCACTGGACTCTTAAAACTCTATCAGTTTTCATCAGCATTATTACAAATAATCATGAGAATTATGTGATTTACTTGGTCTCTTTTCCTTGATGGTACACCTTTCTGTGGGCTAATGCTCAAGACCTGGAGACTTTGGCAATCACTTTTCTGTTAAAGCAAATACCAATGAAAATTCTACTGGTAAATCTTCTTCATGTCATAACAGTTTTTTAAGGTCTTCAGTGTCAAAGAGGTATGGTAAGACAACCACAGTGGTAAAACTACAGATGAGAAAATTGGCATAGCCCTCTCACCTAATGGAGCAAGGCTGGTGTATGCTGGATTGGACAAAACCTTCGGATATGTTCAGGACAGAATGAAGAGTGGGAGGAGAAGGACTGGGGCATGTTGGGAGAGGAAGGTGCCCTTGGGTGACATTTCTCTTTTTCAGTTGTTCTCCTGTGCTGTCTGTTCAAGCACTAACAATCTCTAACACCTTCTACCAGATAACATGCAACTTCTCCCACAACAGTGTTTACTGGAAGGCTCAGTCTGTAAAAGCACATGATGTGATGGGTTATGTCTCAGATCACTGTGTCACTGATAGGCAAGTACACTCACAGGGAGGACACGATGTGTTTGCAGAAGGTCTGTTCACCTTTTGTCCTTTAACCCAGGTGCAAAGTCCCAGAGCAAACTCTGCAGTGAAGAAATAACCTTAGCTTTCTCAATAGGACCACAGAGAACCTTCATGTGTTCCCTCTCCCTATTTCTAGTGGTGCTGCAAGTGTCAGCATTCATTGTCTTGACTGCAGTGTTTGAGAAATACCCATAAAGATGAGCCTACCATCTGGCATATTCTGCATATTAGGAACCTGTCCATTGACTTCTAGGGACTTTGGCTCCAGTTGTCTTGGTGTGGCTTGAAAAACAGTGTGAAGTACCACCTGTTGGGTATTTTTGATCAAGTGTGGAAAGAGAGATGAGGGGGAAACAGATCAAAGGAAGAGGAAAAGAATGCATCCATGGTGTGGTAGGGCTCGTTCTTCTGCTTGTGTCTTTGTTTTTAGTTGTGTTTTGCATGCATTTAAAAAATAGTTAGCTCAACAGGTGAGGCTGGGAAGAAAGATGCCAAGACCTCTCATAGACTGGGGAATCCTGGGACAGTGGTTGGAAATGGGGAGGGCACTGAAGGGGACAGGGGAGGAAGCCCACACATTTACATCACAATTCTGGCACATTTTCCAAGCAAAAACCAAAACCAGCTCAAACACCAAATAAAGAAAAATAAAAAGAAAAATAAGGAGGAGATGAAAGAGAAGCAAGACACAGATTTTTCTTTCAAATCCTGGGGATGGTAGAAAGAAGAGGGTGGAGAGAAAATGGAAATGCCTAAACGGGAACTTGGGAAGCGTTAAGACACCAATCTCGTGGCTCTTCCCATTTCCCCTAAGTGTTTCATTCTCAGTGTCTCTGAGGTGTTCAAGTTTTTCTTGAAAAATATACATATATATATTACAGATGAAAAACTTCGTACCAGCAAGAAGAAATAAAATAATAACAATGGAAACCCACCATAATAAAACAAAAACACAGCCCTGAAAACATCAAAAAGAAACAGGGTGAGTCTCAAATTTCCCCTGTGGTGTTCCTCTGACTTCAGTAACAGTGCAGGATTACACCAGTTCACGTTGATACTTCTTTTTTTTTTTGTAAAACAGCTTCTTCTTCCTTTCATATGCGCATGTCCAAACAGTATAGCCCATCACTCATAACCATTTCCCTCCAAGCCAGCTATTTGTCCTTAGACTCCTACCATCCAGCTGTGAGTAAAAGGCATGACAATAGGGTCCATATTTATCTTTTGTGGCACTTTGTTTGTCAAAACCTTTGGTTTCTTCCTTTTTTTTTTTAATTTTCCTTTTTTATGTACTTATAAAAAATATTGTGTTTGTGGTGGTGGTGTAATTTTCTTACAGCTGGCTCTGGTGGGACTTCCACCCCACTTTCACAGCCATATTCAATGGATCTGGAACATGCGCTGACATTACTAAATGGATCAACAAAACCATGGCAGAACCAACCAAACCCAAATCATCCCCAATGCACAGGCCTCTTAAAAATGCTGAGATGTCCATAAGGTGCATGATGAGTCCATCAGCTCAGCAATCAAACAGAAAGCAAGCAAAATTAAAAAGGAAGTAACGCACACGCACACACAGATACACACGCACACACACACACGCACAAAATAATAATAATTAGAATCAAGAGAGAAATATCTGGGGTCTTAAAACCAAGGCGTGTCCCTAAGTTTGCTGTTTCAATATGAATCTTGTGATATTCTCCCCACAGACACATCCAGTTTTGGACTGCTGTTCTTTAAACTGTTTTAGAAAGACTTGCCTACATGTTTATCTGCTTGGCTGAATGAAACCCACTTGCTGCCTGACTCCTGTTTGCACCACATCCCCCATCAGATGCACTCATCATTTGTCGCTTTGAAGAGGTTCTGGTTTGCGAGCAAGAGGCATGAATAAAACCAAACACACTCATTCTGTAATCAATTTACACACCCTGTCTTTACCCCTTCCTCCCTCCAGGTACAAAGTAGATCCAGGCTGTAGCTCTGAGGATGGTGTGAGGTGGATGTGGGCTGATTCTCCATGGCATCAAGCCGCTCCTCCACCTTCTAGCGAGCTCTGTTCCTTTCTGGTGAGATGAATGCAGACTCAGCTCTTGCCTCCATGGTATACAAGATGCAAGGTTCTCCAGACCCTGAGGGTCTCCCACTATGTTGAACCATGGTGTTACCCAGGCTGGCAGCTGTATGAACAAAATAGCCAAACATAGAAGAGACACAGGAGCTCACTCCTCTTTGGTTGGCCACGAAACAGGTTGAGATGTTGTTTTGCAGGAGCTGAGCAGAGGAGAGGACAGGGTAATCACCCACAATTGTCCTGTGGTGACAGTGATCTCTGAAGGGATAGGAAGTGTGAAGAGACAGCAAATCCTTCCCAGGCAGCAACTGTGCCTTCGGCAAGGCCTGTTGGTTCCAGGAATGGGGAAGAGGAAAGGCCAGGGGTTGGCATCAAAAGGCAGATGGGCTTACAGTGGTTCAGAGACCTCCAGAAGACATGCAGTATAGCCGGGGGTATCTAGGTAGAAGAATATTTTGCAGTGTTTCATTTGGATTTCCTCCAAGATTTCCTTCCAAAATGTGTGGTGACATTTCCTTTTAGGAGTGGCTTTGAAGGAAAGTTTTACCATAAGTCCTATGCATCACCTTGCTTCATGGCAAGCCCCTCACGCATCCTTCTGATATTCCACCATGAGAAAACAATAGCTTTGTTCCACTTGAGGAAACAAAATTGAAAGAACTTACAGCTTTAAAAAGAAATAAAAAAATCCCTCTGGTTGTTTTTTGAGACCAGTCTCCTTGCCTGGAACAAAATGAGACTTGTGGCTCTTGCTTTCCAAGCTGAGGTGGGAACGAGGGAGATGCTGTACTGTTCATTGCCAGAAGGAACAGAACGACCACCGACAGTATGCCACTGAGCAGAGAGAGCATTTTTGCCGCAGTGCGACGACCAACAGGACACAATGAGAAAGACGGAGGGGGACACAGGTCTCTTTGAAAAATAAGAATAACCATATGAAACACATGGGCAGGGGAGCGTCGGTCTCCTCCTCCCCTCCTGACCCTTCCCTGGCCCCAAGCGAGCAGCTACGCTGCTCTTTGCCCAGGCAGATAAGAGCCACAATGGTCCTGCTCTGGACGGAGGTGTGGCATTTTTCGGGGATCCTTGGGGTTCCTCTCGCAGTGGGTCACTATCAAGTGATAGAATTGCAATGGCTCTGCAGGAGAGGATCTCAATTTCTCCTGCCCTCCAAGATCCCTGCAGGCAGGCTGTCTTCCCCCTAGGGAGACTTTTAGTAATACTGAGTTCATTTCCATGTCCGCTCCAGAGGCTACAGCCCTCGGAGGGCAATTAAAGCAGCATGACAGAAGTTACCTCCCGATTTCTCATCTGCAGAGTGATGATGTGATGTTGGGGGAGGGTTTGGAGGGTGAGAAGGTTGTGTGTAATAGTTCTTCTCTAGGGAAAAGGCAGAGGGGAAGCTGTGAAAAGGAGTGCTCCACCCAAATGTCTTCATGTCCCCAGAGTCAAGATTCCTCTGCAGTCTTTTCTTTTAACCCCTGGGGCTTTGTCACTTTGTCCACAGATTTTGAAAGAGAAAGAAATGAGAGAGAGAGAGAGAGAGAGAGGAGTGCTGTTCAGGTGACTCTGCTTACAGCCGATCAAAACTTGCACTTGGTAAAGATGATGATCTTGAGTGAGGCACGACTTGGTTTATCCCTCCCAGGGTGTCCCTGGCAGGACAGTTCTCAGCTGTCTATGCTCATGAGGGTTATGACTTGTTCAAGTTTGTAGGCAAGTTTCTGTTTCCCAGCCTGGTCATCTTGATCAAGGGCTCCGAGAATCTGCAAAAGGAGAGAGTGAAAGAAGTTGTAGGGATTTATATTTATTTATTTATTTATTTATTTATTTTATTTTCATTTCTTGCCCCAGAGGTCTCAGTCCAGCATCTTATAGCAGCAGATTGGGGTTAGCTTTTTCTAAGGTAGGTCCCAGGATTAGCTTAGATCATGCAAAACAAGTCAGCCAGCCAGCAGGGAACTAGGCAGGCAGTTTGGGGTTGATCTGACTAAATACCGACCTCTAGATTGTCAGCTATCAAATGGATTCTTAGCTTGGAGATCAGTAATTTGATAACTTTATTCATCACCTTGCTATGCCACTTGAGATGCCCTAGGGGGTCTCACTCGGTGTTCAACACATAGAACCATGCTGGTCACCTTTACGTCCTGTGTCATGCTTGCTGGACCAGTCTTGGGCTCTTTAAGGTATCTGAATATGTATAATATCTGAACTGATCTGAATGAATCTGAATGAATAATAATATCTGAAGGTATTATGGCACTGGGCACATATGCTTAAACAACTTTTGGCCACATGTGATGGACATGTAGAGCTGCTCTGTAGCAAGATAACATCTGACCATCAACTACCTCAAGCCAGCTAAATCTGATTGAACAATAATAGGAGACAAAAATAATAGGGATCCAGATGGAAGAATACTGGGAACAACAATAATCCCAGACCTTCCCTTTCCAGACCCCAGGCCTTGCTTTTCATTCCTTAAATCCATCATCTCCCTAGCCAGAACAAAGATAGGTATCTGTGACACATGCTGGGCCCTGGGAATGGGCGGGCTGTCCCATGGTCCTGCAGAACTGCTCTTCCCACCTCCAAGGCTCTTACCTCCTCGCTGTACTTGCCAACGTAGGAGTATATCTCTGAGAGCGCACTCATAGTGTTGAACTCGTTCATATGCATGCGAGACTGCTCAGCCAAGTATGCATTCATGTCCTGGTCACTGATTGCTGGCATTTTGGCAATGTCTGAATAGTACCTGAGAGACAGAAATACAGGTGTTTCTTGAAGGGATAGAGTAGGGAATCAGGAGATGAAAGCCACCAACAATAAGGAGAGAGAACACACTTAGCACCCTTAGGCTTTTCTGGTGCATCAATGATATACCTGGTCATACTCTTCTTCTACAGCAAGGGAGATGACTTAGGCAAAATGGAATTACTGAAGTGCTATTTCTGAGTACCACACGTGTGTTGTATTCACTCAACCATATTCTGAGACTGAGTCCCAAAGAGCATCCTATAAACTTTCTCCATACCATCAAAGAAGTAGGCAGTACCTATTAATGTTGGATTCTTTTGTCAGACCTTCAAGGGATTTGAGCTCTGCCTGAAGTCCCAGAGAGAATCCCACTGATTTCACTGCCCACTGAGAGATCAGAATTGCTCCCATGGACAGAAAATAAACCTAGCATGCTTGCTTGCACAGTTCACACTAGTACATCTGCATCCAATGCTAGCATCATCCACCTTCCCACTGAATCTAGTCTGTCCCAGCAACTCCTCTGCTGCTCAGTATTTCCCTTTTGCCCCAAATTTTAAGCTGGCCTGATGTCACCTCCACCCCCACAATGCTCCCAACCCCACTCTGACTGGGGAAAATCTGCTTTCCTTAGGAGTCAATGCCATTCCCCTTGAGCTTGAGAGAACTGGGGCTTTTATCCATGGGATATGGATCCCCCAGAACTATCACCCATCAGGTTTCATCAGCAAAGCAATGTCTCTTTAAGGAAGTTGCTATTTTCAATGTCCTTCGTCCCCCGGGTAAGGCAGGTCTTGGAGGACAAGGTTTGCAGAAGGTAATCAGTCACTGTCACTCGCAGCTGTGCTCTGCTGTCAACTGGTTAATTAGACACCATCATTTACATTTTTAATTTCTGCAATTTGACATTTTGTGCACAAGGAAAAAAAAAAAAGAAAGAAAAAAAGCCCATAGCTGCAGCAATCTACAATTTTATAATTAGGAGGCAGAGGGGACAGGGAGCCAAAAGAGCTGACAGGTGTCCTGTAAACAGCATTGAGACACCTGCTGAGATGGAGGCTGTTTTCCACTGCAGAAAAATTGGACAGCGAAGTGCTGTATGATAAGGATCCTTCAGACAGACAAGTGGGAAAATACTCTCTATGACAGAGCGGGACAAGCAGCTGCTGAAGTCTCCTATGAAATACAACACAGTGCAAAAGCACTGGGAGGGAACCCCTTCACACCAGAAAGCTCTAGTTTAGCTCAGTCTGGTTTTGTGCCCTGCACTCCCATCCTGCCTGATTGCTATGGGTTGGTCTCAGTTGCTATCTTGGATTTGCAAGGGTGGAGAGGTTTGATGTAATCCTTGGAGATAAAGGCATAGGAGGCAGAAGTCCTTCTCCCAGCATAGTCTTCTAGCCTGACTGCTTCAAGTTAGACTCTGGCTCATCATAAAAACTCATGCAAACCTCATTAACATTACTGCAACTTCCAGTATGTACAACATCACTCTCTCTGAAGTCCTAACATCTTTTCTTCTGGGCTCAGGACCAGCCAAAAATCCTAGGTTAACTCAATCCCATGGTCTAAATATTGCCTAGTCCCAGTACTTCAGTGATGAGTGGCCTGGGCTTGATTTTCCTATACACTCTGCCCAATCCTCAATCGCCAAGTGGACCTGAACAGCTGTCTATGAGGTAAAGCAGGCAACTAAGAATCCTCTGAGGAGCTGTCCTGCAGAACTACTGCCAGGAGAAGATGGTGAGCAGGATGAGTAAGTATTTCTAGACCTTTGCCACTCAAAAAAACGCTCAAACAGGTCTCGGCATCAACAGCTGGACAAAACCAGACCTGTTCTATACGGACTTCAGAGAAGAGAAAGGATCAGGAACCGGTGGCATCCATGACAGTGCTATTTTGCAGGCTCCTCAGAGCCAAAGCACACTGCAGAGAAACAAGGACTCTTATGGCCAAAAAGCAAGATGTGCCTTGGAACCCAGAGAAAATGACATCCATGTGCAACCAGCACAGTTCATAGACTTGTGGGGAAAAACAGCCTGCAATGCAGCGAAATCCATTGATTTATGGTGCTTAAGCAGAGCCCATGGAGAAGAGCCCAGCTCTTCATGAATATTGCATAGGCACCCTCCTGCTGGGTGAAATGGAAAGTGAAGGGGATTACATCATAGCAAAAATAAATTAGGCCGGTGGAGGAAAGCAGAGGTACTGTGTTGTATTTGCCAGTCTGTCCCTGACAACCAGTTGAAACGCTGCTTTTCCTCTCTGGCTCAGCTAGTCATCAAATGGTGGCAGGATAGTGGATGTGGGAATAGGGTGCTTCCGAAAAGTGCAACACAGACACATGTATCGTCAGGTTCTCCACGTTTGTCCTGTCTCCCTTCCACCTGGTAGCAACGCTCTCCTGAGTCTGTGGCTCACAGGGTCTGAAAGCTCCTCAGTCCCTTTCCAGCCCTGCGGAGATATTTTTCCCAGCAGCATAACACTCCCAAGACTCATTTGAATAACGAAAGCAACACGCAGTGCTCCCTGGAGCGAAGGACAGGATACAAGAATCTGAGTTTCAAGGCTGGGAGGCCTCTCCAGCCATGACAGACTCTTAAGCTGTGATTTCAGTATTCTGGGTTCACGGGCCATTACCCACCACCACACCAAAGTGTCCTCGTCTCCCCTGTACTCAATTTCCTGGCCGCCACACACCTGAGCAGTCATTTCCCATGAAGACTTCAAACCAAAATATTTTGGAAGTGTGTTTCATGGGAGAAATAAAAGAAAAAGAAGGCAAAAAAAAATAATGCACGTACCAATAATCAAACCTAGCTGCCAGTACAGGGAGAAGATGTATAATATCCTTCCATCAGAACTCTGCCATGGCCGAATGACTTATTTATATAGAAGTGTTTCTAATGAAGCCATCATTGCGCTATCTAAAGAAATGATGAATGTGTATATTAAAGCAACCTAGCAGGGAGATGACAACATCCCTGCTGAGTCTTCATTTACCTTCTATTTGAGCCCAGATCCTCAGAGGTACTTAGGGACTCTCTGCCATTTGCATACCCCTAATGTTTTCAAAACCACTGTGAAGCTGTCACCAAACCCCAGAAGTCCTTACATTTTCACTGCGGCATTTGCAAGGCTGCCTGTGCCGCTTCCCTTCACTCCTGCGGCTGACAGCTCTCACACCATCGCTGAACTGCACGGCACTGCAGGGGGGGCGAGATGCTCTTTCACTACCTCGCTCCTGTGAGCATTTCTAAGCTGAGGGCCACCAGATCTCACCTGAGACATGGACAGATCATTGACTCACCCTCCCGCAGCCCTGGAGGTTGCATTAGGGAACATAAGACTAAGTCAGATTCCCTCTGGATGAGACAGAAAGGTAGCAAAGCAGCAAATCCAGTATAGCCTGCCTCCAAAAGTTCAAGGCTGAGAGTCCAATGTAGAAGACAGTGACTACTTGGTCAGTTGTCCACCACTGGCTGGCCTGGTGCTGCAGATTTGCCACTTCTTCTGTACTCCAGCTTTGGTTATCTCCAGTGGACTGTTCCCCAGCTCTTTCCAGAACATCTTTAGATGCATATCAAAAGACCCTGTCTCACGTGCTTGAGTTTCCCGAGTCACAGGAGGAGCCTGAGTTCTTACCTCAGGGCTGTTCGTTCTCTGATGTCGCAGGAAATTTGTTCATTAGACTTCAGAAGCACTAAAATCCACAAGAAATATGAGTAAATCTGTCACTCAGGCACATCAGCAGCTCAGACGGAGGATGTGAGGATCACTAGAGCATAGGATGTGACCTCACAGTTGTCATTAACACCGCAACTCACCCCAGCCTGGCTTGAACAGGAGAGCCCATGAGACCATCCACTGCCACTGTTGTATGGGGAAGGATTTTGGATGCGCCAGTATATAGTAGTGCTCCCTCTTATCCTCAAAAAATTATTGTTCCTTTCACACCCTCCTCTTTCCCTGGGCTGCCTTTGTTTTGTTTTGGTTTGTAAGTGTGCTGGTTTTGGCTGGGGTAGAGTTAATTTTCTTCATAGTAGATGGTAGGGGCTGTGTTTTGGATTTGTGTTGGAAACAGGGTTGGTAACACAGGGATGTTTTCCTTATTGCTGAGCAGTGCTGGCACAGAGTCCAGGACTTTTCTGCCTTTCCCCCCACCAGCGAGTAGGCTCGGGGGCACAAGGAGTTGGGAGGGGACACAGTCGGACAGCTGACCCCAAATGACCCAAGCGATACCCCATACTATATGGCATCATGCTCAGCATATAAAGCTGGGGGAAGAAGAAGGAAGGGCGGGACGTTGGGAGTGATGGCATTTGTCTTCCCAAGACACCATCATGCATGATGGAGCCCGGCTGTCCTGAACATGGCTGAGCACCAGCCTGACGATGGGAAGTGGTGAATGAATTTCTTGCTTTGCTTTGCTTGCGTGTGTGGCTTGTGCTTTGCTTATTAAACCGTCTTCATCTCAACCCACAAGTTTTCTCACATTTACCCTCCTGATTCTCTTCCCCCATCCCACCAGAGGGAGCGAGCGAGTGGCTGTGTGGGGCTGAGCTGCCGGCTCGGGTTAAACCAAGACACCAAGGAAAGCAATAAAACAGTGACCTGGGAATACAGCCTGCCCTCTGTTTAGCCAGGGGTAAATGCTCTTGCCTTCGGTACCACCCAGGAGAAGCTCCCTAGTGGAGCCGTTTCACAAGAATGACTGTGCCTGCTGCCACTCAGTAACTCATTAACTCATCAAACAAGAAGAGAAAAGTCATGTTGCTACTGCTTCCTCTCCAGTCTGAAATTTTCCAGCACGGCCGTGGTTTAGGAAGCTTAGCATGGAGCTAATTGCCTTCCAAAAGATCTTTTTGTCATGGCTGTTGTTGTGCCGTCGCTGGGTTGGGACTGCACTCATTAATAATCATTTTAGCATATGAAAAGCTTGTAATGAATCCATGTGCTGCAGACGGCAGACGCAATTACAGCAATAACATAATTAGTGTTATGCAATAGCCGGCTGTATCCAGACCACTGAAGGAGGAAGAGATGCATGAAAGGGATATGGGGAACTACTGTAGCAGAGAAGGGCTGGAGAAAAGCTTGGGAACAACCCAGTGGCCAGCTTTTTTTATGGGATGAAGTGAAGCAATGCAACGACTTGCTGTCTTCTGTTGACAGAGAATGGCAGTTTTAGTTTCCTGGCAGGCATCTGAGGTGCAAAGTTTGTGTTTGTGCTGAGGGTGGCAAGGTTCTGGCACAGGTTGCCTGGAGAAGTTGTGGATGCCTTATCCCTGAAAGCGTTCCAGGCCAGGTTGGACAGGTTGGAGCAACCTGGTCTAGTGGAAGGTGTCCCTGCCCATGGCAGGGGGCTGGAACTAGATGGTCTTCAAGGTCCCTTCCAACCCAAACTGTTCTGTGATTCTGTATGATTCTGTGCTTCAGCTACGGACAGCCACAAGACTATTAGGTCAAAGTGATCCTATTTCAGAGAGAGGTTCAAGGCCAGGCTGTTGGACACTCATTGGACTTTGGCAGTAACAGCATGAAAGTTAAGCAAAAGGTACCAGCCACAAAGTTAGCTGAAGACCTGTCAGTTCTTCCAGAGATTTGCCTTGAAGAGCTTGGGGGAACGATTCTGTCTGTGTATGCATCCCTAGCCAGGGCAATGATTTTATTTCACACGTGCAAGGCTTTTGCTGCTGCTTTTCATCTCAGAATACATGGTAGAGAACAGGTGGGCAGCACTGAGTCAATGGCTGAAGAGTGAATTGGTGCACATGTAGTTTCTGCAGGAGGAGAAACTGCCCAGCATCGTCTCAGCGCAGAGGACGTGTGGGTCTGAGGCTGTACCCTCTGCATACAGACACATTTTCATCTAGTCTGCTGAAAACTGCACTGCGTAAGAACACCATGGTACTGCAATGAGAAAATGTCAGGAGTTTCTTTGAGACTAAAAGTGAAGACAGACAAGCAAACAGTCTTCAGATACACTAAAGTCTGCAGCAGAGAGGCAGGGAATGGGCTGTACCCCCTGCCCCTGGGGATGCAATGAGGTGGCATGGGCTTTAATTACAGCCAGGGAGATTTTGGTTGGCCATCAGGGAAAACACTCTGATGGGAAGGACAGGGAAGCTAAGGAATGGATTGCCTGAGGAGAGCAGAGGCTCTGTCATTGGAGGCCTTTAAGAAAGGGGTAGACAAGCATCTGTCAGGAAGGCTTTAGACAGAGATGATCCTGCCCTGAGGCAGAAGCTGGTTGGGTTGACCTCCTGAGGCTCCTTCCAGCACCAGTTTTTATTATCTCTACTGACAACAGCCCCCTACCTTGACCCTTAGTATGCTATATCTTGAACCTTCTTTCTGGCAGGGAAAGGAGACACAGAAGAGTGCATTTTTTAAAGTAGAGCCAGGATTTGCACCTGTCATCTGATGCTCTCTTTTAAAGCCCTTGTAGTCACCCCAATGTTTCTGTTTAAAATCTCAGAAACTTAACAATGTTAGGGTGCATGCAGTTTATAATCTTTATTCTACTAAATGAGTCCAATTTGCCTTTCTTTCTAAAGCTAGCTGCAACATAGCCAAGAGGCATCACAAGCACTGCACTGGAAGACACCATCTATTGACTACAGAGTCCTGAAAACACAGGCTGGGAAGTTATGTAGGTTAGATCCTGAATGGATGCAGACTTTCTGTTTTTCATACTCCAAACACACTCCCACATCATTTTCTAACAAGCTTAAGACCTTGACATGTAAAGGCTAACACCACGGAAATCATAGCTGCTTCAGGAAAAAGAAACAGATGAATTCATAGACCCAGGACCTGGGTACCAACAGCTAGGTCAAGTAGTGTTTGTATCCAGGTTAAAATAATAAATCCACCAATCAGGTCACTTTAAACCCCTTTCAGTCCCAAACCCAGCAAGCCTGTTTTGGATGGTCTTCACTGGAAGATTCTCAAGGTGTTAAGAATACTTGCAATGTCTTTGTTGACTTCCAGCTTTTCTTTGAGGGGCTATTTTTAATAGACAATAAGCAGCCAAAAGGAGACCAAGTCCCTGTAGGGATGAGAAAAAAGCACCAGTTCCTCTTCTTGCAGCACTGCAGGTATTTTGGGCACCAGTGTGCAATGGAAAAACTCTTTGGTTTCTGATTTTTGTGCTCTGCCCCTTTTCAGTCTCCCACATCCCTGCCTCTGTGCCAGGCTTCAGTAGGGAAACATCGTATTGATTGTGATGCAGGCAATTAAATGGTGTTAATGAAGTTCAAACAAGTGTTATCATAAGCTTGGCAGCATGGAGAGAAATGAAAGGTCAGCCACAGCCCTTTGTCATCTTTTCAGTGTGGTGCTGAATGCTAATGAGACAGTCCCAATTAGAACCAGCTCCCCTTTGTATTGCTTGGGGACTGCATCAAATGCTCCCAAGTTCTCCAGATTTCTAGGCTCAAAGGGGACATTTGAAGTAAACTTGAAAAGATGCAGATCTGAAGCTGCTCTAATGTAAATTCAGTAAAGCCTATGGAGTTTTACTAACAGAAGTCAGATGAGAATCTGGTCTACCATTCCCATTCTTTTCCTCTTTTTTTCAATAGACTCATATAATGATAATTGAAAAGCCTCTACTTTGTTTTAGAACCAAGTCTGACTCTTCACGGCTTCAACAAAAGCCAGAAAGCCTGTCCCCATTTCCTGGGTTAATTCTCCTGCCTCAGTCAGACCTTGTCTTCTGCCGCAGGAAACCCAAGTTGTGGCTGCACCGAGATACTTTTTAACCATGCATTTTCACAGTGAAAGAGGCCTGGGTGTTTTAATTTGAATGCTGAATCTACTTTTTCCCAACAGCCAGGATTTCTCAGCAGGATTGTTTCAGCAGGCAGAGTCCACCTCTGCTTCCAATAGTATTAAAAAAGGACTGTTGAAATCAAACTCCCACTTGACTACCATGTGGAGGTAATCATTGGTCAGGCCAGGATCTGAAGCTATTCCCTTCCCAACATACATTCACAACCTAAAGAGGTGGAAAACTAATCACTGAAGGATTGGAGGAATGTACTTTCACCCATGCCTGCTTCTTATGCCAGGGTCATTCCCTCCTTTGAGTTTTGTGAGTCCTAAAGGACACTACACTGGGAAACCAGAAGCTGCAAAGGGATGGTTTGGAGTAACCCAGCTCAGCTACCACTTCAACAGCCCTGTTAAAAGTCAGGAGCCTGTCTTTACTCCAGAGTGCCTTCAAGTTGGGCTACAATCTACCACTGCCTAATCGCCGCCTTATAGTTTCTTCTTCATCAAAGTAGTTCATTTGACTTCAGGTTCTTCTGATTTACTCAACCACTTCTTAAACTCCCCGACTGAAAATCTTTTTATCTTATGATTTGCTCTTTGAAGAAGTCTAGTGGCCTTGAAGGATGCCATCTCCAGCTGATGCTGACTACAGAAATAGCTCCAACCAGTACTGGAAGCCTTTGGATTTGGAATAACTCCCTCAAAGTACAGTTGCAGAATAGAGAAAAAGAATTCATTAACTCAGGGTAGAGTTGAAATTATATTCTATTCATCCTTGATACGTTTTTTCTTTGATCTCCCACAGCATCCAGGTGCCACTGCCTTGAGTCAGTGGAATTGACACACAAAAATATAAGCAGGGCAAAAGCTCTAACCATACTCCAAAACCCACAGCCTCCCCTTGGGCTTCAGTTCAAGTTGTCAGACATCAGAGCAGATAACAACCCAGCACACGCTGGGCACAGAAATCCAGTGCTGTTTACTAGCAGCAGGAGGTGTTATGTACCTCGTTTGCAAACCCAGTTGTTTGGGAAAACTTCCAGGGAAATGCAGCACCTACTGCTGAAGATCACTGGGCAACAGGATTTAGCTCCAAAAAGTTGTAAAGTGAAATCAATACTGGAAAAACAAAATGCAAAATGTAGCCTTTTGTTTATCCAGAAAAAAAAGGTGTTGCATGAGGAAATACCCTGTTCTCCACCTATGTACATTAGTTTGTCAGCCAAATGCACCACCAACCCTAAAGATAAAAATCAACCAGGTTCATATGTAAGACAGTATTTGTCCACAGAAACCACCCACCCACTACACACAAGGTTGCTAAAGCATCACTAGAGTCACTGTTGGTACAAACTTGATTTCTAAATGAATCTCAAACACCTCTTTCCCCCTATCCAGGTCAATCCAACAATCAACCTCAATACAAACTAAGAAACTTGGACACAGTGCCAGAAGTAGGTCATAATTAAGCAAGGTAGCTCGTAAGAGCCTTACAGGTTGCCTAGAAACGACATTTGCAGAAGCGTTTAACCACGTCTAAGAATAATTGTCCAGACAAATGAGAGACCAATGGGAACATTGTTGCAAAGAATGTCACCTCATGCTGACTAGGGGACAGAGTTTTTTGATCAGTCATGCTCTCCTCTCAGAAAATGAGAGGAAACCATCCCCACCAAAGGAAATATGGTGGTTTACAGCACAGCGTGTCCACAGTAGCAGAGGTCTCATACAAGCTGCATGACATGGTATCAATTTTAGACAGTGCCTTTGAAGTCATGCAGACAAATCGTTGCTTAAAGCTGGATGGCATTGCACAGGAATGATCTGTAAGATAAACCCATCTTTGTATTTACACAGTAGTAATCATTCTCCATCTGTGCAGTTCCCAAACCTGTCAATAACTCCACACAAGCATAGCATATTGGAAAACAAAGCACAGATCAACTTCTGCAAGGCTTGCTCCAGCAGACAGCCTTCTGCTGAATGGAGTGCAAGGTGTGCTATTCACTTGCCCTGTGGAAATTCTTAAGAGAAACTGAAGTCCCCACATACTGCAGGAATAGTTGTCTTGGTTGTATTTCCTGTAGGGTAGCTTTGCCAGACACTGACTTTCAGTACAGTAGATTGAACAGTACAGCTACAGGTCTTGCAGATGTGGATAAAATGCTTGGAAAGACCTCTGACCTTTCAGAAAGTACCTGCAGAGCTTCAGTCAACAGCCTGTCAATCTTACGGCATCTCATTCAAAGCACAGAAGAGCCTCCAAGGAAAGCTATCGGACTCGGAATAAGGCGAGATAATTATGTAACCCTTGGGATCTAGGCAACGTGGGGACTGTCACAATGATGCTGAAAACAGCAAACCACTTCTGATCTGGGTGGAAAGACTTAGAATCCCATGTACTTCACAGGGCTCAAGCACATCACCTCCCCTTCCTTCCTCCCTTTAGCATTTCTCAACAGTTTCTCCTCAAGAGAAACAGTGATGGCAAACACCTTCAGTTCACACCTCTAATTAAATTTCCATCTCTGCTGCAAGGCACATGGGAATAAAAGGCTAACACGGAGCTTTCCAGTTAGGCAATAACTAAAGAAAAAAAGCCCAGAGGCATCTACCAAAAGCAATACTGATGATGCCTCCTACCTCCATCCATGAAGCAGAGCCTCGCTGTATCACTTGCTTATGTCATTCCTATTTCCAGACCTAAAACTCACCTTTCCACCCAGTTCTTGTAGCTGGGGATGTCCTTGGCATAGAGAAGCTTGTTGGAGGGTGAGTCTTTGCCCAGACGGTGCTCTGAGGTTGAACAGGAGTCCATGAAAGTCTGAGCCACTACAGAGAGGCAGGCATCTGTGATGCTGTTCTTGTGGATATCGAAGACGAACTGCGGATTCTTGATCATGTTAACCCAGAACCGTAAAGGCAGGCTGCAAGAGGGATGGGAGGGGTGGAAGAGGTGCGTCAGTCAGTGCACGGTTCACAGGGTTTGTTGTCCGAGGTTACAAGGGTAAATGGTGGATGGGAATCAAAAACCATGGTGTGGAGAGAAGGATTCTGGGATAAGCTTTAATATACAGTAAATTCCTCCCCTAGAGGTCTCTGTAGATGGCAGTGGAGTCAGATCAAGAGTGGGTTTTGTCCCTGTTATCCTTACAAGCCAGATTTTGAGTCTTAAAGTCGATGCCATCTTATTGAAGTTGCACATAAATTAATGGGAGTATAATTGAGGTGGTGAAAATGACTCCTAACTTCTCTACATTATGTTGCAATGTAAAGTTGCAGCTGCTGGCTGCTTCCTCAGACAAGGACAGGCATTGCATCCCCAGAACTTACGGTGAATATTTGTCTAGGAGTGTTAATGACAAGTACCGTGTGCTGTGGACACCATGTACTGTCATGCTCCACAGCTCAAGCCCAAGCCCACATATGATCCCAGCACAGTGGGCATGACACAGTTGTTATGTGACAGGAAAAACCCTGTTGCTTCAAGGAAAAAAACCTGGGAAACAAGTGTTGCAACCTTTGAAATGGAAATATATCTGCCCTAACCAAGGAAATGTTATTCCAATTGCAGTCCAAAGCCCTTTTTTTGCCCCCTTTTTCTCAAAAGAGCAGTTCATTTGTGTAAGATGCCTTGAGGTATCTACCTCCAGCCTTTGCCTCAAAGGCTTTCTATCAGGGCAAATGCATTCATGTGATGGTGGCCTAGAAGCTGAGATGTGTCACTGATCACAGAGTCAAACTCTTTGTCAGGTAGACCGCTAAGTCTACCTTCAGCGTCTGCACCTTCGCAAGAGGAGGTTATTCTTCAGCTTAACAAATTCACCTGATGTTCAGGCTAAACTTCCCAGTTCATCAGTTCTTTCCAGTTGCTCAATACCCCCATGTGTTCCCAGCACCATAAAAAAAAATCATCTCCAAGTCTGATACATGTCGGGTAACAGCAGACAGTTTAGCATGTCCTGACAGAGGGATGACACCACTTTTTCCTAAATCACGGTGTGTTCTCCTGAGCCAGCAAAATCACAGAACAAATGTAAGGAAAGCCCTACGCAGGTGATCCTGTCAGCCAAGTTCAGGAGAATTGGGAAATGTTGGCAATGAGACATGATGGAATTGGGGTGGTGGTGGTGTAGTGGTAGGAATTTTAGGCTGGGGATGGAGGTTGGGGGGAAACATTTTAGGCTGGGGGTGGAGACTGATCTGTTGCGGGAACAAGGAGGAATAGTGAATCGTGCAGAACTTCTTCTGGCAGTGTTTGGACGCAAACACAGCCGCAGTGAGGATGAGCAGAGAGTGCATGTACGTGTGCATGAGTGTGTGTACGGGTGTGGGGAGGGGCTGGGGGGACAATGTCCCTAGCTGGGAATAATGAAGCCTGTGATGTGACTTTGAGTTAATTTAATCTGATTGAACAGATTTCTTCATACTGCCCCTTTTCTCACATAGACACACACTCTGCCTTCCTCCCTCCCCCCTTAAATAAACCTCCTGCTCATTTAGTCTGAGTGGCTGCAATCAGCCTTAGATTAGTGCCGCAGATAATGTTAATAATATGCTAATGTTTCATTAGTTGAAAGCCTCTTTGGTGCATGGGGTTTCTTTTTTTATGTCACTGTGCTGTGACGATCTGCCATCAGCATGGCTGGTAAAAGGAAAAAATGCATGAGCTGGGAGCCCCATGGCTCTCCTCTGCTGTTCCTTTTATAGTCCCTGTATTTGCACAGGAGAAGTGGAGGGAGCGATTCCCCACAGGACTCTTTCCAACAGGGAGACTCAGCGGAGAGGAGCCGCAGAGATCTTTTCTCTCCACCGATCCTGGCTTTTCCCCGCTGTCCCATTTCATGTGTGAAGAGGGACTCCTGCCTGGCAGCTGGAGCAGGGGGCTGATGTCAGACTTTGTCACTTGCTCTGAAGGAGGCTCACATCCAGCTCCAGACCTTTTAAGTACTTAAGACCATTTGAGATGCTCCCCTGGACTCCAGCTGCTGGGCCAGGAGGGTACTAATCTCCTGTGGGTGCTGAACATCCCTTGCAGATGTCTGGGACACCTTAAAATATTGCAGATGGCACTAGATGCCTATGTGTGGGCAAACAAATGGAGCTCAAGCCCACCTCTGATTATAGTGGGAAATCAAACACCCAGCCTAGATGAAGGCAGTGGTGCTGAATCCTCTCCCATGCCTCCCTAGATATTCCTATGGTCCTGGACACTGCAGCAGTTAAACACTTCACCATTTTTCCTTCTGATGTCCCCCAGAAACACTGTCATCCTTATATAATACAGGGCAAACTGGGACGTGGTTATCCAAAGCTCTCCATCCTTGAGAGCATCCTTTAGATTCTGGGATCTTCTGACTTCCCCATCAGCTTGGGAAGAGTGAACCTGGTGCTCTGAACCCCATGCCAGGCTCCTCAGCTCCCCCAGAAGCCCAATCCCAAATGACATGTCCCTCTATTCTCCTTCCAGTCTGAGACGTGGTATGGAGCTGTCTCACTCACCAATTGCTCTTCCAGGTGTGCCGCACGTGGGGGTCATGGATGTTGTGCTTGTCAGCCTGCTCATCCAGGAAGTCAAACATGTATTTGATAGCCAGGGGAAGTGCACTGCCACGGTGAGCGGTGCTGAAGATGGTCTCAAAGAGGTCATCTACAAATTTCTGGAGGGTGCCCTGTTGGAAGAAGGAAGAAAAGAAGAATGTGAGATACCAAATGGGAAGAGGATGTTGAATTTTGGTACCCCACTGAAAACAGCATATGTCTGTGGATCAGGCCCAGAAAGTATGATTGAAAAGTGGGAGATGTCTGATACTTGTTAAATGTGAGGTGAGATGGAAATTTCAATACAGATGTCTTTAAGCAGGCACGTGCATCCTCACAATATCTGCTACATCGGGTTAGCAGCCAGATGTAGTAGGTCAAGGTGCTGCCTGTCCTCTCTGCTACTAGCACTCCTTGCCATGGAGGGTGGCTGAGCTGTGGTGGGATACCTTGCCCCAACTCAGGTATATGGTGATGGTGAGGCCCTGATCTGTTTCCACTGAGATTCCTCTCCTCTGCAACCTGTTCTCAACTGCTTTAGTGCATGCATGAGACAAATACTAGCCATTTTCTATGCTGGCTTTCATCCGGGGCCAATTCTTAAGATGGCAACAGAAGACAGGTGACTGTAAAGCAGAGCAGAAGGTGTCATTGAGATAAATGGGACAAGAGTACCTGGAGAGAGATGGCTGTTTAAGATGTGTGAGTAGTATAATAAATTGCACAAACTTCATCTTAATCCCCAAGTGGCCTGCTCATTTTTTTACTACCCATTGGCACAGGACTGAGGCAAACCTTAGAAGAAATGCATGGATGTGTCATGTGTTGCTCCGCAGACTTCAGTGATGTCCACTGCAGACTGCAGAGGTCTTCTTACGTTCCTCTGGGAGGATCCTGTGGTTGGAGAACCACCCTGGACAAGCCAGTGAGGACAGTTGACTTTTAGCAAGAAGGTGGAGCTGGAATATCAGAGGGTGACCAGGACTGGAGAAGGGGACAGCTGAGGAGCTGTGATAACCAGACAAGCTGCAGGCTGGGTTTGGAGGGGAACCACGCAAGGCATGCTTTCCCTGCTGCATGGGGAGGTCTAGCCCATGTTTGGGTTACCAGAGTTCATAGGCATTTATATGTGAACAAACCATACGGTTGCTAAAATAACTAAAAATCAAAGAGATCTCCAGCAAATCTCCAAAATTTTCCTCTTCTGACAAATCAAACCCTCTCCTTTCTCTGCAGATCCAGGCAAGAAATTCTCCTTGCTAAAAACAAAGCACCAGGTTCCACCACAGTGGCTCCAGTTTACATAGCGCTAACAAATACTTAATTAGAAAGCTGGTGTCTCTTGCTGATTCACCACTTGATTTATTCTTTGGGAAACAGAGGCACCTTTTGCTTGTGTGAACTCCTACAGGGTGAATAAAGCCCTGCAGCACATGTCTCAGAAAGGGCCCCTGAGGGGAAATCTTGTTGGTCTGACATGGAAGAGCTGCCCTCAGGTTCAGTTTCTGGAGGGAATTAGTTCTCTACATGCTCACCCACACAAACACAAAGAAAACCTCTAAGGCTTTTAGGCAAGAGACTCTAGGTCTCAGAGGTCAGGGATTTACCAGAATAAAAATCATTGTCAGTTTAACTAAGTATTCCCTGGGATTGTATTACCAGCAATTGCACTCTCTCCTCTTTCCCTCCCTCAAATGGTCATGAAGAGAAAAGAAAATTGCTCAGCCCAAGAGGGGAATCAGTAACCCCCAGCCACCCTTTCTACTCTCTCTGTTGCTGTGCAAGTTTTGCAGCTGCTTTCCTGCTGTCTCCACAAAAAAAAAACCAAAAAAAACCCCCAAAAAAACAACCAAAAAAACCCCATCAAAAAAACACACAACAAGAAAACAACAAAAACAAAAAAAACCACCCCGAAACAAAAAAAACCCGAGCGCTGAGTTTGTGATTCAGAACAGAAAGCAAAAGCGATTCAGTGGTGGGGTAGGGGACGTATCCCCAGACAGCGTAAATCAGCACCGGTCCAATGCTTGCTGGCTTATACCAGCTGGGGCCCAAGCCCTGGGGAGCATCATCTTCTTTTTACATTGTGTGACCCATAAAAGCATCTTGATGCCAGGGAGCTGAAAATGTACCAGGGGCTAAAGACAAAGCCACTTTATCTCCAAATCCCACTGCAACATAGACAGTCTGAGTGAGGCTGCAGTGAGAGTCAGACATCAGAAGCAAAATGAGTTGAAGAACAAGTGTGCAGGTAAAACTGTATGGTAGGACTTAAGCATGTGATGGAGACCTGTCTGATGAGCAAAGTCAGACGGCGTTTGCATGAACACACGGAATTGTGTTTGTGCCTATTAACATCCTGACCAGAAATGATAATAACCAAAACTTCAGAGAAGGGAGGAAGATTGGGCTGTTTGATCACTGCTTGGTTTAACCCTGCTCAGAAAGGGGTGAGATAACACCGTGATTAGCCACACCTGAGCCACAGCTACCCTGCAGTTTCCACTTCTGGGATGCATTGAAATAACTCTCATGTTAGAGAGGTTCGGGCACAGAGATGCTCTGTGCTGCAAGAGGACAGCAGAAGTGCACAGGGAGCCTGTCTCTGATTATACTGCCTTTCTCCCCACCCGCCCTAGCCCATGCTGGGGTGCAAAAGAAGTTGCAGCCTCTTCGTTAATGCAGACTTCTCCAAGTAGACCACCATCCGCAGGGTGGTAGAGGAAATAAATGTAAACTCAGACAACTGCTTTTGCCCACACTCCTGTAGAGCCTTTAGAGGCAAGTTAAGTGGAGGATAGTCTCGGTTGGAGATGAAAGAAGGTGAAGGGCCTGAGATCTTTTGTCAACCCCAGAGAGAGCCAGCTGCAGCAAGAACCGGCCATCCCCCTTGCAGGGATGGGACAGCATGGTGGGGAGAGACAGTAAGTTCTTTCTGTGCAGACAATGGCAATTAAACCACTTTCTGTAGCTGCCCCAGAGCCAAAGTCCACTGCAGTTAGTTTTTAACCTCGCAGCTTAAGTAATCTCCAGTTGTGCAAGTGTCCTTCTCATGGCGCTGCATCCCCAGTTACACTAAACGCTCAGATACTGCCCCACTACAGAAGTTCTGCAGGCTCTGGCAGGCATTGCAGGAGGCTGCCTTCCAGCACTTTGGGGAATATGGATTGAGCAGATGGGATCTTACCAACTTCCTAAGACAGTCTTTGCCCTCTCTGCAGAGACTTGCCATGGGCCAGCTGTGATGTGTGAGATGTGTCTGGAGATTCAGTTCAGGATGTCCCTGCTCTGTCCCAACCTGACTTATTCTGTATTTTCTCTTTGGAGACCCTGGGCTTTTCATGTCTCAATGGGGATGGGCACCTAACGCTGCTTGCTCTCCTTGGAGCTGGCCACCTATTAGCTACATCACAGCCAACCCCCTGCCAAGTCATCAGCGCAAGAACCTTTATGGGCCCAGGGGAAAGGTAGAAAAGGACTTGTACCATAAAACACAGGGGTTTGTGGCATAGGAGCCCATTTCAGACTGTGGGGTGTGACACATCCTTGGAACCTGATCTGAGCACATTTGCTCCCTGGGTCTTCATCTGCTCAATTTTGGTACAAACTACAAGCCAGTATAATCGACAACCCCAGCACCTACCTCTGTCCTGGCTTTCTCCAGCACTCCCATCACCCTGAGTTCTTTACTCCTCATTGTTCTCCAATATCCCTTTTCTGACCCTGCTTTCTAAATTCAAGCTCCTTCCTTACAATGCTTGGAACTCCTCTTGCTCAATTTTCCTTCTGTTCTTCTCTCTTTATCCCCCTTTGGCATCTTTTCAGCAGTCTTTAATTTCTTGTAGGCAAGAAGTTCCACTGCAGCCTGTAAAAAAGCATTTCTCACTCTCTTCCCCACCCCCACCATGTACCTTTGTGGCAAGTAGTCTTGTCAGGTAGATCTCAGAAACCATCTTGCTGCCCCGGTCACCCTCTTTTTGGTCACCATGCTCATGGTTCTTCACCAAGTGCCACATCTTGACTCCACTCTCAAGGTCAGGGGTGATCATGGGAGTACGGGAACGGAGGCTGTCTGGGCTGCCTGTGTAACGGATCATGTTTTCTGCAAAGAGAGATGCATGTGTCTCAGCCCTAGTAGCACTTGTGTTGGGATCAACAGGTTTCATCAAGGAAATACGCTAATGACATGCCACCTAATAGAAGATTTTCATCAGAGAGGCAAGAAGACCTCTTCTGCCCGGGTTCAGTAGCAGGTACCTCTCCCATTCGATATGGAAGGGGTGCTCATACAGATTCTGGTGGCTGCTGAGACAATCACAGCTGATGAGTTCACCCTGGAGAGACATTAGTTTGGGTCTCCGAACTGGGAAGGCTGTGGTAGTACTGTTACGTCCCTACTCTCACAAGCTCCGCGTTTCCATATTAGTATTAAATAAATTTCCATCAACCAATTTGTAGCATTAGGCAACACAGGTGTATCTCCTGGTGGAATTACAATGTGAGATGAAGAAGCCTCCAAATGAGCTGGATGGGCCAGGCCTTATTATCAAAGCATCATCTAATGACTGAGTGATTAGCTCAGCAAAGACAAGGGATGTCAGCCAAGCCAGACATGATCTCAATGTCCACACTATTAAATTAAAGCCTCAGACACTGACTTCCAGTTGCCTATGCTCTTTACCTCTTATCACAATCCCTGGCAAAGCTTTGGCCTGGGACAACTGGCACTGTCAGCGTCAGACACTGCCCAGGACTGGTTCAGGGGAGAGTACTAACTACTCATGGTACCCAGCATGGCTAAGTACAACTTATTTTACCTGTATGGATGTTAGCCATACCATGTCATGCTGCTTGGCATTACGGCCATGGCCTTTTTGCATAGTAATATTGATGTAGCTAATGTGACCTCTTGTATAGCTCCCCAGCCCCAGACTTAGGAGGACCTGCCTCTTCTTCCCCCTTTGGCATCAAAGTAATCCAATAACTCCTGCCCAGCTGTCCTCTTCACTCCCTGCTCCAAAATCTTGTTTTGACCAAAAGTAAACCAGAACCCCAGGTGGGCCCACAGAAATCTCCTCTCCCAAACACCTTTAGCCTCCAAATTTTACCTCTGAGTATTGGTATGAGGCACTCCCCTCTCCCTGACCTTCCAGCAATGCTGCAGAGTCTTTTCCAACCATAATTAACAGAAGAGCGTTGCACCTTTCTGTAGCAAGATCTGAATCAGCCTCATTAATGCATTACCAATCCCTACATCATAATTATCAGATGGAATATCCTTTTTCTCTCTGGATGCTGTTTTCTTAATTGCAATTAACGATCACTTCTGACCCACCACATCTTCTCACCCTGCATTCTTCCCCACTCCCTCCCCCTGAAAAAGCAAATGGCAAAAGAATTAAAGAAATCCAACAGAAATTAACCCCCCTGAAGTCTTCCTTTTCAAAGGTCACTGTGTCTTTCAGTAATTGCAACAACATGGCAAAGAGGATGAATATTAATAAGGTGTGCTGTATCACTTGTGTCCTTGGAGAAAGAAGAAGGGGACTCCTCTGGACACGGAGAAAGTGTACTTTCCCTCAAGCTAAAAGGAGTAAGAAGGACTGGAGATGCTTTCATAAATCAAAAAAATAATAATAAACTGATCTGACAGCTGCATCCAGGTTGGAGGGTGGTTTTGCAGCACTCTGGTTGCACATTAAAGATGCTTTGCCTTGCCACCCAGCATCAGCATAGTGAGACACGTCCTGGGCTGCAGTTCTGGTGCAGGGGAGAAAGGTGTGTGTTGGTGTGAGTGAGACTCAGGAGGTCTCTGTTTGGCTCTACAGAAGACTTTCCACCTGGTCTCTATTTCACAGCTGTCTCATGGGTAGAGCAGGAACAACAATCCACTGCCTTGAGATATACTGCTACAAGACCTCAGTATGCCGTTTTTATTATTATTGCAGGTGCAAATTCCCTTGGTATGATAAGATAGCTGGGTGGGACACACAACACCCACACTGGGATATAACTGTAGACAGGCCTATGCCCTATGTAGGTTGTGGTTGCTCATCTGTGCCACCGATTCCTCTTCACAACAGACCATGCTCCAAGGACTTTGACCACCAGAATGATTCAGTCCGTGCAGTGTGCAGTGTTTCTCCCTTGCCTCTCCCTATGCAAACTCTAAGAGTGAGATTGAGTGATTGAAAATGTATGCAGTTAATTATATAGGCTCCTCCTTTCATTAATGAGGGAGGAGAAGCACTTCCCAAGAGCAATCCAACCACTTGGATCAACAGCTTGGTCCAGGTGCCAAAGTTTTAGATGAATAAATTCTCTCCTTCTGCCATCCCTCAAGCAATCTTATCAACTAGTCATCTGCCTGTCGTTCTTTCTACTGGTGCTCAGTGTCTTGTAATCACCGTGATGTTTGGGATCTCTTCTCCAGTGCTCTCTCAATCCATATCAGCACACAAATCCTTACCATACTTGCTGGCTGATGTCCGGGATACAGTGGAGTTGTTGACTGCATTGTAGGCAGTGACCTGCTTGGAGACTAAAGCTACCACAGATCCATCTGGCACCTGTAAAGAAAAAGGGACTTTGTCAATAAACTTCTGAAAACTGGCTGAGGAGCATGTCAAGGACAGCAGACATTCAAGCAGCAGAAGCTGCGCCATAAACCAGTGCCACTGTAGGTAGGACAGTAGTTTTGGCCCAAAGCTTCATATGTTTTCTTCAGTGCGTCCATTAACAAAAAAAGGGACAAAATCTCCTGTTACACTGCTAGAAGCATGCACTTGGGCAATAGCACAATTGATGATAAAGCAGGCTCTGCTTCATTGAGGTCCTGATTCCAAGCTGAGTGACAACAACGTAAGTCTTTGCACTAACCTCACTAAAGCTGACAGTAGGTTCTTCCCAAAGAAGCTCTTAGGTAGAACAGGAGCATGAGAAGAAAATCATCTGAGCTATTTCAGACACTAAGGGCGGGCTATCCCATAAGGATGATAAAACTGATGTGAAGTCTTCTATTCCTTCCACCTCAATTGCAGGTGATATCTAGGTACCTAGCTCAGAAATGGGTACCTTCATTTTCCACTTTGATTCTGTCAACCTCTCCATGTACGGCCTCCCCCTTCCATGTTACAAATGCACTGCTGGGCTGAAGTGACTACCACAACTTCTCTTTGCCATGTCAGAGGGTCTCAGAGAGAGGAAGGCAGCAGGTTTGGGGTGGCTGCGCTCCAGCATGTCATGGGATAGTGTTTCAAAAGACAACAGAACTTTCTGAAATGAGCCAGGCTTTCCATTACTACAGCAAGGCGATTCATGTGCGTCCCATATTAGAAATGTTAACAAGCCACTGGCTCAGAGGAGCCATATCACGAATATCTGTGATAAATAAGACATCATAAAAAGGAGATGGGTGAAAAAAAAATCCTGCTAACGTCTAACTCTTGTCTGTGTAATAATAATAATTAGCACTTACATAGAGTTTTTCATCTTCAAAGCACTGCAGAGGCTAATTAAATAGCCCCTCAGCAATCATGGAAGGTAATTATTGGCTCTTTGTAGTTTTAGCCCCACACTACAGAAGGGGAAACTGAGGCAAAAGAACTATCAGTGTCTGTCCCAGCATGTTCCATGTCTGCCCTCAGGACAGCCTGGGTAACTGGCGTAGAGCTCAGCATCCTGGCAGGTGAGGATCTGTTCTGCCCCAGCTCATCCATATAGCTAGGAGCTTGTTGCCTGAAGCAAACAACTGGAATAAATACAGAAGTGAAATAAAATTATGCCTGTGGTTTATTGGTGAAATAAAATTGAAAATGTCCCTGCTCCTCCTGAAAAAAAAATGTGTTCTGGAGTCAGTCAGCAATGCTTCAGTCAATCTGAAGTGAAAAGTTTTGTTTCCTTTTCAAATTATTGCTTGCTGTCTCCTCAGGTCAGCTCTTAAATGAAAAAAAAAAAAAAATCACAGAAATCTTGTTATGAAACATAGATTGCTGAGGTGTGATTGAGGAAACGACAAAATTGTTAGCATTGGATTAAACTTAATGAGGTGCTTTTTTTTCGCTTGTTTTTTTGGCAAGGGGGGAAGGAGTGGGGGAGCTTTTGACCAAAGCTCAATTTTTCATTAAATCTACTAGTTGTGTAAGGTATTTTTGGACATCTTTAGCACTCTTTTATGGATCTCAAGGTCATGCAGAGATAAAGGGAAGCCCTGTCCCAAGGCACATGACATAGACCAGGACAGATATTGAAAACAAGGGTTCCTAGGTCAGTGACAACTCCACTGCACCATGGTCTTCAGTCACGCTGCTTTCCTCCTCCTTCTTCCTGACACTAAACCTTCTTCCCTTCCATTTTTCTCTCTTCCATCGTTCTGAACTCTCCTAGCATTACAAGGCCATTGATGCATTGGAAAAAGGGGCACGGAAAGGCTTGTTTTCTGTTTGTCTACATAAGAAATGTTAACTCATGTTGTCCTCAGGACCATATCTCCTCTTCACATCCTTCACTCACCAAGGATGCTCCTTCTTTGAGAGATATGGAGGATTTTTTCTTCCCTTGGCTTTATCTCTGATGTTGAGCAGGGTAAGTACTACAAGGGCAGTGGAACAGGAGGGATGTGCTCAACACAGGGGCTCTGCCCAGTTATTGCCCACTCAACCATTGTTTACGTTTGTGTCTTAGAGAATAACACTTTGCCCTTCTCGCTGTTTTCTTAGCTGATCTACCTTCTACCCATCCTCTCACACAGTTACCTGATAGTGTGCCAGTGTGTTGAGTCTCTTCCAGTCATTCTCTATCTTGGTTGTGATGTCTTCATCCTGAAGGATCATTCTTGCCCCGCTTGCTTGCCGCCACTCTGCAAGAAGAACAGGGACATTGAACTCTGCTGTGCAGAGCCTCTGATAGCGGATAGAGCCCTGGTAATCCCTGTGCCCATAACTCTTGTAGTCACACATGTGCAGGCTGCATCCATGTAGCAGCCCATCAGTCATTGCCTTTACCCGCAGTCAGATGCCTCCAACCACGCACAACACATGAATGTCCAGAGCCCTCTTTTCAGAGGGAAAGAGAAGACAGATAAACCATTAAAAGTTCAGAAAGATGGTTCAGGAAAGTATGCAAAAATCATAGCCATATGGTAAAGTTCAAAGTCACATCATAGATTATCCAGACTGGTTTCTCTACCCTTGATAAAATGATACTGAAATCACAAAACCACTTCTCCACAGGAAACACCTACCCCTTGAAAGAGGGATTTCACACAGAGATCAGAACCTAGAGCAGTTGCCTACAGAGATGAGAGGTCCAAGGCTAGGGCACAGACAGGGCTCCCCTGGGCAGAGCAGTGTCTTGCTCAGCTCAGCACCAGACCCTGTACTGGGCTCAGTTCATCTCCATTAGTGCTCACACAACATTTCTTGCTACTAGAATCCAGAAGCGCTGGAGAGCAGGAAGCCCTTGGCTTCAGGCACAGTAGAGGCACAATGGGGAGGAAAGCCAGAGATGGAACCAAGACCCTGCTCCACGGAGCATGTCATCTCTACCAGCCTTCATCAGCATGCCTGTGGGCAGAAGGCTCCAGTTTCTGACCACATCCAGTTCTCCAGCCTCCACCCTGAAATAATGAATGCTGCTTTCCTTCTGCAGCACTGGCACACCCTGTCACTCCCCAGGGTACCACCTTGTGCTCAAATCTTGAAGGATGCTCCATGTGGAGGAGCACAGAGGACTCACACTTGCCTATAGACAAGGAACACATAAACACGGCCAAAAGGAGAGAAATGTAGTATCACCTGGTGACACCAGGGAAAGCTGTGGCTCAGCCACAGACAACCTGGACCATCCAAAGCTATCTTTTTGGTTGTCATGTCTCAGTCACAGTGACCTAGCCACATAGAGTTTAGCCAGAGTCAAAGCAGAACGTCTATTCATTTGCAGGAATTAATTAAAATGAACTCTTGGATATGGAGACATCACCTGCCACCCCTGCTTATTTCTCCTAATATAAAAATGCAAGGACCGTTGCAAATTTCTTTTGGTTTCAGCAGTTTTCTTATCACATAATTAAAATGTATTGGGAAAGCTGCCCTTGCCTTTATTATTCATTTAAATTAGCAGGAAGAGGTCAGCTGCTGTGTTTATTGCTGGGTGTTACTTTGGCTGGAGATACTCAGAGAGTAAGCAAAGGTCATGTTGGCTAAGCACTGATCCTGCAGCGCCCTTCATTTGCTCCAGCGCCTTAGATCCTCACCTATATTATCTTTGCGATATCCAAGGATGATGCTTTCTGTTCATTCCCGGCTGGACTGGATTCCGCAAAGGTAACTGGTCTGAGACATCGCCTCGAAGGGCACAAAATGTTGAAATTTGGGCTGTGCTGGGAAATTGTGCTCTTACAAAGTGCCCCACAGGGTGCCAAAGCCAACTCTACTGCCACAGTGTGTCCCTTATGTGCCTTTCTCATGGTCCCTTGGGGACGGTGTCTCTTTGACGTCTATCCTTCAGGGCTCTGCATGTTCCTGTCATCCTCCTCTCTCCTGACTCATCTTTGGGGAGAGACACACACTCATGCAGTGTTTCAGGGAGGCGATGCAGAGGTTCTCAGTGTTGCACATGGCTCTGACATGAGCTTTCCTCATCCTGTGCTTTATTTGTATTCAAGGCTGGACAAGCTCCTCAGAGCAGCTGAAGCTTTCCCTCTGATCCAGGGGAGCTGGAGGCATGGTGGGATGCCCCCTCAAGCCCTATGTGCTCCTGCATGGACACAGGGGATTGCCAAGCCCTTCCCCTTGGCCTTCCTGCAGAATGGGGCCATGCGAGGAAGAGGAAGGGCCAGTTTGACTCCACACAAGAGCCACTTTCCTGAGCAAGACAAGGAGGAGAACACCCTGCAGGGCAGGTTCAGAGCATCTGGCATCAGTTTTGCAGCCCATTTGCCCTGACCAAATGCAAATTGCTACATTGTGCATCTGAGCAATGACAGGGCAAGGTCCCCTAGCTGTGGTCCCCCAACTCTTCCTAGTTTCACAGGAGCACTGCACACTCCCTTTCTCCATGAGTGCCAGCTGGTAACTCACTGATCTGCAAGGAAATGCAATGGCTGGGAGCAAGGGAATGGGAAGGAAGGGTGCAAAGGAGGAAAAGGTGACCCTGACATCCGTATTCACAGCACTAAGTGAAAACGGTTAGCTTTGTCCTCGCTGGCAGCACCCTGTCCCCTCTCCCATCAGATCTGTGCACTCCTCTGCGAGCCGGCACAAAGGAGAGACATACTCCAATCCAATTTGTTACACTTCTACCTTCTGGAGAAAGGGGGAGGGAGGTAAAAAATCCCATTATCTTTATCAAGCCTTCCAATCAGAAGCAGCGGTAAATGCAAACTCAGGAGACAGCTGCTGTGAAGCTTTTATATTTCATTCAGCAGATAGTGTATCTTTTTATTGCACGCAGGAATTACTTCTTTTTTTTTTTTTCTGTTTTTTTGTTTTTTTTTTTTTTTTTAATGAGAAACCTTTCTATTCAACTTGACTCGGAAAAAGGAAATTCCAGGGGCCTTTGATAAAAAGCTGCTTCTCTGAGCTGTAGCAATGCTTGGGTAGGGAATGACTCTATGGGGAGATGGGAGATGGGGACATGTCTTCCTGTACCTCAAATATGTTAGAAAGCGTTACACCCTGAAGACACCCATTGAACAAAGGAGAAAAGTGTAGCAGAATGAACATTTTTCAGGGGCAATTGAAATACCCAGGTGAATGAAGATGTGTCAGCTCACTCCAAGTGTCTTTATTTGAGCTAGTCATCATCAGTTACAGCATCCTTTACAGGCACTTCTAGGTCATAATGCACACAATCCATTTCAGTCAACCGCTCATGCCATATTCTGTGTTTCCTACTCTTTTCCTAAATACCCAAAGTCTCCCATGAAGGGCTGTGAAATGGTTTGTGGCTGACTGTGCACAGCAATGGTATGTGGAACAAAAGCATGTGGCTTACCCAGGCTTGATGCCTATTTCATGACCACTTGTGCTTGTGGAGGAGTAGTCTGAAGAGCTAGGGGACTGCCTTTAGTCTTATGAGTATTTTTTCACTTCCCAGTCCAGTAATTTCCGCGTGAGAGACAGATTGGCACAGGAAACAGGAGAATAAACCCTTTGTCTGTATGCTGCAGGCACCAGTACAGCCAGGTGGGTAAGAAACAAAAATGGGTAAATGTCTAGTATGTGATGATCTCTAGGAAGAGAGGAGAAACTCAGCTATGTTTCTGGGGTGGAGAAAGGACCACCATGGTTGAGGAAAAAAAGAGTTTGCATCAGAACGCATAGATGGAAGATGCCTGGGAAATATTTCATCCTGTATATGGAAGCTGTCTGCCTCACTGTATACACACTAAAGTTAGACCCAGTTTAAATGCCTCCTAAAGGCTGAACCTCGCATCCCAGCACCGCACCGCACTAAGGCAGTGAAAGCTGGCCTGACGTGGTCCACACGAGCCTGAGGCAGCATCACTCAGTGCAAGGCAGTCAACTTAGCAGCTCCCATCACCTCAGCCATTCCTTTCAAAAAGCAACTGAAACACGGAGAAGAGTGAATGCTTCAGCATGAAGCCAAATTCCTGTTTTGTGATCCTCACACCCTAATGCTTTCCCAAAGGTGGGGTATTTTATTTATGGTGAGGGCTTTAAAAAGTAATAATAACAAAAATAGCCACTGTAGAAAGAAGCCTTTACTCAGAGGGCTGCAATTTGGGCTTTGGACTAAAATGTAACCTCAGGGTGTCCAAAATAAGTGCTTTCAGCTGACAACCCCCTCCATGAGTTGTCTGGGTAACTGCCAAACATTATGACATTTGCGACACATACAAGTCACTCTGCCTGCAGCTACCCTGCATTTAACAACTCAAAACAACTCATTAGCTTGTTTGCTTTCTTCCATGTGAGCAATCTGGCCTTAGCATGGACAGAAAGCCCAGAAAATTTTAATGGTAATAGAAAATGGTGTTGCTGTTTAGAAAACCATAGATTTCAAGGCTATATTACAGTCATCTGCTCTGACCTACTGTTTAGCACGGACTGGCAGGGCTGATCCAGCTGCCTTTGCAGTTCTGAGAATTCAGCCTGGGGCAGGTTGATCCTGAGAGCTCTGTGCTTCTTCCTAATGGCCAGCAGTGCTTTCTGCTCTCCTCTTGCTGCCTTCACTGTCACCGAGGGATGCCAGGTGCTAACAAACATCTTTTCCAGCAAAGAGACTGGGCTGGAGCTGTGGCTGGACGTGCATATCCTCTTTTTCCTGCTTTACCCATACCAGCCCTGCTTCTCCCACCTTGTTAGCTGCTGTGCTAAAGGATCCTGCAACTATATTGCTGCTGGCAACACTCTTCTAGTAGATAAGGAGGTTTTTGTGTTTTGTTTTGGGTATTTTTTCCCCAACTGCATCATCAATGCTCTTGGGCAAACAGCTGCTCATTAAGCAGTCTCCTGTCAATATGGACAAGCCTGTCATCTAAGGTGTGCACACGCTCATAAGGACTTTCTGGAACTTGCTGGTCCTCAGCACCACTCAGTGGGCCAATATTTCTTGAAACAGCAACAGTCCTGGATGCAAAATTGTCAGGTTCCAGCTGGGACCCTGCACAGACACACTTTGGTATCTGTCAGTTGTCAGAGCTACAGTAAGATCTGTGGACTCCAGTTTATCCCTGGCATTTGCAACATGCAGGTGAAATTCCTGACTCCCTTATGGATGCACCATTCATCCCTACAGCAGAAGAAACAATTTTCCGCTCACGCCTAGTCTGAGATCCAAACGTAATGGGCTCTGTGGCCACCATCCAGTGCCAGACAGATCAAGAGATCTGGCTGTAAACCCCACTCCTCTGGTCTACTGTGCCCTGGCACCCTGCCCTGTGTGCCCCCACGCTCACCCTAGCACTCACCATTTCCCTGCCAACTGAGAGCAGCTTCAGAATCATCTTTGGTCCTTTCTTGATGATGTATATGATCTGTTCTTTAGTGCTGCTGGTTTTGGCAGCTTGTTTCATTACTCCAACTGCCTTTCATGAGCAGGAATCTTGCTGCAATTTCTGTCAGGAATCCCCTCCTCCCCTAGACACATGCACACACATATAGACACTTAGCTTTAATCCCTGACCTCTCATTCCTGCCTCCATTATTGCTGTGAATCGTTTCTTGGCATCAGTTCAGCCCTTCTCCTTTTGGTTCCTCTTCTACTTTGCTGGGTTTTATAGACTCCATCATTTTCCACTCAAGTATCTTTCACTGAAGGTCACTGAGGGCAAATTCTGGCAGGTACAGCCACAATGCAGTCCCCAGCACCCCCCCACCCCCCCCACCCCCCCCAAGACATCTCAGCAATGCCCCAGGCATATTTTCTACATTCTTTCATAGTGGCTTCCAGATGTAATATCACATCTGCCTCTGGGCCCCAATTCAGGCTCACTCCTCCCAGCATCCTTGCCCCAGATCTTGGGCAGAAATGGATTTTGGGCTCAGAGGCACCCCAGCACTGGGCTGTACAGCTCCCTGTGTGCCCCAGAGCTCGACAGCACAACTGCCTAGAAATGCAAGTGAAGTTGGTGCTGCTCTTTCCACCCTCCCAGCAGAGCAATGCATGAAGAAGCAAACCACTGAGAAAAAAACGCATGAATTCATAAACAAAAGGACTAATCTTTCCTTAAGACCTCCTAGTCCTCTGCAGAAAGGAAACCTCACAGCAGCAGCCCCCAGCCCTGCTGTTGGTGGTGGGGTGCTGGCAGGAGAGGGAAGCAGTCAGGGGTGAGATGGATGCAGCCCACTGAATGGAGGATGCTTCATCCCCTTTCCTGTGCCTGCACAATGAGTAATTAGCACTGCCTGGGCTGTGACTATCTCAGCAAGAAGATATATATAATCCAAACCCTCACTACTCAGAGAAGAGCTAGGAATAAATCTCTGCAGGCTGAACATTGCTGACACCACCACCCTGGGCAAGGTTTTTTTCCAGGGGTCTTTGGCAGGACAGCGAGGACAGCCCCAGCCATGCCTTTTCCATACCCTTATCTGAGCTGAATTCTGTGGGCAGAAAAGCAGGATGGCTACTGGTCTTTGTAAGTCCTCAGGGCCAAAGATTTCACAAGCCAGGAGCATATGCATCAATTTAATCAGTCTTTTCTGTCCTCTTACCATTGCTGCTGCTCTCCCTGGCACAAGCACCAAAGGCACACTCAGTCTGGAGAGGTGGCACCTGCCGCAGCAAACAGTGTCTGGATTGAGAGTGGCTGTCTCCCATCCCCCTCTCCCCCCTGCCCGGGGGCAATCAGGGCCTGTTGTGCGCTCACATACCCAAGTCCATATCAGCAGCTTTAGGCCGGTGGGAGCAAGGCACGTTCTTGAAGATGGCATCGAGGATCTTCTCCTTGACCTGCGTGATGGTGTCACAGTTCAGGATCTTCACTGGGATCTCGGGGCTGTTCACGTTGTCGGGGTTCACGCAGCTCAGGACCTGAGAGAGAAGCACCACACATTTCACAGCAGCATAGGTACCCTGTGGCTGCCCTTCCTGCAGGTCTCTGATTCCTACAGCCAGAGGGATCTAGGGTGCAATAAGGGGAAAAATGTGTACCAGGAGTATTCCCTCCTTCAAAAGGGCACAGAGGTATGGTTGCACACAGGAGGATTCCATGTACCCGTGCTTGTATTGCTCTCAACCTCTTACCTCTGCCTGTGCGCAGTGAACTGAAGGTAACTCAGCATCTGGCTCTCAACTAAGTGCTGTGGGCTCCCAGATGTTGCAGACAGTGACTTAGGGCTGATGTGAAGGTTTTTCTGAACCTGTGTCTCATGCCACTTATCTCTGTGAGGTGAAACTACTTGTACTTGTGGGAACAGCCCCTTAGATTTGAGCCTTATCCCCTGGACATCTTCGCTATACCTAATAACAGAAAGACCGTGAATACCAGCTCAGGTTCTGGTGCTTGCAGTAAAAATGGCATTCACCCAAATGGTACCAGACAATGGTCATTGACACACTTTTCATAGAAACCATTAAAAATGCAACCAGGCCTAACCCTGGCTGGAGATGAACCGATATCCAAAGGGCTCTCCAAAGCTTTCCTTGCACTCTGACTTATTCCATGCTCCCTAGAGAGCTGGTGAAGTGACATAATTCAGCAGTGGCCTCCTTGTATTACCACCTCACTTTGACAATTCAGGTAAAAGTGTTCTTCAATCTCTCGGCCTTAAGTTTGTACATCTTCTGCACAGCCACAGGACTGACCTTCTCAGAATAATGTTATTAATTTGAAATGCAGGGCTTCTTAAAAAATCAAACACAAAACCACAACCACTTCTGCTTTCACATATAGAATAAGAAAACTGACCCAACTAGACAGGTTCCTCATTTCTTAGAAGGAGATTCTAATTTTCTCCAAAGATTCTGTCCAAGAGTAAATTCAAAACATATGGGATTGTGAGGAAGTGGGGTATACCTTAAACACATACACACAGTGTTTAACAGTAATCTGCCTGCTAACTTCGGGCCATGTCTATGTTAAGCATTTTGCTCCCTTCTGGTTACAGGAGTGTGAAGTCTATAAACTTTTATAAACTTAGCACACCTTTGCACTTGGAAGGAGTGTTCAGCGATGCTCCTGGCTATATTCGGTCATTAAATGTTTCTGTGCCACTTTTACAAGTGCAGATGTGTTAGTTTTGGTGCCTCAAGACCAATTCTATCTTGATGGTAAATTCCCTTTTGTGGCACGTAATGGGTACTGGACTCTCCATCACTTTCCCTCTTAACCTACTAAGATGCAGTGGGATCTCAAAGTGGCTTGAAATTGGGTGAAATCATATCAGTATAATTACATATTGGCTCACCAGGCTCCCGTTGGTGCTGTTATGCTCAACTAAGAGGGACCTGTGAAGACATTGCTTACAAAGAGCTCTGTGATCTTTTTGGATGAAAGGGGAGATGTAAATGTGAGATATTGATTAGATCATAATGCTATTATTTATATGTCACTTCCAGGAGTATTGAAGAAGCATCAATTCAGATAATAATAACGGCACAGATTTACAGTTCTGTGGCATCTTTCATCTCAAAGGATCACAGAACTATACATAAAAAGCACTGTTGAAATTCATCCAGTGTTGAGGTTATTAGCTGATCTAGCCTGCTGCAGCCCACTGGGGTTATGCCTGTTCCTTGCCTGCAGAAACCTCTTCCTCTGCAAACTGCTCAGGTATATCCAAAAAATAAACACCTGATTGCTGGGAGCCTCCACTGGTGTTAGGTTTATGGTTGGACTCGATGAACTTAAAGGTCTTTTCTGACCTAAATGATTACACACCTGTAGGGAAATGAAGCAATGATGGCAGGCTAGGACAGCTCTTCTGACAGTGCTAAGAGAGTCACGTGATTCTGGACACCAAGATACTCTGCAGGTCTCAGTGATCTGAGCTCAGCTGAGGTGAAATGAGCTGATGCCAGTCAGATCAAGCTCCATGGTATGATTCACATCTGATGCAAACACCTCAGGTTCAGTTCAGTTCCCTACATGAAGGCACTTAGTGGTCTTTAAAATAATCTGGGCTACCCTACCAGGCCAATATCTGGTCCAAAAGACCTAATGTCTCTTGCAGGTGCTGACTAGTGTCCACCACACCAGTACCCACCATGCAATGCAGAACATCTTCCAGCTGGAAGCTGGCAATGGTAATTTGCTCTTATAACTTAGTTGTCCTTGAATTTCACAGGGTGCCAATTTTGGAAGGTGGCAGGAAAAAATCTGCCTGAGTGAGCCATGATTATTCACGGCCTGGCTACTGTAGTCCTTACTTTCCTCTTTTTCATCCCAGTTGGAAGAACAAGGAGCAGGGGAGGTGACATTTCAAAGGGCTGTGCAGAGAGAAGTTTGCTCTTAGGGGTCTCAAGCATAGAGGGGACAGCTGGCAGCACCTGTAAACTCCTGAATTCCAGGGTGTTCAATGACAGTCAAGAGGCTCCTCACACATTTTAGGGAATTCAGGCGTTGCTTGTAGAAACCAACACCCTTCCCAGAGCACAGTGGCTTTGACATACATGTCCCAGGCTTCACATCAACTCTCCGTTGGTGGTTTCCAGCTGTTCTCTTGTGAAGAGCTGAACTTTGTATAAAGACTTCAGGTTTGCAGGGTGCATCTGTGTGTTGCACACACTAAATGGCTGGGTTTTTGAGATCGTCACAGGCCCTGTGGAAGTCACCCTTACACCACAGGTTGAAAATCTCTGCTCCCCTTCCAACAGACTGAAGCTCCCAATTGTAATGAGGTGTTTGCAATGGAGAGAGAGATTCCCACCACTTCTGCGGGAATCCTCCCAAAAGTTTCCTCTGGTGTAACCCCAGGCTTCTCTAGATTGTCCCTGGTAGGGGATGGCCAGGAGAAAAAAAATCTAAGCATTGGCTTCATCGATTTAGCAGAGTTCAGATGCTTCAGCCTCACTGGAAGAGAAAAGTTTGCCCTGTGCTTTAACCCAGAGCTGTTCTCATAACAACCAATGTAAGACAGAGATGTAATTCCGTTGCTCCTGCAGTGCTGCTAAGCTATGTCAACACAATCCTTGATGTCAGCTGGTGGGGAAGAGACCCCTGAGATGGCCTGTGTTGTATTCCTATGTGATGAGTACTCTGAGGGAAGTTTTGTGATGCTGATATGAATGCATTCACTGGTACTCCATCACCCACCGGCTGCCTTTGAGCCCTGTGGGGCAGAGCTGGCAAGGTGGATGAAGGGGAGAGGAGAGTTCAGTGTCACTCAAGGAGATGCTGAACATTTTGCTGCTGAAAGGACACCAGCACTTGGCACCACTGCTCTGTCATACATTGAGGTCTGTGTCAGCATAGTATAAGGACGGTGCCAGTTGTGGGGTCAACGTGAAAAGGACTGGGGGCAAGCGCAGTAGAAATCTGTGAGCCCTGCTCTCCCACTGACTGTCTATGACCTTGGGGCATGTCATCTCACTGGATTAGTGTTTATTGACCTTTTTCGACATCCTTGGGCTTTTTTTGCTTGCCAGCCCTTCCAGCCATGAGCTGTCTCTAAGTCTATACATACATGCAATGCTTAACACAACTAAGCCCTGATCTCCAGTACAGATTACTGCCATTTAAATAATAAAGGCACAGTTTGTGATTACTCATATGGTCACCCTGGCTCTGAGTTCTCTGCAGTGATTGGGTGGTCTCCCCTGAGACCAGGACATCACTACAGTTTCTGTCCCAGGGACACACATCTTTCTTTCCTTTCTAGATTGGGCTAAGGAAGGTTCAAGGGGGGTAGCATACAGCGAGGCTTGGCAGGAGGAGAAGGACCCCAAAAAATGCCAGGCATAGGAGAACTTTCTGATATCTTGGTAGTGGCTTCCTCCCTGCCACCAAAATTCCCTTAACCAAAGGCAACTGAAAGTATCTTTACCCATCTGGAATACGTTGTCAGGAGAGATGATCCGATGAGGCTCTCAGTGCTGGAGCCGCTGAGGTGTGCAGGGACCACACAGAGCATGCCACTGCTCAAGATGTACTGGGCAGCTCCCGCCTACCACCCCCAAGCACTAATTAGCCAATACTCGTGGCAGCTTCCGACACACATCGAGGTCTTTGCTCCCCTGCGTTATTTGTATCAACAGAAATGAAGCTGACACAGGAGATGGATGGTATCTCGTCTCCCAGTGACAGCGGAGCAGTGGCAGTAGGGAGTGAGGTTTTTGCATCTGAACTCTTGTTTAGTGAATGGTTAAAAAATCATGGATTCTGACAAAGGCAGATGGCAGTCAGCAGGGATGAGATCTTCCTGTCTCTCATAGATGGAATAATCTAGCTGGGTTTTTAATAACACTGCAGACCAGGGATGATGAGCACTGGCTGCTAGCAAAGACATTAACACCAGAGAGTATTTCTCTGAGGTATACAGCTTGGGAGAAGACCTACTGTTTAGCTGCAACACATTTATTCTAGCAAATCACATCTGTAACTAGCTTACTTTCTCCTGGACTGAAAAATTCCTTGTAAATACAGAAATTGTTATAGAATGCAAAGACCCTGGGACCCTGAGGGCTGCTTCCTTGGAGAACTGCAGGACATGGCAGACAGCAAATCGGGGCTATCTGGTTTGGACAAATTAGACCAAAACAATCTAAATTTACTTCATGAGGTGTGTATTATAAAATCAGTAATACCAAATGTCTGAATATGCTCCGTATATAGAAGAAGATATAAAATATCTTCTTTTTTCTTGCTGGATGAGTCAGTTTCTTTGGATGTGCTTTTCACTCAAACCATATTTGAAACCATGTTTTAAAATATTTGGTCATGATTAATGAAGGCTAAAGAATTAATGCCTTCCAAAAGAAGCCCCAGTCTTATCTTTCTGGAATAATGACAATAAAGAGCCTGTTTCAATGTATCCCACTGCTGGAATTGTGATTTAACTCAGTCAAGCAGTCATCTAGCACTCATGAAACGTGAACAACCCAATGAATTTTAGCCACACACACTGCAAACTCACAGTGGTGACCAGGTGCGTTTGGTAGAAAGCAGGAGACATTGAGGGAATTCCTGTATTACGAATACTGAATCAGTTCTTGCTTTATTCCATTGTTACATATTTTTAATAAAAGATGATGGACTGCTTAAGGAAGGTAGAGGAAGGACAAAATAAAACAGAAACGAAGAGAAACAGAAAGGAAGAACAATCCTATTCATAGTCTGCTGCTTCTTAATCTCCTTCACCAAAGCTGATCTCTGTAAATCTGCTGAGATTCCTATCGGGGTATATTTGTCTGCTCTTGAGATGTAAGAGGGAGAGCTGATTAACATCAAACGACACAAAGCGAATGGAGGAGAGCTTTGTTCAGGCTGATGTATAATTACTACCCTTTGCTGGCTGCTTTATATCAAGCCTAAAAGGATCGGAGGGATTTCCTTTGGTGAAAGTGATCACTGTGTCTGCATTTTTCTTCTTTTTGCTCATTCTCTCCGTGTGAGATCAGGCCTTTGAATTACTAGACAACCACACGTAATAGAAAAGAACTACGTTGCTGATTTAATAAGAAAGTCACGTTTTTAATACGCAAAACAAAACTGTAGTCTTATTTAAGAATAAAGTCTAGCCTCCCATCAGACTTGGATTCAATCAAAGTTCAGCTCTAGACTGTCTGTAGTTACTGAAGAAAAGCAGGCATTTCTAGCGTCAGCTCACCTGAGCTAAGATCTAAGACAGGTCAAGGAATTAACATCGACTGGACACAGCACTCAAAGCTAGCTAAAGTTAAGTGAGATGTATGTTGCTCAACTGAAGGCGCAAATAAAATAATCTGATAAGTTCAAAGCATCTCAGCACCATTTCTGAGAACAAGAATATAAGAAATAAAGAAATTACAAGGATCTTTGAAGACTTAGACAGTGTTCTTCATTCTGCAGAGACTTAGAAACTCAGTGGATTTAGCATATCCAGGAAAATGTGAAGATCCACAAACACTTACACTAAGAAGAGATCTCTAATTCTCTTTAATTGATGTTCTTTAATTAAGTGGGGAAAGGATGTAATCTCAGAGTAGAAGCTAAAGCTGGACATACGGAATTGCATTGCTGGAACACGTCGCCCAGAGCAGCTGTGGCTGCCCCATCCCTGGAAGTGTTCAAGGCCAGGCTGGACGGGGCTTGGAGCAACCTGGTCTAGTGGAAGGTGTCCCTGCCCCTGGCAGGGGGGCTGGAACTAGATGGTCTTTAAGGTCTTTTCCAATGCAAATCATTCTGTGATTCTATGATCCTATGTCTTTCACCATGCAGACAATTACATTTTGAAGCAAATGACTCAGTGACAGGGATTAATTTTCTTTCCCTTGAAATCTTTAAATCAAATTCATTTTTCTTTGACTTGTGCTTGCTCAAGAGGAATAGCTGCATTACCTCTAGAGAAGACATAATAGGTCCCTTCATTGTGTACCTCTAATACATTGCTTGATGCTGAAATCTTCATCGGAGAAACAGATTTTTTTTTTCCTCGTATTTTTCTAGAGAAGATCCTTGCAATGTAGCCTCATAAAAAGTATTTTTGCTGTCACTTGCATAAAGACATAGGCTTTACACTGACTGATGCTCACAAGGTCTCAGGACATCTCTGTGCTGGCCGTGCCCTGAGCTGGGTGTCCCTGGGATCACACGTGTCCCGCGGCCAAGGGGCTGGTGCCCCACCTGCCTGAGCTCAGCGCTGGGGACACCCGGCATGGCCAAGGGCTGCCGCCCCGG
>JAVJGI010000060.1:63176280-63231275 GCA_035590275.1 Ibycter americanus | reverse complement strand
ACCCGCCCTTTGTGTGCCAGGGCTGGGCGCTGGGCAGCTCTGCCGCTGGTGCTGGGCACCAGGGAGAAGGGAGCGGGTGGTGGGGTGTCCACATAGCCCCGGGGGCACCTGAGAGTGAGGAGGAAGAAACCCCACCATGGGCATCACATTCCTGCCAGGGAAGGGCTCAAGGTGGTGACAACTTGCAGTGAGAACCCCACCTTCCTGCTGTAGGAAGACTGTTACATTTGACTTACAACTCAGAGGGATGTTGGAAGAGTGGGAGTCATTCCAGGGAAAAGGGTTAGATACTGGGAAGCATTTTGTCTAACAGAACAGAGTAAATTGCCCATATATATTGTCTTCATGTTCACAGGCATATTCATGACATAAGGTTCACGCTTATCTTCCAATGATCCTGGACCTCAGCTAATCCAAGCAATGGTAAAGGATTGGCACTGTCAGCCTACCCTGCTATAAGTGCAGATGCTTTCAGAGAACAGGCAAGGCCTTTGGGGAGCTGAAGACACTCTGGGCACAATGGAATTAACTTGGGAGCGGCTGTCTTTGCAAATACGCTTTGCACGCAGATGCTGCAGCCACCAACCTTGCTGTGTTAGGGGATGCGTCTAATCAGTCTCCAGCAGGGTTACCCTGCTGTCTTGCAAGAACAAATTGTCCCAGAGGGTCAGCATGCCCATCACTGGCTTCTTTTCTCTAAATCCACTTTTGCTAGAAGAGGCCGGACAAGCTCATAGGAAGGTGTCCTCAGAGCACTCACCAGTGTCTTGTAATCAATCTGCTGTCGGATAAGCTTGTCCTCACTCAGTGAGTACCGGGCCTCCCCAGTGATCGAGTCGATGGGACCCTTTTCCATCTGCTGCTTGATGGCACAGAAAAGGGAGAACAGAGGTTCGCCAGCACATTCCTGCAGGGGTGACAGACAACCATGAGGTGAAACATGAGGAGCAGAAGTGAGAACCCAACCTACATAGCATCTCAATAACTGCCATGGTATGCCATCCCCATCCACTCCAGACAAATGCATCAATGGGAATCAGTTTATTCCATGCATCCCAGAAATGGAGGTAAGCCTCCACTTCCACAGAGTACCACCAGCCCTCTTGAATGTCCTGTCATGGGACAAAGGTGCCGGTGCTCCCTGGCAACGTTGGGGCTAGCAGAGCCTTGTAGGAGTTGTTCAAGTGATGGCCACCAGGCCAGAGTTTTGCACTGGAGCAGGTGCTGGGATGGATCCCAGAGGAAGACAGGTCTGAAAGGGAGATGGGCTGCTCGTGCCCCATCCTGGGTGTCTGGGCAGAGTCCACAGTCTCCCTGACCACTCTCACACTGGAGGCAAATAGGGCTGCTCAAGCAGAAGCACCTCCATGACCCAGGGGAGGTGAGCCCCTGGATCTGTATGGTTGCATCAGTGATATCAGGTGTGCGGAGCCCAGCACAGGACAGCAACAAGCAGCCCACAGGCAGGACCAGCAAAGCACACCTCTCCCTAATTTCTCCTTCCCATTATTTGTACTCCCTGCACTCATCTTCCCACACTTTTCCTAGCCTCTCCTCCCTTGCTGCCCTCCCTCTGCACATTCGCTGTCATGTACTCCTCCTCAGCCTTTCTTCTATTGCCTTCCTTCCCCTTCATCCCTCCATCCTTCCTCCCCTCCTCCCCACTTTGCCCTCTCCTCTTGCAGTGTGTCCAAACTCAACGAGCAAGGTCATTTTCCTCTGGTGTAAATCCCAGCAAAAACAAGTTAATAATCTGAAGCAAAGTGGCCCCTTTCTCAGTTCCTACACCTGTCTCCCACTTAATTAGCTTATCTGCCAGCAGCATATTGCTTCTGTGTGCCTGTCTCTTGCCCTTATCAGGCCTCTGTTCAGGCTAAGGCAAGAAGACAAGTAGCTGAGTGGGGTGAAAAAAGCCTATTATAAAAGCAGCTCTTTAGGGAGTCACCTCCTTATATCCTTTCCTTTCAGCTGAAAGCAGGAATCTGATACTGAAGTCACTGAAATTACCTTCCAGGGACCTTCAGAACTTTCCCATGTGTTCATCCTTGGACTGGTTGCACCTCGGGAAGGCTCAGGGGAATGGGATTGATATGTAAAGCCTTGAATTGCCAGGCAGAGGTTGGCCATGCTGTCCAAACGGGGCTGTAAGGTGCAAGGATATCTAGCAACGGCATTAGGAGTGGGGGAGAGATGCAGAGCCCATCTCTTCCCAAAAAGGCTGGCTCTGAGTTTGGTACCTGGGCAATTAGCATGCTTGAGGCTCAATGTGTATTCCCACGGGGAAAATGCCATCACCCAGCATCCAGTGGCAGGTCTCAAAGGCTGGAAGACTTTTTTCACTACACACCATCCCAAGGAGACCCTCAAGGAAGAATGAGAGGGCTTCAAGGGGTGTCTCAAGTCCTTTCACTCTTTTGCTGATGGTGTCCTGCAAAGCCAGTGCTACCTCCCCCTCCCACTGGCATATGAAGCAGCAGCAGCCTCAGCCCATACTGGGCTCTGGACGCAGCAGTCAGGTTTACATGGGGTGTTGTGTCCAGCCCTCTGTACTTAGAGGGTGCACGGCTATGCCCAGGGCAGGCTTGAGACAGCCTAATGCCAAGAAGTGCTTAGGCTCACACCTAAATTAAACTAAGCAGGGATATGGTTACAGTGTGTGTAAAGCAGGTAAGTATGAAGGAGGCACTGGGTATGATGGAGGCACTGGGCCTCAACACTGCCTCTGAACTGGGTGGGAGGAGATCGCCAGCCACTATGCATTGAAAATATAGGTCACCACGTGATGGAGATCTGAGCCGGCTAATAAAAGGAGAGCATTTTCAATGTAGGTCTCCAACAGGCTCTGAAATCATTCACATTTCAGCACTGACCCTCAGATTCCACCTCTGTACAGAAGTAAGACCGACAGGCTGCCTCTCTAACGAAGTGTCCCTCTTTGTTCCCCCTGGACCAGGAAACAGTCCCTCTCCCATCAGGCAGTGAGCCTCCTTCAGAGAAGAAAAGCCTTTTGTTTTATACCTGGGAAGTTTTTGTCCCAACTAGACCTCACCAACCAGAAATGTATTAAAGCAGCTGTTCATCCAGGCACGCTGCTCTTCTTACCTTGAGGAACTTGTACAGAAGAAATGTGAACCAATTGGTGAGCATCTTCTCAGCCACAGACTCTGTCCTAAAATCAGCCAAGGAGAAAGAACAAATTGGAAATTAATTACTCATGCTGGTTTTATCAAAGGGCTAGTCAAAGATTGGCTTTGTCCATCTTACTGCCCAGATCTTGGAGTCCTGTGAAAAGTCTGGCATGACACCATCAGGATTAAGCACATCCTAGGCTGTCTGTTTTAGCTTTGGATGTAGGAAACCTGAAGGCAAATCCTTACCGCCCTGTTGATATTCCTGCGACTAGGGAAGTCCCTGTATGTCTGTTTCTCAGTTTCTCCATCAGTGAAAGGGAGATGACAACGTTTGACGGAACCTTCTCAGAGGAGCTCAGAGAGGATAAAACCAACAAATATGAGGAGCTGAGAGTTAGGCTGTATGACAAGTAGGCTATATAAATACTGAAGACAGACAGATCTAAATCACCAGAGAATAGTTATCTGGAACTGGCTATCTCCCTGGCATTTGGGAGTGATTATAGTCCTCAATGTGTCAATGTGGCACATTCACAGAACCCATCCTTTTGCCCTTGAACACTCTGTCCTCAATCAAACAAAAATCCATCTCGAGTCTTCAGGGTGAGCTTCTCCTACAGAAGGACTGACTGAGACCTGTAAATGTGGTGTGGGAACCAGGAGCAGAGGATAAACCTGTGTTGGTTCCAGTACATGCACTGGTGTTGATCAAGAAGAAAGCAAGACTCCCTGCCTGGATGAATTAAAGTGGGTCTTCCTTCTTCTGGCTATCACCAAAGCCATGCCGGGGATCTTACTTAGGACTTCAGCTTGCCTTTTAGGTTCCCTTCAACATAAAGTTGATCTTGCTTCCTCTGGAGCATGACACTTGCAAGGGGAAGGGTTTGCCTTGCTGGAGCTATATGTGTGGAACCAGACAACAGCCTTGCCTGAAAGCAGTGCCCTGTTACACCAACACAGAGCAAGTGATGGTGCCTTCCCTAGCTAAATGCAGTTCATCTTCAGCCTGGTTTCCACAGAGATTTCTCTGTTCTTGTGGGCAAATCCCCACTTAAATAGCGGGGATGGTGCGGGGAGGAGTGATAACAGGGGTTTTCTGTCGCTCCTCTTTTCTTGTCTGCAACCAGAGAAAGGTGATATGGTCCCAGTTTGCTACCAGATTAATGCTGTGTTTTCTCTGTTTACAGTGATCATCACCGTGTCTCTGCCTAGAGACTGCCTCTGTCCAAACCAGCCTGTTTGCCCTGTGTTTCCCTCGGTCAATGTCACCTAGCTGCTGCCATCCATTGGTCATGGTGCAATATTCAATTCCAGCAATACCCATGCTTATCTTGGTCTGAGCTTCTCGCAGGGAATATCAGCCAGAAGAGTGCTCTTTCTGATGCTCCCTGGTGTGACACCTGGAACTCATGACATGGTGCAAACTTAGCATTACCATGAGAAAAAAGAACTGAAATCCCATTGTGTTGTGGCACTCTGCCCTGACAACTTTGATCTCTTTGAGGCTGCAGACATCATGTGGGACAAACACTGGACACAGGTGAGGTGAGAAAATCATTCCAGCCAGCTCCTTCCTCCCGACAAATACCCCCAAAACCAACATTGCAGAAAGGTGTTCGAAGATTCCCTTCCACCCGCAGACTCACAGGGAGGGAGGGGAAGCATCAAGTGGAATTCAGCTGCTTCAAATAATTGTCTGAGGACCTCACACCAACATCTGACCCAAGGCACTGAGCTATTCACATGTTCATCAGCACACTGTGTGCAGGACCTCCATCTCAGAGCATAAACTCAAGAGCATTAAAAAAACAAAACAAACAAAAGTCAGAAAAAAGTCGGAGATGTCTCTGACTTCTGCTTGTGTTTTCAGAGCTTGAAACAGTGGAAGTGCCATCTTTGTTCACTGGCTCTCCTTCCTAAGGCCACATTTCATTTCCAAAAAAGAGGACTAGAATTAGAAAAGAGCTGGAAGAAGGAAAAAGAGGAAAGATAGGATGCTCGGGCCAAGACAGGAATGGAAAACCAGGGAAGATAAAAGAGACGGAGAAAGGGGAAGAAAAAGGAGAAAGTGAAGGGATAAGACAGTTGGAGAGAGGCAGTGCCATTCAGCATCAGAGGAGAAGCACAGAGAAGAAGCCTGGGGACAGCTGGAGGGAGGTCACCAGCCAGGCTGTAGGGCTTGAGTCACATCGGGGAGTCAACTGACACCAAAGCAAAGTCCAGTCTCTGCCCCTGGCATTGCTGCCCTGAATGCCAGGGAGTGCCTTCTGCTTCATAGTGGGCAGACGAAAAGCCTCCCAGCAGGCACCACAGATCTCTTCCCTGCCCAAGCCATCTATCATAATCAGGGGAGGGCTCCTCAGAGTTGGCTTTCAGCAGTGGCAAAGGCCATTCATCTCCAGAAGTTTCCCCCTGATTTCACTCAGGGTCCTTGAATCAGAAGGGTTGGTGCAGACTGTGAAAAGGAGATGAATGTGATCCTAAAGGGAGAAGAGGCAGCATTTCCCTAGGCCGGGAAAGCACATTAATGACAGAGTAGCAGATTTCTAATTTGAGGGTTCCCATGGAACTGTGGAGTGTAGACCTTAGACCTGGCCAAGAAGCACTAATCCAAACTTGTGCGCTGTATGAAACCTGTTGTGTTGTCCTGCTCAGCTCTTCTACTGTCTTCAGCAAGCTCCCAGCACCATTGCTTAGGGAAAGACAGGCAATGCAGCTGAATAAATCTCTCTCCAGGTGTCCATAGTTAACTCATGAACAAGAAACAAAGCAGGGCAGTCCACATCCCAGGCAGGAGACATCAGCAACTGACTGACCTATTCACCAGGGACAGAATACAGCCTTTTCCGTGTGATACAGGTCCTACAACTGCAACTGGAGTTTTCGGGTTAAAAGGAAACATAGGCATAAATGAGCATCTTAAGCACACAAAGAATCCAAATTAAGGATGGAGAAGCATGGGCTCTTCCTGCCCTTATGAAGCTTTCTGGAAGATCCACATTAAAATCCAGAGGTAGTTTTGTTCTGTAACTTTTAATCATTGACTACATTTTTGTTAGGGAGGATATGGACCAAGATCTATAGACACACTTGCTGAAAAGCGAGGAAGAGGAGAGTCCTCGAAGAGGAGGCATGCTCTGTCAGGAGGTCTGAAATGAGCAGAGAACTAGAAAGGGAGGGTGATTCAATCTTCATTCAACCCTATCTGCATTACTCAACCCTCTCTGCCAACAGCTTCATGCCAGCCCTATAGAGTCCCATGAACTGTGGCTGTGTACCATCCTGATTTCACACCCTGCTGCACACACAAAAATAAAGCAGATTTGCCCCTTTCCTCCAGATGATTAACATGCTTATGTTAGTGGGGCTCAGGCTGCCCAGCCCAGCTCACTCCAGCCCCAGGCATCCTTACCTCCGGAGCAGCAGCTTGGGGTGGTTCTTGCTCTCCAGATTTTTGTCTATGAGGTCAGCCAAGAGCTGTTTGAGGACATCAGTAGCATACTCCAGCTTACTTTGCAGCACTGTCATGATCAGTGAGGCCACATTACCACGGTCCCGCATGGAGAAGCTGCGCTGGGACTCCAGTGTGCGGATGAAGGACAGCAGGAAAACCTTATTGTTGATGAGCTGGGCAAAGAGCTTCAGGCCTTTCTCCACTCGTTCCTGCCTATAGCCAGGGACCTGCACAAGAAGAAAGGGAGTTTATACCTTTCCCTCACTATCCACTGTCAGCCGTCACTGAATGGGTCACACACCCTTTGCTACCTCTCTGCCCTTGTCCCTCCAGCTCCTCTCCCTCCTCCAAATACACTTTGACATCAAGCAGAAGTCAGTTCTGAGACAGGGAAAAAGGAAAAGCTGCTTCAAACAGCAGAGACAATTAAAAAAAAAAATATGAACTTGCATCTAGCAGGCAAGTGAATCCTTCCTTCTGCATCACAGGATAGTCCTGTAAAAAGGAAGAGAGTCCATACATCATCTAATGATTAGGAAGCCTGAGACACCTCCTAGCCACAGCCAGATGATTCTTTTCCAGTCCTGTCTTTCTCTCTTAACAGTACATCAAAAAGAGATTGCTAGTGCCTAGATGTGGTACCGTACCATGTTATATTCTTACTGTAGTCAAACTGAAGTCTCACTCTATCTTCAGCTGAAACCTCTTTTTCACCCCTGCAAAAAAACTGTTTACAGAGATTTGGGGTTCAGCTTTAAGAAGCTATGAGAGGCAGCAAGAAAATGAATGGGGAAGAGAGCCCAAGGTCAGGTTTTGAGTAGGTGAAGAGATGCAGTGAGGCAGTGGATGAGATGGTGGTCATGCAGCTGGGCCTTGGTTTGAAGAACTAAGTATATGGAGGTGTGTGAGGACACCCTGATTTGGGATGTCTTTTGGAGATCCCACTGCAGTAGGACCCTGTGCTTGGGAGCTGAGACAGTTTGGAGACAGAAGGGTTGATAAGTCTGTAATATATTTCTCAGCTGTGAGAGTCTGGTGAAATAGTTTTTATATAGAACAATTCAGGACATCAACACTGGACCCCAGACTCCACAGCCTACAGCAGGCTTTACCATTTCCCATCCTTCTGGCTATAGATGAAAATGGAGCCTAAATAGAGGATCCCAAACTCATTCCTTCATGTTGCCAAATCTGTCCCAGCCCTTGAAAAAGCTTTCCTGGAAGTTAGAGGATCTCAACATAGAGCAACACATGTCGCTGAGGGATGTATGTATTAATAACCAACCAGATTTGGCACTTTAATCCAAAACAAGTTGGCATGCTTAAAGAACCAAGTAATGCAAGGCCCCTTAAAGAGTCATTACTTTTTCATTCTGGAAATTAGAGCTCTTAACTCTTTTTGTATACAGCAAATAAATTACTTAGTAAATAGCTTGAGACAACCAACCACTACCACCCATCCCACCAATAATTATTTTTAACTCACTTGCTTGAACATTTAATATTGTCTATCCCCGGGTTATTATGGAGAATTAGAAAAAAATAACAAGAAAAGTATTTTGCACTGCATCTGGAAGCAGTTAATTGGCAAATGAGCTGGAAATAAGTAAGACTGCTCACTGCAGGATCTATGCTGGGGCCTTTTGCCAGAAATAGCAACTCCTTCTAGGTGCTACAGAGGAGGGAGCAGAATGGGAGCTGCCTTCCCTGATATGTTGGAATCCAAAGATGTTGACACTGAAAGAGCTGTTGAAGCTTTACAGAGGATTAAGGGGGGAAAAAATAGTTGAATGAAATGAAAGGAAGACAAGATCAAAGGTGGCTGATTGAAACATTAGCTCTGTGTCTCTCCGCATGTATCTACACACAGGAGATTCCATGCTAAAACCTCTGTAGGGGTCAGGTGCTATCCTGTGGTCAGCTGGCTGAGGTTAATGTATATAGGGATTGAAACTGGCTGTGGGTATAATGAAAGAGTTTGTGTGTGTGTGTACGTATGTGAGAGAGAAATTCCTCACCCCTCGTCTCTTGTGCTTATTTGTTGTGAGCCACTCTTCCTGAGGGAAAGCAGCTCGAGGCCACTCTGCCTGCACCCCAAAGGCAAACATATACAGCAGTCAATGTGTAACAGCTTCCTACCCTATCCCACAAGTCCTCCTTGCTGACAGATTAGGCTTTTTAATGGTTCTTTCCATATAGTTTGATGAACTTTGCCTCTCCTGAAGGGAAGGAGCGAAGACGAGCAGGCATCTCTGATTACGCAGCCAGCCAAGCGTGGTATTGCCTGTGCCAGCTCTTGCTCCTCCTTTCTGCCAACTAACCCCAGTCCTGGTCCCCAGCAATCTCAACAGCCCATGCCAGAGCCTCTCTGAAGCTCAGAGCTTGCCAGAGACTTTGCAGAGAGCTCAGCCAATGACCTCCCTGGCCTTGGCCATGGTGTATGCCCTGCTTCTCTGGCCCAGATATCCCTAGAGCAGAGCCTGCCCATCTGCCAAAGCCTGAGGCAGTTTTGCAGCACGGGCAGACCTCACCCGGGGTCCCATCAAACTCCTTGTCGCCAGTGAGGTAATGCAGGCTGTGTGCAGGCCTCAGCAGAGCTGGGCGATGTCTCACTGTTCTCCCACCGCTGTGGTCCAGGGAGTTGGGGTGGAGGAGGCAGATGTGGGCAGGGCATGGGCAGACCGATGCTGTGGTTTTCTGACCTCACCGCGAACCACAGAGCACAGCAAAGGCGAACCTCTTTCAGCGACAGCAGGTTATTTCTGTAGGTGTTGCCACAAAAAAAGGCCTCTAGGTAGTAGAAGTGTCATGCAAAGCTGGAGTGACACAGGCAAGTATGCTGCTCTGCCATACAACTTTTTTTCCTGGCCCCTGCACAGCAGTAACTAACAAATCCAGCCCGAAAAACAAACCCCAGCAGGATGAAGACCAAGGAGAGGCTTAATGCAGTAGACCTAATGGACACAGATCTATGAGAGCCTTCCAAACAGAATTTAATATTTAAGACAGCAGCAATCATCTTCCCCTTTCAACCTGGAGTTTCAGTGAGGTGCTGTCACATCCCTGGCAGGATACAGCATTGTAAGCCACCACGTCCCCACCACTGGCATAACATCTCTTGTATACAGGAGAGAACGGGGAGGCACGAGAGAAGCCAAAAGCAGATGTTGATTTCTTACCTCCAGATCCCTCAGGACTGGATGATCTTCAATGCCAGGGAAAAGCACCCTCATGGTATAGGTTCGGTAATCGAGGAAAGGGATCCCCGCTCCATCCAGATCACTTGTCAGCTCGTGAATGTCTGTCTGTAGCTCTGCAAAGGCTGACACAAAAAAGGAACAACTCATGTAGCCATGACAGTACAGATCTCCCTCACCATGATGGGGAAGGCCCTCAGACCCACAGGCATGAGACTAAGGTACAATTGGAGAAGAAATACGTAGAGAGGAAGAAGAAGGTGGACAAGAGCAGTCTCACCTTTCCTATAACACAGCTTTTCCCCAGGGACACACGCCAAGGTTCTCCCTGGACCGTGAGTTAGCAAATGCAGTTAGGACAGGGTGGAGGAAGGCTGGACTCAGGTAAAATAGGCCAAGTCAGATTATGTGAAGGCTTGAGCCGTACCCAAATCCTCAGGTTTGAGTCAGAAAACCCCGAAAGGGCTCAATGCTCCTTTTGTTTGTGGTATTTTCGCTCAAGGCTTTGTGGCTGGATGCCTCTCTTCTACCAACACTGACACAGTGTCAGCTTTCCTGTCTCATCCTACCTTCTTTGCACTCCAGTGCCACCCTGGACTCCAGGTTGTCCATCTGCATCTGCAGACGCTTGAGGGTGAGGTCGCTTTCTCTGGATTTACGCTTGTACGCAATCAACACAGCCACAATGAAGATGATGAGCAGGCCACCAGCCACCGCAATGCTGACAATAGCTGGCAAGCTGAGCGGGCTGTCTGGAGAGATGTACACCATCCCTGGGGAGAACTCCATCCCTCCTACACGAGCCTAGAGGGAAGGCAGGAAAGAGTTACACTGAAACTGTCAAAAAAGCAGGAACACAGAGGAACTCCATCATCTACCTAACTAAGGCTGAATGAAGACCTCCCCTTGTCTCCCAGGCTAAATGGATCATGAAGTACTTGGATAGAGAACAGCTTAAAGCCACCTCAAATGTCATATAGAAGCACCTCTGTTGACAGAGTGGCCACAAACTCAACTAATAAAGGACTTGTGATGACACAAATCTCACCAGTTCCAGTGTCCTGGCTACATATCAGTTTGGGCTTCATTCTGGGTTTTCCATTCCCTGTCTTGAACAGCTATGTTGTGCTGGAATGTCCTGGTGACACTTATTCCCAAAATGCACACAGGGCGCTCAGCTTATGCTTGTGGCCTAATGAGTCCTAACCTCACAACGGCACAAGGGACATCTGACCCAGACAGCTAGCACAGCAGCAGTCAGTGCAGTGGGAATGCAGAAATCGGAGTCACCATCTGCTTTTGACTCTTCAACCAGAGAAAACTGTATCTGCAAGCCACTGGGACAGGAAAAAAAAAAAATCACAAAACCCACAGAGCCTGGCCCACACCCTTTACAGCCCCTCTCCTAGCCACACATTGGCAGGGTGGCTGCAGATGCTCACCAGTGGGACAGGGAGAGGAACCGAGCTTTCTGCTCTCCACGCACTCCCAGAGGTTCCCAGGGCTGCTGCCAGCCTCTGGAACAAGTTGCTGTGTGAAGACCTTGCTTTTATCAGCCAGAAAGAAACCCTGGAAGCAGTACTGCTGCAAGCCCAACAAAATGCTCTGTCGAAGCAAGTCTGTCAGGAGCCCGTTTTAACAATACGAACGCTGCTCCCAACAGTAATGCCACAGGGTACTGCTTGCTTAAGGCTACTACAAGGTTGTTCAAAGCTATTTGTAGAATAGAAAAAGTTTGAGTGGCAGGGAGAAAAGCACTGCTGACTAGCCTGAAGTATAAAAAGAAGGCTTTGAGGACTGTGCTGTCTTAGGGGAGCACTGGTTATAGATCAACATAAAGCTAGGAAGATGGCATGCAAAGAGCTTGAAGGATCATGTCTTGGTGACGAGCCCCATCACTTCACCACAGCTGAGCTTTGTCGCGGGGAGGCACAGCAGGCCTTGCACAAAGTGCAAAATCTTGCTGCTGGGCAAAGGTGTAGTCAAGACCCCGGGACTATGTGCTCTCCCCTCCCACTGCAACTGGGACCACTGCAGCATGTACCTGAACCTTTTTCTTCCTTCTTTATAAGGAGCTCTCCCTTATAATTTCCAGATCCCACAGCAGCTAGGGAAAACATGCCCCACATCTCAGCCTGGTGGCTAGCCTTCTCCTCCATCCCACTGGTTCTCAGTTAATCAGTCTGCCTCCAGCCGCATATGCATCAATCCCAGGCCTCCCAGGCCTCAGCTCAGGCACCTACTTGGGTTTCCTCTCTAGGCTGCAGCAGGAAGAAACTGGCCCGAGGAGGAAGGGTTAGAACTAGCAGAAGAGACTACGGAGCAGAGAGTCATGAATTAATGAAAAGTTTTCCAGCTACTTTTGCTCCTCACTACTACAAGCTTTGCCGGGGACATGAATCTGTGTGACCCCGCCACCTCCTAGAAATTATTCTGGCCCCAGTTACAGCCTCTGAGAAGATGTTTGTTTTGCTCTAGCACCAGCAGTAGGCTGTTCCTCGGTGGGTCCTGGCCAAAACCACCTAGCTGTAACCCTCATGTCTTGGACATGACAAAAGTAAATGTCTGGAAATATCTAATTTCTATCCACAAGATCCTCTCATGCCATTTGGGGATGGGCTTTAGAAAGATAACAATGTCCACAACGAGAAACAGAACCAAACCTCAGCTTATCTGACCAGGTAGTAGAGTTTCAAGATGACCGTTCCTGTAGCATGACATTGATGACTTGTAGAGCATCTTCAGCGGTCAAGCAACAACCTAGCACTCATGTAAGTTGAGGATGAGCAGTAGCTAGTTTTCCCATCTGTTTCAAGATGCAAAGCTCAACTCACAAAGCCTGCGCAGGGCAGAGGTTTGGTGTTGGTATGTGGCATGATCAACTGGGAAGACAAACTGCCAAATTTACGCGCTAATCTCTGCACTGGAAGCTGTCGCCTTTTGCCCTAGACCACTGTCCCAAATCCTCCCAGCAAAATTTGCACACCAACTTGCACAATTTCCCTCCTGTCACAGTGGATCAATAAATAGATTCGTCACATTTCATTTTTTGTTTCTGACAGTGGCCCTTTTTCCCCAAGCCCTGTAGTCAGATAAGTCCATTCAAGGAGTATCAGACTAGAATCAAACAACTCCATCCCAATCCCCAGTGCAGGTCTGTCCTCAAAGCTTGCAGAACAGCCTGTCTCCATGGGTGGGAGTCTTCTCACCAAATATTGGACATGTACATCTGAGTTAGACATTACAGCATGCTTTCAGAGTCAATACAGAGAAAAAGCACTTTTAGAATGTGATTTATGTGAGCTGCTTTTGACACCTCCTTTAACATTAGGATGAGACGTTTTATTCAGTGGAAGTTCCCGTTTCTCTGCATTAGCTACTAGGGGATCTAGACTCTTAGTGGTAGGTGTCTAACAAAGTTAACCCCAGTACGTTCCTCTCTAAAAGTTGTTTCAGCACTGGGAAGGTCTCACAGTCCACGAATGAAACTGCCAGGATCTGAGGGAATCTGTCTCATGAGGAAGAAATCCTGAAAGGCTGCAGTATTATTGTGAGCATTTAAAAGAAAAATAAGCAAATATGTAGATTTAGCCCTACCTTATTTCCTGGGCCACTGAGTGTTTTATAAGTGCTATTTATACCTTCCAGAAGACTGAACATGAGCCCTCCATATTATCAAACAACAGTTTGGCCACCTGTTAAGCCGATTAATCATGAATTTGTTCTAAATGGCACTATGGCAGAGGCCAGTTTTCTCCAGCGAAGTCTTAGGGGTCAGCAGTTCAGGAGTTCCTGTTGTGCACAACTTGACTGTGGCAGCACCTATCCTAGTGGAAGTTTGCCCTGGCCAAATGTAAGTGTCTACCTTAGGATGAGATCAGCTGTGCCCTGAACCTCAGTTGCTGTATTTGACCATCTCTCCATTCACTATACAAAGAGTCCAGTGTGACTTTCCATATGTAAGTGCCTACATTAGATACCAGCAACCCTTCAAATGTACTCCGCTTCTTCATTGTAGACCTTCTCCAACATAGTTACTCATGTATCTTCCTCATGTCTCTTTGATTTCCTTGAGAAAGAGCTTGCCTCTGAATTTTAGTCAATCTTTTTTAACCATTGCTCAGGCCTTTTAGTTCTTTTCTACTTTTTCAAATATTTAACTCCGTCATTGTAAAAAAAAGATAGCTGAGCTAGATCAAAAACATGTTGACATCGTCACTGTTCCTTCTCTTAGAAATAATCTCAGTGTTGCAATGGTTGATTCACTCCCATGGTCCCCTCTCAGATCTAGGCCACCTCACTTTGCAAGAAAGGGTTTGTTCAGCAATTTACTCAAGGTCACACAGTAAATTGTTGGCAGAAACAGGAGGAGGACCTGGGAGAGCTACCTGTCAATTATCCTGACCATCAAAGTGACATTCATGTGAAACATGGGGATACATTTTGTACCAACCCGAGCAACAGAGATGCTATGCCGTGCTGGAGGAGGCATTTCCCAGCCCAGCTGTTCCCCTGTTAAGTTCCACCTGCAAAGCCCATCCTTGAGCACTGGACTCCATCGCAGGTGACCTTCTGTATTTGGTTCCCAGCCCAGATGCTGTCAAAGCATTGCCCCAGTGTTAGCAGTTGAACAAGAAATCTGTAACTTGCCCCTAATACTGATGCTCATTAACAGGCTTCAATGCGATCATCTTCCTGGGCTTCCAGCAGCATCTCTTGTTCGATCAGCATCCTCAAAAAGGGATTATTTTTTTCTCTATGGCTTCACATAAGCTGTCCCAAGCTGTAGAATTAGGGGAGTCTTCCCAATTAGTAAGACCTGAGCAAATGTTCATCTGCCCTGATCCCCAGAAGTTGATTATGGCTCACCTGACATTGAGTTTTCTCTCTCTAGTATTGGCTTTTTCCATCTCTGACTAAACATATGTTTAATTATACTCATGAAAATGACATGGAACATATATTGCCTTGTTCAAAACCTTTGGTATTCACACACAGAAAACCTCTCAATTCACTATTGCTCCTCTTGGATTGTCTTAATGTGCTTTACAATGAACCAAGAGCCATGCTATATTTGCATGGCTGAAAAGGGTTATTACTTCTATTTTCCAGACAACAAACTTTGGCACAGAGAAATTAAGCAGCCAGTGTGAGGTCTCCCAGCAGGAGTCACAAACAAGACCCAAAATGGTCACCATAGACTCTATTTTCTAAAAGTTCTCAGAAAATTCTCTTTTTAAAGAGACATGCAGTGTGTCTCCATCAACCTCTGAGTCTCACTTCATTGAAATAAATAAGTATGTGACAGATACAGGTTTAGGAGGGCAACAGAGAGGCGGAGAAAAGTTGATCACAAGGAATGAGAAACATTGTTTGTCTGTATGTCTGGTGTCAGTTGTCAGACTGTGTTGTATTTCCACCCACAGCTCAGTACAACTGCAATGAGTTTGCTGATGTGCTGCTTATGAAGCAACAGCACTGAGGAGTGCAAACTACTGAGAAGAAAACAAAAAAGGAGTGACTAAATCAATAGTGAGAGGAGGAGAAGCTCCCTCTGATGTAATCACTGGGTCCATTTTTCACAGATCCCAGGAAGGATATGCAGGATTTTTGGATTCGTGAATTTTTTGCCTAAGCTCAGTCCGAAGTCCAGTCATACTATTGTCCATACCCTGCTTTTTTTTTTCTCCTGCATAAAGGCAAATTTTAGCCACCAGCATGTTAGTAACTGCTAGAAACTGTGCTAAATTTAACAAAGTATGTCATGGAGGGAACGTAATACATATATGAACTTATATAAGCATCTAGGGTTCATACGGCCCATACAAAAACAGAAGAGAGGCAAACTTTCCTAAAGGGTTTTGATAATGAAAAGTTTCTCACTGTCCATTAAGATCTCCTGGTTACTCTTCTACTTCTCCAAATTACTCTTGGTGGGGATATTATAACAAGAAGGGGTCTCGATGTTTATGGGATCTATGAAAAGCAAATGGTGATACAAACTCCTTGGAGATGTCTGCCAGCTCTTGAGCACTGGTATGCCCTTCCCAACCCACTCAGGGAGGACAGGCTGAAGTTCAAGCACCACTTACCATCACCTTGTGCCGTCCAATGAGGTTTGGGGACTCACACAGTAGCTGCACATCTGATACAGTCACTGCACAGGGCTTCTCACCAACCAAAACTGTGTAATTCAGTTTGGCATTCCCTCCTGCCACTGGTGGGATCAAGTTCTTGCCCTGGATAGAAAGGAATATCACACACACACCCCAAAAAAACCCACCATCAGAAAAGTGTTTGCCTTCCACCTCTAGTTTGTTCCTGTGCCACGAGCATTAACATTGCACTTGACATTTGTGGTTCGCCATTCACTAACACAGAGAGGAGAAGCCAATTTAGAAAGTCATGCAGAGGACAGCATGGATGGCTACAGACTGTAATCCGTCAAAAGAGCCTGTCCTGCTCCCATCTCTCTGAAACTAAATGAGAAATGTTACATATAAGTCTTGCACAAACAGGCCCTCACAAAATGTGTTCAGACAAGACAAACCCCTTTGTAAACATGCAGGAAGGTATTTTGCAGGCACAATCATTTCTTTGCATATGAACCACATACAAGCACTGATACAGAAATGCTCAACCATAAAATCCCTTCTCTCTATTGCTGTCCAGATTACAGAAATGACAAAGGACTGGTGTAGGATTTAAACAGGGTGAGAAGAAGGTCTTGAAAACCCAAAAAAGACATAAACTTGGATATTTATCTGCCAGCCCTATTGCAGTAGTAGAAAATGTTCTCTGGTGGAGAGCAGTGAGTACAAATCTGGGCTGCACACAGGTAGCTATAGCAGGAGTTTACATTTTTTAGTTATGGCTATTGGCAGACGCTGAGCAGTGATTGGTGTTTGCAGATGATGACTCTGATGTGATGCAATATGGTAGGTGGAATAAATGAAGGAAATTTTTGGGATGCAATTAGGATGCCACTGTGATTTATAGGGTGCTGGTGGACACAGAGAGGCAACAGGCAGAGTGTTCGTCCTTCCTCATCCAGTCCTTAGCCCCCATCTCACCTTCAGTATGATGGGACTTCCTGGCTTCAGCTCCAGGATCCCTGAGGGATTGAAAACCTCAAAGATAGGGTTTGGGTAGTAAGTGAAGTTGGTTTTGTTGAGGATCAGCAGGGACTGCACGTTGTCAAGAATGAAGCCAAACTCCTCTGGACGCTCGGCAAGCTCAGAATGGTGATTGGGGTCAACCGCCAGCGCCGGAGCCTGGCAGGTCATCTCCGTGCTGTTCTGCACCTCACAGTTCTGGAGAAAGAAACCAAACAGAAGGAGTGTTTATGGAAAATGCCCCCAGTCATCCTGGTGGACAGATACCTCTCAGTGAAACGTTAGCCTACTTACTGCTGGAGGACAGGGAGGAGCAGACCTCCTTGGTTATCATGAGACAAGCTGGTGCTCCACTGCTTCGAAACATACCCCCAACCCATCACACAATCAAGGCTGGGAAGGGATTAGGAAAACTTTGCTGGGGCAGGTGTGTGGAGCAGTTTGCACTGCACTTGGGCATCCTGTGCCCAAGTTCTTCCCAGGGAGCTCAGCCTGTGGGGTTGCCAGTGTCAACATCTTCCCTTAATCTCATTTTCTTCTGGAAATAGAAATGTCTTCCTTTTTTGTACAACAGAGACTAGTCAAAGGCTTACTACCACCCTGCAGTTAGCTCTCATACTCTCAGTTGTGCCCAAGATTCCTATTTAAACACCAGGTTACCTGAAATGAAGCCCAGGAAGCTGGAGAGGCACAGATAATGAGGTAGGTCTCAGGAAACCCTAAAGTTTGGTTCCAACCCTGCCAAAGACCTGCTTTTTTCTATATTTGAGAAACAGGTTATAGCTTGTGAAAGGCATTTTACCCTGACTTCCACTTTAAACAATGTGGAATTAGGTGCCTGGTTGTCCTTCAGGATCTGAGTCTTCACTTTATCGTGGTTGCTAGCATACTGCATCCCAGTCTCACCAGGAACCAACAGGTTCTGTAGGGAAACAGCACCAGCCCCACAGGATCCCAGCTATGCGTGATCTGAGAATCTTCTCCAAACTAGTCTGATACCTCCAGCACTGAGAGCATGCTCATTATCACAGCTAGCATAGCTCACATGCTAGTATGTCTTTCGTTCAAATCAATATATAAGCGACTTGGATCAGACAGTTTCGTATTGCAAAGTCAGTCAGTCAGATGTTTTTTGCTGTAACAGCTCTTACAAGGAAGAAAAGTCATCAGAGTACTTCCCAGTGCAAAACTGATGGGCAATGCTACATGAATGTGTGTGACATGAAGAATAGGCTTCATCACCTGCACAATGGCATGATTGTTTGAGACCACTGTGTCAGGCAAGATCTGGAGTCTGGCTTGAAAAGTGAGATGAAGTCATGCAGGTTTCTAATTCTGCAGGGAAGCTAAAGAAGTGTTTGTTTATGCTGTGCCAGGAAATAGAACACATTACCAAAACATTCCTATGAATACGTATAATCAGTTGGACCAGGGTTTCCCTAGAGTTCATGACAGACTGGAAAACTGTTAGTCAAGTTTCATATCAGATGCAGAAACCAATCTCACTGATATTTCCTGAATCTTACGGGGTGTGAGAGGTGACAAAGTTGCTTTGGATTTGGTTGTATGAAGGGAGATATTAGTTTATGGCAGAGCCGGGACAAGACCAAAATTTAGGTTTCTCAATCTGTAAACTGCAGATGCAAATGAATCTACCCCATATATTCCTGCATTTTCTTTATGGATCTACCACAGTTTTACCATTGTTCATGTGGCAGTACATTATTTTAATGTCCACAAAGTACTTTGAGAACCTTATGTGGAAAGCACATGGACTATTCTTAAAATCTGAGAAATGAAGAGGACCTGGACTTTTTGCCTGCACCCCAGCTGGTCCCTCTGTGTTTGTTTTTTTAATTTTTGGACCCTCTTCTTCTGGGATGCTCTTTCACACTTGGTCCCAGGAAGTACCCATACACAGCCAACCCCTTTACAGATGCTGTTGCATGGCCCCATCCTCCAACCTTACTGTACATACCAGCAGGTGCTATCTGCTCCTGAGTCTCCTAACTGGATGTGCTAAACTCTCACCTTATACAGCTCTATCTGGAGCTGCTCAGCAGCTACTGGTAATTGGCTCCTTCCAAGTGAATTGTTCTCCCAGACATTGGTAAAGCTCTGCTGGCCTCCACTGACTGGTTTCTGATTCTTCAGTGGTCACTGAGAGTTGAATTAAGCTACAAATCTAGCTGGTTAAATCTGGAGACACTTGCAGGATCCCAAAAAGGCCAGGGGGCGGACACAGTAGTACCAAAGAGCAGTATTCACAGTCCCTTCTGATCCCAGCACACTCAGCTAATAACCTGAATTTGAGTCTAGTTATGCTGATGGGTCTAGAGGCATGGCTGGTAAGTAACTCAGGTTATACAATGGCCAAGAGAGGACGGGTATCCTTGAGCCAACAGAATAAACAGGCTCAGCAGAAACCATGAGCTGTATGACCCTTCATGACACCTCTCTGTTCCCTCTTTGGTCCAGTGCTCTTTCATGGAGAAAGGATCGTGTAATCTTTCTGAAAGTGAGTCATGCTCTCTGTTCTGGATGCAATAGGAGATTTCAACCTCCAGAGCTGTTAGCCAGCCCCTCTCATCACCTTGGACATGTCCCCTCTCCAGCTCAGCAGGCATACTCACATTGATGTGTTCCTTTCCACCATGCTTTGCACGGATCTGAGGGTTTTGGATGAGGTCTAGATGAGTTCCCCACACTGCAATGGGTGTGTTGCCACTAGAAGAGAAGAAATGGAAGAAATGCATAAACCCAGCTAATAGATACCAGAACTGATTGCACCAGCAATGGGTGATCTGTATTCCTAAATATTGAGTGTGAAGTATCTGACCACATCTCACAGTCCCATAGGAAGGGAAGGAAAAACAAAAAAAGCAAATAGTAATTTTTCATCCATTCATAAAGGGAGAAATAAGTGAAAACACATGCTTGCTAAAACTGTCACATCAAGCAGCACTTAGATGTTTTTCATTGCTGGGACTCAGCAATCCTAAGGTGACTCAGCAATCCTAAGGTAATGAGGAGAAGAGTGGGAAATTTAACAAGGACTCTTCATAATGGTCTGCAGATTATATCTCTTATATCACTTAAGGAAGGGACCGCAAAAAAATCCTCATAGATACTGTCCTGCGCAGGCAGCTCTTTAGGATTCAGTGCTGCCTTGGTTGAGGGCTGTAGTTCCGTTTTGCGTGTTAAACCTGCTATAAAAACATCACCCTGAATAAGAGAATGTCACCTCATGAACACACTTCCATGCTGCCAGGGCACCCAGTCCTGCAGCATCTAGAAGGGACAGAGACAAAATCTTCAGCCTTGGTGTACATAAAGCATTTGTTTAGTTTCCATTTGGCGACCCAGGTGAATAAGCTCTGCCATGTGTGTCAGATCCAACATATGACAGAAAAGAGATTTCCAGTCACTGTGTCCCGTTGCTCAGATGAGGACTGGTTTCCTGAGAAAGCCAATTCATACAAGCCGCAGCCATGCATCTGGTAGATTTTCTCACTTTTATAACATCTCTCTCAGCCCAGCATAAGATGCGAGGATGTAGGCAGAGCCCTTCCCATTCCCTGAAATCACTGTCACCAGAAGGAAACAGCTTTCAGAAACACCCTCCTTTCCTTTCCCTTGCCTCTTCTAGCTGCAGCCAGCAGTTCTGTTTGTGGGACTTGGGGGAGCAGAGGGGAGGGAGGAAGGAAACTGCAAAGAAGCGTTCCCAGGCTTCAGTAGGAGCTAATGCCTGGGCTGGCTTTGAACACCGCATCAAGGGGAAGGGTTCACCACAGGCAGCTCCAGCCATCCCAAACTGAAACAGCATTGCTCTACCAGGGTGAGCTCTCCCTTGCAGCACTGTGGTGGAGGCAACGTGATGCAAGGCCTGAAGGGAGAAGAGTTACTCGAGAAAGTAAAACCTTCAGCTGTCAGGGCTCACACAGCCAGGGCAGGATGGGGAAATGTCATCAACAGACAGCCCCATCTCTGAGAGTTTCCCAGGCTGAGGAGTGCTCTCATTGGTTTCAGCACCTGCCTCCATAACTCTCCTTGGAAACCGTCCAGGCTGCTGTTTATTTCCTCAGTGGGATTTAAATCAGTGGGACTGGGAAAAGGAAACTCAGGCTCCCTTTCCTGCCTCCAGGTAAACCTAGCCATACATGAAAAGTGAAACAAGTGCATTGTATATGACAAAACACCAGAAAACAAACACACCGAGAGGAAGAAGCCCATATTGGCCAACAGATCTCCCCTATTTCTGACCTCTGTTTTCCATTTTCCTCATTTATCTTCCATTATTAATCAGATGGGGCAGGTAGGAATGAATGCAAATGCATCTCTGTTTGACAGTATAGCTGTCAGGTTTCAGTCAGCTGGCCACAGCTAACTGGGACTGTGCTTCAGCCCCTTTAGTTGTGCCCACACTGATAAACCAAAGGGCCAGGACAGCAGCTCAAACACTGGCTGGTGACCAAAGATGCTAAGCTATTAGTGGTACCCCAGGCAATGCCTGGTCATGGTTCAAGGCATACCAAGGACCAAGGGACACTCCCAACAAGCAGGATAGGTTGTGTTTGCCAATGACACATCACTCCCAAATCCTCTGTGGCTTGCAAATTAAGCAAATAGATGAAGCTAACCTGCCTTTGAAAGAGGAAAGACCAAAGTACATGTGAGGGCTATGAATGCTCATGCTTCAGGACTAAAGAATAGACCTGGATTAAGTATTCACTAGTTTAAACACAGCCTACGTGTCCAAGAAGCCTGTAAATTTGAAGACGTGAGACATAAGCTCTGTCAAGAAGCATTGTCACAACCATATCTTTTGGCAGGTGCTTCTGTGACACTTCTCAGAAAGATTCTTCATGGTCTTTCATTCAAGTAATGCCTGTACAGACTAGTCCATGGTTAGGACAATATTTGGCCTTGAGTTTCGCAGAGTACCTCAAGTTCTTGCTCTCTGAAGCCATCAGCTGTGATGGGAAATTTCTAATGGGAAATTTCATGGGGCAAAACCACATTTTGCCATTTCCATAAGATCTGCTTGGATGGTTGAGTTTTCTTGAACCCTCAGGGGATCTTTTTTGAAGCCATGCATCCACTTATAAGAGACCCCCCACCCGCCACCTCTCCCCAAAACTCAGCTTCGCATTAACTATTCCTGATATCACGCAGGGAGAGCTCGCTCACCAGCAACCAGAAGAGAAGTGTATAAATCAAGTTTTTCTTTCTCCACTGTCCTGGTTCTTCCAGAATTTTGGCTTTGAGACTTTTTAATTTTTATTATCATTTATTATTATTATGAATCTCTGCTGATTCAAACTGGAAGGGATTTCGTATTGTTACTCAGATGAAAGTTTTACATGTCCCAGACATATCAAATGTGTGCACGTATGTACAGATATATGAGTGCGTGCATATACACATAAATCCTTTTATTTAATCAACCAAGTCTGTGCACACAGTTTCAAACCCACGTGTTAAAAATCCTGTATTTGGTTTGGAAACTGAGTTTACAGACTCAGCTCACAGTTACTAAGCACAGCCACAACACCTGATCAGAGGGGGGCCTTTTCTCTGAAAAACACCCAAACCAGTTGTGTTTGCTGAGAGCACAACATCACCCCCAAACCCTCTCTGGCTTGCAAATCAAGCTAATAAAACTGTTCCTTGCCTTTGCAGGAAAACCACCAGCCATTGCCCAGCAAAATGACAGAGGTGCCAAGACTACGAGCTGTCTTAATTTAACTCCTTATTGTCCCAAAAGCTCTGAGCATAAATTTCTGTCTGCAGACTCAGATAATTGCTAGGCATAACTCAAATCAAATCCAGATCAAAAGTATTAATGCTGCCTCATAAAATTCTAGTTACCTGCCAGCCCAGTGTGACTTTTTTTTTTTTTTTTTTTTTGGCTATGGGAGTAAATTAGCAGTAATCTTTTCTTTATTGTCTTGGAAAATGGCACTTGAGAAGGTTTTAAGCCAGGCTCAATACATTCATTCACTAATTTTGCAAAGCTGGTTTAGTAGCAATCATCTATCCCTCAAAACAGCTTAGCCCCACAGCCAGGAGTGATGAATCAGAGAAGCACAGTGGATTTGCTGTAATGAATCGTACTGCATAACAAATATACTGAGGAATAGTCTCCTCAGTCTATCTCCAGATCCACGTGTCTTGACTAACTTATTTCCCTCTTCGTTCTCAGGACTGGAGTTGGCTGTGCTTTCATCCAGCTCCGTGCGGAAGCTTTACTCTAATGCTTGTCTCCATTATAACCTGCTGGATGGAGCTCCACAGGTAACAGTTACAGTGCTTAAAACTGTCCCTGACAGCCTGAACCACAGCGGTAATCCTGGATATTGCATCTTCTCTCTCTGCACCCTCCTTCAAGGTTATGCACCTTTGGAGTGATTCAAAAATGCACAAGAAGGGGGATAGAAGTGGGTAGGTCTGGTTAAAATTAGGCACCTGCTAATGCTCAAGTGGATGCTTAGGCTGTACCTGGATGATGAGACAGGTAGAGTTCCACTCATCCATCCCAGCAGCTACACACCCTGCAAGTGTAAGCTGGCACCCACTAGACAAGCAGCTCTTTTTAATTTCCTTTATGCTGGGAGGAGGGATGGGAGATCCCAGGCAACAAGCAAAGGGGTGCAGAGTCTCTGCACCCCCGGGCTGGGCAAAGCTTTGCCAATACACCTGAAGCATCTCCTTGGTTGTTTCTTCGTCTCTTGCTGGAGTCTCCAGCGGAGAAACCCAGGAGCAAATGGGCTCTGGAGAACTGCTCTCACCTCCCAGCCTGACTTGAGGCCAGGAGGAGGAAGGTCCCCATGTTGCAACTTTCCTGGGGATGACAGGGGAATTCACTCTCCTAGGCTGTCAATCTTGCACCTTTTAACCAGCACCGAACTCACTTTAACAAGGAAGAGAGTAAAGCGATTTGTCATTTCACTGATAACCTGAACTCTGACGGAAAATAAAAACCCCAAATGGAAAATCCAGACACTAAAGCTTCAAGACCAACGTGCAAAGATTCAATCCGGCTAAATCGGTAAATTCCTTCACGGTAATTAAAGGCACTAATTGATTTGTGAAAACATCTTCTGGATGGGAGCTGAACTGTGGGGATTTACAAGCCCTGCTCCTAATCCCTAGATACTCCGATCAGTCCGGTTTGACAGGGAAGCAGAGAGCTGCTGTGGATGAATAGGGGGAGACTAAGATTTCTTATTTTGTATCTTTTCAAGGAAATACCAGCGCATTTAATGACCAATTTCTCTCTTCCCGAGGCCATTTCTGCCGGCTTCTGAGAGCATTTGGGTACTGCTTTGATGTCTTCCACAACCAGGGCAAATGCTCCTCTCAGACACCTTCATGTGAACCCTCTGAATTCACCAAAGCAGCATCAATGGGGTGAAGAGAAAAAGGGATGCCTAACGAGAAGGAAGGCTGTTTGATAGGGCAAGGACCAGGGCTCCCTTTGTGTTTCATCTCAGGAGACAGCCCTGGAGCTTTCAGGCACGATGGCCAAACAAGCAATGCTTAGTCCAAAGCCAGCAAGACCATGAAGGCTGTGGGAAAGGTAGGAATTGAGGTTTCCAAACCCAAGGGAGATTCACTTCTCTAAGCAGTTTGACATTTATGTTTGGTTTTAAGAAATCACTGACTGGTCCTGCTGCCATGCAAAGCTGTGGACCCAGCCCAATGGGGCCTGAAACACAGCCATGACTAAAAGCATTAGGAATTGCAGGTTTTAGGGATACAACTGTGTAATTTAACTAGCTCCAGTGGTCTGTAATATTACTCAGACAGGGAGCATCCTGGTGCTGGAGATCAACCCTGAGCTGCAGTAAAGAGGGAGAATGCTTCAGCACTAAGTTGGAGACCTGCTGCATCTACCTTTGTAATTAAAGCATGAGGTCTTCAAGGCAAGCTTCTGGTAAGCATTGGCAGCTGGATTTTATGCATTAAGCCAGGAAACTTGGCTCTGCTAGTGAGGGTGGTGTGCACGATCATTTAGGTTTGGAATATGAGGTGTTTGTTTGGAGAAAGGACCCTGCTCCTGCCCATCCCTCACTAGACTCCGTGAAAATGTTGTCCCAGGGTACACATGAGCACAGACACATGTTGAGTATCCAAGGTATTGTAATGAGTGCACAATACACTGCTTTGTCTTCCCTTTTAGTCTTCCCAGAAGGCAAGTCCACCAGCCCTCACGGTCTTGGGCCTTGGGAAGTAGCTCTGAAAAAACCTATTTCTTAGTGACCACAGTGCTTGGAAAGCAGTTTTCTGTATCAAGGACCAGTACGAGCACGTTAGTGCTGCATTAGAAAACCATGGCAGGTGGTATGGGGGAGGTCTGTGGGATGCTTACCTGAAGATGCTCCACTCAGGCTCGATCCTCAGGATGGTTGGATCCTCTACATATTCATACTGCAACTCCTGATGTATCTTGGCTTTGTCCACTCTCACAGACACCTTCACCTTCTCAAAGCCTTCATCGGAGGCAGTGGTGTTACAGACAATGTGCTTGGTGGATCTCCTGTGAGCAGAAGCATGCAAATATAAACGAGGTGCTACCAGCAGCAAAACAAATGGTGCCAAAAAGAGCCCAGCTACTTACTCTATGTCCTGTGACCTTAAACCTATGAACTGTGAAGTGGTGAAACTCACTCTTACAGGACTATGCTGTGAACAGTGTGACACATTTACCTGAGGAAGTGACATTGCCTTTTCGTTTAAATAGTTAGTTTAAATAAAACCACAAGACCCATCCTTTCTCAGGTCTGAGAGTGAAAACTGAACCTCAAGGGAAGTCCAAAACAGACCTCTCTCCAGAAGAGTTTCTATGTGATTAAATGGATGTTTCTGTCCCGCCTGCAGTCATACACAGCAGCAGCAGCTCATAAAAAGGGTTGTTTGCACTTGAACTTTCCAGTCTGGTATAATAAAGTTTACTTTGCATTAGGACTGTAAGCCTTGTTTAAGTGCCATTTGCAGCATGTCTAAGATCTTTGCGTGGAAGGTGCTAATATAGTGGGAAGCACTTTATGATTATACTCATAGAGGATTCTGCATAAACCTTTCCTTTTGGGCAGGGCTCAAAACCAACTCCAGGTCTGAACTTTGCAGCGGCTCTTACTTTCCATAAAGAGCCAAAAATACAGGCTCCAAACACCCTCAACCTCCCCAGTCCTGTGTTTTGTGATGCAGCCTCATCTTAGACCCCTAGAAAGGATAAAGCAGGGTGCCTCCTTCCTTGCAGCATGGCACTCGCCCTCGCGGACTGCACCCTCAGGTGCTCTCCAAATTCCCCTGAAAGGCCATGCTCAATCCCTCCTAAAACTCCCCAGTCTCTTCAGTAAGCATCTCCAAGCAGCTGTGGTTCCCACTTGGCCTTTTAAATCACAAGCTGTGACTTCACCCTCCTGAATTATAGATGCTGAATCACACCACAGTCATGACAGGTGGCTAAAGAGGATCCCCACAGCCAGGAGAGGGCAGGGCATTGCCCCAAGACAGTGGTCCCAGGTCTCCTGTGAATGAGCCCTTCTTCTGCCAAGGATATGGTGGGAGAAATGTGCCAACTTAATCTTCAGCCTGCACCGATTCTGGCAGCAAAATGTGTTGCACTGAGTAGTTTTGAGCTGCGGGAGCCCCTGGGAATTGGGTTCAGACTCATTCTCACAGGGATCAGGGAACGTTCAGCAGGTAACACTGACATTAAGCCTCTCTGAACTGCAATTGAACAGGAGCCAACCCAGAGCTAAAATGTTGCAAATCATCCATTTCTTAGCACTACAGGACTATTCTGGGATAAAAGGGAGGTGTTTTAATACTTAGAACCTATGTTGTCAGATTTTCTTTGTCACCTCTGCTAAAGCAGGGACATGAAAATGAATCTTTTAAACGACATACTCCCAGAGCAAGTAGCAAAGCATAGGACCGTGGAGAATTGTAGTGAAATTTGACAAGGGGCCATGGAAAAAAGCACATCAAATACCAATCAAAACAATGAAATAAATCCTATTCTCCCACCCTAAAACCTGCAGAGTAAGGCTGCACATGGTGCAGAATGCAAAAGTCCTGTTGCTGAATAGACATGGCCACAGGCAGAAGAGGCACTTGAGGGACAGGGTGTCTGGGCTGCAGAAGTCTCTTAACTATAATTGTTCACATCTTTCAGACTCAGGCATGTACAGTAGGAAGGACTCGTCTGTACCTGTAGAAGAGGCAGGGTTGTCGCCCAAAGGTCACGATGACATTGCTGCCTGCATTGAGGTTGTTGCCTGTAATTGTCACTTGGGTGCCACCCGACACTGGTCCCCGCTTTGGCTTGAGGTCAGAGAGCGTCAGAGTCTGTGAAGGCAAAGGGTCATGTTGAAAACACAGCAGGGGAGCATAGGTACCTTCCCTCTCTCTTTTTAGTGATGGAGAGAGGTAGGCACCCCAGAGGTTAATCACATTAGCTGCACTTCAGAAAATGACTCTATCTTCTGGCCAATAGAGGAGCCTAGGATGACACCATCTTATCATAGATACCTTGCTTGAGTGCCAAGTGTGGTGGGATGAGTTCAGACCTAACCCTAGTCTGTTCTTCTCACCCCTCCAAAATCAGGCCTGCCTTTGTACTTGCTCAGAAACACTTTGTGTTTGCAAAGTCAGTCCCAGGGGCCTGGAGCTGCTGGAGCCATGATCTCCCATCTCCACTGCTTGTTTGACACAGCTCAGGTGTCTTTTGGCCATCCTGCAACCTCACTTCTGCGAGGTAAACCGGGTCTTGAACTGGCTGATTGGATCTTAATAGGGACTCTCCACCTCCAAACTACGGAGCTCACACACGATGAAAATTATCAGGTCTTGCAAAGGTTACTCTAAACGCTATCAATCTGAAAAGGGAACAGGGTCTGCTGTATAGCTCCAGAGAGATGCCTAAAAACTCACCCTGTGCACACAGGCTTTTTCCCAGGGAAGGAGGAGAGCTGTGGTTCAGCAGAGCATCTGAGCTCACGTCTTGCCTCTCCCACATGCCCAGTGCATGACCTCATATCTTTCTCATTTTCTTATCGGACTTGGATGCTGAAACAGCCTAGTACTGCTAGGCTGAGTGTCCTCCAGTGATACAGCACAGCAGCGTTCATGTTGAGATGTGCTCTAAAAAACTACAGCAGCAAAAGGAGCACTGTCCAGATGAACATCCTTTTCCTTTTTCTGATGATTTTCCAAGCCACTTTTCCAAACATAACACAGTGCTGTATTAATGTGTCAGAAAAGGACACAACTCCTTTAGGGACCCCAAATCTCAAACCTCTTTTTCTTACCCTTCTGCTCTCCCTTCCCAAAATAAAGATAAAATACTTGTACTCTGAATGCAGAGATCACCCTGTTACCACAATGCAGAGAGGAGACATCCATTTTCAGGGAGAAATTTGGAGTTACAGTTTATTCTTTCATTTGCATTTTAATAGAAAAACTTTCCATTCAGTCCCAAGTGAAAAGCTACTATATGCATTTAAATGAAGATTATTTTTTTTCTCCTCTCTTTAAGAATGATGACACAAATGCTTGAAGCTCTCCTCTGCTTCTCTGAACGAGCAGGTACATCACGCAGTCACCTTATTGAGCTTTGGAGACCATTAATCCATGTTTATAAAACCACCTGACACACACCACGGCTCCCTCTTTCACACACACGAAACCGTCTCTGTCCCTGTCCCCCTCTGGCTAATCATTTTGAAAAACAGCGGAGAGGTTCCCACTTTGCTTTTGTTCAAAATGCAGCCTACCTCTTGGAGAGAGGGCTGAACATGAAAATCAGGCATGAAAAACACAGCTCTATAGAAAAATCTGTTGTCAGAACTGCACACTTCTTGTGTTTAAACTTGACTGGTTTTGACATGATGGTTTGGAAACTGCTTTTATACTTTTCCAGGAATATTCTCTAACAGCTGTTATTGGGATAAAAAGATGCAGGAAGAGTATGTAGATGCAAAAGGTGCACTTCAGTACATAGTGCTCTTCTATTTTTGGGGTACCATCTCAAGCTCTGATGGCAAGTCCTTTTTAATCCCTTATTGGTGGTCACCCCTACCAGTGCAAATTACTGCTGACCATGATGGCTGCTGCTGGGAGAAAATGGCTTGAGAATGGCCAGCCTGGTGCACATAGCCTACACAAGAGCACTGCAATAGTATCTGCTTTACAAACCATAGAGGAACATTTGAGTTACAGACCCAAAACCCTTGTCCCACACCTGGATGGGTTTCCTGCCCTCTCCTCAGAGGAGGATAAGTTAGCCATGACCTTTAGATGATCCTCACAGACCAGCGGTACATCAGCAACGCTCCTTGGCAAAGCATTGCCGTGTCCCACACCGATCTTACAAAAGAGTTTGTGACTAAGCTTTCAAAGTTGAGATAAACCATTAATTATTCACAGTGGCCTTCATAAATATTGCACAGCATGTTTGCAGTAAAACTCAGCCTCCAGGCTATTTACCATTTCTTTGCCAGTGAAAGATGATGGAAAATGCAAGCAGGTCTAGTGGATCTCTAATAGGCTGAAGTGGACAGTAACGATTGGGAAAAGAGGACAGGAAATCTTCTGTATATTTCTAGGAGCTTGCCTACTTTCCTCTGCTCCCCAACCCTTTACTTTCCTCCAGTGCCTCCTCTACACACAGGCTGCCCACAGAGAAGCTGCTTCAGAGCTGTGTCTGAACTGACCTCATGGTGCATGTCAAAGCTTTGGTTCCCACTTCATTCCTCCTGGAAACAAGGGCAGAGCAAAATGTGACTCCCACATGGCTTGTGCACCTGCGTTTCCTTTCTGCAGGTTCAACAGTGGCAGAAGAAGGGGAAAGACGGAAAGAAGACCTGCTGCAAATGCTCTCCTGGGACAAGGAGCAGACCCAGAAGAGATGCTATCAGAGCAGCCCACATCATCTGCACTGGGCCTTTATATTCTCATCCAAAGCCAGAATAAAGGCAAGCTAGCTTCAGCATCTGAATTGAAAAGTGAAGGGATTTTTTTTTTTTTTTTAATTGAAAGACCATGGCAATAATCATAGCCACAAATTGAATATAAAAAAACAAATAATAAAAAAATTATTTCAGCCTGCAGCCAAATGCTTTGGTTCCCTTTGGGTTTATTGTACTCTCTAATGCAGTTTGCATTTCTGATCACAGATGAGTTTAAAACAAACTATCAGCATTTTGAACTTAAAAGTTCTGGTTTGAAATGTGGAGAACTGTTCTAACATTTCTAAACTAAGCCACCTCTTTTTTAAAATACTGAAATGAAATACCCTGCTGAGTTCCAGATATCATCTCTTCCAATTTCTGCAGCAGAGGCTGAACCTATTGGCCAAATTTGACCCTGTTTTGCTTCAAACCCTTTGAAAAGCAATTTTTGAAAGGATTTACTATGTGTCAGAAAGCAACATTTATCTCCCCTGTGATGTCCTTCCTTCGTTTTCAAACATCTTCCTTCCCTTCAAGCTGCTGCCCACCCTTGCAGGATGCCAAGGCATGTTGTGATGTCTGCAACAACATCTCTACCCTCCTTGCAGCAGTATCGGAGGAAGCCAAGCTGCACCAACAAACACAGCTCCTGCTATGGAAGCAATGGACACGGGAGAGGGCATATGATGGGCAGGCTGGAGAGCGTCTACATTTTTTTCTGTCTAGCACAAAGGTATCAAGGTATTCAGCAGAGAAAACCCTGTTGACTTCACGCTTGTGCACGGTTGGGATAGCTGGCAGCCAAAAAGCCAGCAAGTGGAGGGAAAAGCTGTCACAGATGGACACGGATGATCAAAATCAGACAGTAATTCCAAGTGCAACAAAGGTGACATGCTAAAGTGTAATGTCCTGGAAAGAGGCCTTCTGTCTGCCTAGTGGGGGCTACGTCTCAAGGTGTTTCTCTGCCCACCCCTGCCCAACCATAGCACCTGAGTGACATCAGAAAATACAGAGAATAGAGAAATTCCTGTAGCACAGGGGGGAAATCTAAGATATTCGCATTTGTTACCAGTTCCTCTTACCATAAAAAAGTGCTTGGGCATGTGAATAATTTCAGAAAAGCCCATTCCCTTGCAGGAGTTCAGAGCTTCTGATGGGAACAGAGAGACCCTCTCATCTCAACCCTGCACAGATCAAGGCCAGGTGATGCTTGCACGTCCTCAGCAAGGGGCCTTAGAGGAATAAGCAGCTCTCGGACAAGGAGCATTGTCAGAAAGGAGCAAAAAACCAAATTGAGTGTACGATGTGTTTGGCTCTGCTCCTCTCTTCCACGAGGTTTTCACCATGGTTAAGTGACAGCCTCAGGCTGAACTTGCACCATTAGTAGCACAGGGTCAGGCCCAGAGCCCCTCTGACTGCTTTGCAAGCTGATGTCCCAGACAGGCGGTGCAGCAAGCCAATCTGCCAGCCCAGTCTCTCTAAAACGAGGAGCCTGGCTGCTCTCTGTGTGCCGTCAGCACACACTGAGGGGAAGCTGCATGTGTGATCCCACCAGGCACCATCCCTAGGAACTTTTAGCTTCATCTCTAAATTCCTCCTAGCTCTTTCCCCTCTCCAAACCACCCGCCCTTAAGAGCTAGCTGAAGTTCAAGCTTGCTGGTGTCTATTTTTTCACCTTGGAGCATCCAAAACAGTTGCCCACTTGCACTGAGTCCCAGTCATGCTCTACAACTCAACCAGAGCCTGGCTGGTGAACTGGTCCCGCCTGATCTAGTGCTGCTGGGGTACAGCACAGCTTCTCCTGGACACCGAGAAGACCACCTAATGCAAACATCCCTTGAATGCTACACGTTGCAGAAACACCTGCCGCTGCTATGGTGACTGCCTGTGACTCAGTAAATGGGAAATTTTGTCCTTGCTAGCAAAAGGCCACAGACTTTGAGCTGACTTGACACCGCAGGGTCTCAGGACATCTCTGGGCTGGCCGTGCCCTGAGCTGGGTGTCCCTGGGATCACACGTGTTCCACGGCCAAGGAGCTGGTGCCCCACCTGCCTGAGCTCAGCGCTGGGGACACCCGGCATGGCCAAGGGCTGCCGCCCCGGGCAGGCGCTGCCCAGCAAACACCAGCCCTTTGTGTGCCCGGGCTGGGCGCTGGGCAGCTCTGCCACTGGTGCTGGGCACCAGGGAGAAGGGAGCGGGCGGTGGGGTGTCCACATAGCCCCGGGGGCACCTGAGAGTGAGGAGGAAGAAACCCCACCATGGGCGTCACACTCCTGCCAGGGTGGTGAAGATTGCAGTGGAAGCCCTCAAATTTCTGCTGTAGGATGCTGGTGCCTTGAACTGTAGGACCTGGAGGGATGCTAGCAAGGTGAGCATCACACCAGAGAAAAGGGAAGTTATTTTGCATCATGATTTTGCCTTCATTATTAATGATGCTTTTCTGTGCTACTTTGGACTGTGACTGTTAGCATTAGTGTAACTGGACTAAGTAAGTATTATATTTTGATCCAACTGTTAATACTGTAATTAGGCTAAAAATAAGAGGGTTTTTTTTCTGCAGATATAGTGTGTCCTTTTTGTTGGTAAGAAGATTTTGAGGGTCACAAGATGGAGGGGCACTGAACCTGCAGAGCCTTCTCTCTGTGATCAGCCACTTTCTGTTTTTCTAAATGACATACAAATACAAATCACAGGCCCAGTCTCATTGCCAGTTACTCTTTGCCATTCTTTCCAAAACTGGCATATTACTTTCCAGAAGGCTCAAGCAGAGCTGGGTAGAGTGTTTGCAGCTTTGTGTCCTTTAAAATAAAAATCCAATGATTGGGGGACAAAAATGCAATGAAAAAGATTGGATCAAGATACTGTGCTCATTAAAGTCAGGAAATGGTACTATCTGAAAGGTCTTAACTCTCAATCCAAAAATAAAATGTGCCTTTTCCTCTCCCTTTTATTTCCTCACAAGCCATTACATCAGTGCTTACTGCTGCAGGAGTGATCTTGACAAACCTTAAAAATGCTGCAGATACCCTAACTTTATCGGAATTCCCTGCTACAAAATCTCTTAGCTGAGGACTGAGCATGCTGGGCATCGAAACCACTCAGCTATGTGCTGTAACTCCCAAACAGACAGCACAGGTTTTCCTTCAGGTCTCAGTTTTTGAAAACAGGAGGACTTTTTTTTAAGGAAGAGCATTGCCAGCTGGTGGAGGGGGTGATCCTTCCCCTCTTCCCAGGCCTGAGAGGCCACATCTGGAGTGCTATCTCCAGTCTGAGGTCCCTAGTGCAAGAGAAACATGGACATAACTGGACAGAGTCCAGCAAAGATGATTAATGGTTTGGACCATCTGGTATATGGGAAGACAAGAGAGATGGGCCTGTTCAGCCTGAAGAAGAGAAGGCTCCTCTTAAGAAGGGGATATTATCAGTGTGTATAAAGACCTGACTGGAGGATGTAAAAAAAAAACCCAACCAACAGATGTCACAGCACAAAAAACAAAACTACCACACTGCAACAAGGCTTTTACCATCCCATACCACCATCAGTCTCACACAAGGTTCCAAAAGTTCATCTACTGTCCGTACTGTTTCTTCATCCTCTTCAGGCCATTCCACCCTACTTCTTGCCTCTCTCCTACATCCAGGGCTCCTCTTCATCTGCTGCCTCTCCTCACCCAGTGCTCCCTTCCACCAGTACTTCCCCTCTTCCTAGCTCTTCAGTGCTGTTTAGCTACTTAGCCCGAACAAGCCACAGCTGTACATTATCCACATCAGCCAACCCACCGCCCCTGAAGCAAGCCCACAACTGTATATTATCAATGTTAATTAACCCTCTACAAACAGAGCCAGACTTTTCTCAGCAGTGCACAGTGAACAGACAAGACGCGATGGGCACAAATTGAAACACAAAAAAAGTGAACAGATAAGAGGCAAGGGGCACAAACTGAAATACAAAAAAGTTTGTTCAAAATAATTAAAAAAACATTTTTCTTGTGGGGGTGGTTGAATACTGGAGCAGGTTACTCTGAGAGGCTGTGAAGTCTCCATCCCAGGAGATATTCAAAACCCAACCAGCCAAAGGCTTGATCAACTTGTGCAAGCTGACCCTACTTTGAGTAGAATGGTTGACAAGGCAATCTCCAGAGGTGTCTCCAACCTCATCTGTCCTGTGATTCTGCCCTCCACTGATGCTGAAAGGCTCTGTGTTTTCTCCAGGATATAGGATGGCAGTAGTGTTTACACTCTGCTTCACCTGGAGCCCACAATTGCCTGTGCAGACAATGCAGTTTGGCTGCAACTGTCAATTTATTCATTTGAGACAAACACCAGGAAAAATCCAATCAGGAGGGCACATTTGGTTTCCCAGCAGCCTTGGAGACAGTGGCATAAAGTCACATTCAGAGTATATACCAAGGACTAGACATAAGCATGGAAATCACCCATGTTTCGAGTTAGATTATCAGCCTTGTAAGGAAGTTCCAGCATCTCTATAGTTGCTGGAGAACGGCTGAGTTGAAAAACTAGTTATATGTCAAACCATAGCCTAAAGGGTGAATCATCCATAAAGCCAGATGGATGACAGCAGGCGAGTAGCCATGCATGGCTAGCAGAAGTTATTAGATCTTTGGCATTCTTGTGATATCCAGAAATAAGAGATATTGTACAGAATCTAATGAAGTAGTATTTGGAAAAAAGAGATGTCTCTCTGTGAGGGAGTTGCTTTGATGTTAACTAGTTCTTCGACACATTGCTGTCTTCCTGCCACCTGAGACCTGCACTTCAAAAACCTATCCAGCTGGAAATAAGCTGAAAACCAACAGATCTTTTCCATTTATAAAAGCACTTTTCTAAATACACCTGGGGTAAACACCAGGGAGGATGAAGAGGTACTTAAGAAAAATGACAGTGCTAACATGAGTGAAAATGAGGATAAATAGACCAGGAATCAGTTTAGGGTGAGAATTAGAAGTAAAACTCTGTCTTCTGTAGATCAGCATCCCTCTAGGACCAGTGCAGACAAGAAACAGAAGTATTAAGGTGTCTCCTCATCACAGAATATGATGGAGTGAGCGCGACAGCAGAGAGAAGGGCCTGATGACGCAGTCTATCCTAGTCCAGATTACAGGGGCTGGTTTTGAGAAGAACTGCAGAAATGACTTCATCTCTGCAAGAGAAACTTCAGCTCTCCAGTTAACAAAAGCTGTCACTTGGACTCCAAGTACTTCTGAAGCTGTAGATAGATTTGTCTTGGGAGGAGGTCACTTCATGTTGCAGAAGAAAGGTGGAATTGCTTTTACAGAAGCCATACAGCAAGCTTCTGCAGACCGCACTGCTGCTTATTGTCCATGTGGCTGTGAAGGCTGATGTGGTAGCTCAGAATTCATGTTCTTGGAAATATGCTTCACCTTTAAAAAAATCTATAACATCAGGAATCTAACACTCTCAAGAGCAAACAGATGGGAGGAACCTCCCTTAAATGCCATCTGCAGCAGCACTATAATTCATAACTCTTCCTGTCATGAAAGATCATCCCTTTTCAAGTCAAAAGAAGCCTGATCTGGGGGAGAAAAAAGGAAATCTGAGCTCACATCCCCAGTTTCTCTATATTGACATACAAAGAGGAGCTAAGTACAGTGAATCCAATTTTAGAAGACTGGTGGGTGCCCTAAATAGGTACAGGTATTTATGATGGCATGTAGGAGCGTGATGTCTGGCCAGTCACTTGGGTTCCTTCCTTCACACTTCCAGTGACCACTTCATACTACCTGATTTGCACACTTAATTCAGGAAAGGGTAATTTTCTCCTTGGAAATTCCTTTCTCTCTCCATTGATGATAGGAAACCCTCAGAAGACCAACTCAGACAAGATGCCTGTTACATGGCTAAAGCTGTACGTTGAATCCAAGCCTACCCAGCTCACCCAAGACCACACAGGAGTGGAGAACTGAGCTGCATTGCAGCTGGCTGCTCCCATCTCAGACCCACCAGCCACTGGGCTCTGCTTCCTCAATGATGCCCATAGTTCATCCGTCACTGCAAATGTAGCTCATAGCTGCATCTCTAGTCTAAACCCTGAGGTTTTCAGGAAGTGCTTACCAGTTTTCAGCAGGGAGGTGCCCAAGCAGTGCTGTCCTATAGCACAGTGTGAATCCCTTTATCTGTAGCTTCCTCCTGTGCCTGGCAGCAGCAATGAGGTAATTTTGTCCTCCCCTAGGCATGAAGTTATTCATCTGCTAGGAGACCCCACTGCGCCTTTAGCATCCAAGTGGTTCCCACTCAGTCTGAGGGGCTACCGGCCACACTGCTGTTACCACCTCGCTGATTTACTGGGGCACACAGCTGGCCTCTGAGACAGCTATGGGAATGACAGATCCTAAATAGCTCCTGTTGGAGATGCAGGCAGAAAAACCAAGACCCTCCACCACAGAGAGACAAATGCTCATCACCCAAGGCACTGCAAGATCATTCAGTCTATTCATCCTGGCTCAATAGGAAATGCACAGCAGCAGTATTGCCACAACAGGAGACTGCTGGTCCCTACAGAGCTCACAATTACAGACTAGACAAAACGTATTTATCTTAGAAGAAAAATGGCAGGAAGGGAAGCTGGGGGGGTTGGGGTGAACCTGCATCTAAATTTCAACCTCCTTCATCTAATATAAAGAAAACAAGTTTTAGAGCAAGGTGGAAGGGAGGAGGTGGGGAGAGGGGAGGTGTCAGTAGACCAGTTTCTCAGCAGAGAGTAGGCTTCTCTGCTTCTGCTTAATTGATTAATTCCTTCTTAGCAGAGTCATCTGTTTGATGTGCTTTTCCATAAAAGCAGTTCAGAAAGTTCATGGGAGTTAATCCGTGAAGATGGTTGGAGCTGCAAAGCCAAGCATCTGATTAAAGGACAAGGCGATCGCTTACAGCTTAGCTGCTTTCAAAGTTGTTCCCAAAGTCTTTGCTAACCTTCATTTTTCAAAGTTAGTTTCTTGGCATTGGGGAATTTAAAGGAGAAGGTTTCTTTTTAACACTAGTAGTATTATTGCAATCAGAAAGCAAGTAAAATAAATTCAGAGGAAGGCCACACACAAAGTCACATGCACACCAGTAAAAAGAAGCAGATGAAAAGATGCACAGGCAAGCACACACACAGAGGTTCCCATTTCACAGCCTATTCAAAATAGATTGCTCTGAATTCAGTACATGCACTCACCACTCACAGATAAAGGCAAAGCCATTACTTGTGTTAGTGCTACCTGCTTGTACCCAAGAACTTAAAGAAACAAATAGCATAAGCGTGTCTTCTCTGTAGGGGTTTGCATTACTGCTACTTACAGCAGAGACTGGCCATCAAGATGGCAAGGTGGGCAAATACCTCTAAGATAGATGTAGCTGTGGTCTGTAGGTGCTGCGTGATGTAATGAGGTGACTTAAATCCTCTGATGATGCTATACAAGGCAGTAATGATGAGGGATGATGTGGAAGAATTGCAGAGGAACGTCACACTGCTGAGTGATTTTATGGAAAAAAAGCAGCTGAAATTCAGTGGAAGTAAGTATAGGGTGGTACACATGGGGAAAAAAGCAATCCTAACTTTACATACAGTGATGAACTTTGAATGGACTATTACTTACTCAGGAATGAGTTGGTGTTTATAATAGGTAGTTCTATGAATATGTCACCTCAGTGCTCAATGGTAGTGACAAAAAGCAAATTGAATGTTAAGAATTAATAGAAAAGGAATAGAGATCAAAATAGAAAGCACTATTATGTCCCTGGGTAAATTCAATGTGCGCCTGCTTCTTGAATGTTTTAGGTAGCTCTGGTGTCCCCCCTCCCTGAAAGGATGCAGCAGAACTGGAAAAGATACATAGAAGGGCAATAGACTGATCAAAGGTATAGAACAATGAAGTACTCTAGGAATATTTCATCTGAATAAGAGATGACAGAAGCAGAGGATGATAATGGTCTATCAGATTATGAGTGGCATGAAGAGGATGAAAGAAAGCAACTATTTTTTGTTTCTTTGAAAAGACAAAAAACGGTGCTTGAGATGATAGCAGGTCGGAACAAAGAACCTGCTTCACACAATGTGCAGTTAATCTGCAGTTAATCCCTCCTTGCCAAGGGATACCACAAGTGCTAAAACTTTACTTGATCTAAAAATTTTAAACAACTCAATGGGAAAAAGGTTCATGGATTTCCTAATAAATACAAAGACATCTTAGGAATACTTATGATTCTGTCCTCTAGAGGCTGTAAAATTATAGGCATTACTCTGTCCTTGATCTTACACTTTTCTCTGTACTGGGCTAGGTAGACTTACAGTGTGATCCACCACGGATGTTATCAGTGCTCGCATTATATTAATGACCATTGTGTTAATTTCCTAGCTTCTCCAAAGGATGGACACTCCATTCTGTCCTGGGCACAGTCAGCCCCACGCTCCCAGCCATGCTCATCTCAGAGTCATTAGGATCAGCCTCCGGAGATGTCCATCATCCTTCCAGCATAAATTTCTTGGGATGCTCCATCACATCCTGTACTAGACTGTTACACAGGGCAGCTCACCTAGTGGCCTTTTTTTCACTGCCTTGTAGCTGTGTCCCTTGTGTTCCTGATGATACCTCAATGCTTGTGTTTAAGGACTTGGGAATTCATAGTTACTCTTCAGGAAGGCAGGACTCTGACATCTTTTCTAGATCAGCTTCAAGCTTCCTGAAGAGGTTTTTACACACTAATGCTTCACATTTGCTGGGTGATGTTATGCAGGATTTGAACTCCTAGAAATTTTCTCAGGTTCTTGGAGGTATGACTGTGAATCAAACCTCACTGCCTTGCCGTTGTGCTATGCAATTGACGTTGCCTTTCAGTCTTATGGTCAGACCAGGAGAGGAAAAAGATTTAGCAGTACAGAAGTATACTGACCGTGCCAGAATTCAACTCTGCAAGGGATCATGGAAGGCTCCAGCAAATGTAGAGTCACAGTGGAAAGGGCATGAGATCTGCACTGCTGCCTTTTCTGTATGACCTTGTCCATGGCACACCCCCTGGTACCTCAGCTTCCCTATATATATATATAGCAAAGCTTCCCTATTTATGGTGAAGCTGTCTCTCTTCCAGGAGAACTGACTTAAAAGATGGCCAAAATTGATAATGTCATTACCAGTTTTGCTTGAGTATGGCTCACATCCATGCACGTCAAATGCAATATTAATAATCCCCACAAGGACAAGTCATTATAGTCTCTCAGTTTCAGTCCAAACTACTTCAAAAACTTAGCAGCTTGGTCCTACCAGGAGATCAGTGGAGATCAAAGTTTTTTGACAATTCACAGCACTAACATCTGGTGGATGATCAATCTGAAAAGGGGTTGGTTTAGTCTCTGGGGGTGTTAGGTTCACAAAGGGTGTGATCTGGATTACAGAAGGAGAAACCCAGGGGCGGACACACAGAGCAACATCACTGACGGCACTGGGTGGATGTGCAAATTCTGGCTATGCAATAGGAGGAAGCATCTGCTGACAGATCTTCAGCTTCTGGACCAGGCATTCATGTGAAAGTGAACACTCAGGACTTAACCTTGTTTGTGCCTGGTGGCCTTATTTTCAAAGTCCATATGCTATTGGGTGACGTGCCAGAGCTCTGATCTCCAACTCCAGATGGATATTCTTGGAGGGCTGGAAACAGCTGGAGAGCATTTTGTGTGTTAGTGTAAAGGGTATTAGAATCCCTTCTGAACTCTGGCAGTAGATGAACTGTCTGTGCACATGCAGACCAGGTTTCTTGAGGATTTGTAACTCCTCCAGAGCAAACACAATACAAGAGAAGAGAGGTTTCAGAAGCAAAAAACACTGGGAATGGGAATGGTCAAGGAAACGGTAAGTTCTTAACTTATCCCAGCTAGCATTTCTCACTTGATTGAAGCATCTAATTAAGGAAGAGTCACCACTCCATCCAACAACAGCTTACACCTCTACAGAGTGAATGAGTTATTGCGTTGGAACAAACAGGCTCACCTCTGCTGGGACTGGGACATCCCACCAAAGTCTGATCAACTGGAAGGTAGTTGTCGACACGTGAGCTAGTTACCCTGCACTTCCCTCGTGGTCAGAGTGGAGTAAAAGGGCACAGTACATCTGGCATTAGGCATCTGTTTCAGAAGAAAGAACCTGAAATAAATGTCCTAAAAGTATTAACATTTTTCTGTGGGCTTTAAATGTGGCCAGGAATGATCACTCCACATGGCCACTCTCAAAAATAGGATAAGCAGGGAGGAAGTATCTAAAATCACGAATACAGCAGCTGTTGGTGATGAGGGCTTACAAAGGAAAGAACTATGGGAAGTAGCTGGGCTTATATGTGTTCCTAACTGGCTTCTCATATGGCCACTGAGGTAGACAGTCAGGCTGGCTAGACTATCAGTCTGACCTTACACTGCATTTCTTATGCTCTTGCAGAGAAGATGTCTGCATTTGCTCGGATTATTCCCATGAAAGACAAAAAAGCTTCCAGTTGATGATGTTTTATCAAGCACTTGCTCCTACTCACTGAATACGTCTTTAAAATGCCAGTTGAACCAGGAGACCGGACATAGATCCTGGTGCTAAAACATCCTTGCTCTGGACAGGTTTAAAAAGGTGCCAGCCCTTTTTTTTCCATACTGCAGTCCATAAGAAGAACTGTGGTTGTTTGGTTTTTTGTTTGCCCCTTGCCATTTTCTTCTAATCTAGGAGGGGAAAAAAGCACTCAGTTGTGGGATATTAGTGAGCTAGTCTAAGGAAATGTAGGCAGGCAGAAGATTCAAAAATATTTCACTGGCATCCAGCAGCAAAAAGAATCAATGGGAAGCTTGTCTATTAAGAACAGAGCTGAACATTTTCATTGGTAAGGCAAAAGACAGCTTGAAGGAGACAGAGCACTTCTGAATGACTAGAAATGCCATATTTCAAGTCCCATAGTCCAACTAGGTCATGGAATGACTGTGGACAGGTCTTTGTCTTAGTGTCCCACAAATTCCCTAGCTGATTCCCTCTCTCCATTGCACATTAAGCATTGGCTGAGGCAGAGGTCAGTTGTTACGATGGATTCACAGTGCCCGTTTGCAAGCCAAGATGCTGTCATCATAAGACTGGAAACACTATCTTCAGCCCTGCAGTAGTGATGAGGACTACATACACTGGAGAGCCTGCACCACCCAGACTTGTGCCAAAAGTGTCTTAGAAACATGTGGGTTGGGTGTGAAGGCAGAACAGATGGTTGTCAATGACGTGTATAGACACATGGGGTAAGGACTTGCAGGGTGATGCAGTAACTTTAAGGTCACTCACCCAGTGGAAATTCAAGCCATGTGTCCTGCATGACTGTCCATCAGACTTGTATTTCCTTTTTACAGCATCCCCCAACCCTTGGCTGGAGAGCAACACAAGCAACATGCAAGCTGGCGCTGGACACAGAAATTTGGAAGAGATAACCTGTGGTTAATATAGTGGACAGGTGGATTAGTCAAACAGCATTATCATCTGTGGGGAAAATAACTCTGCCCAAAATGATCAAGATAAGTCAAACTAAGGATACTGTAACTCTGAATAAAAATACCTGTGCTTTCTTGCAGTTCAGCTATTCCACATTAACAGTACAGTGGGATTTACTTCCCTTTGACAACAAGTGCACAGACACCTGAGATTTTAGGACAAAGGCACCAGGTACATTTTTAACAAAAGAAAATTTAAATGAAATTTGTTGGCCACCTTCCTCCTTTCCTCCGCTCAGACTGACCTTCACCCAGTTCAGCTTTAGAGAAGAGTTTACTTAGGGAGTGAATATGCAGAAGGCTGCCCTTCTCTGGACTGACACCTGTCTCTAAGCAGGCAGAATGCAGACTGAGGTCAGCAGAGGTAGTTGAATTTTCGTTATGAACAAATAGTTTTATCATGGTTTACAATTCTGGACACAGAAACCAGGAGGGATATCAGACTGCCTGCTTTCACCTTTATCATGTCTTTCTTTCGGTATGTGACATCATCCTATTGATGAAGGTCAAGTTGATCTTAGCTCCTTTCTGACTCATTGAATATTAGCAATGGCTGGAGGCGGCAGAAGCCAGTGATTTGATTTGACAGGCCAGGAGGTAGCACACCAGTGATACAGCAGGACACGGGATGCAGAAATGGGTGATGCCATGATCCATTGTGACAAGAGGAGAGTTTCGGATGGATGGACCAACGGCCTGAAATGACCCAGCAAGGACAGGACAGACAAAGGTAAAAACCTTTGATCTGTGCCCATTCCCACTTCAATGGGACAAATCCAAAGCAACCTTACTTAGCTAATGATGTGATCAGAGATTTATTGTGTGAGATCTTGTGACATCATGAACCAATCCCCTCCCTTTCCCAGGTCCATGGATTCTGTGACCAGAAGATAGTGCTTAATTGATGGACTAATGTGTCTCCTCCCCTCTGCTGCAAATCAGAAAACTCCTTCCAGTTACTTCAGTCTCTGCTCCAGCAAAGCACATTTGTTCCAGTGTGACCTCAGGCCTCATGAATAGCATTGTCCCTGGTGTAGGTCAAAGGAGCACAGCTGGTGAGACGACGAGGTCTGTGGATGAGCCAAGCCCTGTGATGGGAAGGAAACTCCCCAGCAGGCACCATCTGCCCCATACTGCTCTGCTGCACTTCTGTTGATCCATAATTCTCTGTCCAAAGATGCAGGGCACTTGTGGTCTGCAGATCAGGCTGGATCATGTGGCCATCAGAGCAGGAGAGAAAGCAGTAGCAAGGACTCTGCCCTGCAGATCTGTGGCCATGGAAAAGAGACCCATGAGGCAGCAACCTGTGATAATTGCCACTAGCCCTGTGTTGCCTGGCTAACCTGTAACTTGCATTTGGCAAAAATCAAGAATGTGTTTGAAGACACCAGGTTTGCTCCCAGGTGATTTTTCCTGGCTCTTCTTTCAAAGGGCTGTTTCTCATGCATTCAGCATCTGACTATTTTGGGAAAAGGGGTCTCTATTCCTCCAGGATCACGGAGACAGGGACAGCTGGTAGGTATTTCATTTCAGCCCTCTTGCTCTTCTCATCCTGTGAAATTTCATGCCAGCTGTGGTCACCTGTTTGATTTCTCATTGAATGGCTGCCTTCCTCCACAAATTAATTTTGATTATTTAAGCTTGTCTTGTCTGGCAGGGAGGGGACCTCTTAGTGGTGTGAGTTTGAAGCATTGGCTCTCTTTTTATCTTTCTCTTTTTCCCCTGCACGGAGTCTAATTTTGTGATTCTATGCCTTCCCCAAAAATAACCTTCAGACCCAGTTCTGAACTGTCATATTCATTACATCACAGCTGTCTGCAGACGGGGCTTATCACTTGCAATCCACTCAGTTACAGTTGTGATTAAAACTGATTGCAAATGTGATCCTGGCTGCTCAGCCTGGAAATTGGGAACGTCTTTATAATTTCTGACAGAAGATCATGAGGCCTTAGATGAGCCTGGCAGGGCTGCAGAGGTAGGACGAGATCCTTGTAAGCTGGTGGGGGTGGGAGAAGAATATGCATCTGTGAGAAAGAGAGAGGAGCTGGTGACCTGGTAAAAAAAATACAGGGTGGCCCAGGCTAAAAACCCTGAAGTTGAGATCTGGGAAATGTAGGGGGTGAAAAGTAAGTTCAGATTTGATTGCCAGGACTATCCCTAGGAATAGGTGAAGGAGGCAGTTGTGTATCAGAGCAAATCAGACCACTGCCTGCACTGCCCAGGGCTCCACAAAGTCATGTCCCTCACTTGGCCTTGGGCACCAGTAATACCTGGTAATTGGTGTAGCTGTTCTTGGGGAAACAACTGCTGTGCTTCTTCCCAACAGCAGTAGTAGCACAGCTTAGTCTCCAGGACTCTACTGCACTTCTGCATCTACTATTGCTCCATCCTGTTCACTTTGCACAGCTGGAGCCATTTATCCCATCTGCAAAATTAATCTTTGCAGAGTGATGGAGCCTTAAATGTGCTCAAACATTTTGTAAGATGCTCCAAAACCTGGAAAGGGCTCCATCATTTTTCTGTTGGCCTGAACCTTAGCTTCATTTCATGGATTTATATACGTAAAATTAACTGGGACTTTAAGTTTATTTAATCTTATCTTTATATCATAACCCACCTGGTTTTCCCCACTTGCTCTCATTGAGGATCCAGTGCCTTGTGCTGAACTAAAGCCTGATTTTGAGACTTTGTTCTGAAGAGACTGAAAATCCACCAGTTTCCTTAGAAGCTAGTTCCAGCATCTTTCAACTTAATCTTTATTTCCTGCAACCTGACTTGAGTTACACTTTTCTTCATTCCCCCTTTTGAAACTCTTCCGTCTCCATAAGGAGGTAACGTCTCAGACTTCATTCTTATAAACTGAACAGAGTAAGTGTTGGAAATGTTTCCTGGTCAGAGATTTTCCTTCAGACTTTTGAGTCGTTTTTGTTACTCTCTTCCAATGTCTCTCCAAGCATTGCATGTTCCCTTGCAGGCATGGACATCTGAACTGGGTGTCCCCATTTCCTCCATACCCAGAGAAAAAAATGACTTGCTTCATCTAACTCAACATGCCCCAGCTTATGCATCTGAGCACTAAATTAGCTCTTCTGGTGATTTTAGGGCATTGCTCTAAGACCTTCTTCAAATCACTGGACAGGTCTGGCTATCCTGGAGTTGCTGTTTTCCAGCACAGGCTCTCCCCTTCCCCGTCCATGTTCCAGGCTTTCTTTACTCAGAAAAGCAAACCTTTGCAGAGACCTATCTCTGTGTCCTGGGATCATCTGTCTAACTCAAGGCATGGAGCTGATGTGCCTCTGGTAGGAGCCCAGTCAGTAGGATTATCCTGTAGTCAGCAGACACACCCAAAATAGACCGATTTCTGCTGGAGATTCCCTCTTTCTCTGTATCGGCAGTAGGCTCTCAAGATCCTGGTTAGAAATCAGAGCTTAGCTGAAATCAGCCTGTGTCTGTGTTGCCCTTCATCTGTTGTAACATATTTTTCAAAACGTTCAGTGTAGAGTGCTTTTTCCCTTCTTACACCCGTCTATTGTTATCTTTGAAGTAAACCCTATCGCCAAGGGAAAGAAATGGCTCCTCCTAGAGGGCTGTTCGTCCTCCGTTACGGGCAGCATTCACCAAGTTAAAGTTGCGTGTTCACAAAAGGGGCACTTCTATCTGGAATAAAATATTTCCACTGTTTGGAACAGTTTTCACCATAATTAATTTTTAAGGTTGGAAAAGGAAGACTTTATACCATTCACACCCCTCCCTTTCGAGAAACTAGTTTCCTGCTTTTATTTTGTTGCCTACCTTCATTTCCTGCCTTCATTTCCTCTGCTTTTCAAAGAAGCAAAATTTTCTGTTTGTGCAAGTGAGACCCAGGGTGATTAGTTTTCAAACCTAGAAAAAAACCCCTCTGTCTCTGGGTGAAGTATGGCATTGTCTAACAGCACAGGGCAATGCTATCATTTGTTCAGAATAGCCCAAAGTTAGCCCCTGTTTCAGAGCAGGCTGCATTAACTGGGATGCTAAGCAGATCGCTGTATTTATTTGGAATAATAAAGAAAAAGAGGGAAATGTCCCGAATGGGATATGTCCAGGGCACGCTATAGACCCTGCCACAAGATGCCTGGCTTGCGAGGTCCTGCCTGGAAGTGTATGGCTGCCAACAAATCATTGCTGTCATCTTGGCAGTGGTACAAATACTACAGACATCTTATATTTTCCTTTGGCTCCTGCACTGGAAGTCCCTCCTTTCGTCATGCCATTATGAGTGTAGTCGCTCCGTAGATCGTTCTCCACAGACACAATCTGGGTGCATTTGTGGTTGTTGTGGTGACCTTGCTGCTCTGGAGGCTATAAACTCACTTGAAGACCTGCTTGGACTTCTTTGATAGGTGGAAAAGGATGGAGGAAAGATGCCTGATTTTACACACTGTTAAAAATGAAACTAAACTCTGATCCATTGAATCTGTGGGAGATGGACGATTGCTTCCTGCAAAGACAGAGTTTGGAGGAAGATAACATTTCCACATCTGCTGTGGGACCTGCAAACAATCCCTCTATGGCAGACAGTCATAGCATCCCTTACATGAGTGGGCTGAAGTGGAATAAAAATGATGGGAGTTTGCATCATCAGGCTCACATGTTCCCTACAGTATTTTATTATTTAGGCCTGCAAATCCAGCCTGGCTACCCAAAGTGGACCCCTGCTTTTAAATAGCATAGAAAATGAGAGGCACAGATTCCACCACAGTGTGCCTAGGACATTCAGTTTCAGCGTCTAAGCCAAAATTAACATGCAACTTGCAACCAAGAGGCTGCTAGTGACAAGCAGCAGCTTTGAAGGTCACCTCTCCTCCAAGTAAATAAATAAATAGTAAATAAGGAAGCCAGTAGCAATGAATAAACCAGGCAAAGCAAGAGACATTCCATTGGCTTGGACTTGATATTTTTTTGTATTTCTTCTCTGCTCTCTTCACTTTCATTTCCCCAAAGGTCAGTGCTAATAGGAGACCCCCCCTTATTGCTCATGCATACTGCAGCACCCTCACCAGCCTGCCTGTTTCAGAGACCCTGATACCAATTCAGAGCCTAAGCTGAGAGCGTAAATAGTGTCATCTCCACAGCTGATTACTTTAATGAGACCTTCTATCAGTACCAGGGCATGACAGGTGGGAGGATCTGTTGCAAATACTGTGTTTGCCTCTAGACTGGAATCTATACCCTTGTTGCTAAAGAGAAATCATGGTGCCAGGTATTTGTTTTCAATGCTTCTCTCTGCCATGCCTAATGAGATCCTGGCTCTGCAGGCTCAGAGATGACTTTTTCCAACAGTTTTTCCAGCTTGGCCACATGGCCAGAGAAGGCACAGCCTGAAATCACTCGGGGAGCGGCGCCAAAGTTATTTCTGATTGGTTTTGCGTCATGCTGGACCCATCTGCTCAATCTGAAGAGATGCTCACAGGAGGAGGTACTGGATATAGAGACCTGCTTCAGCTCTTCTTCTTGTGCAGAGCGTGCACACATCCAAGTGGGGACTCTGCCTTACTTCTCAAAGTGCCTAGTCTCTTGGGCATCCATCCTACGCGTGTGTTCCCGGGCTGCCTTCCAGAATGAACCAGTGGCTCACTGCAGGCAGAAATCTGGGCAAGCTGACAGGACAATTTCACTGGGATGCTCTCCAGAGAGACACAATGCACATGCTGCACTAACCAGGTCCAATGTTGTCCCAACAGTCCTTGCTCACTCAGAAAAGTTTCTGTCGCACTCCAGGTCATAAAAACACGTATTCACGTATCCTGGCATCAAGCTTTGAAAGTAATACATTGAGGGGCCTGACATACCTTGCTGCCAGACAGCATAGCTTCACTGGAACCAAATATTTCACCAGTGTCACTGGCTACTCCCACACACAGTCCAGCAGAAACCAGAGTTGGACCACAGGGAAATTTCTTTCCTCCTAAAGGAATGTGCTTCTGAACACGCTCATATCCTCTGAAGATACAGATCTAGAGGTCTAGAGCACAAGCTTTGTGAGAAGCAGCTGGGGGAACTGGGATTGTTTAGCCTGGAGAAAAGGAGGCTCAGGGGGGACCTTCTCACTCCCTACAACTACCTGAAAGGAGGTTGTAGGCAAGTGAGGGTCGGTTTCTTCTCCCAGATAACAAATGACAGGACAAGAGAAAACAGCCTCAGGTTGCACCAGAGGAGGTTTAGATGGGATATCTTCACTGAAAGGGTGGTCAAGCATTGGAACAGTCTGCCCAGGCAGGTAGTAGAGTCACCATCCCTGGAAATGTTTAAAAAATGTGTAGATGTGGTGCTTAGGGACATGGTTTAGTGATGGACTTGGCAGTCCTGGATTAACAGTTGGATTTGATGATCTTAAAGGTCTTTTTCAACCTAAACAATTCTATGATTCTGATTCTATGATTCTATGTTGCCATCTTTAGTCTGCCTATTCATGCACTGCCACTGTCACTTTTAAGATAAGACCCACCAACCCATCTACGGTATAAAAGTCTGAGGACACTCAGCATCTCACCCTGCTGCTACCCACCTCACCTATTTGTGCCGATTAGATTATATATATATATCTGTATTAAAAATATATATAAATATATAAATGTGTGTATAAATATGGCATCCCATATATTCTGGGATCCCAGATGGCCTAGAAGGGTTTTGCTTCTTCTGTGATTGGTGATAGTGGGATACATCTCAGTGCCATATTCACACCTTCCTAAACACAGAGTGGAGGCTCTATGGTTATGTTGGGCTGGAACCAGCAATGTGGAGAGGAGCTCTCATACAAGTCCATGTGTTCCTGCCTGATTGCAAGCCTGGGCTTCATCTTGCAGTGTAAAGAAAGCCAGGATGCCAGTTTTGGGAAAACTGGGGTAATCCTGAACCCCTTCAGGAGACCCTATAACTTCAAGAAGAAATTAGTCCTTTGAACCAAGTGTCCCTGAAGGAATGAGAGATGGTGGGGACAGGTGACAGAACTTGTAGATACTCTTAAGAATAACCAAAACTGGGCTCTGGTATTAAAGAAATACAATCTGATGGTGGTTTTGTCTGCATATTATAGCACAATGTCACAGCCTCTTCATGCCATGACCAGCCATAACAAACCCTTACCCCATGACTTAATATGCATGATGTCCAATATTGTGAGAAAGCAAGCCAAAACATCTGTTAACACCTCACCTCATGGACCCAGACTGATCCATCACCCTATCTTTTTTTCAAGCACTGCAGTGAGATGTTTCAACCAGGACCATTGTCACTTCCAGCTTTTCCAACAGCCCGTGAGGGACAAGGTGGGCTAGAACATAAAGCACAACCCACTGAAGCTCTCCATTCCCTCACCTGCAAGTCTGGTGGCGTGGCTGTAGTCCTGACCCTCCCTACATGGTTGGCAGAGCATGTACACGTCCTGACCTACATGGCTGGCAAGTGGCTCTGTCCCCACAACTGCCTAGAATCATTTCCACAGAAGGTCGAAACTGGCTGGCAGGAGAGCAGGCTATCTTCTCCTTATTTCCTCACTATTGAATCTTCCCCAATTAGCATGATAATAATTGTTAACCCGTGGGCCAGACATGATTAATCAGCAATTTTCTTCTTCCTTCCTTCTTTTTTTAATTTATTTTAGGAACAGCTGGGAAATGTCATTGTCTCCTTCAGTAGAGGTTGAAAGCTTGTCCATCTGGTCAATCTAATTCCTGATGTAAATACAGAGAAAAAAGGGAAGAGAAGAGTGGTGTCCCAAGGGAGCCCCGCCACCCTCCACATGCCCCCATCTCTGCCTGAGGTGACTTTCTCCCCCTTCCCTCGTTGTCCTGGTCTTTAGGAACAGAGCCAAGCACTCCACTGAAGGGGAACAGAATAGGTGATGGTAAATTGAAATTAACATCTAGCAGCAATGAATACAAAGCAAAGATTAATGGCTTTTTAATGCTCTACTGTTCTACACTCGGAGCACTGTGTTTTAATGGTGTATGCAGGAGATGGAGAATAAAAAGTGTGCTTATGTGGGAATACAGTTTTGTACACACGCATCTTTCTCACTCTGTAATACTCACCATTAAGCAGAGACAATCTAGCACTAGCTTAGAATTACGTAGGAAAGCCTTATATCTAGTGCATCTCATCTAATACATCGCAACTAAAAATGAAACAGAACAAAGTCATTAAAAGAAATGCCCTCTAACTAGCGGTTACCCAGATAATTTTTTTTCTGCTTTTGGTTTAATTATAATGTGGACTGCTTGATTAATTAAGTAAGTTTCTACAGCCTTCACCACCCTTGGCTTAAAGAAGGTTCCAGTTAGGCTGACTGGATGATAATTATTTGTCTTTCAGCCTGTTTAAGAGATATGGCTTCTTCAGGATCATCTCAATGGGTAACAGTTTCAGCTGTACATCATTTCATGTTTTGACATATGTCACTAGTCATCTGTTGGCTAGAGCCATGCATTCAGCAGTCATTCTTAAACAACCACCTCTCTCTCTCTCTCTCTCTTAAAAAAAGTTACCTCTTATAAACATTTTCAAATTTCTATCCAACAACTTAATCATACCAGGCTGGAGATGAAGTTCATCTAGCATGACTGCAGCCAACATCTGATCAAATGTTGTGATTTGCAGCAGAGTTGAACAAGGTCAAATTGGATGAAACTGTGATCCCATGAGATAATCATTAATAAGTAAGATAGTTATTAACTATCCATTCTGCTCTTAGAATAGCTACTCACTTCACCTGCTGTTGGATGTCTACAGAATAGACCTTTCCTCATGATCTAGTGGTCTAGATTAATTTGTAGTCTGTGGAAAGAAACAGTTGCTTCAGGCATGACCTTGTCTTCTAAAGCAGATACAAGTCAGATGAATGTTTCCCTTGAAGTAGCTTTTCCCCCATGGGAGAAAAAGAGTCTTATTACAAGTTCAGATGGTGATGTCCACCTGTAGATACCTGCGGTCAGCTGAGATGAGCTCCATCCTTCCATTCAGGCTGATCATACAACCTTTGGTTTTAGGGACCTAGTTAAAAACATTTCTGCTCAATAGTGCACTGCAAAAGATCTCTAGTAGACTAGGTTCCTACGTTTCTCTATGAATAAATTCCTGCCAGAGGAATCATCTGTGTCAAAAACCAGACTCTTAGAAGAGAGCAATACAACAGCATCAAACTTGGCAACTGGCTCCTCCAGGAGACAAAAGCACTTTGCACTTTATAGCCCAACAGCACACTGACCCCACTGAGGTTTCTTTTTTATTCTGCAGGAGCAAACACAGGGAGATTTGTACCTGGGAATATCACTTGACACAAATTGAACAGTGGGTGTAATTATGTATAAAAGCTCCCCTGTTACAGAAAAAAGAGGGGGGGGAAAAGAAAAAAAAGACTTTAATAATCTGTCGGTTAAAAAAGGAAAACAAAGACAGTATACTCCTTAGTTTGACAGAGGAGATGTTTGTTAGTATTGCTCTTTATTAGTAACTATGGCAAAGCCCTAAGAAGCACTAATATGAATTTGATACATGCAGTAACTGAATGATCTCATTGCAGGGTGCATGATCCAGAGCAGGATTCATGCTGCTGATGCTCAAGTCTTTGATCCCCTCTGCTTTCCTTATAAACAGCTACTGACAAAAACTCTTTCCCAGACCCTTGGTGCAGCTGGTAACCTTGAAGTCACAGCTAGCTACCTCGGAGCAGTGCAGAGGTCCAGCTGGTCTTTCTGGAAGTGGGGTTCTTCTGGAACATCCCATATTGTTCTGGATGGCAGAATATATGCAACACTGCTCCAGTCTCAGCTGGGAAATCTGACAACACTGGGAACTCTACCAAGCATGAGAATAACAAACACGATGCTGTGATAGCTAACAAATGCAGGGGAAAAATCCAAAGGAGGTAAATCACCAGCCTATATACGCCATAACACCGATGCTACCAGAATTTTTGAATCAACACATCACTACCACAGACTATTCTATTTCCATTAAAAAGCAGAGAATATTTGGGATCTATCTGTGGCCTTTTCAGGAGTCAATGCCCTGGCACATATATTAAGAGATCTTGGGCTTCTCCTTGGGAAGTCTTTGGCAGAGCAGTAAGACACATTTCATGAGTGATGTTATTTTCATGGCTATCATGCTGATCATACCAACAATGGTTTGCAAACAACAGGAAAAGTTGTTGCAGGGTAAGAGGCTCATAATTGGTTTGATGAAGCCTGAAAACACATCCCATCTCCCAACACATCATGCCCTTGTGCCTGAGCATGAGCTCAGGAATCACTGGCAACCACTAAGGACAGTTTATCTCTGCCTGTGCTATTACCATATCTTTGGGTCTTTGGAATAAGCATATATCTCTCCCTCTTTCTAACTGGCAGGAGAGATGGAGAAGGTGCATATTGCCACTCGCTGGTGATTTCTCTCTGTCTCACCCCATACACGCAGATACCACTCATACACACACACATACATAGATGATCCTCACAACTGGGGAAGATTTTCCTATGTGAAAATGGAATGTACTCCAAAGAGACCTGGGAGTCACAAGGTGGATGACAAGCCTACCACATCAGGTCCTGATGACTACAAAATGCAGAAGACTCAGAAATTTCAGACTTGTCATCCCTGAACCTTTTTCTCTGCCATGTTGTTGCACGCTTCTGGACATTTTGGAAGAGGCACCACTTGTCAAGGTGGAATAGTTCACACTTCCCTGTAAGGTGGATTAATCCTGAATGCTGTTCTTTCTCTAATTTTCCTGTACATGTAGACTGTACTACCCACACCTTTTATGCACAGAAGTAGTCCCCATGACAGTGTATCAGCATAGTCAGAGAGATGGAGAGTGCTTAGATACCCACCTGACCTCTGTCTCTCTGTCTCTGTAGGAAGCATACAGCCCAACATGGCATAAACCTTTATTCTCCTGCTCAGACACTGTTCGTTTATCATCCTTTGCTTCAACTTGCCTTTTTATTCAAGTCCTTCTCTGCTAACAAGGAGTCTTTGTGGCTGTCACTTGCAAAGGGATCTGCTCTTCCAGATATGATGTATTGCATGCTCAATTTATTGTGGCCAATGAGCAGATCTGCAAATTGCATGACCGGATCTGCAAACAGCATGACAAACTGCACTTCAGTGCAGTCTCCTTCCCTTCAGTATTAATCTTCTCCTCCTCAGTCCCCCGACTCTCCCCATTAGCTCTATTGCTATTACAATACTCACTCCCACTCTCACCTCCCCACCGGTCTCTTTTTTCCTTTTCTGTGGCTCCAGTATCAGGTTTGCTCAGATGACAATCTCAGATTCATAGCTCACTCCCCTCCCTCTTAGCACAGGGATTCAGGACCTAACAGCAACAGGCAAATAGATCATCTAGTAATGAAGGAAAGGTTTCTCTTAGCCACTCAGGACCAATGGCATGTTTGCCAGCAGTTCTTTATCCAGACAGCACTGGGTACACATCAGAGATATTACAGTAAAGGGTTATTTGAACATAAGTGGTAGCAATGATCAGTCTCTTGTACCAAAAATAATGCTAATATTACTACTATTAACAAAACAAATCTATTCACGTGATTGGCTGGTGAGTGGGCTGAGTTCCCATGGCAACTGTTGGCAGTGAAGCTTGTAGGAAGAAAATATTCTGTTTGAAACGGTTCAGATTTCTGCCACAAAGTTCATACAGCATAGAAACATCCATCAGATTCTTTCATTAGCTACACAAAGTGTCCTCCACCCCCCCAGCAGACCCCCAAACCTAAATTATCCATTTTTGGTCTTCATTTACCTTTGAAGTTGAAAATTTCTACAGGAGATTATAGTGAAAGGGTTCCCAGATGCTGGATGTTTTCACGCAAGCTGTCTACCTTCATCCCCCTTTCAGTCCTCATTGCCGTCAGCACTTTGTTTCCACCTGCGGTTTGAACAAGATATCCTGACCTCGGGATATCTGCTGCTCATTTAGGATGTGGCACCGACAACCCTGCCCCTGCCCACCATCCCTGCCCAGCCTGAGGAGCCCCTGCCTGCAGGCAGCCTGGTGCTGCACACATCTGGATTTCAGAACTGGTTTAGACTTGAGCTTGGCCAATGGTGGAGACGGATGTTTTGCGCATAGTGTCAGAGAGAAACTTCCCTTTCCTCCAGCTCTGCTCCTCCATGAAAAATGCCAGATACCATATTGTTGAGCATGGCTACAGGCTGTAAAAGGGAAGGACATCAAAGAAGGTACTGTGCACCGACAGCTGAGGTGCTGCGTTAGGAAAGCCAGGAGAACTTTGTCTGTTTATAGAGTTAAGGAAAATGTTCTTCCAGGGTTTAAACTAGGACATTCTGGTGGAAGGAAAATGTGGTGGCTACTGTGTGATGCCAGGGAGGAAATCAAACCAGGAAATGGACGACAAGGTGACCTGAAGATGTCTGGCAGCAGGGAGAACCTGGAGGCAATAGTACGAACATGGGATGTCAGCAAAGAGGGACAGAAGCGAACAACCCTTCAGCCTGAGGATATCAAAATTCCCATTTAGCTCCTCCAAATTAACTGAGGGGGATTAAAGGCAACATTAATATGTATGTAGCAGGATGCTGCTCCTCCATGAATTCCTGGCTCTGATATTTTTGGAATAGCTGGATTGCTGGAGAGAAAAAGCTGTCTCTCAGGGTTTGTCTGCTTATTTGTATTATTTCCCTATGTTTCTAAATCATGCCAGGATGAGAGGGAAGGGAGGACAGTGACCATTACAGAGAGAAACTGCAAGGATAAGCAGCAATCTGGGTTGGAGCAAGGGGTACCTCCTTTTGGCAGGGGTTCTCAGCCCAGCCACTGAGCTGTGTGTTTTTACTTCCTTGGCATGGGTAAGAGGGTTCAGGGAGGTCCAAGTCAGACAAAAGCAGTCTAATGTCTGTGGAGACCACAGCTAAAGGTGTATGCAATGGTTTTTTTCTTGAGGATGGGAGGTAGGATGAAATCACTAACTGCCTTCTGGCTCACTCTGTCAGTATTCAAGGACTCCAGCCTTGGTCTGCAGAAAAGTCAGGCTGAGAGAGAGAGGAGTGGCAGCATTATTTTGGTTCCTAAGTGCTCAGGAGTCTATCTCACATCCTTTTTGGGGCAAGGGGTAAATCCAGAGGGCTCACCTTTGCTCCAGCCACTGCTTATGCATTTTGCATGATTGAGTCATTGGACAAGGCCAGCAGCACAGTTTGGACTGCATCTTGTTTTACCGCTGTGTTACAAAGCCAGGCTACTCCAGCTGAATTTGGGTCCCATGTCCCTCCCTCTAGAAAAGGGTCCCACACCAGCCTCGGTGATGTATGAAAGCACAGACCCCAGGTGACATCCCCCATTGAACACATCAGTGCTGGTTATACACAACCGCTCATCCACCCAAGTTCTGCCCTGGAATGTGCCTACGTGCAGCAAAGCACCTTGGCCGCCAGGTCACACTCCGGCGAGCTGTTTACTCCCCCCACGCTCACCTGAGGAGGTCTCTTCTTCCCAGATCAGGGTTAAGCTGTGGGGGCTTGGGGCAGCCCCTCGGTGCAGGCAGGGGTGCACCGAACTGCTGTGCAGGGGAGCTCAGGGAGCCAGATTTCGTGCGAGTTGCT